>OY728167.1:626483739-627105292 GCA_963277665.1 Viscum album
TTCACACTTAAGGTCTTATCCTAGGTTATTCATGGTCATTTATAAAACACTAAGATTGTGTTCTATGCTTAGACTTATCATTAGCATTCTTACTAAGGCTTTCACATCCTAGTTTCCAAAGGTTGACTATACCTTTCCTCTAATACCAACTATAACGGTCTGGAATAACTTCCAGTGGACTATACATGATATCTATCAGGGCACTCCATGGGCGGCTACACCCCCTGGGAAGGACACACCACCATCCCCAGTGGCATCCATTTCCTCATGAAGCCCTTGGGCGGAGAGCCATGCTTCGTCCAATGCTCACATGTGAGAGTTCCCAAGGATCGGATACATTCCTACCTACATTTCCTTTGATACCAACTATAACAAACCATAATTTACATACATTTTTAGTACTTCAAAATTGAAGTACACTTATTACAACATATAACAAAACCATCAATGGACTGTATAGGTATAGTGTCTTTAGAAACTGGGAAACATAAACAACTGGTTCATAAAGCGTCTACACTGTCTCCCATTTATTTCATCACATCTATAGTCCCTTTTGGCAGATCTTACTTAATAACCTTCTTCCTAAACTGGGGAAAGAAAACATACAAAATGGTGAGCTCAAATGCTCAGTAAGGCTATAAAAAATAAATATCAATCACACCATATTCATAAGAATATAACATTTTGGAAATCTTACACTGAAAAAGAGATCATAAATTCATAACATGGTATAAATCATGGTAGTGAAATGTAATCACAATAATCATAACATAAAACATGAAGCTTTTTGCATAGACACATAATCATAGAGAATCATTTCTTATTAGTGAAGACTCATTGCCAAGACTATCTTAGTGGACAAAGTCCTTTTCTGAACCGAGTTCATTCCTCGTTTTAGTCCTGTTTCAATGAACCGGTTTAACCTGCCGTTCCAGCCATGTTTATCTCATGAGATATAAAATCTTTACACAATGAATTGGAGAGAGATATAGTTCCCACCCATATCATAATGATACCATTCTTATGTGTGACACAAAATCATAAACCATACATCATAGCATAACCCATGTAATAAAAATGGGATTCTTAAAAATCGTGACATCATAAAACAATTCATACAAGATAAAAGATTTCAAAAAAATAATTTCATCACAACATAATCAAATCAATGTAATAATAGGGATAGAAACAGAACTCTTTATTATCTTATATGGAAAATAATTTTGATAAAACACTTGAACTCCATTCTTGAGGAAAATATCATTTCTACTTCAAAAACACTTTTCCTTTCCTAACATGTCATACAATTCTAAAATAAAAGAAGTTGATTAAAAATAAACTTGAAAACTTGTAAAGGAAGATCCATGGAAATAATGTTTTAAAAATACATTCATTCCGTATAAGTTAAAAATACATTCTTCTCATACTTTTTTTTGGAAAAGTCAAAAAGTACCTCGTACGAAAAACGACAAAAGATTCCTTTCATATATTTCACTAAAAACTCACCGAAGGGTAAAATTGGATTTAAAAAATTGTAGGTGGATGGAAATAATATTACATATTGAGGAAACATGGATGTGGATGATAATATACACCCCAGTAAATTCCAAAGTATAAACAATCTCGGATAAAAATCAAATTTGATATTTCCCTTACCTCAGGTCCGAAATGCTTCGTAAGTGCCTGAACCTCCTATATAATGATTTAAATAATGTCATTTACTTATTCCAGAGTCATAAACATTGTTATGATATCATATATGGTCATATTCTTAGCTTATTATTAGTAATATTTCATTGCTACTTGTTATTTGGGTGTTTATTACTTTTTGAACTTATGCGTGTTTTGTTGAATAAATTCTTATTCTTCTTTTTAGTTTATAGATACCTCATTTCCAAAATGTTATTAGTGTACTATATATCATATTTATTCATTCAATTCATTTATATAATCATTATTCAATGAAGATCATGTATAACGAATCACATCACATCGTGGAGACGGTATTCCGTACGTACACACGAGCGATGATATCGTTCCCATGATCGTGGAATTGTATTTCAGTGTATGTATACTATTTCAGAATCAATACCACTTTAAAATAATCATATATAGTTATTTATTTTCACCATTATACCTATCTATGTAAGGTGGTGGTGGAAAATAGATTACGCCACGGTGTGGAGACGGTATTCCGTACATACGCACGCGCGGTGATTTCATTTTTCGTAGGATGGATAGATGGTGAAATAGGGTTGTTTCATACATATAATAACATATAAGTATTTTATTGATACTTATGTTATTACTTCATAATGAAAAAACTAAAGAAGAAGAAGTGGAATAAGAAATAAAGTTGAAATAATTGGTAACATACATTACATGTTCTTTGAAGCACCTCTTTGAGACCACCACTTAGGGGACTAAAATTGGTCTTTTAAGAAGACCAGGACCTCTAGGATATTTCTAGGGAAGTGGAGAAGAGAATATTTTAGGGGTTGGCCGAGCTTGAAGGCTCAATGTGGTGTGAGGAAGAGTGGGAGGAGGTTCCCTTTTATAAGGGAGGAGAGGGGAACCTTTGGAAAACTAAAAATATTATTTTATTATAAAGCCATATTGGGTTTTTAATAGCTCCAAATTAATTTATTTTGAAGCTAAGGTGGGGATGGGTCGAAATACTCTCATCCAATAGAATTTGGACATGTTTAGTTTGATATTGTAACATTAAAATTTAGATTTAACTTTAAGTTAGATAATTTTACTTTTACCCTGTCTTTTTGTGTTCTTACACTATACGGTTATTAAACTTACTATAACAAGCCAAAAGAACCCCAAGATGTTTATTAATAATATATATAACCTTATATAAGTCATTTTTCCGAACCATATATTTTTAGGAACAAAATACAATTAATAATATAATATTTGTTTTAAAAACTATTTTAGGTCAATTTTGACAGTATTTAGTAATTGATTTTTTGTAAAAATCATAACAGAATGACTAGTTCGAAAAAGTTAATTAAATCAATAATAACAAGTCTTATTAACCAATAAAATTAGTGTAATTCATAAAAAGTCTCAAATTACATTTATTTGGGTATTTATAACATCAATTATGTCAATATTTCATTAATAAGATAATTACGGCATCATCTTTGTGTCATAAATAAATTAAATTATTTAATGTCTAAAAATTACAAAAAAATACCATTATGTAGTAAATATTTTTAGATTTTTTATAAATATTTATAGTCTAATTTATCTTATGTATTACCCTATATTAAAAATTATTTACTTATTAAACATTGATTTTAACTATTTTAACCCTTCTTTAAATAAATTAATAATAAATGTCCTAATCTAATCCAAGTGGGCCTAAATGGTCATATTTTATTCCTAAGGTTGTTTTTGGTCGAATTACACTTATACAATAGAATTAGGACATGTTTTAGGGTAATAATAATTTCATTTTTACCCTTAATTATCCTATTTACTTTTAACCGTGGTAAATAAAAGTAAAAAGTTACTATTCACCAAAAAATATTTTCATCTCATTGAACCACATTTTAATCCTTGATATTAACCGTGTCCTTCGGATTTTTGAAATTCCACTCATAGAAGCGGTAAAATTAAGTTTTATGCAAATTTTCAAATTCATCTAGAAGGTGGGTAAAAGACGGTGAAAAGTTCAATAAAATTTTTATATATCTAAAATTATTATAAAATGACTTCAATGAATTTGAAGGAACATATATAGGTATTATGTATCAATTTTGACCTAAAATAAATATAAATAAAATAAATAATTATTTAAATAAAAAGTCGGTTTTTAAATAGTAACCCAGTGGTTTCACTATTCATCCAAAATTGAAAGTTTTCATAAAAAAACAAAATTTCACCCTAGGTTAATTTCGATATTCCGAATCCAAAAATGAAGTCCATTTTGAAAAATAAAATTTAAAAAATTTCAAAAAGTGGTTATTACTATTCATAACAGCTAGTTTTAATAATATTTTAATAGCATATCGTTGTTTACTGAAACTTGGTATTGCGTACGACGCAAGCTATCATGGAAGGTCACGATTTCGTGTAAAGCAAGCCAATCTAGTGTTGTGTGTAGTGAAATATTCCATTGATAATTTATATAAAATAAAAACAAAATATTTCTTATAAAAGTCTCGGGTGTTAGAGGGATTGTATTTTTCCCTTTTCAGGATTTTGGTACATTTTATACTCTTATTGTGGGATAGATGCATGCATGAATTTTGGTAACAATTGTATTAATATATCTACACTATTTCATGGAGGTGGATGTTTTTTCATGCATACAAGTACCATTGGATAAGGCCCCCCATGTGTGTCATAATCCTACTTGGAGCTAGTTGCCAACCCCTATCCTATTGGTGGCAAGTATGAGGTAGTCACACTCATCTTATCACTGACCATATAGGCCATGACTGTTTGGGTCAAGAAATATCATCCAATTTTATTATTTTTAATTTTATTATATATATTCAATCTCTAAATGTAATGATCTAACTTAATATAATAAATTAATTTTGTTTTTTATTATGCGGTTCATGTGTTTAATATTATATTCCAAAATATGAAATTTATTTAGAAGGAAAATTCCATATATAAAATATAGGTTCATTATAATTTAAAAGGGGAGAAACTGAAACCACTAATAAGAAAGGGTTGAGTTCATCAACCCTACCCATCAAAAATATAAGCAACAAGATTAAAAAGTAACAAAACCCAATCCCTCAGAAAAATGAGACTAAAAGTACCCACTATCCTATTGTGTTAGATCTAATATCTCACCCACCTCCACCGAAACTACATAAATCAGGACAAGAAGCGATAAAAATAGATACGAAATAAAAAAAACCATAATTTACGACCACTAAAGGATAACTACTGGTTTGATCCCATGTATACATTATTAAAAAAATGCAACCAAATACCATATACAAATCATAGTTAATAACTATATAAAACATAAAATAATGTGAAAATAGGGAATGATTAAGCTCTTTGGCCCATGTATTTTTAAAAGGGGAGACCTTGAGTATATTTATTTCATATATTTTAATTTATAGGGATAAATAAATCCCATAGAGTAATGTTTTTAAATCAGGGGCCATTATTATTTAAAATGATATTTTCCTTAGGATTCCAAACCTAGTATGTAGCCATAATGATCATACTTCTATAAAATCAATTAAAAAGAAAGATTAACCCAAGTTATTCATAATGAACTAAAAGAAAGAATTACAACCATTTGTAGGATATTGATTATGTGTCATATGAGTCATCTGGTACACAACCTAAGATGAAACAATTCTTCATAAAACTAATGCTCTCTCATATCCAAAAATAGATTATTAAATTGGAATAAATATGAATAAATATCGAAATGATTGAGTGATATTAACCAGTTAAATATCATATCTTGATCTAACAACCACATTAATAATCCATGTTTCACTGTGATAAATGGTCCCTAGAAAACCATGGTCAAATTAGATTTATCACCGATCTATAAAAGGGATTATATGTTCTCTCTAGTAACTATGGTAAAGGTGATAACATAAGGAAATGGTGGCAGTTCTCTAAGGGAGGGGGTGAATCAATGAACAATATTCCATTTTCCATTTCATGATTTCTTTATAAATAAAACTTCTCCACTTCTTATAGTGATTCATCTCACCCTTGAACTCTCACACATAGATGAAAGTAAAAATAACAATGAGAACCCTATGTATAAATTTCACTACTCAAAATGAGAAATTACTCCTTGGAATGATCTATAAAGAAACTAATCCTATATACTCCACTAGAATCATCATTGTAGACACAATGGGTAGGTTTTATCCCTGATCTCTAAATATTAAAAAAATAAAATGTTGTCTGTTGATAAGTTTAATTGTTTTCTTGATCTTCAAAGAGATAGGGGGTTTCATTTTTTTACTTTGGAATATTTTTCCTTAAAAAAGTAGAGTTCTTGGAAAATAATTCATGATAAAAAATGGGTGTAAACTTCCTTCTTCCTTATTAGAAAAAATTATTGTTGTAATCACACACACAAACTAAGTGAGTACTCTTCTTATTCTTCTTCTTCTTATTCTTCTATTTTTGAGCACACCTACTTATACACTCTCTTACATGATTATCTATTATTATATATTTATTCTATATAAATTCATGTAAGACCAATGTTAATATTCTTACACAATAATATATTCTTTCAAGTTCAAATTTTAATATTAAATTTAAATTCAAACTCACAACATTCACCAATGACTATTCAACTTCTCTAAAACTGCTATTTATTCTTATTTAGCCTTTTGTATTTGTATAGGGCTTATATCCACCCTTAGGTTTAATTATAATACTTAATAATTTGGGTTGGTGTATCCCCATGAAGTACTAAATGAGTTATTTCATTAAAAATATTATATTCTAGGTATATTCAAAAATCATAGTCTAAATTTGTGTGTTGCATTATTATCAACTAGTTTTCCTACAACCATTTCTAAAACTACCTCTCCCTTTGTGGCGTGATAAAATTATTCATGGTGAAATAATTCCATTTATTTTTTTAGATGATTTTGGTGTGATACCATACATTGAAACAAAATTCATCTAAAAAACTCAAAATAATTAAAATCTTAATTTTCAATACATTGCATTGTGGCACAACACCATCCTATAATGACATAACATTCTTAATCCTGTGTAATTAGCTCCCAATTAACAAAGCTAGCTACAAGACTTTATTCATTTGTAAATTTCATTTTTGAATTATTATCATCTTCATGGTGTGACCCTTATTCTCGAATTTATTGTATAATTATATCTCTTCATGATGTGTAATACATGAAGGAACAATTTCAACATCATTACACAAAACAACATTAAAAGTAAAAAACCTTACATAGTAGAGAGAAAATCATATGTATTGTAATTCCTTACTTACTGAGGATAAAAAACTTACATATCATAGATATAATTTTATATATGAAAAAACAAACATAGGGAGTACATTTCAAATTTTATAGACATAGTCCTCACAACCCATCACTAATAAATTATTACACATGGAAAATTTAATGTATATAAAAGCATACATATGAAAAAAATTGGGTTTTGAAGAATATAAAAATTTTCTATCCCAATCTTCATAACACCAGAAAAACCTTACATATTTAATACTTTGTGATTTTTTTCTAAACAAATATATTCTACACTATAGTGGCCCATACATATCAACCCAAATACTCTTATCAACTATGGAATTTAATCATTTTCTAGACCTAGTTTACTTTTTATAGAGTTCCCCTTATATATCAAGAATAATATTCCTTATATATCAGGAAGAGTAACCATTACATATCTAATGTATTTTTATACGTGATATTACATATTTCAATGAACCTCAAAACATATCTTACTTATTGAGTCCTTTGAAAAATTATTAATAAACTTTTAACTCAAAATTTATCCAGAACCCTTCCAAAAAACTCTATTCTAAATTACTCATTACATGTTCCTTCAAGAACTCCAAAACGTTGGACTAAACATCACCACAAATGAAAAACCATGTAACACTTGAGTTTGTACATGATTTATGTGTTGATAAAAAAGAAAAAAAAAGAACCATATCCACTTCTCCTCTTAAACAATTCTTCTTATTCTACTACTTCTAAACTCATTAAACTCCCTTTGGGCCCCAAAGAACTCCCCAAGTTCACAACCTCTCTTGATCTCACCATCTTCTGCATTCTTGGTCTCAAGAATATCTCGATTTGGGTTTTGTTGTCAACTAGTGTAAATAAATGAAATTTCAAACTCAGAAACCCATAAATTGATTATAATTAAATAATTATAATCCAATGCGAGTGAACTAGTATAGGAAATAAAAAAAATTGGATAATAATAACATGTTATCCATTAAATTTACAAACATGTATGTATTCATAACTCAATTTCACCTAAACTCTTCTTTAAATTAAAAAAATATTCTTTAATATTTTGTATAACACATTCCAACATACATGCTCAATAAATATTGTATAAAAGTTCAGAACTTACAGACTAACATGTTGACTTAAAGACATACCCATTTTAAAAAATCTCTCTAAAAATATGATCCCCCTAAATATGATATCTCTTCCTCATGAGGATAAACATATATCTTTGTAATCTCCCCTATATTGGTTTTCTCCAACTTTGTAAATACATTAAGGGATAAACTTAAAGAGATATATTTTTTATTTCTCCCACTTTGACATCAAATATATAAAAAGAGAGAAAGAGGGGTTTAATTCACCATACCTTACCCATTGATGAGTGAACACTTGGATTTATTCTTCCACCTTCGTGGCATGGTTATTCAAGTCCTTTTTTCACTGAAAACCTCTTTTATCAAACAAAATCTTCTTCAACTCCCATTTTAGATTAGAAGAACTCATATTGGACATTACTTCAGCAATATGAAATTTTAAAGATTCTATCATTTGTTACTTCTATTTACTTCATCATTTTCATAACTTTGATACCATTCTTATAAAATGGTAACACTTTCATCTCCCTTATTTTTACAATCTCTTCTACTCGTGATCAGTATTTTAGCCATATTTAATAATAGAAATTTTCCACCTTATTTGGAGTCAAAATTCTCAAATGTATTCTCCTTAATTTTTTTCTTTATTACTTAGGTAATTTTGATTATAGAAATTTATAATTAGTTTGGAAGGTATAATAGCTATACATTCCTTAAAAAAATGGCCTTTCTCATCACATCTTCCACTAACCTCATCCAATTATTGGAACTTGTTTAGAACAATTAGTTTATAATTTTTAGATTACTTCAAAAAATTTCTTATTTGAGTTGTCTGAACCCCAAAAACAATTTCCTCTAGAATCCTATAGGATTGTATAAATATGGGTAATTAATCCAACATCTCCTTCTCAAGTGACTAAGGGCACCACAATTACAATAATGTCTATAAAATTCATACTTTATGATGAAAAATACTTCATATCTAGATGTTTACACGTGATCTTATTCAATATTTTGACTATAGATTTTGGATCATTTTTGTGATCCAAAATTTAAGGAGACTAATAAAACAAGAATATTCAATCTAGTATTATTATTTTATTTTTTCATGTTAATTTTTTGTAGAAGTTTTTACATTTATTCTTACGTTCCAAGAATTTTCATACTTTTGATAATCATCTTATTCTGCTATAAATTTAAGATTCTTCACTTATGAATTTGAATCATCTATTTCACCAAAAAAATCCAAGAAGTTTTTCAAATCATTAATGTATTTTTATCATAATTTAAATTAATTATTATTTGAAACATTAAATCCTTTAATAATATTCTCCTTTTATATTTCCCTAACTTCTTGTATAGAACTTTCGAAGTTGGATTTGAATTTTATCAATTCCTTTTAAAACATCATCAATTCTTATTGAAACATTTCAACATCATTATGCTTTTTAGTAACCTTATCCTTGATATATACATTTAAAGTATCCTCTTCAGTGAGAAACTTATTCAAGTTATTAATATAATTTACCATGTTTGACTCATTTTCAACTTGAATACTATCATAATTTCTTGACGGTTGATTATATTTATTTAATTTATTTTATTCATGAAATTTTTTTAGATATTTGAACAAAATTCCTCAGGTTATAACATAAACATGAATTTTCTTTCTATTTACTCAACACTTTTATAATTTCTACTTTCATTGCTAGTGAGAAATTTCTCATTCATTTTTTAAATCAGTAATTTTTCATCAACATTAATAGAAGTCTCAATTTATACTTTATCATTTGAAATCATCGTATTAAAACATAGATAATTAATTTACAATAATGGGTTTTTTATGTTATTACATTTCCTGTTTTAAGAATATTTACGTCCTTTTTTCTTTGGGGAAATTATTAGTTTCTCATCCCCATCATCCCAAAGTTCCCCTTCATTAAATTAACTACAATTTACTATGAAATTAAAAATAGCTCCACAATCAAAATATTTAAGTGGAATAAATTATTGAAACATTCCTCTCCATATTATCACACTTATAAAAATTAATTGCCTAAGGTTTTAAATTTTCATTACAAAATCTTCATAGTTTTCAAAATATTATTCTTCCTCATTAATATTTTTCATACTATAGTATTTCTTTAAATATTTAATGGATATATACAAATAATGTTTTAAAATTTTCTTGATTACATTTTCTTCTCATTTATTAAGAAATTAAGATTCTTTATATGGTATCTAATTAAAGTGTATTCGGATCATGGTATTCAATATCCAATACCTTCACATCATACTTATTTAAAAAAATAAGTTGTATCCTATTGATAACTGTAGAATGTTATACATTCTCACCAAAACCAATAATGGTGATCACTACTTTGTTAAATCATGTGAATAAGTGACACAATATTTCATCATAATTAATATTAGCAATTTAAAGTTTAAATATTCAAATTTATATCTTATATTTCTTGACATTCACATCACATTAATAGATATTTGAAATTTATCCCAAATAAATTTATGTGTTTTTATCCCCTTAACATTGAAAAACTAATTTAAAGACATAGATAAAAGAATGAAATTTTGATCATGATAATTATTCACCAATTTATTTCTATATATTTTCGTCATTGAAATAACGTTATATTGATGAATAAAACCATAATCAATAGGCACTAAAACATCCAAAGTAATTCATAAAAGATATGAAGACATATGATATTCTTAGATGTAATAATTATTCGCATTGAAAGTGAGAATCCTCATATTCTTAAAAAAATAATGTTTTCCATTTTCATGATATAAATTTAGAGACAAAATAATCAAGAATAGATTAAACATTTCCCGATTTAAAAAATAGAGGAAACATAAATTCCAAGTAAGTTTAATTACACTAAAAACCACAACATTTAAAATTATTTATCTTTCAAGGAAACCTAGACTACTCTAATACCACTTATGATAGTCCCATGCATTGTGTTTTTTATTAATAAGGGAAGGGGATAATTAGTGAAAAATATTCCATTTTTAATTTTTTGATTTATTTTAAAATTAAAATCCATCACTAGTTAGAGTTAATGATTTCACTAGTGAACTCTCACACATATTGAAATGAAAACAAATAAAAAACACTCAATGTAAAAATATCACTACTCAAAATAAGCATCTAATCTATGGAATGATCTAGGGAAGACACAAGACCATAATATTCACTAGAATCTTCATTTTTATATAATGATTATGTTTTATCCTTGAACTCATATTACAATAATGCAATAATGTTATCTCCTGAAAAGTTGTACCATTTTTTTGATCTATAATAATATAAGGATTATCCTTTCTTTATGAATCATTATCTCATGATAAAGTAAATTATTTCCAAAATTATTCATTATATACAACATTGTTTTACTTCTTTATTCCTTAATACTAGACATGTGTGTGATGAATACACACAAAAACCAAGTGTGTACTATGTTGTTGTTGTTGTTGCCACTTATGAATTTTCTTTACTTTTTATGTGCATTTATCTATACACTCTCTTCCACACTACCCTCTCTTCTTATATATTATTCTATTTTTCATTAATATAAATTTTTGAAAGACCCCTACTCATAGAATTACATAAAAAATACCATCATTCATGTTCAAATTTGAGTATCAAATTAAAATTTGAAGCCACAACTTCCTTCATCCGCTTTTGAACTTCTCCCACTTCTTATTTAGTCTTTTAGATAAATCCAGGAAATATATCAACCATTGGATATAATCATAAGAATTAATTATTAAAGTTAGATAAGCACTGCAAGGCACCAAATTATTTATATCATTAATAAAATCAAATTTTGGACTTTTCAATAAATCATGGTGTGAATGTGTGAATTATGACATGATTAAAAAATTTCCATCAAAATGACACTAAAACCACTTATCCCCTTATGGAGTGATCAACTTCATTCGAAAAAAAATATTTGTTATTTTAAATAATTATTTATTATTGTAGCATGATAATATAAATTATTATGAAATTCATTTTTCCATATAAAAAATATTTAAAAAATTATTTTTCAAAGTGTTGATTCATGGTCTAATAATTTCCTGTAATTATGTGATATTCTCAATGTGGTGTGATTATATATCAATTAAAAAATCAATATTAATGCCTTTAATTCATTTATATCTTGTATTGTGAAATTATTATAATATTTATGACACAACCATTATTGTATAAACAATTTTTTCAATATCTCTATGCATGATGTTTAATCCGTAAAGGAAAAACATCAAAAGCATCATACTCAATTTTTTATAAAGTAAGAATCCTTAATTATCAGAGAAAAACCATTTATGTATTATAATTAAGTACATATTAATGTCAAAAAACATATACATCATAGATTAAATATCATTTGTGTAAAAAATTATGTATTAAAAACCTTTTTAATTTTATACACCATATTTTATAAGAACATCAAAAATTAAATATTGTGTATTTAAAATATTATACATATAAAACTTTACTTTTGAAAAACCTTAAATTATGTTGTATTTACCAATTTTCTATCCCATTATTCTCAACACTATGTAACCCTTACGTATTGAATACATTTCCATTTTTTCTTAACCAACATAATCTACACCAGAGTTAACCTTACATATCAACCAACGGACTCTTTCATACTATGGAATTCACTATTTTTGTAGACCCTTCCTACTCATCATAGACTGAACCTTACATATTAGGTAGATTAACACTTGAATATCAGGTGGGGTAACATTAATATATCTTGAAAATTAAATAATATATATCTAAATTATTTTTATAGGTACACATAAATATTCTAGCGAGGTTCAAAATAAAACTCACGTACATAGTTTTTTTTTGTCAAATTATTTGTAAACCCATAGCTATGAATTCTTTATTACTCTTAGAAAAAATTATCCTCAACATAAAAAGTCCTCAAATGTTCCTTAAGTAACTTTAAAACCTCCGAATTAACCTCACCTCACATGAAACACCAAGTCAAAAAATATTTTAAATATGAATTATGTGTTGATTAAAAAATAAAACACATGAACCTTATCCACTTCTTATCATTTCTGATTCTTATTCTCCTACTTGTTATCTATGAAATATACCCATGGATTTCAGAAAACTAAGGAAAAACCAGTCATTATATCACCATATTTTCTTTTATTGGACTCAATAGTAAGTGTTTATCCTTTTTCATTCTAGAAAATAAAATCATCAACAACATCAACACAAATAAATGTTGTGTTCCACAATTTGAGAAATCCATTGAAAACTCAACAAAAGGATGAATTAATAGTGAAATTATAAAAAGAATATTAATTAATATATTAAAGGAAACAATAAATCCAAATATATTCATTTAAAAAATCTACTAATAATTGAATTTAATCATAATCACATTGTTGGTTTTCAAAGAACATTTAATACATACACACCCATAGTTGATAGAATTGGGATTTTTTAAATAAAATTTTGTGTAGAATTCACCTTTACAGACAAAATGAATATCCTTCGAAGGGTAATAAACATATTTAGGATGGTTATAGTGATCATGATGATTTGACCTAATACCCAAAATAACTTTGGATAATTTAATCTAAAAACAATATACATGTATAACTCAAAATTCTACAAAACTAATAAAAACATGAGAGGTGATTTTTCACTTTTAAGGTAAGTCAGTTAGAGATGGAAAGACTCTTAAAATATATAGGACACATCAGTAATTTAATAGGAGTTTAACTTCCATAAATTTCATATTATTAAGAAGACTCATCTTAAATCCTTGGAATAATGAATAAAGAAATTTATTTCTTTTCATGTCCTTGATGGTGAGGCTATACATGCAACTAAAATCATTTTAGGATATAGACATAATTTTTGTTAACTATGATTTAACCCTAGAGAACATTAATAAATTATTATTATTCATCACATGAGATGTTTTAATCCTTTGGAACATATGATTTAATCTAAAACCCATGTTATAGGCAGATTTATATGAATTTTAGAAAGGTATTCTATAACCAAGATAAATGAAAAGGTGGAAAGTGTATCTACCAATATCAACCTCTTTATCCCTTAGAAATAACCACATATCTCACTATTGATCTTAATTGGATGACTAAATATAGAAACAGAAAAATATAATATAGGTAATATGTTTAGAGGCAAATATAAAATACATAAGTATATTTTTTAATAAATACCAAGAACGTGAATCATAAGCTTTAGAAATTCTAATCTTGATAACATAACTAGGACTAATTTTTATTTTAGAATAATTTAAAACAAGTTATATAACTCCAACAATTTTTTTTTGAAATATCACAACGAGACAACAAATCCACTTTCACCTCTCATTTATGTCCAGGTAGAACTATTATGAGTTGACTGGAAATGGAATAAGAGATAACATTATAGATAAAATTTAAATAAGAAATAGTTTTAAAGTTAGAGGTATTATAAGGGTTTTTCACCTTATAGTTAAAGGAAATGATAGGGGAATTCATGCTAAGATGAATGGAATAGTTTTTAAAGAAGTTTATAACACCTCAAATAGTACTAAAAACAATCACATGGTAGGAATATATAAATATTTATGAAGATAAATCATTAAGACCAAAAAAATTTCCATTAACAGTTTAAAAATAGACCATATTTAATTTCCTTTCCAGATAAAATACTAAAATTCTTAAAAAAACATATCTTTAACAAATTTATCATCATCTAATATGTATAATTTGATACTTTTATTTAGACCATGTTTACCTAAAAACCTTAATAAGTGATTTCATAAGAACATATTTAATATCATATAGTGATTCCACTTATAAAATAATCGTAGTTTTAATCATAACAATAATTTTATAAAACATCCACAATGTAATACAAGTTTGGATGAGTTTATAACTAGTGTCCCTTTACTTAGTCAGTGAATTATATCCCAATACTTTATTAATAAATTTTCAATATTATGGAGTTTTTCATTTTATCAACTAAAACAATTTCCCTATTACGAAGTGAAGTTCCATTTTACCCTCTAACAATATCGACATGGATGAGAGAGCGCTTAATCATAAGGTTATCGATCCTTTATATAAATATTTGTTTATATTTTTAAATGCATGCTAGAAACTATTTTTTCAATGACAATGGGGTTAATTAAATATAATATTTGGTGGGGTAAATGTAGTATGAAACAAAAATCTAGTTAAAAAGGTTTTTAAATATATCATAGCATAAAAATTCCCACAACTCAAAAGGAAACATATTCTTAATACATAATGAATTGTTCACCACACAATCCCAATGGAAAGAGATTCATAGAGGAATGAATCTATCTGAAGATTCCTTTAAAGATAAATCTAATAACTATTGAGGAAAACTATACCCAATTTACTCATAATACGGTTTTATCCCTTCTCTTAATCAGACATGGTAGAATTAGATACATAAGAATCATGGTCATTGACATTCAAGCCATATTTAATGTTATTAATCACCTAAATATCTCTAAGGGGTTCTTATCTCTAAATTAATTATTCCAATATATAGGTTAGATAGATTAAATATCCTAAAGAAATCTATGATTGTTGGTTTATGGATAGGAAACTAAAATATTAACCAAAATCCCCATAAAAATTTATATCATTAAAAAAATAAACAAAGGAGATAAAAATAACATACCATTCAACCCAACTTTGTAATGAAAAAGATAGGAGGATAGATGAACCTCCTCCAGAGGAATAGTTATCATATTCCAAAGGACTAGATCCAATAATTCCCCTAAGAAAAAAATTATTATTAGGACACAAATAAAAATACCTACAAAACCTGTTGAAGACCAATTTGTTATCTACATAAAATATTTTAAGGGAAAAAATAATATCTATCCCACATATAAAAATATATATATATATGATCAATTTTTTTAAATGTGTTATTGGATGATTTTTTTCTATAATTAGATAAAATCAATAATATTGGAGTCCAAATTACCCCATAATTCTGATGACCTCAAACAAAATTCATGGAATTAACAGCCTCTACAATATTCATTTTTGTTTTTCAATTGATATTTATAGATTTTAATAAAAAATACATCATTATCATCAATACATGCGAGGGTATAATAGCCACAAATCTTATTGGGTATAAATTAATCTTTATTTTTCTTTGGGGGTCCTAAACAGGCTGAGGTATAGTTTCCACCCCTTCTATGGAGTAAAAAACTTGTTTTTACCCTTCAAGGGTCTCAATTAGGGATTAGGTGGATTCATAGAAATAAAATGATCTTATGTTTCATGAAATGAAGAAAAAATATTTATTCTTTACGTGAATCACATTCCCTTTATTATGTTTTGGTGTTCCTACAAAGATATCATTTTTAGAATATTCATCTCTTTAGGTGATATCCAGAAAAAAATTAATAACCATACAACCTACCTTGAACAAAGTCTCAAATTTGTTAGGGTGCTCCATATTATCTTCAGTTTAACTCTTCAGGATACATTTATGAGGTGGTTTAGTAGTAGAATAATAGTGTGCAATGGATTTTCCAAAGTATTTTCTATTATAAAAAATATCTAGTACTCACTCAAATACCACACTCTGATGAAAGATGTTCCCCAAAATTATCTTAATGATATGTGTATTTAGCATGGATCAGTTGAGATCGATTTTAATATAAACTCTAGCATAAGATATAGTGGTAGTGAAACCATTAAGGAAAATTAGTTTACCAATCTCACAATAAATTTTAATTCAATATTCCTTTTTATAGAGATATAGTTGGGGGTTTGGGAACATGACCCACACAAGCATATGTATCATATTACTATAGTTTTAATCAGGATAAGTTGGATAAAAACACAAAATAATAGGCCTCTTATTGAATGAATATAGAGAAAAACATGTGGTTTCATTCATGTAAAGTCTACCCATTATATAACCAAGAACATAACACTATTTAGAAGTTATACCAAGAAAATATATTCTAATACCTATGACATAAAATATATTATTTATAGTATCAATAATTTTTTAAAAAAATCTATAGGTGAACTGGACAAGAGGCGTTTTGGTTATAATAAATGTAATCACAAATAAATATTTACTAGTGATTAACATGGTCATTTCCATGGGGATAAGTTGGTTAGTCCATTAACTTAATAATGAATAAATAATTGAAAATTTAAATTGAAAATGGATTTGTGTGTTTAAATATTCAAGAATATATATGTTTTTTATTTTTGTCATTCATCTGTGTGTGTGTATGAGTATATTATCACCAATGGAAAAACAATCAACCCCTATGATTTTAATAAATTTTTGATGAGAGGAAATAATTTTTCTAACTTATCATCCTTGTGTTTTATAACTTGTGAGTTATTTAATAGGAATGTATTCTCATTATCTCTAAATCCAATGACTTACTTCTTGAGATAGTCAAGTACTTACTGCCCAATTCAAGAACCCCTGTGAGGTTTCTTGTATAATTTGGTTTTACGGATTATTAGTTAAATTTCATTCTTATGTTTCCATTTCACCAATATAACTCTCATACATTAGGTTGCGGTGATCATTAAGAAAGTCTAGGGCTTTGGATTTTACTCTAATTACATCAACTTCACCCTCAAACCATATAACTAATGGAGAATCAGTTTTAACCATTGATAATTAAGAATAATTAATACTTAATCAAGGTTCTATTTAGAATACATAAAAAAATCTAACCCCTCCTCCAACTCTTTACAATACTTGAAAATAATACTTAAAACAAAGAAAATCATAGAGATAAAGAAGACCCCCTCATGGTTGTTCTCACCTCCTATGCTCTATCAGACTATAGAATCTTCGATATATAACATAATAGATAAATTTGAGTCACTAGATTATATTGATGATGGAATGGAGAATCTATTATAAAGGAATGGTTTGAGAAAAACAGAGATGGATAATGTGGTATTTATTGATGAATGAATGTGATGGAAGCATATAGAACCACAGAAGATGGTTAAAACCCATTAGAAAAATGGAATGGATTGATTATATATCTAGATGGTAATATTTAATAGGTGAATTTTTTAAGACAGATGATATGAATGAATGATATGGGTGAGGAGAAGTGGATTTTTATTTGATATATGCTGGTGTGATAATGGGTATGGAATATTTAGTGCATCATATTTTAGGTTTCATATCCTCCTCAGAGTATTTTAATTACAACTATCTATATGGTTCTTGATCAATGGAGTGATTTCACATAATTATTTAATCAATATTATAAATTTTTCTTGGATTTCTTGGATTTTTCTTCCATTAAGGGGGGAAAATTGTGTCTACAACATACTCCCTCTCCATGATTTAATTATATGTATAATTATATAAAAAAATTAATCAATTTGTGAAGAGAAAAATGTATGAATATCCTCCCTTCATGAATGTTCTCCAATTGTAAAGTAGATGGGTTCAGTTGTTCATATTTCAGCTTAATGATCCCCATCTAAATTGGTTTTTATTACTATCTTTTAGGATTAACTAGGATATATTTTCAAATCACCTCACCTTGGTTAGGTTACAAAAGTTTGAGGTACCAATGAATCCCCAAACACTATTGGGTGAAATTATGGTTTTGTTAAGTGTACAGATGGTATTGGAATTTCCTAGAGTATTTTAGACCTTTGGTGTCCATTGGAAAAGGGTTGAGATTATTTTTAGCCTCCATATTATATTTTTATGGTTAAAGATATTTCTAGGTTGGAGAATCCATTGAATATGAATGAGTATACAACCGAAAGTGCGGAAAAATATGAAAAATTCAGATATTATTCATTCATTCTTGACTATATGACGAAAACCTTGGAACATTGTGGATGGATATTAATAATTGAAAATAGTATTTAATTATCTCCATTATTGAATAAGTGATGTATTGAGATCCTGATGATAATGGTTGTACAATTATGAACTTTTTGTGACATTGATCAAGGTGTCCATAGATTTGAGAATGTTGCTAGGAAATTTCAAATTTTCAAATAATTGTTTATTTATTTTGATGAGGATGAATTAATGGATGGATAATATATGTTGAGGAATTGATATAACTTTTTGTATAATACTAGTTTGGTCAATCGATCATCCATAATTAAGTTCTACATTTCACCTTTTCTCTATCCCATATTAGATATATGGTGGGATGAACACCTACAAATGATACTTGACATCCCTGCAAGCTTGAAGAAGTGTGAGTTTGGTATGTGTATGTGTATCTTAGGTGTAGTTTCACCCAACATTTCAACTTGTGGGTGCCTATGAGTTAACCAAATTTTTGGCACTTCCACTCATCTCTTTCTCGCATCCCAACAATTTCCATGGGTCTCCTTCATTCCCTAGTAGTCCTTGATGTTTTCATTGACATATCCCTTCATAGTGTTTTCCTCTATGCTCAATATTTCATAAGTTAAAAGAATTTATTTTAATTATTAGTTAATATTTTTATACACAAAACATTTTCCAAATATTTTAACTTTATTTTTAACCTTCTACAACAAACATTTCAAGATTAAATAACCCAAACGACAACTCACAATATCATATATTGAAGAGAGACCACATTTTAATGACTTTAAGGTATAAAATGTATTAAATTGAATTATTATTCAAACTTTAACAAAAAAATGTAATTATAATTTATTTATTAATATAAAATAAAAATATAAACAAAATATATATAATATTATCTATAAAAAATGCAAAATATAATTAAAATTATTTTCCCAATGGTTTTTTTCCATCACTCACTCCAAATATTCAATAAACATATTTGTATCAACAAGTTTCCATTGAAAAAAGTAATCTATAATAAATAGGATTCGAATATAATTGAAAAAAATATTTTATTATGTACCATTTTATTATTATTTTCAGAATTCTATGTAGATTCTTCATGAACAACATGTTATAGACTCTCTATGTCTTTTTAGGAATTCCCTGGATCTTAGATTATTCGAGAGGATATTTGTGAAGTAAAATATAATCTATGGATAATATTACTGATGTATGATGAAATTTGGTTCTTCTTTTTTAGTAATCAGTGATAAAAAATAGCATATGATGTTAGTAAATTATAAAATAAATTTTGAGATGTTTTGGTGATGTTTGATGATTTTTTTTATCTAAGAAAAATCATTTTATAATTGTTCAAAACGAATCATGTTTCTTATAACACCACCATAATTAGTTTTATTATAGTGTATATGGTATATGAATTATAATAATAGAAAAAATATATTTTTAATGGTCACCATGAAGATAAATTGTATCATGTTTATACAGACCATGTTCATTTTTTGAAACCACTGTCATTATTTAAATTATTTTTGAAGGTAGATTTTTTTGAAATTCTTGGATGTCATAGGATAACGAAACTGTGTCATAGTTTTCAATGTTTTATTTGGATAAAATAAGGTGGAATAATGGTATTAGGTGGAGAGTTGGCCATGTTTTGTGTAGATGGCTCAAAATATTGATTTAAATTGGAAACTATGTAGTAGTTCATGTTAATGTTAATATTTATATTTTATTCAATCCCTATTTAAAATATGATATAAAGGAAGTATGGTTATTGGATAATTTGTTTTATAAAAATGTAAAATTTGATCCTAATAGTGGTAATGGAGTTTAATATTATTTTTCTGGGAAGTAATTTTGGAAGCCACCAGGGTCAGTGAGATAATACCTCATCATGTTTTAGCCGAAAACATGTCATGGTCGGTTAATGATATAAAATCTCAATAACCGAAATGTCTAATATTTTGGGGAGATATAGGTTTGAATTGTTATAGTTTTAATAGTGAAATCATTGACTAAGAATCCACATTATGGTTTACTTATGTAGGCCATATATGTTTATGAATTTTATAAATATTTAATAATTGGTTTGATTTTCAATTATTGAATGATATTATCATTAATATAGAAGTTGACTTAAATATGATATAAATTTTTAATGTCAAATAAATGTTTGAAAATTTACATTTTAATATATAGATATTAGGATTTTTGATAAATTAATACAAACATAATTTATCTTTGAGCATGTAATTGTTCATTCATTGATAAAAAAGGTTCATACCCCTAGAACATATTTTATCACACCATTGGTAGAAAAACATTCTTTCTCCCTATAATTATTTGATCAAAAAATAGTAAAAAGTTTAAAATAAGTATAATAAGAATTTTTGTGAATGTTTAATTAAATCTCAAATAATGGAGGCCAAAAAAATTAATAACTGTATGTAAAAACTATCTCTCAATCACAGATATGGTGATAAATTTTGTAATTGATTTTCTTCACATCTCAAACCATGAACTCAATTTATAGGCAATTTCAAATGTGACTATTATAGATACCTTTTAAAAAATAATGTATTCCACTATAATTTCAATGACTTTATAATATTTCAAGGGTCATTTTTATCAATATCAAGGTTTTTATGGTGTTTGAATTATTTTTCCATAA
Organism: Viscum album; assembly: GCA_963277665.1. NCBI lineage: Eukaryota > Viridiplantae > Streptophyta > Magnoliopsida > Santalales > Viscaceae > Viscum > Viscum album. The sequence goes on from OY728167.1 coordinate 626,505,373, forward strand.
TGATTTATATTCAAAAAAATTAGAGTGTCAATATTTATTTTTTGTATGTTGGTAATTTGGTAGATGTATAGTTCAGAGTGAGAGTAATATAGATAATTCATTTCATTAAAATTAATAACGACTCTAGGAAATTATAAGTAAAAATTAGTTAAATGAATTAGGTTTATTAAAATTTGTCAAGAATATGATCTAAGAGATGTGATTTGGTGAAATGGATAAACATAGCATATTGATTATCCTTTTACATATTATTTATGAGAGATCCTTATGTTATATTTCCTCATTAATCTATCTTGACATAGTGAGTGGATAAATAGTCGGAATGGCCTGAAGGCCTTCATTTTTTTTTCTATTTTCCATAATCCACCTTTGTCAGGTGGAAATCATACAAGGCATGAAGGTTTAGATACAATTACATGACCCTTAGGTATTAGTGAGAATCACCTAGGAAAGAAAACTTGGAACTCCTCCTCCCCAACATATGTCATGATATCAGCACTCCACCTTCGTCGGGCGGGTCGGCTAGTTATCCTATGGAAATCTGCATAGGCCCGGTACTGATGGAAAAGATATACCATCTCATTCTTCATATTCTGGTTAGCTCTGCTCTAGTGAATGCGCCTACGCAGAATCCTCATTTGAAGCATTGTCCCTTGTATTATGACTCGTACATCTAAATTCATTTGGCCCAAAGGACTTGGGATGGCCCTAAGGCCTTGAGAAACAGCTGGCCCGAAGGCCTTGGGTGGCCCGAAAGCCTTGCAGGACTCGAGGACTATACCGGTGGCCCAGAGGCCCAGATGGATGAATAGTTCTGGCCGTTACAGTGCCTACTACAATACTACTACAGTAACCTGAATGTACGCCTCCACCCGGATTTGATCTCGGTTCTCTTGGTTGCACCTACCGAGTCCTCACCAACTCGGTTAAGGCTCATGTGATGTGGATAAATAGAAAGTAGGAATAACCCTAGGATTTTAAGTGAGATGATTCAAAACATTGAAATAAAATTAGGTAATTAGTAGTTCCCCAATTCATTACAACTTTACTGTGGTATATTCATTGGATATATCCCATTTTGGGTAAACCAAGTAAAATATTTATGTCACTATAATTTAATTTTCATATTTGGATTCTTTGGATACATATTCTGAATTATTATGGTCATGTTTTCTTATTAACATTATAATAAAATCTGTTTAATAAGAGAAGTTTAGATATCCTAATTCATTCCCCTCGTTAGGTGTTTTGGACACGTGGTTGAAATAGTGTATTAAATATCCAACGGAAGAAATGATTGAAGGACGATTGAAAGAAAAAATATGAGGATTTTTGGATAGGGATCTATAATGTTATAATTAAAGGGACACAAGTTAAAAAATATGTTTTTCTTTTACCATTTTGTTTTTTTATTTAATCATACACAACTAAATTCTAATTTTGGTTATAGTGTATATTCTATATCAATAATTTATTTATTTTATTTATTATAATAAATAATAATATAAATAAAAAAATAACCATCTTATATTTAGGAATTACACATTGATCCAATGAGTAAATTGTGATACGTACACTTGTAAAATATAAATAATTTACCAAGGGATCAGGATAACCAAGGGAGGCTTAAAAAAACCAGAATAATATTTTATAATTCTAAATTTGAATTCATTTCGAGATGTGTTTACTATGAATATTTAGATTTGAAATGAAAATTTTTTCAATGAATAACATTTTTATTTTTATATAACTTCTAGTAAATAAATTTTGAAATAAAATAATTAACTAAATATGTTGGACAAATTATATTATTGATGCTTAAAAATTTATTAGAAATTTAAATCTCTAATTATCTAATATCTTATAAATAATTATTCTCACATATTTTGTAAAATTATTCTATTTCCCCTAATATTCAATTCATTCATCATATTAAATCACTTTTCTAACATGTTTTACCTTTTAATAAACACCAAAATACTGTGCATTACACTAAATATATGTTATATTCAGGATACAATTGGTTATTTTTTCATTCATTTACTAGGTAAAATTATTGTTCAGGGAGTAAACTATAATTCAATATAATTAATAAAAAAATTGAAAAAAAATCATAAAAATATATTTTACATATCTATGATATTTTTTATCTAATTTTATTACTAATATCTGTTTGGAATAAAAATTTTAAATAAAAATCCAAAAGTTTAAGCCATATAGAACTTGTTACTATATAAAGATCATATATCAATGGACTAAAAAATCAATTATTTTTAGGTATTTTTTATTTTCATTTGTTTTTATATCATTTTTAAAATTTTTATTTTTTGAAAATATTTTTCATACTATTGATAAATTTTTCATTCACTATTTTTCTTCATTTAATTTAGTTTATTATTTATGTATTTGAAATTCATGAACTTGAGGTAATTTTTTATTATTGATTTATAACCCTACATTAATGAAATTGAATGGAACTTCAAAAAAAACCAAGACAAGGACAATGAAATAATTGAAATTTCCCCATGAAAATATATTTAATCACTTATATTATACATAACTAAATCCACTAGTACAAATTTTTTTAGAGCATAACTTATTTTGTTTAACTAAATTCAAAAAAATATGGAAATTAGAAATTTATAAATATTTTTTATTTTTTATTAATTTATATGAATTTAGATAAATGAACTTATGAGATTAATAATTCCCACTTTATGATGCTTCAAAATTTTAATGGGTGTAATCATAATATTTTCTATCATTTGTAAGGTATTTATATAGAAATGTCTAAAAAAACATTATTCATGGGAGTCGTAGGGGTGAGTAACACATGATATGTTACCCCTTTTTCATGATCATGTTCACATAAAATCGGATATTATTGTTAAAGGACAATTATATGTATACAAAATAATGAATGTATACAAATTTATTATAATTGACTAATACTAGATGAAATTTTTCATTCCCTAATTATATAAATATGATCTTCTCATAGACATGACCTGGAATGTTTCTTTATGCATGGTTAGGAATTCATGGATCACTCAATACCATTTCCTCATAATAAATTTCCACTTTATGTGTAAATATATTATTTTAATAATGAATTTTACTTCAATATGATAGGAATTTTTAGATAATTCCATAAGATAACACTATGGAGACAGAATTGACTATAGATTAAAGAATATTTATGATATGATGTCCATGAAATTTCATGTTTGGGTGTAATGGGAAACTATAAATGAATAAAAATCAATACAAGGTATGTATTTATGGATGGAAAAAATAGAGATTCATATTTTCATTTTTACATGTGAAAATTAACTTGGTATATACCGCCAAGCCCAAAGGCCATTTTTTTTATTTCCCCCCCTTTTAAACTTGGATAATGGGTAACCTTGAATGGATCAAAATTATAGAGGAATGTGGGTGGAAACGATGACCAAAAGTCCCGAAAGACCTTAAACCAACATAAGAGATCCACCCATGGATATATAATAATAAACTAGTATCCAAACATGCAAAAATTACCAACAAGCAATGAACTGTGCAGAGATGGACATAGCCTGGTACTGATGGCAGAATCCATACCCTCTCAATCATACAATCTTGTAACCCTAAAAACATAGAACAAAATTCCCATAATACCTCATCTGGATCATCCATATAAGAAATTGAGGCCCCAAATAAAAATAAAACCTGAAGTTCACCAGTGGCGCAAGCCACCATGCACACATCATTGTTGCCTGCAAACAAGACCCCCGCAGTGACACCACCAGTGCTCCTTGTCATCCCCTTCAAATGAGCCCTTCTCAATAGATAGATCCACCATAAAAACCTGATGACACAAATGAATATGTCCTGCCAGCATCCTATACATGATGGACCCGATGCCGAGGCCCGACAACCAACCCCTTGAGAAGCCCGCCCTTTCCACAGAAGCACGCTTCCACTAAGGACCACTGAACCTTCGATTGTGAGAACGAGCCACCACAAAGACCACCTCCATATCCCATAGAGCGACACCACAGGGAATCTCCACTAAATACCACTGTAGAGAAAACCCTCCATCATCGCCATTTAAACAGTGTCAAAGCCACACCGAGACAACAAATCCAGGCCAGGGGATTTTTCCAATGAAGAGGATCCAAGCGCCTAGGGACGAAACCTAAAGAGAAGGGGAGAGCTCTGTTCCAAATATAAGTTATAACTAGGTATATAATGATGCTTCTTTCTTGGGATATATAATAAAAATTTCAACATTTCATTTAATTTTATATACTAACTTTAATATATGAGGTCATAATCTACTTATGTGCACAAAAATCTAGAAAAGAAGTGATTCGTGATCAATTTATAAAAAATCATAATTTTGGTTTTAAACGTAATCCTAAATTATCATAAATAAAGAATGGTGATTCCTGATATATGAGACCACATGGGTTCCAGTATTATAGAACAAAAAAAATCTATTTATCCTTTTAGGGAAAAATGATATATAAAATATCTAATAAAATCTATATAGAATGAAGATAGAAAATGGGATGGTATCATAGGGAATTAAAACTAATTGGTCTAATAAGTATCCATAACCTTATTGTATAATTAGTCTAAATAGACCAATTCTTGAATGAAAGAGATAGAAAAATATCCAAGATTTATTGAATTCAATTTCAAGGAGAATATCTTAAGATTTACCAAAACAAAAAAAGAACACGAAATGAATTGAAGTTGTGGGAGTAGTTGGAACCAAGGATTACTAAATATAATATCATAATTTCATTAATTATATACTCATATTTGAATAATTAAAATGTAAAACTATATTTTCCACAATGATTTAAATGAATGGTAAATAATCATAATATCATTATATTTTGGTAAATTATATACAATTTATAGATTAATAATATTTTTTCTAATTCCTATGATGATGAATTCAAATGATTTTTAAGGGGAATTATTTAAAACCAAATTGGTTGAAATTATTTTTTATAATTTCAATAACCAATTACTTATTTCCAAATAACTAGAGGATGTTTCCTCTAAAGTGTAATTATCTATGTAATTTTAGTTTCCTTTATTAAATCAAAGATAAAAAATTATACAATTGAATTTAAGAGTTTGGATCTAGTATTGGTGTGATTTAAAACACACTGCAACCTAATTATAGTTATAAAGATGATTCATTAAAAGCATAGTTAGAGTAGTATATCATTTATTGGTATGAGTTAGTAAGATAATACTTGTAATTGATTTTATATTACTTCATATAAAATTTTATTAATATGTCTTAATTATTTTTTTAATAAATTTTTAGTCATTCATGGTATCTTAATTAATGTATGATATGGAACACTAATTTTTTGTTAGATAAGATAATGAGTGTATCAAAGTATTTATATCACTTAATGATCCTACCATATTTGATAATTACAATTGGATTCATAAATTTAATTATTTATAAGGTGTTTCTTAGAGTTAGAGTTCCTATTTATTAATGAAATTAATTTTAAATAAGATAAAAAATCCAATAAAAAGTTGGAGGTGGGAAATTAATAGTATAGTTTAATAATTTATTTTTGGTTCTTTGACCTCATAAAAATAGAATTCTATATTATATTAAATATTGACACCATAATTATTATATCTATTGAAATAAGTTTACGATGATGTTATATTTTTTGTTAATAATTTTTTATAGGGTGTTAAGAATTATTTTAAAATTAATTGGGGTACTTGTATACGATGTATGTAAATTCTTATTATTTTATGTTTTATTTAAATATTAAATAAATGATATACTAAAACTAAAAAATGGAAAATTATAGGATATTTCATAACACCTAAAATGATTCTATGATTAACCTAAAGTATGGATAAGTCATAGATATTTGGTAAAAATTTTCATGGCGTTTTACGACTCTTGGAATATTTTTTAAGATTTTTTATGGTTGAGATATAATTCTTGAAATTTCATAAGATATTTTGGAATTTTAAAAGAAAATTTGATATCATTTAAAACTTCATTTTTTATAAAGACATAATGGTATTTCGTAAGAATTTTATAAAAAATATTAGTTTCTTTTATATTTCATAATAATTTCTCACGGTCAGTGTGAGGGAAACGATTAATAAATTTTTGAAGTTAAAAACTTGTTAAAAATAAAATTAAAAGTTTATCCAAGCGATGTTGTGCTATTATAATTACTTTCATATATCACAGACTTGTGATTAAGTCAATATTCATGGTATGTTTGATGGAAAATAAATGATGATGAATTTATTATGAGATGTGAAAAAAATACATGCCTCAAAGATATTTAAAGAGATATTCTACTTGAATCTGGTTTTACTAAGTAATATCCAGTCCCACTGTAATGAGAGAACAAGGACATAGGATACAATAATTTTTTTTCAATGTGATTTATGCTAAAACATATGATTCCACAGCAAAAATATTTTGAATAATAGAATATTGTGGCTTCACTCACACCATATACAATGGGATGAAACACACAGTTTTGTAAATGAGAACATGCAGACCAACATAGATAGAATTATTACATGTGGATTTTTTGGATGATTTTATGAAGTGTAAATCTTGATTTTCCTAAATTTTTAAATAATGATATTTTAGTAGTAATTAAATGATAATTAAGGAGGAGATCACACTGAAACTTTTCAAGGAAGATTTTCATGATTTTAATATATAAAAAATCCTCATGATATTCCATTATTATAGTTCCGGCCAGAAGGAATGACTTATTTAAACTCTCATGGATGCTCATAGCTCGATGGATGGAATGTATGAGTTTTCTATATAGTATCAACTAAATCATCAAATATTCTATCATGGATTTGAATCGTGTATTGGATGGCCTAGTTCACAAATTTATGGATAATAATCTTACTTGGATGGATGATATTCCTTCATATTTGATATCTCTATATGATAGATATTGTGAAAAATTATCACCATTTAGATTCATGTCATTCTTTAGATTTTAATAAGTATTCCTTAGACATTTTGGTCAGAGAACAATTAAAAAATAAGAATTTTATGAGGAGATTCCTGATGCTAAATTTTATAAAAAGAAGACGTCTATCACAAAAAGAATAATAATGAAGAGATATCTAAATATTTCAGTTGAGTCGAGAATAGAGAACATCAATTCTAATCATTCCTTAGGACAGATGCATTAATTGGTGATTTTTATTCAGAGACATATTCCACTATTTTTATAGTGATTTGGTAGTATCTTTAAAGTCTATTTGATTCCAATAGTTATACAAGTTCAAGTTCATGCCCTTGATTATATTATATTTAGACAAAAAATGAAGAAATATGACTATATGGGAAAAAACCACCACTCACTAGGAATGTATTCATCCATCATAAAGGTGAACCTCATTAACATTCATTCCATTTTCCTATATTTTACCTCCCCATTGAGATTTAGAGATAAGTACTAAATAATCACAAGGTAATTTGTGTTTAAAAAGGAAAAAAATACACAAGAAACAATTCACCACCACTCTCAATGTTTATCAACTTCTAATTGATCATTCCAATTGAAATTAGAGCCATGTTTTCTCTCAATAATATCTATTTATGTTTTAAATAAATCAAAATATTTCTATTAATAAAAATTTTATTCTATCCTTTGATTGAAATTAATTACATATTTAGAAAAAATATAGTCTTTCCTTATCTTCTATATTTAGGTCTTGATATTATTGATTATTTAGATTATGGGTTCCCTGTTCCATGTGAGACTTTATAATGTTCTCTAGAATATTAAAACAACATTGAAATTAATGTAAAGGAAATAAATTCCTTATTATATTATCTTCTTGAAAAGGGACTCTAAAAAATCATGGGGTTTCAGAATGAAATTTCTATTTGGAAAAAACATCATAAAATTTTTGAATGGAACAATAAGGTGAAGGAAGCTAACTTGAAACTTAGTAGATGGTAGTTTGAAGATTAAAAGAAGACAATTTCACCCAGGTTATTTGGGAGGAATTTTATATCAGTTGAAAAGTGTATATATGATAGTGAGGATAGTTTTGATGAAGAAGATATTTTAAAAGAATATTCCAAAAAAATTAGCATGCCGTAAGATGAAGAAGAACTTGATGCATGAAAAGATGTCCCAAAATTCAATAAAGAGTTTTCTACTAAGGAAGGATAATATATAAAGGAATATACCATGTTAATGGAAATCAATATGTGTTTGAAAAAAATAGGAATAATGATATATGAAAATGTTCATCTTAAAAGTAAATCAAAAAAGAAAAATAAAATCCAAACTGAGAAAGATAATATAATCAAAGATAGTGAAAAATTGAAGCTTTGAATTTCTAATAAAAAAAATACTATAATGTGATATGACCTCTATAATAGTACTTGGGTATAAAAAGGATGAAAATTTTACGATAAATATTATTGAAGCTGAGAGGTCGTAAAAAAAGTTCAAATTTTATTTCCATAAGGTTGTTGAAGAATAAGAAGATAGTTTCATATAAAAAAATAAAACTTCCTTAACCTTTATATTTTTGTAAATAAAAGGGTGAATTATATATGTAGCTCACCTAAAAAGAAAACGATTATTACAAAATAGTATAGTAGTAAAAAAAATATAGTCTGATATGAAATATAGTACAAAGTAAAAATACATATCATATTTGGAAATAAGGAAAAAAATTGTAATGCTTCCCTAATAATCCCCCAAACCCTAAGGACTAATTACAAAAATGGTTTTTATTGGAAAAACATAATGGAAGTCAAATAATGGAGTTAGAAAATGACCTATGAAATATATAATCCTTTATGAAAGAAGGATATTTCTATTATACTGCAGATGTTTTAGTATTTTTTTTTCATAATTCATACATTTTCTGGTATAACATGTCTTTAATATGACTAAAACATGATTGTGAATCAAGGTGAGGACAATAATATTAGGTGATAATCAATTATAAAATCAATGAGTTTTAAATGAAGATTCAAGTGAAAAACTCATTTAATAATTTCCATAGAATTTTGTGGGTTGTGTGATCAAGAAGGAAAAATCTCAAATGAATGTGTTACACTAATTATACATCATATAAATATCTAAGATAATTTTGATAATTTTTAGGATAAGAATCATATCAAACATCAGGCTAATTTGGTTGAAGTTATATTTAAATACTTCTTACATGAAAGGCCATATATTTTGGATGAAAATTTTTCTCCTCACATGACATGTGATTTAAAAAATTATATAATCATTATAGATTAAAGATGTATCTATTTAATTTCACAATGATAAGTCTTTAAAAAATAAATGACTGAGAATGAACAATAGCAAAAAAATTAAAAATATTCCTAACAATGTTTAATTTATTGAATGGATAAAACAAAATCTATTGATTGTATCACAAAATTATGATGTTTAAAATGAAGTAATATAACAAAATAATGGGTTTATATTGAACAGTTTAAGAGATATTGTGTTATTAAAAAGTGGTTTGAGAAACGAAGGTAAGCTATTTTATGTGGGAATTCCTGGGCAAATTTACACATGAACTTTCAAGATGAAAATATTTATGGAAAATAAGACTTGGTTATATTGTATAAAATAATATTACGAAGTTGATCAGGGAAGGGGATTTAAGAAATATCCAATATTTCAAATTAATATGTTTTTTCTTTTTTTAAAACACGTCAGAAAGGAAAATAGTAAAAAAAAGTGACAAGGTAGTTGACATTGTAATGAAAAAACCATCAGAGCTTATCTAATATGATGTTTTGGGACCTATGATAAAGAAGTTAATAAATGGATAAAAATAAATCATCACTTTCATTAATGAGTTCATCGACATTACATATATCATATTTATGTCTCACAAGTCTCAAGCCTCTTATAGATAAAAAAATTTTAGAATGCTTACTGAAAATTAGAAAGGTTTTCCCTTGGAAAAGTTATGATCAGATAATAGTACATAAAATTCCAATATGAAGTTCTCATAATATCTTTGTAATCATGGAATTTGGTATGAATTTAGTTATATATATACTCCCAAAAATAAATTGTGTGGATAAAATAAAATATAGAATTCTAGTTGACAAGTATAGAATAATTCTTTCTGAGCATGGACCTCGGGATTTTCTACCTATAAGAAATTACAATTTCTGGGATAAATCGAAATAGATGCATTTTAAGACTGAATTCTGACTTCAATACTTACGGTATGTGGTTCAGGAGGAATTAAATATAAAAAAACATTATAATTTTTGGGATCCCATACAATATCAAGAGGAAAGTAAGAAGAGGTGTGTACTTTGATAAAAATCAATAAGATGGAACATTCATTGGTTACACACTAAGGGGAGGTTCTTATAGTTTTTTCTAAAATATAAATAGTAGGATAATAAAATATTATAGCATCATAGTTTTTTAAAATTAATTAAAAATAAATAAATAAAACTTGGGATATGATAAGGATGATGTTGTTAGTCCTAAATTAATTGAAGATTCTGATTAAAACAAGCATATTTAGATTGATGATTCATATTCATCTTATTCCATGGATGATGCTGATAAACTGAAGTAAATATGAATAAATTGAATATTGATGAATTATTTTAATACTAAAAACATCATTGCATATTATAATCAAGGGGTTCATATAAAAAAGAATAATTATGGATATTAGTCCCACTTTCTCTCTACCATTGATTGAAACATAATTTTTTGGATAATATTTTGAGAATAAATAATGGATTCATTGTGAAATTAAATAGATACATATAAAAAAACATATTGGTTCTAAATTGGATTTTATGAATAAGATGGATGGACAAGGTGGAGTTTCTAAAAACAAAGAAGTGACAGTATGTAAGGTGTACCCAAAAATTGAGTTCATTGACATTAATGAATGATGAAGCTAATAATTTATTAAATTTATTATATAATTATATATTATAATCCCACAAATTTATCATTTTGTGGTTAGTAATCATATTTTTATTCTTTAAGAATAATTTGAGCTTAATTGTGACGATGGATTAATTATTGATTTGTAGGAGTTTTAAATGTTTTTTGCATTCATTCATAAAATTTTATAAACTAATAAAAATTTGTAAATATTTTTTTGTAGGTTTATACGCTAGATGTTATACAATTTATCCAGCTGATGCAAGAGATGAATCTAATTATTTGATGCGCAAATGAAGCTCACAATTTTAGACTTGGAATCTTTGAAAAATTTGGTTTAATTTTAAAGATGGGCCCATATCCCAAATTCAATCAAAGGAAATAAGTAGAAATTCCACATATATATAGAGGAAATTACCAAAACAGTTACATAAACTTTGGACACTGAAGATTATGGTACATGAAAGGTAATAAATTCATGTGGAACCAGCACATTGAAATACAAATATTTTAAAACATTTTTAATTGAAGGAACTAGAAGCTCAAAATAGTATCAAGATAAAGATTAATAAAAGATTTTTTTACAACATTTTCCATTAAATATATTTGGGAGGACAAAACTATGATGGAATAAGTATTGAAATTTTCTATACCATTTCCATAGGATGTTAAATAAATCATTAAAACTAATGTACATGTGAGAGATAAAGATGAATAGTATGAATTTTGGCTAATTAGATAGAATCTTGAATGGTATGTTATTTTCCCATCATTGATAATGATAATTTAATACCTTTGTATATCTATTTGGATTAAGAATAAGAATCTTTTAAGGTGGGGGAGTTCGAAGAGATGTTGGATAATATTGATTACCAACCTAAAACATCGAAAACCAAACACCAATAGAAACTAAAAAATAAGAATAAATTAAACACAATCCAATCATGGGAGATAATTTTTTAAAAAAATAACTTTTTTATGATTTTATTGAAAATTAATTTATAATTTCAATCCAATACGTTGAATTTTTTGATGTAGTTAACACATGGACTTTCTTGGAGGTTGATAAAGGGAGTGATGATTCTACTACTGAGACTATGTTTCCAAGGATTTATATGAAGAGATCAATTTCCATGTTGAACTAATTGAAGGGAAATATTTTATATTTATTCTCCATGATATGATCACAATTATATTGAATTTTTTCTCTGACTTCCCCTTTTGTAAAATTTTTTAAACAAAATCACAGGACCATTCCCTAAATATTAAATTTAATGTGTCCAAAGTAGTGGATGACCCATTAGTTCTCCTTACCATACCTTAATTGCTATAATAAATTTCTTTAGGGATATAACTAATTTACATTATCCATGGAGTCCCCTAAAATATGTGTAAAGGAATTTTAATTATTGGGGAAACAATATGGACATTCATATCACGCAAGCCACAAACACTATCAGACATAAGGTGATAATTGAAACTACCACCAATATGTATTAAAAAGTCGATACCCACTTGGGGGTTCAAACCAAGTTATATACAACAAATTACCCTTTATCATTATTTTATTGTTCTTAATTTAAATAAGTCTCTCATGTTTTTTCTTTATTTCATAATTCTGAAGGGTAAATAACTAGGATATTAACCAGATGTTATCACTACCAATGAGCCAAGTTGTATTGCTATTTTATAATTATTTTGATTCTGACCAATTTAATTCTATACGAAAATATGATAAAATATTTTTTTGAATCAAAAAGGGTGTACTAAAATTATATATTTGTGGGATTCGTAGTAAAATATTTTGGTTGTTATGTATTATTTTATGCTTTTAAATTTTTGGCCTGTTTTTCGTCTAGAAACATGAATGTCAAATTTCACTTTCTAGTGGAAAATTTCATAATAGTTTTATGATATTTCATTTGTTTTGAAATTACTAGAATTAAATTATTGATGATTGAATTTTTTTCACTATTTTCATAGAAATTATATCTTAGAATTGTAAAGGGAGTCTGATTTAAAAACTATCTATGGAGTTGGAAATATAACATGAGGAAACACGACTTTTTATCTCAAACCTATGTAAATACTAGTTTTTGAACTAGAAAACATATGGGATCTATCCTAGAATATATACATATAATTCATTTGACAATTGATATAAATGGGAAATTGGGATCCCATGAAGAATATTTGAGACACTAAGAATCGGGTGTGCATCTAAATAAATTCCATTATATAATCCTATAATGTTATTTGCACATTACATTGGTAGGAAAAATTTAAAAAGTACATGATTTTCAAAAATTAATTACTTTTTATTATGAGAATATTTAGAACTAGATAAATAAGGGGTAAATTGATTATAAAATATAATTTGAGTTGTATCAAGGAAGTGGAAGAAGAATCATGGGTATAAAGAACCTAGGGAAGGCTGAGAATCAAAAAGTTCTTTTTATTACATTTTTAATTCCAATTAGATCTTTTTATTTCACTCCCAGAATTAGAACGTTAAATTTTAATAAAGTGAATCAATTTATGAAATTCATATATGAGGCAAGATATTGGCATAAATGGGTGAACTTTGGAATTTCTTTTTTTCGGGAATGTTTATTGGAACCTAGGTAGAATAATTGTTTTTGTTATGAAATTTTATTAGATTACCTAGGACTTTTATTATAAGGTCTCAAGGACTGATGAAGCTCATAATTTAATACATTTTACTATGTAATTATATTTTATAATCGCACCAATTTATCATTTTATGGTAATTATCATATTTTTATTTTTTATGAATAATTTGAGCTTAATTTTTAATGTGGACTAGTTTTTTATTTTTATGGGTTTTAAATTATTTCTTTCTTTTAGCCATATCGTTTGATACACTAATCACAATTTTGAAATTGTTATGTTTTTAATATATTATATATGACATACATTTCAACCAATATGATAAAGTGTTCAATCCAAATATCTAAGCCTAAACTAAGCTCATAAGTTAGACCTTGGAATCTGGGCCCATTTTTTACAATGTTTAAATATGCTCCCATATATAATAATTTAAGGAAAACAATAATCTTATATTTCACATGATGATAGATTAAATACCTAGAAATAATTAATTGGATTGTGAACACATTATATTATAGATCATTTAAGGTCTTATATGCATGGGGTAATAATACATTGGAATACAGAAAGTCTCTAGGATAGAAACTTTTCACAAGAAAAACTCTAATAAACTTTCCTTAATTTCCCAAATAATAATTACTTTTGAGATTAAATATTGGATACATAGGAGAACAATTTAAATAAATAAAAATTTTCCAAATTCAGAAATCTAATTGGTCAACCACATGAATATATTGGGAAAACATATTAGGAACTAAAATATTCCACCCCGCTTGCTAATAAATATGTACCTCAAATTCCCTTCAAGGACATGACAATTTTAGTTATAATTTTTAAAATATAAGTGTGGTTTTATAATTAATTAATAGTTTTTAAAATGATTAATATATATTATTTCATTTTTCTCTTCTCTATTCCATTATATATTTTGTGTTTCTCCCAACATGTTACTTCTCAACTCTATGAAAATGTAGAACCATCTCCGCTATTGTTTAAGGGGAGAATAGTGATTCATGATTTTTTGTGATTAAATTTAAATTTATATTATATTATGATAATTTAAATTTAATTTAAACTGATTATAGATAGAATTACCCTCATATACTATTGTGTTATTCTTCTTATTCATCAATATTCAACTCTTTCATCATCATAATGTTGTATGTTGAGTGTCAGTGTATAATTTTGGTAACGTTGTGAGGGACATTATACCACATGTGAAGGAATGGTGTGCTGTAATAATAACGAAAAATTGGAGGGTATTTAGTGATAAGGTTAATCAAAAAATAGTATAGAATAGTGGGAATTTTTAACGAACTGTGATTGTTTAACCGATAAATCTATATGATAATAGCTTTTATCTCATTAACTTATTTATTTTTTTGATTTTTTTCATTTTTGATTACATTTTAATTTATATATTTATATGTCACATTTATTTTTAAAACCCCCCATTATATTACTATATAATTTTTAGTATATTAATTAATTTATAAGTAGTGACAACATGAAGAACAATGTTGCATGAGTGGACTCATTGTGAGTTCAACCCTAGTGTGTACACTTTATTGCATTCTAAGGTAAATAATAAATTATTGAGTAGGCATTAAAAAATTAACCTTAACAATTTATCACTATTTTTAGGGATTAAAAAAACATTCAAAAACTACTTTTGATAAAATCCCAAAAATCCAAAATTTCAAAAACTATAAAAAATGAGCTTTATTGCGTATATTTATCTTCTAAGGTTTCGATGGATTTTTTATAATGAAATCTCTTAAACACGACCTATTGATATATTTTTTGATTCTAACAAGGAAGGATCATGGATCATTCAAATACTATGTAATGAAAAAAATATTGAATAGTTTATGAATCAATAGAAAAAAAAGTTCATCTTCATTGATCGAATTGGTATCATGAAAATAGGCTTAATAAAAGGCTGAATCAAACATTGATTTCAAGAATTTTCAATTGAAGAACCCTATGAGGATAAAATTATAAATGAACTAGTATCTAACCTATCCAAAACATTTATAATGGATGTTTACTTTTAATACTTTCCAATTAAGGATCATGTGGTAGATCAAGATGAATTGGATAAATATTGTGCTCATTTTTTAAAATATGAAATGGTTTGTGATTTTACCATTTGTGAAAATGAAAAATAAGTACATATATATCTATCATTGTATTTGGAATAATAATTCATTAATGTGGATGATTTTGAAGAGATCTGGAGAATATTGACTACTTTAATCTTACTCTAACATTCCAAACACAAGAATCACTATGAAAAGAATAAGAAAATAAAATTAGCCAATACAGGGAGATAATATTTTAATAGAATCATTTCTTTACGATTTTATTGAAAATTAATTGATCATTAGATTCCAATACTTTGGATATTCAGATTCTACTAACATAAGGATTTCTTTGGAGGATGACGAAGAAAATGAGGATTCCCATACAAAAATTGAGTTCTCATTGGATATACCTAATGAGATAAATTTCTATGTTAAAATACTTGAAGGGGAATATTTATTTATGTATTCTTTATATTTTAATAATTTAAAAGAAATTTATTTATTTTGGACTCCCCTTTGCTAAAATTTATGAAACATCATTACATAAGAAGGTCTTGGATGTTAAACTTGTATAGGAAAATGAATTTGTGGTTGAAGCAGTAGAGGGACCATTATTTTTCATTCCCCCACCATCAAAAATATAATACATTGATTTGGGAATTTAATTATTGTAATACCAAAATTGATTTATATACAACTTTTGTAAATTAATATGCATTGGATGTAAAAAAATTTGGTTTTAGAAATCTCACAATCTACATCCACCATCAAACCTTTCCGGATTGCGTGAACTTCTAACTAGAGGTAATCAAAAACCAGCACCCACTAGGGGGTTCAAAACATGTTTTTTACCTCCTCCTCCCCCTTTATATTTATATTTATTTATTTTTATTATAATAAATTTTCCATCTTTTTTCTTGATTTATTATATTTGAAATGAAATTATCACGGAAATCAACTCAATGTTGTTACTTCCAAGAAGTTAAGTTGTATTTTTATTTTATAATTAATTTTTGTTTTCCCAATATAATTCTATGTGAGAAAAATATGAAATAGTTTGTTGAAAAAAATGGGGTAGTGAAATTTTAAATTTTGGGGAGTGATACCGGTATTTTTAGGGTATCATTTATAGTTTTCTACTTTTTAATTTGTGGTGTGTTTTTAGACTGGGAAATTTGAATCTCAATGTTCCCCTGCCTTGTGGAAAATTACATGCTAGTTTTTTAAGATTTCATTAGTTATGAAATTAATTGAACTGAATGATTTATTATGGAACCATTCCATTGTTTATATATAAATTATTCTTCATATCTAGTAATGGAAGTGTGATTAAAGATATATCAATATAATTGTAATTATATCATGAGGAAACCAAATATTTGAACTCTAGCAATGGTAACTTATTTCTTTGAGAAAAAATAACTCTTTAGGGATCCAACCAAAAGTTATTCATCTAATTCCTTTGAAACAAGATAACATTGTTGATTAGGATACCATGAAAAATATATTTTGGTATTTGGTGTGTGGGTAAAAATAGGCACTGTAAAATCAAATAGTGATTTTCACAAGACATGGCTAGGAAAGATTATATAAGTGTGTAATTATAAAAAATGAATTAATTTAGTTGGGAAGAATATTGAACCCCATATAAAAAGGGGGAAATTTGTATTATAAGAATATCATTTACATTGTATCAAGGAAGTGGAAAATAGATTTTGTATGTAAGGAACCAAGGGAAGAGTGAGGATTGAGAAGTTAATTTTTGTTAATTTATTAATTCCATATAGATCTATTTGTTTCACTCATAGAACTTGAACATGAACGTAGATTTAATTGAGGATATTTGTGAAATTCACATATCGGATATGAAATTTTCAATAATTGATGGTTTTTTTAATATCTTTCTTTTCAAAATATATAATGAAACCTTATAAGGATAATTATTGTTATTAATAAATTTCCTTAGATTTATCATGAGTGAAAGATTTATTTGTGAGTGATTGATAAGGATCAAAATTTTATAAGTTTTATTCTATAATCAAATGTTATAAACTCACCAATTTGTGAGTGATTGATAGAGATCATTCTTAGAATATTGACTAGTTTAGATAATTTTTAAAGGTAGATATATATCTTATAACATACTAAAATAATTAATAAAAAAAATTATATGGATATATCAGAATTTCTAAGAGGGAGTTACTTCAACTATGGACACAAGTGATTTGGGATCTTTAAAGGTAATAAATCCTTAGGAAAAATATTCTTTATGAAAGAACAGTTTTCTCAAGTAACATTATCACATATTTTTCTACATGTTCCCAATAAAATAAATTATTAGGGTAAACCTAGAATTGATAGGTAAATAAATTAAATGAAGGATTATTTTCCAAATTCATCCATTTAATAGGGATACCACGCACAAACATTCAAATAAAATTTATTGCTAAACTATTTCACCCCTCCTACCTATAAATTGGTACAACCTATTACATTCAAAGATTTGAAAATTTTATTTATAATTTTTTTAATAAACAAGGGTTTTTTATCTGTAATTTTTTATTACCTGTTTAATATATATTATTTCATCTTCCTATTTTCTCTCTCATTTTATAATTTTTGGTTCCACTATAATTATAGTTCTCAACTATGAAAACTGAGAACTAACCTCGCTATTGTTCAAAGGGGGAGTGGTGATTCATGAGTTTTATAATTCGGTGTTTCCTTTTATTATATTTTGACAATCTAAATAGTATTTAAACTAATTATAGTGAGTTATATCTTTCTATTATATTGTATTCTTCCTCGAATTCATCAATATTCATCTCCTTTCATCATCATAATGAATCATGTACCGGTTAGGTGTTCAGTTTTAATGATGATGATGGAAGTGAGATTATCCCATATGTTGATGGTCAGTGTGAGGTAATAAAAATTCAAATTTTTGTGTCTTATGTGATAGGATTTATCTCAACGTTGGATATAATAGTGATGATATATTAAATAATAATGATTTCATTTCCATGAAATCCACACAAGAAAAGATTTTCTTTTAATTAATTCTTTTTATTTTGAATTTTTATGTTTATTTTATATATTGATATATCATATTTTTTTTAAAATCCCCCATTATATTAGTATAACATTTAGTAGTATATTTTTTATTTTATTAATTGTGATAATATAAAGTAAGGTTTTGTGTGAGTGGCCTCCTTGAAAGATGAACCTTAGGTTGTGCAATTTATAATATTCTGAGCTAAATAAGAATTTATTAATTTTGGATTTTGAAAAAATATATCCTATTATTTTGGATCCATTTTCAGGGAAACCAAAATCATTCAAACACTATTTATCATAAAAACACCATAAAATCCAAAACATCAAAAACTTTACAAAAAAAATACGTTACATATACTTCAATGCATAGGTTAAGATGGATTTTAATAATGAATACTAATATAATTAAAAAATTGAATTTATTTAATATTCCACCCAGGAAGAATCATGGATTAT
This sequence comes from Viscum album, assembly GCA_963277665.1. Taxonomy (NCBI): domain Eukaryota; kingdom Viridiplantae; phylum Streptophyta; class Magnoliopsida; order Santalales; family Viscaceae; genus Viscum; species Viscum album. The sequence goes on from OY728167.1 coordinate 626,524,541, forward strand.
TCAATTCCAACATAATTTAAAAGAGGTTAATGTGTTGACGAATCAAATGGACATTATTTAAACTTCTCGAATGGAATTGAAAGCTCAAGAAACGCTAAAAATAATGAATAAAAGAATATTTTTCTATAATTTTCAATTCAAGAACCATATGAGTATGTAATTTTGAATGAAATAGTCTCAAAACTATCCATACCATTTCCATAGGAGGTTAAAGAAGAATATGTTTCAATTGATGCACATGTGGTTAGTAAAGATGAATTCAATGAATATTGGGATGATTTTGTATATGGTAAAAATTTATCTGATTTTATCATATTATATAATGAATAATTAGTATATCTCTTTATATATTAGGATTTAAAAGAAGATACCATTTTCTTGGTATATTTTTAAAAGATGATGGAAAAAATTGGCTACATGCCACAAACTTTGATAATCCAACTCCAAGAGGAACTTAACAAATAAGAAGAAATTAAAGTTGTACCAATCCCGAGAGATAATATTTTATTGTACTCAATTATTTATGATTTTAATGAAAATAAATTCTAAATTACCACCCACTAATTTAAATTTTCAGATTCGGTTAATACAGGAATTTATGTTATGGATGATAAAGAACATTAATATTCCCCTACTAAGACTGTGTTTCTAGTGGCATTTATTGAAGAGATCAATTTAGAATTTCACCTTCTTGATGAATAAAATTTGTTTATTGACTCTTTATTCTTTAATAATATTCATGTTTAATATTTTTATGACTTAACCTTTGCTAAAATTTCTAAAACAACATCTCATTGAGAAGGTACTAAATATTGAAGTGGAAGAATCCAAATGATTTGTAGTATGAGTAGTGGATAACCCATTATTTATCCTTCCTCTACTTTACAAGCTATACTACATTTATATATAAATGAAACTATTTTACTCTCTCCATGGATTCATCTATGACATGTGTGAAGGAGTTTACATTGTAAATAAAAAACATGGTGGTTCAAACCATGCAAGCCACATATACCATCATACTTGGGGTGGAAACTAGAGTTGCTAAATTAATGTAGTTAAAAAATAGTACCCGCTTAGGGGGTTTAAACCAAGTTCTATCCCTCTTCTTTACCATTTATATTTCATCTTATTTATTTATATTTTTTATTTTTAATAGGTTTTTTTTATTAAGTCTGAAGTAACGGTAGATATGATATTAAATCAATGGTGTCACTTCCAATAAGATCGGTTTTATTTTTTTTATAGTTTATTTATTTATTCCTAATTTAATTCCACATGAAAAGAATATACAATAATTTTTTTTAAAAAAAATTGGATAATAATAGTTTGATTATGTAGGAGTGGTACCAATAAGTTTAAATTTTTATATATTATTTGGTACTTTTTAATTGTTTCTGTGTTTAGAGGTTAGGAATATTGAATATAAAAGCTTCCATATTTGGTAGAGAAATTCATGCTAGTTTATTGAGATTTAATTAGTTCTTAAATTGATGTAATTAAATGATTATTGAATTATTTTTTAAATTTTTTCAACATAATTTTATTTGATTTAGGAATAAGAGTGTAATTAGAAATTTCTCAATTGAATCAGAATTATAACATAATGGAATTTAATTTTTTAACTCAAAAATAAGACACATTTACCTTCTTAAAAATAACACATCATGGATATATCCAAAAATATATTCATATAAGTCCATTGATATTGGAGTGAAATGGGAAATTGTAATCCTACAGTGAATCTATATGACATTAGGAACTATATGTGTGGTAAATGAATTCCATTTTATAATACGATAAGTTCCATGCACAATACATGGATGTGAAATTCATTAATTTCCTAATTATAAAAAATTAATTCATTTAGGTGAAGTGAATATTAAATAAAAAAAATTAAGTGGAAATTAACTTATAAGAATATCATTTGAGTTGTATCAAGGAAGTGGAAAATTAAATTTTGTTATAAGGAACCCATGGATGAGTGAGAATTGAAAAGTGATTGTTGTTAAATTTTTAATTCCTCATTGATCTATATTTTTCACCCCCAAAACATTAATTTGCACTTGAATTTATGTCAGGAAATATGTGAAATTCACATAGGATGAATCAAATTTTCAACAATATATGAAATTTTGAATTTCTTCTTTTTATAAAATATGTATTGGAACATTGGTAGGATAATTGTATTATGTTAGTAATGTTCATTATATTTACCAAGAATTTATTTATTATGTGAGAATGATTTAAAATACTCATAAATTCCAAAAAATTATTATGTAGTAATTTTTATAATCCCACAAATTTATAATTTTATGGGTAATTATCATATTTTTATGTTTTCTGAATAATCTGTTCTGAATTATGACAGTGTCCTAATTTTTTATTTTTATATTATTAAACAAATTTTTTATTTTGGTCATAAATTTATCTAAACTAACCTAAAATGTGAAGTTCATTTTTAGGATTTTATTCTAGATTAGATACATTACATCCATTAGGATCTAGAGATGAATAATACTATTTGAGGCCCAGATGTAGCTCGGAAGTGCATGCATGGAATCTATGCCCATTTTGGATGAAGATTAAATATTTTCCCATATCCCATAATGTACTAAACCGGTTAAGATGAAATTTACAATGGATATATAATGAATTCATATAAATACTTAATTCAATTATAGCAACTCGATATCCGAAAACATTCAATGACATAAAAGCATGGAAAACTGGCACATTGGAATACGAATAGTCTCCATGGTAAAAATGTTTTCTAGAGTAAAAATATCATAATTTTTCTACAATGTTCTAAATAAACCATATTTATGATGGTATATATAAGATATATAGTAAAATAACTTCAATTAAGTAAAAAATTATAAATTTGGGCATTTAAAAGGTCCATCACACACACACATTCATTAGAGAGATTTGATACCCAATATTTCACCCCTCTTGACATTAAATTTAACCTCCTATTCCATTCATGAAGTTGGCCATTTTAGATGTAATTTTAAATAGATAAGTATTCATTTTTTCCCCTTTAATAATTTTTAACATTTTATATCTATATACACATTAGTTCATCTTCCTCTATTCTATTCCATTTTAACTTATGTGTTTCCCCTATCATGTGACTTCTAAACTCCATGAAAATAAATAAATAACCTTAATATTATTTGGGGGGGTTTATTATTGAGTTTTTGTTCTATACCATTTTATTTTATTTTATTATGATATTTTAAATGGAATATAAACTTATTGCAGAGAGTGGTATCATTCTATTTTATCATGTTCTTCTTCTTGTACATCAATATTATTCTCATTCATCATCATAATGTTGCTTGTATAAGAGTAGTATAGAATTATGGTGATAATGTGAGGGAGATTATCCCACTTGTGGAGGGTCATTGTGGGGGTAATTGTAGTTCAAATGGGATGGAGTTGAGTTATAGTACCGATATCAAAATTGGATAGAATAGTGTGAATGTTTTAAAGAATAATTATTTTTCACAAAAAAACACCCTATGAAATTAAATTTTCACTGACTAATTATTTAATTTAATTTAATATATATATTTATATATAACATGTATTTTTAAAATCCCCAATATTTTAGTATGTCATTTAGTAGTATATTAGTTAGTCGATAAATAATAATCACAAGAATAATAGTAATTTTTAAGTGGCTTATTTGTGAGATTCAACCTACGGAGTGCGCTTTACTAAATTCCTTGGTGTTGGTCGGAGTGGATACTCAAGAGAGTGGGGGTGAATTGAGTTCGAATTAAAAATTTATGTTTAACCGTTTTTTATTAAAATCCCACAATTCATAAAACAAGTTAAACTCTAGTGAATTTATTAAGATTGAAAATGTTCAATTATTTTCTCCAAGATTGATTACTTCTCAGTTATCATAATCTGATGATTAAGTTAGTTGTTCATACTAACTTACTGATTCACAATGAGTACAAACACTAGATAGATCATCTATCAGAGTTACTCTAAAACAGATTTATATTTAAATTACTTATCAGTGGAATATTCAAAATAGTTTTAAAAAGGGTAAAAATCAAAGGAGTTTAAAACAAGAGGTTCTATCTAAAGCTGAGACTTAGTCCTCTCAACCAGTTTGTATAAACTACGATCCACACCCTAGATTGAGGGTTTTACAACAGTACTCAGACTATTCATGTCCTCAGTCCTCTACCACAGTTCTACGTGGGAAAACTAAACAACAGAACATAGGCTGTCTAGGTCACACTTGAACTCTTCTAGAATTCTCAGTGGGATATAATAAGGTGTAAAAAGATTGGTGTGAGGATTTAGTATCCTCCAGTTCAACCCAAGAGTCAGTGTGTCTCTAAATAGACATATGCACACACACTTCTCATCAGTTAAAAAAATGTTCACTACCGAGAAAATAAATGGATAACAATTTTAGAATGCTCTGAGTGATTGCAGATGTGCTCTGGACTCGTCTGGATGTTGTAGATGTTATTTGAGTCAGTTATGGTGAGGATGACACAAAACAAAGTGTCGTTGTTCTTCTCAGCTATAGTTATTCAGCCTTGTGCATATGATGTTCAGTAGGCACAACAACTTGTCTTTAGTGTTTGTTCCAATCGAATGATCTTCTTGAATATCTCTGGTTTTCACAGGTGTTCCTCAAGTTCTTCTTTTGTTTCGTGGTTTTTAATACATACATATGCCCTTATCTTCTTATGTGTCTATCTCTGTGTATATTTTTTTTATGTCATGTCTCTTTTCACTGTTGATAGATCTTCCTTTTTATTCCTTGAAATCAGGCAACAAGAATGATTTCTTTTTGACAGGTACTAGGTACGGTTCCCTAAAATCCAACAAAAAACATTAATTACTAGTAGGTACATTAAATTAAGAAAATATAACCGTTGGAATTAAATAAGAGTTAATATAAATTCAAACAGTTTTCATGACTATCAGTGAGTCATGATATCAGTAGGTCATTTGAATTTGCATCAGTATCGGTAGATCATTTGATCAGCATCAGTATCGGTAGATCATTTGATCAGCATCAGTATCGGTAGGTCGTTTGATCAGCATAAGTATTGGTAGATCATTTGATCAACATCGGTATTGGTAGTTCCTTTGATCATAATCAGTATCGGTAGATCATTTGATCAGCATCAGTATTGGTAGATCATTTGATCATCATCGGTATCAGTAGGACATTTTATCAACATCTGTATCAGTAGATCATTTGATCAGCATCAGTATCGGTAGATCATTTGATTAGCATCGGTATCGGTAAGTTATGTGATCAGCATCGGTATCGGTAGGACATTTGATCAACATCAGTATCGGTAGCTCATTTGATCAGCATCAATATCGGAAGATCACGATGCAAATGTTCTCATTGGTGGGACCATTGTCATCGGTGCGACTGTTCTCATCAGTGTGACAGTTGTCATCGGTGTGACCATTCTCATCGGTTTGACCATTGTCATAAGTGAGACCATTCTCATCGGTGAAACAATTCTCATCGGTGTGACCGTTCTTATCTGTGTGCCCATTGTCATCGGTGCGACCGTTCTCATCTGTGTGACTATTCTCATCGGTACAACCATTCTCATCAGTGACCCAAGAAATATAACTAACTGTGAGTCAAAAATATAACTAACATTGAGTTAAAGATATGAAATTCTCACAGAGTGTCTGTTTAATCCAGAACACTTCCATGTCAATAGTAGGCCATAAAAATCAATGATAATCAAATTCAATCATTATTTAACATATATAAACACATTTAGAAAAAATTTATTAAATGACTAAATTTATATATATATAACAATGATTTGTGATTATTAAAATAACTATCGCATAGGGAGTTTAACAATCTCCCCCTTTTTGATAATCACAAATCAATGGCATAAAATAAGTGGGAAGATGATATAACACTCAGTATACTCCACCTATGTAAAATTAATATATTTCTAAAGGTAAAAAAGTCATCAGAGCATGACATCAGAGCTTAAAGCTTATTTAGAGCTTATATAAGGGTCTCCCCTTGTTCATACTTATATATACACTGTGCTCCCCCTTAGATATATATTTATATGATTCTCCCTCTTTGATATATACTTATATGATTCTCCCCCTTTGGGAGTATCAAAAAGAAAAGGAGAAATAATAGAGATTAAAAAGAAGAAGGTTCCAGTAAAATAACATATGAAAAAGGTACAAGAAAAAGATACATGGAATAGACACCCTATCAAAAATGACAAACACTGCTATTTCTTGGGGTGCAGAGGAGCTTTCCATTTAGCAGAGGGAGAAATGGATGGGCCAGAAGGTGGTTTGGTGGAATGTTGATCTGGCCGGATGGAGAGAGGATGTAGCACAGCTCAGGATGGAAGCACAGTAGGTGCTAAGGTCACTAGTTGAGGAGTATAAGATCTTCCAGATGGTGGCTGCTAAATGATTGGCTGAATATTGGAGAGAGCTTGAGAGACTTATATCTAACCAGTAGCAACACTGGATGGACTGAGAGGCTCAGTAGTAGGATGAAAAATTGCCTTTTCTTGAACATGAAAATATGGTTTGAGCAGATTGATAAAATCTTGAATTACCTCACCACCATATTTCATGGCCTTCTCAAAGTCATCATTGTTCTACATGAATCATTCCAGAGTTGGAGTAAAATCATTCAACTGTTGGACTTGAGCCTTAAAGGACTGAGTGACTGGAAGAAGCCATAGATTCTCATCCAAGACATTAAACTGATGGTTCAACTCATGCTTGGTATAAATTTTAGAAAAATAGTGATCAACTTTTTCTTCGATCTCTTTTTGATCCTTAGTAGCATCAGCCGAATACATCTTCACCATCTTGTGATTACGATCACTATTTTCATTCATATTTTTTAAAGATTCCAAACCCAGATTCTGTCCAAAAGCTGCTAAATCTTCTTTTATAACATTTTTAAGGCATTAATCTCACGACAAGTGATCTTGGTCACTTTTGAAGAGCTAGCCTGGGCAACAATCTGAGTTATCTCAGCTTTCAATTTTCTCAAACCAGATTTATTCAGGTGTTCTATCAAATTTCTCAAAACTTCCATCATACCAATTATGGTTGATCTAAATTCACCTGACAGAGATACTAAGCCGTTGCTCATATCCTTGAGCACTTGATTTAGAGAGGTAATATGCCTACCAATCATCTCACCAGTATTGCACATGTCCAGATTAATAATACTTAAAACTCTTTGAGTTAAAGCGATCATATCAGCCTCAGATAGATTCAAAAGAGTAGGATCATGAGAATTAGATAATTCTTCTTTCATTGTCTCTCTATCTACATGGAGAAACTCATATTTAAATCTGTCAAAATCAGATCGAGAAACTGAAGGACCGGGTGTTTCTGTTGTCACTTGCACATTCTCAGCAACTGGTCCAGCCTTAACTGGATGGATTACCCTTGCGATATTCTGTTCTTCTTATTCTTCTTCCTCAGAATAATACAAACCTATAACCACAAAACCTGTGTGTTCTTCCAATGTAGCTTTACAATATGTATATTGAGGCTTTACAAAATCAGCTTTTCCAGAATTTTCATGTGAGTCTTCCACACCTACATCAATCACTGTATGCACTGTCCTTTCAGCCTCAGGATCAGTTTCATACTTATCTAATTGAGGTTTTGGATCATCTTAGATCACATTATTACCATCCACTGGTCGAGTAATTGCATCATCATCATCACCATTATCACCATTACCACCATCTTCAACATTACCATGTCCATTATTGTTTTCCAAAGTTTCATTGCATCTCTCTATGCTACATGAGTCATACTGCTCAGAATTTGATTCTTCAGTTTCATCTTCTTCTCCATCACCTAGAAAAGGTTCTGACATAGGTAAATTAAGAGGTGGACTAGCTCATCCAAATTCAATTCTTCTTTTCATAGGACTTACTTTATCCGGATCACTCCTATCATCAAGAGGTGACTTACTTTTCTGTATCCACATTATTATTAGCTTCAGCTTCCCCTGTTTTCTTCCTGTTGGACTCTCCAGTGTCCTTAGGAACTTCTGTCACTTCCTCCTCATCAGAATGAACAACTTCCTCATTATGTTTTAAACTGGGATCTCTCATCCGCTTTGGTCTCTTAGGGTGATCTAAAGAATTAAAGGAGTCATACAACCTATCTTTATCAGCAACCCATTCATTCTTACATGGATTCTAGTTTATTTTCATTCTTTTGAAGATATTCTTTATAATAAAAAATCTACTACTACATGAGATACACTCATCTCCATCTTCAACATAGCCCAAAAACATTAACACGGGAGAGATTTTCATAGAATTGAACAAGGCTGTAGCCTTCTTGGATGGCTTTACCATCTCAACAATATGAACAATAATCTCTCTAAACAAGTTTATCATCTTAACATTTAGCAATAATAATAACAAGAAAACATCTTGATACTTAACATAAGAAAAATCACATTTTCTTGGACAGATTTGGTGCTGAATAAACTTAAACAAGATTCTAATTTCTCCATCCAACTCAGTAGATGTTATTCTTCTGGATTCATATTTTCCTGTCAACATCTCCAGAGCAAGATCATATGAAAAATATTCAATTGTAGGAGGAATATTACCAGTGTAATCGTCATATCTACCATTATGTGGTACTCCCAAACATTCAGCCTATTGCTTTGATGAAAGAGTTATCTTTTTGCCTTTGATCACTAAAGATAATCTTGCATCTTTTGCTCCATCCAATACAATATATAAGTTCAAATAAAACTCTTTCACTATATTTGGGTAGTAGAATCGGTTATTATCACAAAACCAGTCTTTCCATCCTTGAATCTCCACTACTTTTAAAAGTAAAGACTTACTGGATAACACCCATTCGAAACTCACTTTCTTTTTTTGTAGTGACCACCCGAGTTTCCAACTCTGGGTTCACAGACCGTTGAGTCATGATGCTTGATTATCCTCGAGAATGTTTCACAGGAGAGGAACCTTTAGATTCCTTGTCTTCTCACTTTTGCTTTTCCATTTGGATGTTTGAGAGGTTTGAGAGGTTGGAATGGTTCCAAAGGTTAGGGATTCAGAAAAAATAGAGTTCTGCAGGAGATGGAAGGTCAACAGTATTTAGGAAATGAAATAGTCACGGGTCATAAATTTTATCATTTAGGGTTATAATATTTTATATAATATCGATTGATTAAAACAATGTCGTTTCGACAAACTCTAACGGTTTCATATACTGTATAACTGAATCAGTAGCATAGATCAGTTTCACAGATCGGTTTCACAGATTAGTTTCACATATCGGTTTTATAGATCGGTTTCAGAGATCGGTTTTAGAGATCGGTTTCAGAGATTGGTTTTGCAGATCAGTTTCACAGATCGGTTTTACAGATTGGTTTCACAGATCAGTTTTACAGATCGGTTTCACAGATCAGTTTTACATATCGGTTTCAGAGATCGGTTTCAAAGATCGGTTTTACAGATCAGTTTTACAGATAGGTTTCACAGATCGGTTTTACAGATCAATTATACCAAACACTTTTTTAATAACGTCTAACCTTTCAGAGCTTAAGGTCTTGGTGAAAATATCATCCAATTTATGTTCAAGTCAATAAATTCTAGAGAAATATCATCATTTGGATAATGATATCTCAAAAAGTAATGTCTGACATCAATGTACTTAGACCTAGAGTGAGACACATGATTCTTAGATATTTTAATTGCACTAGTGTTATCACAATTTATAGACACATGCCTAAATTTTTATCCGTAGTCCAAAAAAGTGTGTTTTATCAACATAATATGTTCCCAACAACTACCAATAATGTATTATGCTTCTGAAGTAGACAATGCAATAGAGTTCTATTTCTTATTACACCAAGATAATAGAGACTTTCCTAAAAGATGACATGTTCCAGAAGTTCTCTTTCTATCTAACTTAAAACCAGAAAAGTCAGCATCTTAATAACTCATTAATTCAATGGATTTTCTTTTTGGATAAAACAAACCTAAATTTGTAGTATGTTTATGATATTTGAAAATCCTTTTAACAACAAGAAAATGAGATTCATTAGGATTGGATTGAAATCTTGCACACATGCATACACTAAACATGATATCTGTTTGACTATAAGTAAGGTAAAGTAAGGTTCCAATAATACCACTATATTTGGTTTGATCAACTGGTTTCCCTGTTTCAACATCATCCAACTTACAGGTGGTACTCATAGGTGTGTCACTTACCTTATTACTATCCAAACAAAAACGTTTTAAGAGATCCTTTGTATATTTTCTTTGATTTAAAATAATACCATATTTCTTTTAAAAAATTTCAAATCCAAGAAAATACTTGAGTTCTCCCATTTAACTCATTTCAAATTCATTTAGCATAATCTTTGAAAAATCAGTACATAATGAATTTTTAGAAGATCCAAACATAATATCATCAACATAGATTTTTACAATTAAAATATCTTTAGAAGATCTTTTAATAAAAAGAGTGGAGTCTAAAATTACTTTATTAAAACTTTTATAGATAAGAAATTTTTTTTGTCTTTCATACCATGCTCTTGGAGCCTTTTTATACCATATAAAGCTTTATAAAGTTTAAAAATGTGATTTTGAAAATGGGGGTTTTTAAATCCAGGTGGTTGTTCAACAAAAACATCTTCAATTATAAAACCATTTAGAAATGAACTTTTGACATCCATTTGATATAAAATGAAATTCAGATGAGATGCATAAGCATGTAAGATTCTAATGGCTTCTAATCTAGAGATAGGTGAAAAGGTTTCTTCATAGTCTATTCCTTTTTCTTGATTGTAACCTTGTGAAACTAATCTAGCTTTGTTTCTAATGATGTTTCCAGATTCATCAAATTTATTTATGAATACCCATTTTGTACCTATGGTTAATATTTCCTTAGGTATTTCTACTAATAACAAGACATTGTTTCATTCAAATTAATTTAACTCTTATTGCATAGCCATAACCCAAAATTCATCATTGACTGCATCATTGATATTTGTAGGTTCTAGTTGTGAAAGAAATGCTTGATGTTCAACCTTATTTCTCAGAGAATCTCTAGTTCGTGTTCCTATGTCCTGGTTACCTAAAACTGAATCTGAAAGACGAATCTTTAGAATCCTAGTTGATCTAGTAAAGGTAGGACTAGAAATTTCAGGTTCATCTCTAGGTTCGGGTTTATCAGAAGCAGGTTCTGGTGTATTTCCAGATCTAGTAGTCTTTACAACAGGACCACTATCTTTATCATTAAGATTTAAAGTAGACAGGTATTCTTTAGTATATTCAACAACTGGTTTAGATTAATGTGGATCAGTTTCATCAAATTTTATGTGAACATATTCTTCCACACATTTAGTTATCTTATTAAAAACTCAATATGCTTTGCTAGAAATTGAATATCCCAAATATATTCCTTCATCACGCTTGGATGCAAATTTGTCTAGATTATATTTAGTGTTCACAATAAAAACATTACAACCAAAAACATTAAAATAACTAAATTTAGGTTTTCTATTATTCCATAGTTCATAAGGTGTTTTCTTAAGGAAATGTCTAATAAAGACTCTATTTATAACATAACAAGCTGTATTGACAACTTCAGCCCAAAAATAAACAGGTACATAATACTCATTTAGCTTAGTTCTTGCAATTTCCTGAAGAGTTCTATTTCTTCGTTCTACTACACCATTCTGTTGAGGTGCCCTAGGGGTAGAGAAATTATCATTGTAGCCATTTTGTGATCATTATGATTCAAATTCATGATTTTCAAACTCACGGCCATGATCACTTCTCAAGGTCTAAATCTTAAGTCCACTAAGCTTTTCTATAGACTTGGAATATTTAATAAAGTAAGAGAATGCTCCACTTTTGTGAGCTAAAAAGTATACCCAAGTATATCAAGAAATGTAATCTACTGGAACATAAACATAGTGCTTCCCATATAAACTAGAAACTCTAGAAGGTCCAAACAAGTCCTTGTGAACCAACTCGACAGGTTGAGAAGTTGAAACTTCTTTCTTTGATTTAAATGAAACTTTATTTTTCTTTCCATTTTGATAGGTATTACAAACTTTATTATCTAGGAATTCAAGTTAGGGTAAGTCTCTAACTAAGTTATTCATAGTCAGTTTTCTGAGTGAATGTATATTTCAGTGTACTAATCATTTGTTCCAAAGCCAATATTCATTATGAAAAACATTTAAACAAGTAATATTCTACTTAGCTATATTATTTAAATCCACAACATATACATTTTCATTTCTTAAGGCGGAATATACTATATCATTTTTATAATTAAAAACATTTTCAAGAGTCATTTTTATATTTAACATTAAAACCACCATCACATAACTGTGAAATGCATAACAAGTTATATTTTAATCCATATACAAATAAAACTTTAGAAATTAAAAATGAATCTGTGTTACCAATTTGACCTAGGCCGATGATTTTCCCTTTAGAGTTATCACCAAAGGTGAAATATCCTACATCAACCTTGATTAAGCTTTTGAAGCCTGAAAAATATCCTATCATGTGTCTTGAACATCCACTGTCCAAATACCATGTCTTCCTACGTGATCTTTTCAATCAAATTTCCTACAAAACAGTTTTAGATGGAAAATGATTTTGGTACCCAGATTTTCTTGGGTCCAGACAGGTTAGCAAGAAAACCTTTTGGTACCCATATTTTCCTAATGGATTTCATATAATCAGTAGTTTTAAATTATTTTGAAAGATAATCCTTGTTTAATCTATAACTATGTGAATAGCTAGTTGAAGCATAGGAATTTTCAGAACTAGAACCAGCAGCATACTTTCCAGATTTCGGAACAAATTAATTCTTTAGAACCTGTCTTTGTCCAGGATGATAACCTATTCTAGTAGTATACTTTGGTGCCACTTGTTTTCCTAGAATTTGTTTAAGTATGTACATTCCATTTGTAAATTTTTCCAAATCATTACTGATTTGATCATTAAAAAATTTTAGTTCAGTATTTTCTATGAGTAGTTGAGAATTCTTTTTCTTTTCTACTTCTAGTGTGGATTTGACAGTGCTAGTTAAAGCATACTTCTTATTTAAGGCTTTATACTTATCTTTCATCTCATTTCATGTATCCTCTAGTAAGTTACAACATTCAGACAATTCTTCACTAGACATGTTTTCAGCATCAGAATAAAAATTATCTCTAGAGTAATAAGAGTTTGAAGCAGGAGTATGCAATGTTACCTCAGATGTGATTGGAATGAAAAAAATATTAGATTTTTGAGATTTTTCACCCTGAGTGGAATCAGAATCACATGAACTATCTTCTGAAGCACTCCAGGTTGCATTCATCGCTTTCTTGTATTTTTTATCCTTGAACTCATATTTATTCTCGAACTTTAATTTAGGAAAATCAGCTTTCACATTTCTTTTTCTCTTGCATTCATAGAATACTATGTCATCACCCTTATTAGTCCTTTTCCAATATTTATTCCAATGACCTTTATTGTCATACTTTCCCTTATAGTTTGATTTTCTGAAAATCATTTTTTTCCTATAAAACATCTTAAATCGTCGGGAAATCCGAGCCATTTTAGCATCACGGTCAGATGAACTCTCTTCACAACATGAACTGTCGCTTACTACTTGAATTTTCTATTTATCCTTAAGTTTTGAAGTAGAAGTCTTGAAAGCTCTAAACTTCTTCCTTGGTTCATCATCTTCTTCCTTTTTTACATTCAATTCTTCCTCATACATCATTATCTTACCAATAAGTTCCTTAATAGGCAAAGAACTAATGTCACAATATTCTCTAATTGTAACCGATGTGCCTCTCCATTTTTCTGGAAAGCATATGAGTACTCTCATAATCTGCTCCTCTGATGGAACAGACTTTCAAACTGAGCTCATTGAATTAACTATCTCATTCAACCTGAGATACATGTCAGAAATAGGTTAATCAGAAATAATTTTAAAATTATCATACATAATAGTTCACATGTTTAGTCTCATCTCTTTAACATTGGTTGTTACCTCATGAGAAACACCCAAAGTATCCTAAATTTTATAACCAATTTTACAAGAAGATATTTGATTAAATTCTTCATCACCTAAATCACAATACAAGGCATTCATTTCATTACAATTATTATTGTATGTAGCTTTAGTAGGTTCATCCCAAGTAGTTCATTCAGTTTCTAGAATCTTATACTGAGTCTCTATGGCAGTAAAAATGTCAAATCCCATAGTTTCTAAATAAATTTTCATTTTTAGTTTTCATTGGGCATAATTAACACCATTAACGAAGGGTGACCTGTTGGTATCTACACCTTATAACCTGTTATCCATAATAATACTTTAACAGATATTTTTAACGAGGATAAAATTTTGAACTAACAGAAATTTAAGATCATTATGATACAACTAAAATCATAGTCGAAATTTTTTCACAAAAATAGTAGTTTTGAAAACATTTAGCTAAACAACCCTTTGATACCAAATGTTGGTCAAAGGGGATACTCAAGATGGTGGGGGTGAATTGAGTTCCAATTAAAAATTTCTGTTTAACTGATTTGTATTAAAATCTCCCAATACATAAAACAAGTTAAACTGTAGTGAATTCATAAAGATTCAAAATGTTATATTATTTTCTCCAAGATTGATTACTTCTCAGTTAACATAATCTGACAATTAAGTTAGCTTTTTAAACTAACTTACTGATTCACAATGAGTGTGAAAACTTTCTAGTTCAACTATCAGAGTTACTATAAAACAGATTTATATTTAAAGTACTTAGCAGTGGAATATTCAAAATAGTTGTAACAAAGGTAAAAAGAACATCAGTTTCAAACAAGAGGTTCAGTCTCAAGCTGAGACTTGGTACTCTCAACCAGTATGTATAAACTATGATCCACACCCTGGATTGAGGGTTTTACAATAGTACTCAGACTGTTTAGGACCTCAGACTTCAACCACAGTTCTACGTTGGAAAACTAAACAACAGCACATAGGCTCTCCAGGTTACACTTGACCTCTTCCACAATTCACAGTGGGATATAGTAAGGTGTAAAAGGTTTGGTGTGAGGATTCAATATCCTCCAGTTCTGCCCAGGAGTCCGTGTGTGTCTAAATAAACCGATGCACACACACTGCTCAAAAGTTAAAACAAAATTTCACTACAGAGAAAATAAACGGATAATGAGTTTAGAATGCTCTGAGTGATTGCAGATGATCCTTGGACTCGTCTGGATGTTGCAGATGTTATTTGATTCCGTTCTGGCGATGATGACACAAAAAATAGTGTCGTTGTTCTTCTGAGCTGCAGTTATTCATCCTTGTTCATATGATGTTTAGTAGGCACAACAACTTCTATTTAGTGTTCATTCCAAGTGAATTATCTTCTTGAATCTCTCTAGTTTTCACAAGTGTTTTTCAAGTTATTCATTTGTTTCGTGGTTCTTCATACATATGTATTCCCTCTTATTCTTATGTGTCTATCTCTGTGTATAATTTTTTTTGTCGTGTCTCTTTTCACGGTAGATAAATCTTCCTTTTTATTCCTTGAGATCTGGCAAAAAGAATGATTGCTTTTTGATAGGTACAAGGTACGGTTCCCTGACATCCAACAACCAACATTAATTAATAGCAGGTGAATTAAATTAAACAAATATGACCGTTCGAATTAAATAAGAGTTAATATAAATTCAAACAGTTTTCATGACTGTCGGTGAGTCATGAGATCGGTAGGTCATTTGAATTTTCATCAGTATCGGTAGATCATTTAATCAACATCAGTATCTATAAATAATTTGATCAGCATTGGTATCGGTAGGTCATTTGATCAGCATCAGTATCCGTAGATCATTTGATCTTTATCGGTATCGATAGGTTATTTGATCAGCATCTGTATTGGTAGATCATTTGATCAGCATCAGTATCGGTAGATCATATGATCAGCATCGGTATGGGTAGGTCATTTGATCAGCATCACTATCGGTAGATCATTTGATCAGCATCAGTATCGGTAGATCATTTGATCAACATCAGTATCGATAGGTCATGTGATCAACATCATTATAGGTAGGCCATTTGATCACAATTAGTATCAGTAGATCATTTGATCAGCATCAGTATCGGTAGATCACTGAGTTACTGTTCTCATTGTTGTGACCATTGTCAACAGTGTGACCGTTCTCATCGGTGTGACTGTTGTCATCGGTGCGACCGTTCTCATCGGTGAGACCGTTATCATCAATGTAACCGTTCTCATCGGTGAGACCGTTATCCTTGGTGCGGTCGTTCTCATCGGTGTGACCGTTTTCATCGGTGTGACCGTTCTCATCAGTGTGATCGTTCTCATCGGTGCGACCATTCTCATCGGTGACTCAAGAAATATAACTAACGATGAGTCAAAATTATAACTAATGGTGAGTCAAAGATAAGAAATTCTCTCAAAGTGTCTGTTTAATCCAGAACACATCCATTTCAATAGTAGGCCATATAAATCATAGATAAAAAAATTTAAACTTGATTTTACATATATAAAAATATTCAGAACAAATTGAATATATTAATAAATTGACATATATATAACAATGAATTGTGATTATTAAAATAACTATCGCACACAAAGTTAAACACTAGGTATGTAAGTATTTATTGATTACGGATTCAAGAAAATTCACTCTAATAATTGAAACATGTTATCTAGTTCCCATAATTGGATTAATCATAATATTTCATTTTATTTTAGTCAAGTGATGTTTCAGTAATTTTTAAATGGATATAAAATCTTTATTTTGGAATGGTTAGTTAAATGAATAAGTATACATGGAGAAACTTAAAGGTATTATAATTGATACAGAGGGAAGAAAAGTGTGAAAATTGAAAATGTATATTTATTGATTGAAATAGACTCTATGATATTGGTACTTCAATCTGGATGAATATCCGAAGTGTATGAAATTCAACAAAATATAGGTGGAATTTTTATGTGAAGAAGACCAATACCACGTATCTTTTTTATTGTATATATTGATGATTATATTATTATTTAAATAATGAAGAGAAATTATTTTTACAACATTATAAGAAGATGAAATTTATTTTAGATGTTATTAATTATTTAAAATAATTTACTTTTGGATTTACATATAAACATAACTGCAAGTTACATTTTCATCTCAGATGAATAATATTCCATGGGTCTATTGAAAATGTTTGACATGTATATTTATAGAATTATGTGTACACCTATTTAGTTAGACACAAAACTAATAAAAATGAATAAGGGAAAACTATAAATGAAAAATAATTTAGAAGATTAATTTGTATTCTCTTATATTTGACTGCAATAAGACCACACATTTTCTATGTAGTTATTCTTAGTCCTAAGTATCCACCAAATCCTAAAGAATCATATATTTTTGTAGTAAAGAGAGTTTTGAGATATATCTAAAATATATTTTTGTATATATTCACTTGAAATAATAAGGTCAGGTAGAATCTAAATTTTTTTACATATACATATTAAGTATGTGGAGAAGATTATTAGAAGTCCATGTCAGGAGGAGAATTTTTTATTGTTGGAAGATGTGTTGTATAAAACTCAAGAAGTAAACATCAGTTACTTTGAATTCCACAAGAGATGAATATATTGGTTCATCACAAGTAGCTACATAAATGATCATGATAAATACATGGTTTGAAGATATAAAGGGTTTTGATAAATATCCATTAGTCGTTGGATATTATAATTAAAGTGAAAAAAAACTATATCCAAAAATTTATTATGAGATTTTAGAACCAAACATATTGAAATTATATATAAATTTATAATGTGAAATATGTCCTATGACATTATGAAACTATACTTCATTTCATCCAAAGAATAAATAGCTTGTATTCTCACTAATACACATAAAACTGTGTCTTCTGACAAAAAAATGGCTATAAATGGACGTGCAAGACCCTTCCCAAAATTTATGTATGTTATGTTTTTATATTCTAACTCACTTTTTGTGTATGTAAATTATTTCATAAGGAAAATATTAATCTACAAGGGCAATAACAAAAATGTTTAAAAACTGCTTTGATGTGTTTGTAGATCGATTTTAGGAAAGTTATTAAAAAAATATATTTCTTATCTCTTGGATGAATAACTTTCACTCGTATCTCTTGTTGAAGTTCATAAATAAAACACTGATGTATGATACAATTACTCTTTTTTTTATACACTAGGAATGGCTCAACTTGAATTATATTTTATTGGTTCATGGATCATTACATTCAATAAGTTAACACCACCTTCTCCACATTCTCTTTTTATTTATTTTCAATAAGGTGTAGAAAAGAGATTCACATTTCTGATGTTCTAAGAAACTAAATGGGGAGATATTTCAAGTTATATGAGACAAAAAATATGAAATGTATACATGGTATTATTAGAAAAACAAATCAAAATGGGGAGATTGCTTAACCCACTCAAGGATGATTTTTTTGTCAATATATTTTTCTGGGATGTTGAGAATTTGTTTTGAGTTGATTTGGAGTGGTTATAGATGAAATGTGGTGAATTATGTTTTTATTTAGTTTTATAGAATAAATATAGGAATTATGTATTGAATCAAGAAAATTTCCATGTCTTATATATTTCATACAACTTTTGATTCTATGTAAAATCCTATAAATGGATAAATCGTATATATTTTCTATGCTTTTAGTTATTTTGTATGAATAATGGAATATTTCATAATACAGTATGATGTTGTGTAAGACTTCATGAAAATTTAGAAGTCCTTTTAGAATTTTTTAAGGCTTCTTTGATTTCATAAATTTTCATGAAATTTCATAAGATTTTGTGAAAATATGTAATCCTTTTTTAAACAACATAAGTCTCTTGGATATTTCACAATAATATGTCTCAGATGGGAAAATTGAGACTATAGATTAGTCCATATTGTTGTTTTTATGATAATTTTGATGTATGTTTCAATTTCTTCGGGACTCTCAAGTGTTTTCGATCTTGGGGGAATAAATAAATAATTTTATTTTTTTAATTAATGGTATGAAACTCTATATTTTCCTATATGAAAACCTCTTGGTGGATTTTATTTTTTTTAGTAATTATCAATGGAATAAACATATATGGGAATATAGGATAGGTATGATCATGGTGGCGATGACAATGAACCATAGGATTGAGACCTAATATACAAAAACATCAATGAATGTATCTCATAGTGACATCAATGGATTTAAAGTTCCAGTGATTATACATTAAGGTATGTCTTATTATTTGGTTTTCTTCTTCTATGTTTGTCCTTAATTATTCATAAAATCTATATGATTTTTTCATATCGATTCATATGATTTATCAATATCTTGTTTCATGTGTTATAAACCCTTTTTCGCAATGGATATTGGTGATGTTTCTCCATGGTTCTTAGTCGTGTTTCTCTTTCGATTATCAGTGAGAAAATTTATCTCGAGAATCTATTTTGATTTATTCATCCCACACTATGTTTCATGTATTTTATCTATAAATCCCTGATAATTTTTATATATTTAATTATAATCATATTTTATTTCTTTGATATTTTATGTGACACACAACATTGAGTTTTAATGAACTACATTATACTATTAAAATATTATTATTATTTATATGTGACCATTATATCCTAGTTTTTAGACTAGAGGGTATGGATAAGAATAAATACTTTATGAAATATAAATAAAGTTCCTACTTAGTATATAGTTTTTGATAAATTCTCAGTAAATAATTACTTAATTTTTTAATATTGTCATTCAATTCATCAAAAATATATTTTCTTCAAAAACATTTTTTATTTGTTTTTATAACATAATATTATAATTAATTTCATGAATTTTTTAAAAAAATTATAAAATAAAATTAATTTTTTAAATTAGAATATCAAAATTAAAATTGGACTTCATTCTGGTATTATCCAGAAAATATTGATTTTTCAATTAATAATGAAAATACTATGTTTTGTAAAAATCTAATTTCTTTTAATGAATTATGTAATTTTAAAGTTCAATTATTATTTTAATTTGATTTCAAGTTAAAATAAGTATTATTTTGTTATAAATAATCCAATTAAAAACATTTTTATCACCTTTATACTATATTTTAGTATAATTTTATTTACAGTCTTAATAAACGCATTTTTTGAAAACTCTTATAATGTGAATAATGTTCACCATTTTATTTAATTAAAATAAAAAAAATGGGGAATGATTTAAATTAAGTTTTTAGATTATATATCAATATTTTTTAATTTAAATTCATGTAATTTTTATTTCTATTTACATAGTTAATATAAGATAATCATTTCCTTAAAAATGCAATTTTCCTAAAAACCAATTTTCATCGCCGTTATGGATTTTTTTTAAATTAAATTCTACCACTTATGAGAATTGAATTTAATAAAAATTATTCCCTATTTATAATTTGAATAATTTATATTATATAAAAATTCCATCTCAATTTTTGATCATAATGAATAGT
The DNA here is from genome assembly GCA_963277665.1 of Viscum album. Taxonomy (NCBI): domain Eukaryota; kingdom Viridiplantae; phylum Streptophyta; class Magnoliopsida; order Santalales; family Viscaceae; genus Viscum; species Viscum album. The sequence goes on from OY728167.1 coordinate 626,545,113, forward strand.
AAAAAGATTAAAAAATAGTTACCGTGGTAAAAAAATTAAGATGATAAAAGTTAGTAGCCTTATAGTTAAAGAGGATAACAGGTTTAAAAAATGATTATATTTATTTTATGTGGTGAAGATATGCATTATATCTCTTCTAATTTATTATTTATCAACTTTTTAGGCACTTTTATTGAGAGTGACTTTAAATTATTGAATATTTTTGTGTATTCACAAAAATGACATTCCTCCTCAATCATAAAAGGGCACTCCTCCCCTCAATTATTTGAACCTATAAATAAATTTGACTCAACCAAACCCTAAAAAAATATTTCCCCAAAATACATATGAACATTATAGATCAATTGTCCTTCAAAATACTCCAACCTTAGGGTCCTCAATAAAAGCTCCCAAGGATGTTCTTCTAACCGAAGGTAATCATCTTCACCACACCCTTTTTTTATTTAGTTTTTCCACCTTAAATTATATCCTCACAATTATAATATAATAGCATAATTTTATCATATATAATGATATGTTATTATTTTTATTTTATAATAAATATCTATCTCCACATCCATCAAATGGGAAACGAGACCATCATTTGTGTGTAAGACGGATTTTCACCCCACGAACAGATGTAATTTATTCTCCATCATCTCCTCTCAAGTATATTCATGAAGATTGATTTATGGTTTATATAGTATATGAATGAAACTTTAACAATTATATTAAATTAACACATCATATACCTTCTTACCTTACCATATATGAAAAAATGATAACGATCTTCATGTGTATGGAATACTACCACCTCGTGAAACAATGCGATTCATTTTTTACCCCATCACATGGATGGTATATTTAAGTGTCTTTAAAAAATAATATGATATTTGTCATATAACTATTATTAGGGAAATTTAAAAGAACACTTATCTTATTTCCATCAAGATCATTTAAAAATGGAATCCCTACACATGCATACTTACGGCCTACCATCTCCAGGATTGTAATGTAGTTTATTTTTCATTGCCAAAAATCATGGATATTTTTAAATTATAATTTTTGTATTAAAATGATAATTATTTCATGATTATTATTATGGATATTATGTAACAAATAACCACTTTTATCATATTCAACAGATCGATTTCATTTTGAAATTATGAACCTAGCATCCTCAAAACACCATATGTAGACATAATTGACTATATAATTAAACACGTCCTTAAAATAAATGAATTAAATGGTTTAAGTAGAAGTTATTAAAATTTGAAAATTTTCTTATTAAAAAAATAATGTATATATTTTTATTATACAAAGGATAAAATACATACATGACAAATCCTAGACTCAAGGTAAGGGGTTCGTCTTAAAACATCATTCCTTGAGACACTGGTTCTTATAGGCACATAATTTATTATAAATGAATTTTATGTGGTACATTTAAATAATATTTCATGAATACTTAATACATCATTATATTTTTAATAAAATTTCATCTAATTAATTCATGGGTGTTATGATTCAAAATTTACCAAAGCGGTAATAGTTTATGTTTCAAAATCATTTTAATATGAAATTTTTATGCTTAATTTTTGGTTGTATGAAATTAATAAATATTTGTATAATAAAACCATTTTATTTTATTATACTATGGTTATTAATTAAATATTAAAATAATATTACCATTTTCTCTCTTTTTTACTTAAAATGATTGAGAAAATGTTTTTATGAAAAGTTGACTTCATTTATCTCATTAGTCAAAACTTGTTTTCCTTCCATGTGAATGTTTTCTAAAAATATCTTCAACAATATTTTTTCAATTACACAAAGAATTCATTAAATATAGTATTACCCATTTTTTTCTTCTTACAAAGTTTTTGCAATATAATATTCCTGTTTTTTCAAAATGAGGAACATTTTAACCTTTTTAAAATAGTGTGGAATGAATGATTCATTTAACATATTAGACATGTTTTAAATTACCTAATATTTTTACCATTATTTTAATTGAATATTTCTTTATATGATCCAAGGTTATTTTCAGTGAAATGTGTTTCCACAATATTTCGTGATTTTTTAATTCTACAAAAGTTATTTTCAAAGTGGATATGAGATTTTCCAAAATATTGTTTTTATTCATTTTAAAAGTATTCATATTCATCAATGATAGAAACCATAAATGCTATGAATTTCATCTCAATTATATATTTATGTCTATTAAATATATACCTAGCTCGATATACCTTCAATTGATGATTTAATACATGACTTTATATAATTTCACAAAATCCTTCTTTAATAAGTATATTTTTATTTTATGTAGGGAAAGATTATGAAAATCATTTTGTTTCGAGGGGTAATTATTGTAACACCCCAAGATATTATGAAAAATATTCTTTTTAATTTCATTAATGTATTGTGTTGTATGCTACACCAAAAGGAGCTTCCACAACATGCATCCCTGACTTGTCTTACATTACACGCAAGCGTGACCTTCCACGATAGCGTGTGTTGTACGCAATACCATGTTTTGCTAAACAACGATATGCTATTAAAATATTATTAAAACTAACCGTTATGAATAGTAATAACCAATTTTTTAAATTTTTTAAATTTTCTTTTTCTAAATAGACTTCATTTTTGGATTCCGAATATCGAAATTATCTTAGGGTGAAATTTTGGTACTTTTCGGATAACTTTCATATTCTGATGAATAGTGAAAATTACAAAATTTTAATTAAAAACAACCTTTTTTAATCGAAATAATTAATAGTGATAAATTATTAATATGAGTGGTTTTAAAGTATATTTAGAATATAATTTTACAATTTAATACAATGTTGGTCATTGTATGTAATTTCACATTTAAACCAGTCATAAACAAGTGTCAATCTTTTGATAGTTATTATCTCTTAAAAACTGGCCATTTGTTTTGACGACGGGAATTAATTTTTAAATTAGTTAATGTAAATGATATGTTTTGAATTTGGTAAAATAGAAATCATTTTTTAGTTCATAATATCAAATATAGCTTAGGCCTAATTTTTGGTATTTTTCTGGAAACTTTCAATTTTTGATGAATAGTGAAATCACTAAATCGTAGTAAAAAAATGAATTTTTCATAAAACATAATTTTACCGCTTCTGTGAGTGGAATTTCAAAAATCTGAGAGACATTGTTGATGTCAGTAAGTAAAATTTGGTTCAATGAGATGAAAATAATTTTTGGTGAATAGTAACTTTTTACTTTTTTTTACCACGGTTAAAAGTAAATAGGGTAATTAAGGGTAAAAATGATATTATTATTACCCTAACACATGTCCTAATTCTATTGGATAATATTAATTCGACCAAAAACAACCTTAGGAATAAAATATGACCATTTAGGCCCACTTGGATTAGATTAGGACATTTATTATTATTTAATTCAAAGAAGAGTTAAAAGAGTTAAAATCAAAGTGTATTTACTAAAACATTTTTAATATAGGGTTATACATAAGATAAATTCTATTGTAAATATTCATTAGAAAGATAATACGATTTCCTACATAATTATATTTTTTTTATAATTTTTATACATTAAATAAATTAATTTATTTATGACACAATGATGATTCAGTAATTACCATAATAGTGAAAAAATTGAATAATTGATATTATAAATACCCAAATAAATATAATTTCAGACTTTTTATGAATTACAATAATTTTATAGATTAATATGACATGTTATTATTTATTTAATTAACATTTTTCGAACTAATCACTCTGTTATGAATTTCACAAAAATAAATTACTAAATAGTGTCAAAATTGACATAAAATAGTTTTTAAACCAAATACTATATTATTAATTGTTATTTTATTCCTAAAAATCTAAAGTTCGGCCACATGACTTAGATAAGATTATATATATTAATAATATACATCTTGGGGTTCTTTTGTCTTGTATTAGTATGTTTATTAATCTTATAGTATAAGAACACAAGAAGATACGGTAAACGTAAAATTATTTAACTTAATGTCAAATCTAAATGATAAGGTTATAATAGGAACCAAAAATTGTCTAAATTCTATTGGATGAGAGGATTTCGACCCATCCCAACCTTATATTAGAAATAAATCAATTTTTAGATATTTAAAACCGAACATGACTTTATAATAAAATAATATTTTTAGTTATTCCAAAGGTGCCCCTCTCCTCCCTTATAAAAGGGAACCCCCTTCCTCTCTTCCTCACACCACATTGAGCCTTTATGCTCGGCCAACCTCTCCCAAATTATCTTCTCCACTTCCCTAGAAACATCCTAGAGGTTCTGGTCTTCCTCAAAGATCAATTTTAGTTCCCTAAGAGGAGGTCTCAAAGAGGCGCTTCAAAGAAGAGGTAATTTCTGTTACCGATTATTTCACCTTTATTTCTTCTTCCAATTATTCTTCTAAGGTTATTTCATTATGAAGTAATAACATAAATATCACTCATATACTGATATGTTATTATAAGTATGAAACAACCCTATTTCCCCATCTATCCATCGTACGAAAAACGAAATCACCGTGCGTGCGTACGTACGGAATACCGTCTCCAAGCCGTGGTGTATTCTATTTTCCACCACCACCTTACTTGGATGGGTATAATGGTGTAAATAATAACTATATATGATTATTGTAAAGTGATATTGATTCTATAATAGTATACATACACTCCAATAAAATTCCACGATCATGGGAACGATATCATCGCTCGTGCGTACGTACAGAATACCGTCTCCACGATGCGATGAGATTCATTCTCAATGATTAAACATTCATCATTGATTATAAAGTATATACAATAAGTAATCATGAAATATATGACATAATAATGATACTGGATTTATGTGTATATATATGTATGTCATCTACTTAATTCCATTCAACTCAATAGGGAAACGAAAATAACGTTCATGCGTACGTACGGCCCACCGTCTCCATGAACAGTGTATTTCTTTCCATTTACTGATTTATTATATATATGTATATTATGAATATATATTATATATAAATCAGGTTTTATATTCTGAAATTAATTAATCGTGATCTAAGTAATCATATGAATAATTACAAGTCAAAACACGGACGACAAATGAAACGATTTTACCCAAAACACTCTTTAACATGGAATTTACAAAAGAACAGATAATATAAAGTCATAAGTGAACCATATATGATATCATAACAATGAATATTATTCTGTAATAAGTCAATGACATTATTTAAATCATTATACAGGAGGTTCGGACACGTACAAAGCATATCGGACCTAAGGTAAGGGAAATATCACAATCTCATTTTTATCCGAGATTATTTATACTTTGGTATTTACTGGGGTGTATTTTATCATCCACATCCATTTTTCCTCAATATTTAATATTATTTCCATACACCTACAATCTTTTAAATCCAATTTTACCCTTTGGTGAGTTTTTAGTAAATGAAATGGAATGAATCTTTTGTCGTTTTTCGTACGAGGTACTTTTTGACTTTTCCGACAAAAGTACGAGAAGAATGTTTTTTTAACTTATACGGCATGAATGGATTTTTAAAACATTATTTCCACGAATCTTCCTTTACAAGTTTTCATGTTTATTTTTAATCAACTTCTCTTAGTTTATAATTGTATGATATGTTAAGAAAGGAAAAATGTTTTTGAAGAAGAAAGGATATTTTCCTCAAGAATGGAGTTCAATTGTTTTATCAAAATTATTTTCCATCTAAGATAATATAGGGTTCTGTTTTTATCCCTATTATTACATTGTTTTGATTATGTTGTGATGGAATTATTTTTATGAATTCCTTTATCTTATATGAATTGTTTGATGATGTCACGATGTTTAAGATTCCCATTTTTATTACATGGGTTATGCAATGATGTATGATTTATTATTTTGTGGCACACATAAGAATGGAATCATTATGAGATGGGTGGGACCTATATCTCCCTCCAATGCATTGGGTAAATATTTTATATCTCATGAGATAGACATGGCTGGAACGGTAGGTTATACCGGTTCAGTGAAATAGGACTGAAACGAGGAGTGAACTCGGTTTAGAAATGGACTTTGTCCACTAAGAGAGTCTTGGAAATGAGTCTTGACTAATAGGAAATGATTCTCTATGATTATGTGTGTATTCCACAAAGTTTAATGTTTTATGTTATGATTATTGGGATTCCATTTCACTACTATGATTTATACCATGTTATGAAATTATGCTCTCTTTTGCAGGATAAGATTTCGAAAAGTTATGTTCTTATGAATATGATGTGATTGATATTTCTTTTTTTACCCTTACTGAGCATTTGAGCTCACCCTTTTATGTTTTCTTTTCCCCAGTATATAAATAAATGTTTTAGGTAAAAAAGGGGAAGATATTTATGAGAGATGTTTAAGATCTTTCACCACGATTAGAAGATTATATTCCGAGTTTCCAAATACACTAAAATATTACGATCCTTGTGTGTGTGTTTTTGTTATGTACTAAGTATTCCGAAAAAGTAATGTAATGTCTATGTATGTCAGGCTTCGGGTATCTATAGTTGGTATCAGAGGAAAGGTTTAATCAACCTTTTGAAATTAGGATGCGAGAATGTTAGTGAGATCCCTAGAGATATTTCTAAGTTATGTCTAGGGATGTATCTAAGGATAAGTATACGTATAGGATATAGTCCTAGAACTATGGTAACGATATTAGATTAAACCAAATATGTTAGATATTGAAGTTACTCCCCCTTTATTATGATTTTTTCCTCTCACACTATTCTTTTTGGGTATTAGAAAATGGCTGGAAACAAGATGATTCACGATAATGGAGGATATGATGGACAATGGAATGATATTCTTCATGAGCAACCAAATGAAATGGGATTTGGAAGTCCATACATAATTATTATGAAGAATCAGAAATCTGATAATATGATCAATAAAGTAAAATTTGGTAAGTTTTTTGGCTCGGCTAATAAGAGAAAGATGGAGTTTCATGATGATCATAGAGGAAAGAAAGTTCGATTTCCCCTATGTAAATCATGTGGGAAGAGGCATCAAGGAGAATGTTTCAAAGGAACTGGAAGATTCTTTGGGTGTGGAAAAGAAGGACACAAAGCCAGTAAGTGCAAAGGAAAAGGTTCAGTTAACACTAGGGATGAGGATAATGGTATTGCTAGGACATCAACAATGGTTAAATGTTTTTAATGTGGATTGTACGGGCATTATGCAAACCGATGCCCTAAGGTAAAGTCTCATGAAGAGAATCAGTATGGTCGTATGGGTAGTGTTTATGTTGATGATGATGAAGAGACTACAAATGATATGTGAGATGAAAGAATTGTTGAAGCTCGGTCAATGGTTTAAGAATGTAGTGGAATGATTACATGATTATCATGTGTAATGTTGTATAAGTAATCTCATGGTACTATGGAATAAAGAGACATCTAAGGATTGTTACACTATTGTCTTTCCTTGAGTTTTGAATGTGTATGATTAATGGTACCAGTATCCATGAAAGGTTATTCAAATATTTTTGGAATGTATGCGCATAATGAAGGGATAAGGAGAAAATTAAATGTTTGATAGTATTCATGAGCTCATGACTGATATAAGGAGAAGGTTATATCATGGTTTTAGTATATAGAATTTTTGTATTTTGGTATGTGAAAAGAGTTAACTTTTTACATCATTCATGTTTTCACTAAGGTTTAATGGGTATTAATTTTTCATGACAATACATGATTAAGGTTTTCACATGTTTGGAATGTGACCAAAATGACATATCTTATGATATATGGGGACCAACGATGGTATTAAATCTCGGGTAATCGTTTTCACGATATTATGAGAGTGGACTGCAGTATTATGGATAAGCCTAAAGATTGGAATGGATTATGTTGGACATTAGTTAGTATTGTTTAAGGATAGAATTTTTTTTCAATATTATTTATGGGATGTTATAGTAATATAGTTTTAGAAAAAGGACAACCTGCAGGACGGGTGACAACCCAACGCGTCGGACAAGGCTGTGGGAATCGAACCCACAACCGAAATGCGACTGGCCTTTATCACCTACCACTGGCCTACAAGAAGTCCCTGGTTAGTATAAGCTAGTTTTATTTTATTAAGCGGTATGATATATGAAGTATAAGTTCATTTTTGGAACCATATACGATTAATGTAACCATAAGATGGCCTTATAAATTTTTCTAACCATTTGTTTGAAAGAGATGGAATGACCCATCATTCTATCACATGATCCGCTAACACATCACGAATAACAAATTCAACTTCATTACATCATGGGATGAAGTGTAAATTGTTCAATTCACGAACAACAGTGAGATTGTACCAAAATCATGTAAGTATTTCTTTTAATTCATCAACTTTAGGGAAATGATTTTGAAAACCAAAAATGTTGTCCTAGTTCCCTTATATCCGATGAATCAGATGGTACCTTAGATCATCACAAATCTATAGCTTTGTGATTGTTGGCTTTTTCATAGCCATGTTCTCTACCACTCTCCATCAGAACCTAATGGTTAGATTTTTCTTCCATATCAATATTTTCACCTATGTTCTCCTATGTGGAAACCCAGTGATGAGTTAATTTGGGTAACCGTTACATTTCGTACTTTCATTTTTAAAGCCGTGTTTTGGTATTCCTTTTTAAGATGTGGGTTTCTATTAAAGAAACTTTCGAGTAGTAAACCATTTATAACCCCGACGAATTTCGAGGGCGAAATTCCTTTTAAGGGGGGTAGAATGTAACACCCCAAGATTTTACGAAAAATATTATTTTTAATTTCATTAATGTCTTGTGTTGTATGATACACCAAAAGGAGCTTGCACAACACGCATCCCTGACCTGGCTTACATTACATGCAAGCACGACCTTCCATGATAGCGTGTGTTGTACACAATACCAAGTTTCGCTAAACAACAATATGCTATTAAAATATTATTAAAACTAGCCGTTATGAATAGTAATAACCAATTTTTTAAATTTTTTAAATTTTTTTTCAAAATGGACTTCATTTTTGGATTCGGAATATTGAAATTAACTTAGGGTGAAATTTTTGTACTTTTCGGATAACTTTCATAGTCTGATGAATAGTGAAAATTACTAAATTTTAATTAAAACCCACTTTTTTTAATCGAAATAATTAATAGTGATAAATTATTAATTTTTGTAGTTTTAAATTATATTTAGAATATATTTTTACAGTTTAATACAATTTTTTTCATTGGATGTAATTTTCACATTTAAACCAGTTATAAACAAGTGTCAATCTTTTGATAGTAATTATCTCTTGAAAACACGCCATTTGTTTTGACGACGGGAATTAATTTTTAAATTAGTTAATGTAAGTGATATGTTTTGAATTTGGTAAAATAGACATCATTTTTGTGTTCATAATATCAAATATAGCTTAGGCCTAATTTTTGGTATTTTTCTGGAAACTTTCATTTTTTGATGAATAGTGAAACCACTAAGTGGTAGTAAGAAAATGAATTTTTCATAAAACTTAATTTTACCGCTTCTATGAGTGTAATTTCAAAAATCCGAGACACCCGGTTGATGTCAGTAAATAAAATGTGGTTCAATGAGATGAAAATAATTTTTGATGAATAGTAACTTTTTACTTTTTTTTACCACGGTTAAAAGTAAATAGGGTAATTAAGGGTAAAAATGATATTATTATTACCCTAACACATGTCCTAATTATATTGGATAAGATTAATTCGAGGAAAAACAACCTTAGGAGTAAAATATGACCATTTATGCCCACTTGGATTTGATTAGGACATTTATTATTATTTAATTCAAAGAAGAGTTAAAAGAGTTAAAATCAAAGTTTATTTACTAAAACATTTTTAATATAGGGTTATACATAAGATAAATTCGATTTTAAATATTTATTAGAAAGATAATAAGATATCATACATAATTATATTGTATTTATAATTTTTATACATTAAATAAATTAATTTATTTATGACACAATGATGATGCAGTAATTACCATAATAGTGAAAAATTAGAATAATTGATATTATAAATATCCAAATAAATATAATTTCAGACATTTTATGAATTAAACTAATTTTCTAGGTTAATATGACATGTTAGTATTTATTTAATTAACTTTGTTCGAACTAATTACTCTGTTATGATTTTCACAAAAATCAATTACTAAATAGTGTCAAAATTGACATAAAATAGTTTTTAAAACAAATATTATATTATTAATCGTTATTTTATTCCAAAAAATCTAAGGTTAGGAAAAATGACATAGATAAGATCATATATATTAATAATATACAACTTGGGGTTCTTTTGGCTTGTTATAGTAAGTTTATTAACCTTATAGTATAAGAACACAAGAAGACACGGTAAAAGTAAAATTATTTAACTCAATGTAAAATCTAAATGATAAGGTTAAAATAGGAACCAAAACTTGTCTAAATTCTATTGGATTAGAGTATTTTGACCCATCCCCACCTTATATTCGAAATAAATCAATCTGGAGCTATTTAATACCGAACATGACTTTATAATAAAATAATATTTTTAGTTATTCCAAAGGTGCCCCTCTCCTCCCTTATAAAAGGGAACCCCGTCCCTCTCTTCCTCACACCACATTGAGCCTTCAAGATCGGCCAAACTCTGACAAATTATCATCTCCACTTCCCTAGAAACATCCTAGAGGTTCTGGCCTTCCTCAAATACCAATTTTAGTTCCCTAAGAGGAGGTCTCAAAGAGGCGCTTAAAAGAAGAGGTAATTTCCGTTACCGATTATTTCACCTTTATTTCTTCTTCCACTTCTTCTTCTAAGGTTTTTCATTATGAAGTAATAACATAAGTATCACTCAGATACTGATATGTTATTATATATATGAAACAACCCTATTTCACCATCTATCCATCGTACGGAAAATGAAATCACCGCACGTGCGTACGTACGGGATACCGTCTCCACGCCGTGGTGTAATCTATTTTCCACCACCACCTTACTTGGATGGGTATAATGGTGTAAATAATAACTATATATGATTATTGTAAAGTGATATTGATTCTTTAATAGTATACATACACTCCAATAAAATTCCACGATCATGGGAACGATATCATCGCTCGTGCGTACGTACGGAATACTGTCTCCACGACGCGATAAGATTCATTCTCAATGATTAACCATTCATGATTGATTATAAAGTATATATATTAAGTAATCATTAAATATATGAAATAATAATGATACTGGATTTATGTGTATATATATGTATTTCATCTACTTAATTCCATTCAACTCAATAAGGAAACGAAAACAGCGTTCATGCGTACGTACGACCTACTGTCTCCATAAATGGTGTATTTCTTTCCATTTACTGATTTATTATATATATGTATTTTATGAATATATATTATATATAAATCATGTTTTTTATTCTGAAATTAAGTAATCATGATCTAAGTAATCATATGAATAATTACAAGTCAAAACACGGACGACAAATGAAATGATTTTACCCAAAACACTCTAGAACATTGAATTTACAAAAGAAAGGATAATATAAAGTCATAAGTGAACCATATATGATATCATAACAATGAATATGATTATTTAATAAGTCAATGACATTATTTAAATCATTATACAGGAGGTTCGGACACGCACAAAGCATATCAGACCTAAGGTAAGGGAAATATCACAATCTCATTTTTATCTGACATTGTTTATACTTTGGTATTTACTGGGGTGTATTTTATCATCAACATCCATGTTTCCTCAATATGTAATATTATTTCCATCCACCTACAATTGTTTAAATCCAATTTTACCCTTCGGTGAGTTTTTAGTAAAAGATATGAAAGGAATCTTTTGTCGTTTTTCGTACGAGGTACTTTTTGACTTTTCCAACAAAAGTATGAGAAGAATGTTTTTTTAACTTGTACGGCATGAAGGGATTTTTAAAACATTATTTCCAAGAATCTTCCTTTACAAGTTTTCAAGTTTATTTTTAATCAACTTCTCTTAGTTTATAATTGAATGACATGTTAAGAAAGGAAAAATGTTTTTGAAGTATAAAGGATATTTTCCTCAAGAATTGAGTTCAAGTGTTTTATGAAAATTATTTTCCATCTAAGATAATATAGGGTTCTGTTTTTATCCCTATTATTACATTGATTTGATTATGTTGTGATGGAATTATTTTTATGAATTCCTTTATCTTATATGAATTGTTTGATGATGTCACGATGTTTAAGATTCCCATTTTTATTACATGGGTTATGAAATGATGCATGATTTATGATTTTGTGGCACACATAAGAATGGTATCATTATGATATGGGTGGGACCTATATCTCTCTCCAATGCATTGGGTAAAGATTTTATATCTGATGAGATAGACATGGCTGGAACGGTAGGTTATACCGGTTCAGTGAAATAGGACTAAAATGAGGAGTGAACTCGGTTTAGAAATAGACTTTGTCCACTAAGATAGTCTTGGCAATGAGTCTTGAATAATAAGAAATGATTCTCTATGAATATTTGTGTATTCCACAATGTTTCATGTTTTTTGTTATGATTATTGGGATTCCATTTCACTACTATGATTTATCCCATGTTATGAAATTATGCACTCTTTTGCAGGTTAAGATTTCCAAAAGTTATGTTCTTATGAATATGATGTGATTGATATTTCTTTTGTTTACCCTTACTGAGCATTTGAGCTCACCATTTTATGTTTTCTTTTCCCCAGGATATAAAGAAAGGTTTTAGGTAAAAAAAGGGGAAGATATTTATGGGAGATGTTGAAGATCTTTCACCACGATTAGAAGATTATATTCTGAGTTTCGAAATACACTAAACTATTATGATCCTTGTGTGTGTGTTTTTGTTATGTACTAAGTATTCCGAAAAAGTAATGTAATGTCCATGTACGTCAGGCATCGGGTCTCTACAATTATTATGTTTTTCCTTATGATTAATCTCCTTATGTGGAACACATATGCATGTATATGAAATGAATGTTATGGGAAAGCCCAAAATTACATATCCCACTAATGCATTGGGTAATGTTGTAGCTCATGAGACGTCATGTATGGGATTAAGGAGTGGACCAAATAAAATATGGGACTATATCCTCCATTTCATGTTGTCTGATAAGTTGACCTTAACTTATATTTATGTCATGTTTTAGGTTTTTTTCAACATTTCCTATGATTCCATGATCTTGTGATACCATCATATTCATGTTATAATCCCATGTTATTACTCATTTTCCATCTATTTTATATTGTCATGTTATAATTTTGACTGACATGTTATGATACCTTATCAAGTTATTCCCTTGGATTATTAGGTCACCCCTTTATTCAATTTATTTACTAGGGTTATCCCATGTTATTTTAATTGATCAATGAGTTTTTTGTGATCATTATATATAGTAAAATAAATTAGTTTTATTTTAGTCTCACTTTGATGTATTACAAACCATATCTTCTACAAAACAAGGCCTCATGAACTTTTGTTTCTAATTAAATGAAATTTATGTTAAAAATCATGTAATATTATGTGTAAAAGGTTTCAGCCTCTATTGTTGATAACAGAGAAAGTTTTAGTTGTTTTTGGGAATTATGACTAGAATAATTTATTGAGAATCCTAGGGATAAGTATAAGAATAAGAAAAAGTCTAAAAAATATCCTAGAATATTGGTGATTTATAGAATTAGTGGATTCCTAGAAAATATATCCATTTTTGGATAGTATATGGGGATGTGGATCTGGAATAGTTGTACTTTTGGTCAACAATCCAAAAAGGGAACATTGAGTTGGAATCAATCACCACATAGTAAATGAAAACATTACTTTCTAAAACTTGGTTTGATACTCATGGTGTTTAAGATTTGTAAATTCACAAACATTATGGGCATGTTTGTGAGACCAGGGAAAGGGTTATTGTTGTGCAGGCTGTTCCAGAGGTGGGTCACCAGTTGAGGGCTAGTGAGGTAGTGGGACAGCAAGAGGAAGTGAGTGGGGCTGCTTCAATGGAAATTGTAGTAGTTCAGGATGCTCCAGGTGTGGAGTTTCTTGCCCTAGCTCCTCCAGTGGCAGTGAAGGTTGTGGAATGCAAGGAGGATGATCTGCGGGTGATGGATCCTTTACAGTGTAAAGAAATAAGGTTGAGTGGGAACCCAAAGGTGGTATCTGTGTTCAACCATATGAAACCGGACCTGGGCATTTTGTTGCAGGATCCGGGAGCTAATGTCATTCAATGGGCCCTGGGTCGTGTTGCTAAAGGGGTTGACAACTGTGTGGAGGTCATGTTTTCAGGAAATTCAGTACAGAAGGTGGCCCTGCTAAGTGATGAAGAGTTTTAATCAGACCAAAGAATGCTTTATGAGGGGAGGGAGGCTTAGCATTCTGGATCAGAGTAGGAGGAGCCCCAGCTGTTTGATGTAGTGGAATCTAGAAATGTAGAGGTTGCCCAGCACTTGGTTCTGGAGGAACACTCACCAGCTTTTCAATTCATGGGTCAATGGTTCAATCGGACAGGGTCTGCTGATCCAATGCAGGACATGCTAGCTAAATTTTGTTATGTGGAGAATCTTAAAGCTGGGGATTCGTATTTTTATTCTCAAAACTGGTTTGCAGTTTTAGGGGATGAAGTTTTAGAGGAAGAGGTTTTTACGGTTAATGAGGATTTCGGAGGGATGGACGAGGACACGGAATCCGCTAAGCCCAAGGATCGAGTAATAGAGGAGGAATACTTTATATCCTCCTCGCGTAAGGGCAAGAACATAACTATGGATTCAGACAGATTCATAATGGACAAGCGGAAGGCACGACGTAGGAAGGATTACTCCAATATTCCTAGACCTCCAGTTACAAGATCCAAATCTAAGGGTAAGCTACCACCGAAGGCTCCTACAGTTGGTGACTCCATCCCCCCGAACAAACTCAATGGTTCTGACCAACATGAGGTGGCCGACGTCTCCAAGGACCTGGTGGAAGTAGGATATAAGGACGTAGCTCCTGTCATTACTTCAGGTGATATGGGGCTACTCGATCCTGGGCTGAAGCATGATGCAGGATCCAAGGAAGTCCCTCAGCGACAAGTGTCATTGGTGCTGGAACACATGGACCTTCTAACGCACTCAGATGAAATGGTAGAAGATGATCTGGATATTAAGGAGTCAATGAAAATGAGACCACTCCAGGTGAACACTACTAAAGAGAAAAGAGAGTGGATAGATAAGCAGGTCCTTATTTTTCTTAGTGGTCGCAACATGGGAATGATCAACAAGGAGGAATACAGACAATCATGGGACAATTTGGCTCTTCTTTATAAAGACTCCTTACTGCACTACCCTGACTTCTAGGTTCATTTTATCCCTTGGATATTGTTTAGGTAGAATGGATCCAACCAACGTAAAATCTTTTTTAACAAATATAGTGTGTCCTTTGTTGTTGAACCTGGTATGATGTAAGGGTTCTCACTTTCCCCTTTAAAGTGTTTATAATAATAAAAATTAATTTTGGATGGATAACATAGATTAAAACATAGAGACATAGGAGTCCGGATAAACTTATTATTTATAAGTTATTTCTTATAGGTTTAAAATTTTACCTTGTGTATACTAATGAATTATCATTTTTTTCTTTTATTCTTTTTTTTAATTATGAGAAATATGAGAATTCATGTTGACATACAATATGGTGGGAAATGTAATGATTTCTCTAATGAGATGTTTAACCTAATGAGAATAATATTTAAACATCTTATTACTATTACGATCGATATATATATATAATTAAGATTAAAAATTGTAATATAATTTAACTTAAAAACAAATCTAGGAAGATAAGGATAGAATATCACGGATGTTCAAGTGTTAAAGATGACAATGAAAAGAAGATTCAATTTCCTACTTGTAGAAAATATTGGAAGGGGTTCCATTGAAAATAACATAAATGAACTAGAAGACTATTTATGTGTTTAAAAGGTGGTAAAATTTAGCTAATTGTTGAATACATATGAATATATTAGTTAACATAGTGTATAGAAATAAAGTTCAACCTAAGCCACCGCTAGTAGTTTAATGTCCTAGATGTGGAGAACTTGTTCACTCTCTGACCCGATTCCTTAATCCAAGGATTAATTCCCAAGGGACTATGTTATGAATATATTTTATGTAGAATAATTGATGTGTATAGGTTTTGTAAATCAATAATCGTGTTGTTGAAGAATTTCGGGAATTCTGGTTATAATAATTATAAATCATCTAAGGATTTTTCTACAGTGGTATTTCATTTAGGATTTGAAAGAATATGTTGAATGGTAATGATGATATAGAAAGGTGATTCTATGGTATGGTGATATTTTATGAAGAAAACATGAATGAGGAAAATATAATATTTTAAATTTGTATGAATTTGAGTTAATTATAATCAATTAAATTATTTTGGTTTTGTTGAAAATAATGAGTTGTATAGAAAACCATAGAGGTTAAAAAGTAAATTAATGTCTACTGCTATTTTTGAATATGTTCATCATATCATTCAGAACAATATAGGATCACGGTGACTTAGTAATATGATTATCACTTTTATTTCTTGATAGTATTATAAAAAGTATAACCCACAAGCTGAATTACAACCCCTCACATCCAATAAGGTGGTAAGGATTGAACACACAATTGAAAGGTGATAAGGGTATTGTGCATACCACTAACATATATGATGTACTCATTAGTATGATTTTTTTACTTATATTTTATCACCCCAAAGTTTTTAAAATAAATTTAATATTTAATGCATGAAACACTATGTCTCTAAAAAACACCACTCTGTTATACCCTAGACAGTAAACATAATTTTTCCACCTCTGTGATTTAAATTTCAAAAAATCGACACACACGGTTGGGTTTAGTAAGATATTTAGAGCATAATAAGTGAAACTAAATCTTTGAGAAATAGTAACATACCCATATGAAATGTAACATACCATTATGAATAGTAATGAATATTAAATCTTCCAAAAAAATTGAAACTACACCCATGAATGTATAAATATAATTTAGACATCTTATAAGGGAAAAGCGATCATAGTGTAAGTACTGGTATTTTTGTATGTCATAAATATATTATTTACAATTTTATGATTAATTTAATAATTTAATATGGAAATTCATTTTCATATAATTTAATGAAAAATTTTTACATTATTTTCTTATTGTTATAAGATAATTTTATGGGGCCTTGATTAATTTTTCAAGGTGTTAGAAAATGATTTATTATTTTAAAGTTGTTTTTTTAAAATAAGTTAGAATTTTATTTAAAAATTAAATTTAAAGTATTTGAAAAAATATTTTTAAAAAATGGATTTCATTTTTAAATTCTACACATCGAAATATGTTTGGGGTGAGTTTTTTGGTTTTTTCTAAAACACTTGAATTTTTCATGAATAGAAAAGATACAATTTTGAATTACAGTATGTTTAAAGACATCATGATGATGTAATAATTAATATAAAATTATGGTCAAATTTTCTAAAATAAAATATGGTATTAGGTTTCCTTAGTTTCCAATACCATGGTAAAATAACATGGGCAAGCCCATGGTTTTCCAAAGACCAATAATGAGGTGTCCTTGGAAATTAATAAAAAACTCTCTCTCTTTACCTATAAATACTCACTCATTAATTTATTTTCATACATTCCAACCACATCATCCTAGAAGATCTTGTATTTTTATTTCTCTAGGATTCCTCCCAAGGTGTCCACAAGGCCCCAAGGTTCCATCCTTCATGCATTAGGAGTTACTCTACAAGGTAAGAGAATTCACATCTTCTCTTTTCCATTCATGTTCTATTTTATGTGGTATGTACTTGATGTTTTCATTCCATGTATTTATTTACATTTTATTACATCCCACTAATATTTTATGAGCCTTTTATTAATGGTTTACCCTTATCCCCTCTCTTTTTAATGATTTCTCAAACCATGTTCCATAGCCGATATGCTACAAAATGTTTGTCTCAAAATCTCTCCCTTTTTAATCACTCTTTTTAAGTTATTATCATTTATTTTAAATTATATTATGTTGGGATATTTCATTAAATATCAACCATAATGCCCATATTATTTAATAATGATGATATAACCCTTTTCTCTAATGAAAATATTTTATGAATTTTTAATTGACGTTATTAGGCTGCCGAATTTTTGTAAGGGATTTCTAAACTTTTCATTTTATTTTGAGTTCCTTTCATTTATTTTTTTCAATAATCACATCATTTAATCCAAATATTATGATAAATATTGTACCATAAATTTAATATATATATTTTTTTTTGTGATAATGGAATAATTCATCTTCATATTTCATTCCCCTTTCTTTTATACTAGAAATGAAAATATCATCCAAGATGTGTTGATTTATCACATTCAAGGAAGGAAAGATTTCAATTTATATTACCATCATAAATTCTGGTAATTAAACAATTTTTATGGTTGAACCGGAATAAAATATATGTATTATAACTTATGTAATGTTCTGTAATCTTTTTTCACACATGATATTAATTTATAAATTAAAATGAGTTCATTGTGATAAAAAACCACCAATTAACCTAAAAAATTGTCATTAATGTTTTATATAATGATCAATATTCACTCCCAATATCCAAATGAAATTTATAACCATGTAATCTTATGGAAGTTAAAAAAAAATAAACCTTCTATTTAGGCAAACCATTCTCATATTACATGTTTATCCTTACATGTGTATAAATAAACTAGTCATGAATAACATGGAAGAAAATGCTCCCAAACAAAAAAAACCTCTTGAACCCATCAAGAAGGCCATGAATGAACTTAATAAGGTTATAATAAATAAATTAAATAAATAATAGGTCCTATAAATATTAATTAACTAATTAATTTGGTTATCCAGTACACTAAGATCAAGTAAAGAACACCATCGGACTTAAGGTAAGGGTTTCTTAATCTCACTTCCATTTTTCTGAGATATTCTATATTCAGTACTATTACTTTAGTATGGTTTATGTATACTACCCATTTATGTTTCATATCATTAAAATATTTTATTTTAATGATATTATGTATATAAATTTATGAATATTAATTTTTAGGTATACGATTCAATTGATTACAAATTTGTAAGTATTTTCTACCCAAACCTCCATATTCATTCTGGTTGCTCTTATTATCTACTCACCTAAATGAAATTATTGTTTATTATTATGTAATCCTCATAAATTATGTTTGAATGTTCTATATATGAGTTCGAATAATCATCCTTATTTATTTTATGGGTACTGGAATGTTTTAAAAAGAATATTTAAAAACATTATTCCAAAATGAATGCCTCATTCAATGAAACTTCTCAAATTCTTAACTATTTTAAAGTTCACTCTATAATCCAATTTAAGACAGACTTATCTTTCTAAAATCACACATTTTAACATGAAAATATTATTTCGGTTCATTTTTGGTTTTATGATAGCAAAAATTCCTTTACGATTTAAAATCTCTTTAGTGAATTCCATATACCACACTAAAATGTTTTAATTCTAAAGATTCTTTAAAAACACTTTTTTCATGATTTTGATTTAGTGAGAAATCATGTATGCCTCAAATTTAATCTCAATGTCATTACATTTTATTATTTTTATATAAATTTTTGAAAATATATTTATGAAAAATACAAATGATTTTCCAAATGAACTCTTATTTCCAAAGTAAAATAGGTTTTTCTGACCTCACAATAACATTAATGACATATATGCCTTGTTCACCACTTATTCCATACATGTGGTGTATGTAATTCCATTTTGTATATCATATGAAGAGTCTAATTATTCTCATGATATTATAAGGGATTATGATTTTAATGTTTCAAGGTGGTATGGGACACTTTGGAATGTTTATATTTATTTCCTCAAGGATTTTTCAATGGTCTCATTTAAAAGTATCTTCATCTATGTCAACATCCTTTGTTGAATCTTGTACTTCATTGAGATTTGTATCTTTTTATATCATCCACCATGTTTTATTTAATGGTTTATGATTAGTTTTATTGTGTATATTTTATCTTGAAACCATTCACCATATTACATTGAATGGTTAGTGTTTATGTTTAATGATTGGGGAAAGTTATTTACATTTCATATGTTAGTTTCAATATGAATGTGTATGTTGTTTATGTTGACACCCATTCATATGATGAATTCATTGGACTTAGTAAGTGTCATGTGGGGAACGCTATAGCCCCTTGATGCAACGATAGGTCTCATGAGACAAACTATGGTCTTGGCACGAGGCCTTCACAAAATTGATATTAATGTCATGGCATAAGGTGTAACGACACAATCTTTTGTTAATAAAAATTCCTCTTGATCTAATTAAATTTATTATTATGTAAAATTATCATATAAAACATATACACTTACTTGGTTTTATGCTTTTTGATTTTAAAATACCATTATGAAATGTTACCTTTGCTAATATAGCAGTTGAACAATGATCACATGATTAATATAAATATAGGGCTTTAACAAATCCAAATTACTCAGACAAAGGAAGTGATGGCCTCATCCAGTGTAATTTCTCCATATGAGGCCCATTTTTAGAAACTTGAAAAGGAGGTGGTTTCATTGGGCTTCGCTCTTTATCGAGGCCAAGAAGATCGTGAATACGTTAAGCTTGTGCGGAAACGCCTACGGGAGAAGCGGAAGTTGATAGAGATTATCACCCGAGTGATGTTATCCGATCCACCCCAATAGTCTTCCAGGATCACACACCATACCATTTGGTCTTATTTAGGTTTTTTAAGGGGATATGTAAAAATACCATAGCACTATAATTATTTTCCTTATTTGTTTGTATAGGATAAAGAATATACATTCATTTCTATTATTGTTACATTGTAAATAGTTTTTAAAGCACAAATAGTATTTTTAGTTAATATTAAATTAAGAAATAATTTTTGATGAAATAATGTATTTTTTGGAATTAAATAATATTTGAATAAAATATTATTAATAAATAAATTTTTATTAAATATAAATGATCATCTAGTTTTTATGAGTACAATTGTAATTTTTATTAAGGTTTGAAAGCTGTTTTTTATCAAAACCCATAAATTTTCGATAAGTGGCAGTTTTTATTATAAAATTAAAAAGTCACATATATAAAAAATTATTTAGATAAAATTAATATTATTTTTGGAATGAGTACGTTGAAATTATCCAATGGTGAATTTTTCATAATTTTCTGAGACAGTCGAATGTTTGGGTAAAAATTAAATACCGTTTAATTGTATAATGTGTTTTATGACATCAGAATGACCCAATAGTGATGTAATAAAATACAATAAAATATAACTTCGTCCAATATATGTTTTATCATTAAAATAAATTTATTTTAGGTTTATTTGATTTATTTTACAAAGCCTTAGTGGACCCTCCAAGACTTATAAAACATTTTAACATTTTAAAATGATATCCTTAAGAGTGTGACCAACCTCCACATAAGCAAGCATAATATTTTAAGATGTTAGGCCATTGGCCTTATAAAATAATGATTCCTACTCCCTTTTCAATAAAACCATGGGAAAAATCATGGGATGGTTTTTGGTTTTGATTAGTTTAATGTGTAGGGTAAAAAAACTAAATAATAAAGAATTCCCTCTCATTTCCTATATAAACCCACCCAAGATCCCACTTCCTCTCCTCTAAAATTCTTTGGAGCTCGACCGAATCATGCCCTCATCTCTCTAGAATCCTCCCAAGGTTCCTTAAGCTCCTAATAATCCTCTCTTAAGCCTCTACCAAGCCTTTGGGATCACACTTCCATGTAAGGGATTTTTTTCTTTCTCATTTTTTTCCAAATTTATTTAAGTGGTTATACCTTTTTTTAATTAAAAATGTTGGTGTATGATTTCTAAAATCCAGTACACTTCCTTAATTATTTTTAAATTTATTATAGACCTCTTTATCTCTCAATAATTCCTCCCATGTACACCTATTACCATGCCAAAATCCCATAAGGGATTTCTCTATCCTCATTTACATTCAAGAAATTATTTTGTACTTTGAATATAAATTCCATTAAATATGTTGGGACAAGTATCTATATGAACCTCTTACTGTAAATTTCATGTAAATATTATGATACACCCTTTTCTCTCTCATCAACCTTTTTTATTAATTCTTATGTCAAGCCGTTATGCTACCGAAATTGCACCGCAATTTTCCAAGCCAAAGTCCTTGTGTAGTGAATACCATACACATTTCTCCATCAAGGTTATTCGACGTTCAAAACATTTACTTATTGATTATATATTTTAATGTATGAATTCCACAATCCTTTATCATGTAATAAATTATGATTTTTAATGAATCCATGTTATATGATCCATGTGGAACACTTATGCATTAAATGAAATGATTAAGAAGGGTGAACCGTCATAGCGCTCCAATGCATTGGGTAAAGATTAGTATCATGATATTTTAATTAAAATGAGGATTTAATAATCATAATTGTTGTGAAATGATGGTTTACTCATGCTCCATGTGCAGTGAGCCTTGGATCATTTTAATATCATGTTAAATGTTGTTTCCACATTTCCATGTTATGTTAATCATGCTATATCAGGCTTTTATGTTCATTTTCCTCTTCTGATCCATTGATATCACTATTGACTAACATGTAATTTATTCTTCATGTTATGACTTGCTTACTCCCTTATTGGGCTGTATATCTCTCCCCTTTATTATGCATGTCCTTAGGTTATCCCATGCAATGCTATGTACGACGGAATGTTGTGGTCATGTAAAGGATGTTTTCAATAAAGATGTTGTGTTTTATGTTATAAATTGTTATGTAATGTTACAAATCCCCAAATACACTATACTTCTTGATCTTATATGTTGTATCAAGTGAAGTTTTTTATGTAATAAATCATGTTTAAGTGTATAATAAATACCAGGGTTGTTATAGTTGGTATCAGAGGATAGGTTTAGTTATTTTCGGGATTAGGATTATAAAATCCCAGTGAAATCCTTAGGGATAAGACTAAATATAATAAAAATATCCCTAAATTTTTTTTAAGGATTTATTAAGTGTTATATCAATAAAATACATCCCTATCTAGATACGACCAGGCAGAGTCGGATTTGGCATAGATGTATCTGGCGGTAAAACCTGAAAACACCGCTTTGAGCTATACTCGAACAGGAACTGGTACACGACAATGAGCCTCGTTGTACGCTTGGTTACAAAAATCCCTGAGGATATGATTTGGTAAATTCATAAGCTTAGTATGAACCATTATTAAGGGAATAAAAAATTCCACTAAGAATATATGTTGGAAAGTAGATCATGGATAACATAGATTGAATCCTATAAATTCATAAGTGAAGAAACTAAATTTGATTTATAAGTCATCCATTTTTGTCTTTTGATTACCATTTATCTTTTAACCTTAACTTTCCTTTTATTCTATCTGATTGCCTGTAATATGAGGACTCAATATAACAACTGATGCTAAGATCAATGTGGCGATTGGTCTAATGAGATTCCCAATCTGATGGGAACAGGAATCACAAACATTATCACGATACTCTCACAGTTAAATCATGTCTTGATTAGAAACATGGGTCAAGAGGAATGTTCAACTTCCCTAAGAAAGAACATGTCACAATCAAGAGCTTCCTGAGAGAATGGCGTCCTAATTTTAATGCATCATCTGATCCCCCAATCGTAGAACAATGGATCAACTCCATTGAGAAGATATTCTCCATCCTTCAATGTTCATAACAAGAGAAGGTTCTTATGTTTTCTTATCGTAACGAGGGTGAATCTGATCAATGGTGGACATTGATCAAAAATACGAATCTAGAGGAAGATATCAAGGCGTTTTAATGTAAAGATTTCCTAAAAATATTTTTTGATAAATATTTTCCGTGCACCCTCTGACTTAATATGGAATGGTACATTCTTACCCTCAAGAAAAAAAAGGCAATGAATCTGTCAGAGCGTATGAGGAAAACAGCACCAGGCTTGCACTATATGCCTCCAGCTTTGTCGTTACCCCCAAATGTAAGGTTGACTGCTTTTTCTGTGGGCTAAAACCTAGTCTATGAAAATCCCTAGCAATTTTTGACTTCGAGAGATACGAGGAAATTGTCCGATGTGCCCTCAAAGTCGAAATGAAGATCAGATAATCTCAGGGGTATCAAGGGGATAAGAAGCATAAGTTGAACATTAATTATTGTTTTTCGATGGATAAATCAAACGGTGATAAGAAAATTCAGAACCCCACTTTCTATAGGTACATAAAGAAGAAACCCATAAATTCCTTGAAGGGGACAAGGAAATGCTTTAGGTGTGGAAGAGAGGGGCACCTAGCTATTAACTATCGTCAAGAGAAACCAGTGGTTGTGATAGATGAGCGTAACACTCCATTAGACCCTTAATGCATTGTTCATTGCTTTAACTACAAATAACCAGGGCACTTGGAAAACTAGTTCCCTAAGCCAAGGGCTTTCGGAGGCAACCAACAACCTCCAAGGCCGAAAGGGAGAGCTTTTTCTCTCACTACTGCCGAAGTGAACCTCGAAAATAAAGTGTTCACAGGTACACTTGTCATTCATTCAATAATAGGGAATGTAGTTTTTTATCCTGGTTCTATGCATTATTGTATATCCCAAAATTTTAATAGAACAATCCAAACACCACCACAATTAATGGAAGTAAAGATGTCGGTGAGTGTGGAAAATGGGTAATAAATGAAAATCACGAATATAAATCCTCAACTATCATAATTTGTGGATTTAACATCACATAGAACCTCTTCACACTCTATCTGGTGGAATTTTATGCAATTCTCGGAAATTATTGGCTTTCCTTATATAGAGCCAACATAAATTTACGTGAGAGGGAAATCACCCTCCATGTGGTGAATCAACCCTCAATTATTTACATAATAAAGGAGGAGAATGAGTATTTTTTAGAACCATCATCTCAAGTGTGGATATTAATACCTTAAGAGAATGTGTATCTTGATCAGATGATTTATTCTATAGAAGCATCCATTTTTGAAAACATTCTTGTTGTGAGGGAATTCGATAATGTGTTTGCCGCAGAATTTTCTCATCTTTCTCCTAGAAGAGATGTTGAACTCTCAATTTATATTATACCTGGGGAATTTACAATATCCCAGACTCTATATAAAATGGCTATTATGGAGCTTGAGGGGCTGAAGAAACAACTACAGGAGAATAGGGATAAATGGGTTATACGCCCAAGTGCTTCACCATGGGGTGCTCCAGTACTGGTCATCAAGAAGAAGGATTGGTCAATGCGCCTTTGAATTGATTATTGTGAGCTCAAAAAAATAACAATAAAGAAGAACTATCCTCTTCCCTAAATTGATAACTTGTTCGATCATATAAGTGGATAAAATAGTTCTCCATGGTGGATTTTTGGTCGATATATTCACAAGTATGGGTGTAGAAGGAGGATATCCCCAATACTACTTTTCGTACAAAGTACGAGCACTGTGAATTCATAATAATGCCTTTAGGACTCACAAATTCTCCAACAATCTTCATGGGCTTGATTAATACAATATTTAGAGATTACCTTGAAAATGTTTGGGTAGTTTTTATAGATGATATTTGAATATAATCCAAAACCAAGGAGTAGCATGATGAGCATTTTTGCACTGTAAAAGAGACCTTGAGAAAGTAGAATCTCTATGCAATGTACAACAAGTGTGATTTTTGGTTGAAGGAGGTTTCATTCTTGGGTCATATCATCACAAGTAGTGTAATATCTATGGATCCCTTGAAGACAACTACAATAGAGGTATGGACGAGGCAAAATCGATAACAAATATCCCTACCATCTTGGGTTAACAGGATATTATCACTAACTTGTGCGAAATTTCTCACGATTGTCAAACCCTCTTACCAAGATAACTTGTAAGGGTGTCAAGTTTTCTTGGAGTGATGAATGTGAAGAATGATTCACGGAGTTGAAAAGAAGTCTTATCACTGCACCTGTGCTCACACTACCCACAAGTGGAGAACTTTTTCGGTATTCAGTGATACTTTGAAGAAGGATCTGGGTTGTGTGTTGATGAAAAATGATAAAGTCATTGCCTATCCTACATCACAATTGAATGTTCATGAGAAAACTATACAACACATGATCTAGAGTTGGATGTGGTGATCTTTGCTTTAAATATTTGGAGAAATTATATCTTTGGGGAGAAGTGTGAAATATACATAGATTGAAAAAGACTCAAGTATATATTCACACAAAACAGTTGAATATGTGCCAATGAAGTTGGTTAGAGCTGACTAATGACTATGACTGCTCAATACATTACCACCCCAGGAAAGCGAACAAGGTGGAAGATGCTCCAAGTATAAAGGACCCAGAAATTCTATCATTGGAGAGAATTGAAAAGTATCCAATCTTCTTATATTTGATGAATATGGACACGGGAATCCTAAAGAAGGGAACATCATCTATCCTTTGAAAAATGATTGGTCAACTATCTCTTTTAGAAAGATTAAAAGATGCTAAAAAGGATGATGTGAGAATTCAGAAGATGGTGGAAACTATTAGAAAAGGGAAATCCTCATAGTTCAATGTAAATGAAGAATGAATTGTGAGAACTGGGACAAGACTATCTATTCTATCAAATCCGGATTAAGGAAAGAAATTTTGGATGATGCACATAGTTCGAATTTCTCCGTTAACCCAGAAAATACAAATATGTATCGATATCTCTGAGAGAAATATTGGTGGGATAACATGAATAAAGAGATCACTGAGTATACATCAAAGTGCCTAGTATGTCAGCAAGTGAAGGATGAGAGGAAAAATTCTAAGGAGATGATGCAACCATTACCCATACCAGCATGAAAATAGGAAAAAATAACTGTGGAATTTGTCACCAGAATTCCAATGAAATCCAAAGGAAACAATTCCATCTGGGATGTTGTGGATTATCTTAAAATGACTGTACTCTTCATTTATATTCAATCGGACTTCTCATTGGATCCACTACCACAGATATACATCAGATATGTGGTAAGGTTGCATGGATTACCACTATCGATTGTATCTCATTGAGATCCAAGATTCACCTCTATGTTTTTGAAGAGTATTCAACATGCTCTGAATACTGAGCTAAACATCAGTACAACTTATCATCCTCAAACTGATGGCCAATCTGAGCGGACTATCCAAACACATGAGGACCCGTTGATATCAAGATCAATGGACTTCAAAGGAGAATGTGATCAATATCTTCCTCTAGTTGAGTTCTCTTACAACAACAGTTTCCACCCAAGTATCCAAATGGCTCTCTATGAAGCCCTGTATGGGAAGAGGATCATAACACCAACATGTTGGGATGAAGTTGGGGAGCAGAATGTCCTAGGTCTATAAATGGTCGATGAAATGGTGGAGAAAGTTAACCCTATCCAACATCACATTAAAGATGCTCTGAGTCGACAAAAGAGTTATTCTGATAATCATTGACAAGACCTAGAGTTTGATGTTGGATACATGTTATTCCTCTGCATATAATTGTGGAAAAGAGTTATTAGAATTGTGATGAAGGGAATTGTTAGTCCAAGGTATATCAGACCTTTTGAGATCCTTGATCACATTTGAGCAGTGGCCTATCGACTAACACTCCCACCAAACCTATCTCAAGTACGTGATGTATTCCTTGTATCACTCTTGAGGAAGTACATACCTGAACCATCACATGTACTCAATTCATATGTAGTACCATTGTATAATGACCTCTCCTATGAAGAGAAGCCAGTGAAGATCTTAGATCAAATGAAAAAAGTTCTACGAAATAAGACAATGCCCCCCGTCAAGGTGCTATGGAGAAACAAAAAGTTTGATGAAGAAAAATGGAAATTGAAGAAAGTAATGAGGTAGAGTTCCCACATCTTTTTTAGTGTGGGAAAAGGAAATTTTGATGGTGAATTTTCTAAAGGGGGGAATATTTTAACGACCTAGAATTTTGATAATGAAATTTTATCTTGATCTAATTAAATTTCTTATAATGTAAAATGATCATATAAAATATATTCTCTTCCATTGTTTTATGTTTTTGGATTTTAAAATACTGTTATAAAATGTTACCATTGCTAATACAGCTATTGAACAATGATCAGATGATTAGTATAAATATATGTATTTAACAAATCGAATTTACTCAGACAAAGGAAGTGATGGCCTCATCTAGTATAATTTATCTCTATGAGGACCATTTGTTAGAGCTTGGAAAGGAGGTGGCATCATTGAACTTCACTCATGACCAAGCCCAAGCCAAGCTTGAATACGTTAAGCTTGAGCAAAACTGCCTACTAGAGAAGTGGAAGTTGATAGAGATTACCACCCGAGCGATGTTATCCAAGTCACCCAAGAGTCTTTCATAATCGCACACCATACCCTTAGGTCTTATGGAAGTGTTTTAAGGGGATATGAAACAAGACACTAGCACTATGATTCTATGCAATATTGTTTTTTTATAGGATAAAGAATATAAATTCATTTATATTATTGTTACTTTGTAAATAGTTTTTTAAGCCAAAATAGTATTTTTAGTTAATATTCAATTAAGAAATATATTCTGAATAATTAATGGATTTTTCGTAATTAAATAATATTTGAATAAAATATTATTAATAAATCACTTTTATAGAATATAAATGATCATACAATTTTTATGAATACAATTGTAATTTTTTTAATGTTTAAAAACTGTTTTTTATCAAAACCCATGAATTTTCAATAAATGTTGGTTTTTATATTAAAAGTAAAAATTAAAATATTTAGAAAATTATATAGATAAAATGAATATTATTTTTGGAATCATTATGTTGAAATTATCCAACAGGGAAGTTTTCATATTTTTTCGAGACATTTAAATTTTTGGGTAAAAATTAAATAGCGTTTAATTATATAACGTGTTTTATGACATCATAATGACCCAATAGTGATGTAATAAAATAAAATAAATGATATGTTCATCCAATATAAGTTATACCATTAAAACAATTTGATTTTAGGTTTATTTTATTTATTTTACAAAGCCTTAGTGGACCCTCCAACACTTATAAAAACATTTTAACATTTTAAAATGATTTCGTTGAGAGTGTGAATCACCTCCACATAAGAAAGCCTAATATTGTTAGAATTTCGGAAATTTTTCTTATAAAATAATGTTTTTAAATCCTTTTTGGAAAAAAACCATGCAAAAAAATTATGGTATTGATTGTTATTTATATTAGTTTAATGTGTAGGGTCCAAATCCTAAATAATAAAGAATTCCCTCCCTTTTCCTATATAAACCCTCCCAATATCCCAATTCCTCTTTTCTCAAATCCTTTGGAGATCGAGAAACACTTGACCTCATCTCTCTAAAATCCTCTCAAGGTTCCCCAAGCTCCCAAGAATATTCTCTCAATCCTCTACCAAACCTTTGGGATCACACTTCCATGAAAGGGATTTCATCCTTTCTCATTTTTGTCCAAATTTCTTTAAATTGTTATACACATTTTCATTAAATTAAAAATGTGGGGGTATAATTTTTCACCTCCCCCATACATCCCTCCTTATATTTTAATTTATGAGAGACCTCTTTCTCTATCATAATGCCTCCCATGTACACCTGTTACCATGCCGAAATTCTGTAAGGGATTTCTCTCTCCTCATTTACATTCAAGCAATTCTTTTGTAGTATGAATCTAGATTCCGTTACATATGTTGGGATATGTATCTATATGACCCAGTTACTTTACATTTAATTTAAATATTATGATACACCCCTTTCTCTCTCATAAACCATTTTTATAAATTCTTATGTCACGTCGTTATGCTGCCGAATTTGCACTGCAATTCTCCAAGCCCAAGCCATTGTGTAGTGAATACCATGCCCATTTCTCAATCAAGGGTATTCACCTTTAAGAACATTTACTTATTGATTATAGATTATCATGTAAAAAGTACAAATTCCTTTATCATGTAATAAATTATCATTTTTAATGAATCCATGTTATATAATCCATGTGGAACACTTATGCATGAAAGGAAATGATTAAGAAGGGTGTGCCCTGATAGCACTCCAATGCATTGGGTAAATATTAGTATCATGATACGTCATGTTCAATGAGGGTTTACTCAATATAATTCAAGTTCAATAATGGTTTACTCATGCTCCATGTGCAATGAGCCTTGCCTCATGCTAATACCATGGTAAATATTGTTGCTACATTTCCATGTTATGTTAATCATGCTATTTCATGCCTTTATGTTCATGATTATCTTATGCTCCATTGATATGCCTATTTCCTAACATGTATTGTATTCTTCATGTTATGCATTTCTTACTCCCTTACTGGGATTTATAGCTCACCCTTTTATTATGCATGTTCTCAGGTTATCCCATTAAATGCTGAGTATGAGGGAATGTTGTGGTAATGTAAAGGATGTTTTCAATAAAGATGTTGTGTTTTATGTTCTAAGTTGTTATGTAATGTTACTAAGCCCCAAATAAACTAGAACTCTCGATATTCTATGTTGTATGAAGTGATGTTTTTTATGTAATAAATCATGTTTAAGTGTGTAAAGACAAGGGTTGTTATGCGAGGCCTTGATAGTATGGTTATGACGTCCCGTATTATGAATTCCATAATTATAAAAATAGTGATTGAAATTTCATATAGTTTTTAAACTAGTATAATACCCATGATTAAGTTTTATTATGGAAATATTTACTGAACTCATATTCATTCCTATTATTTTAATGTTTATTTTTTTAAAGTAATATGTTTTTAGTTATTCAATATGCCTAATGTTTATGTTTATGATATATTCTTTTGTATTGATTACCATCACTGAGCATCTGAGCTCACCCCTTTCTAATGTTTCATTTTATCAGGACATGAAGAGGTTTCTTATGAATGACCTACAGAGATAAAATTATAGTCGTGGATGTTCCCAATAAAACTTATATGTTTTATTTCTTTTCATGTTGTAATGCCGAACCTTGTATGTATCTGGTTATCCAGAACTACTAAACTACTTGGTCCTTTTGGATTTGATTCCTTGTAATAATGCCAATGTATTAAAATAATGCACTGGCTCCGGACTTCTAGGGTTAGGGAGTTACACATATTATTTCTTGGATATAATTTAATTTGATTTTGGGGAACATATTATAGGATAATATATATTTAATTTTTAGGATTTTGTGGTGATTACAGATATTTTGGGAAACTTTTTATTTTGTTAAGATATATATATATAACGTTTGGTTTAATATGAAGGATTTTTTGGTAATAATGATATTACGTGTTTTGATATGTATATTGAAGGGTATGAGACATACATTTATGTTAAAACCTTCTTTTAGGTTGAGGTTATTGAGGTTATTTGGAACATTGGGCTATTTACTTATGGAATGATATATGTTAATCCTTTGGATTTATTATTAAATTTTGGATATTAATAAATTAATTTTTATTTTTGGTATTATTTTAATTTTTTGAAATCATTTTTTTAATAATTATAGGATGAATATATTCTTACATTTTTATGGATCTAATGATACATTAAAATTTGATTTTTTTACATTAGGATTAATTTTTTTGGATATTAATTCTTTATAGTAATCGGTGAAGTGGTAATTTATCAATGTATAATGAGAGGATGAAATTGTGTTTGTGAAATAAATTTATAGGAAGTAAGTATATTTTCTAGTGTTCTCATTATTGATAGTAAAAGAATCCCTCTACTCTAGTAAAGGTATATTAAAAAAATCTTATCCTACTATCTTCATATATAAGGAAACAATTTTCATTCAATTCATTACATATTTATGGTTTTTCGGTTGTTAACATTCTCTTGATCGTCCACTTTCTTGTGATCAATGATCTCTATAACTCTCTATGATTATTTATTCTTCCCTTCCATGAAAATAATTTCACATACCCCCAATGTTCTCAAACATTGAAACATTTTCATATTTATTCCATATTACCTTCATATTTCCCTTTTCGTCTTTTAAGATGAAGTTTTTGTAACCCTTTTTATTATGTGGGTTTTCAATAAATATTTTTTCCAAATGTCAAGCCATTGATTAATCAGAAAAATTTCATGTTGCATGGAAGAAATTTATTTTATAATTTATAATATATTTATCCTTAAACTAATTATATTTATTTGATTTTTTTGTTACATGAAATATTGATTTTTAAAGAACAGTATTTTACTATTAAAATATTATTATTATTTAAATGTGAATGTTATAACCTTACCGTTAAACTAATGGGTATGAATATAATTAACTAATTTATGATATGAATATATATATAAAGGACTTATTCAATATAAATGTTTTCAAAAATTCAACATAAATAATCACTCTATTTTTTTTGTAAATTCATTTCATTCATTAAAAATATATTTTCTTCAAAAACGATTTTTATTCGTTTTTTTAGAAAAGTATTATATTTAATATTTTGAAATTTTAGATAATTTATTTGATTAAATTATATTTATTTTAAAAATAATCATATCAACATTAAAATAGGGTGATGTTTTGAGATTTTTGGAAAATATTTGTTTTTAGTGAATAGTGAAAAAATAACGAGTTTTTTTAAGTTTGTCATTTATTTTAATAAATTAGGTAAATAAAAAGACCCATTATTAATTTAAATTTATTTCCAAGTAAAATAAGTATTATTTATTTATATATTATAAAATAATTTATATTTAAATCAAATTTATTCTAGATTTTAGTACATGTTTATATTAAGGCGAAAAAACGTATTTTTCTGAAAACTACTATTAACTGCATAATGTTTCCCCATTTTAATTAAGTAAAACATACCCTAATGAGTTATTATATAAATTAAATTTATATATTATATATATTTATTATTTAAATATATGTAATGATGATTTCTATTCATATCGTTAATATAAGATCATTATTTCGTTAATAATAATTTTTTTTGAAACCCACCTTTTCATCGTGCTTGCAGTTTTTATTTTTTAAAAGAATATACCAATTCAATGAATTTATATAATTATATAGCCTTAAACATTAAAAAAATATTGATTTTTTATTAATAATTTACTTTCATTCACATAGGGGATCTTTTCAGGTTTAGGGTTTTAGAGAATTATGCCATAACTATTACATTACATCTCAAAAATTACAAAGTAGACACTTCTACTCAATCAAAATTTTTTCACAATAATAAATATCCTTAAATAAAACAAGAAATATTTTCTTGATAAAAATACTCTTTAATTTTTCGTTTCTTATACCCTTCCTTATACCCTATGAAAAACATTTTAAAAACATGGGTTGAGCATAAAAAGCTCAGTGATGGATATATAATAAGGAAAGAAAACATTTGTCTAAGAATACATAAAATTCAATAAAATAATAATTTTCACTCATAAAACAAAATATCATAAAATAACTCTCAAAATAATAAGATTTATTAATAACTCAGAGAAATAATACATCATAATGGTAACTTGTGGAATTCATAACATAATTACATTGTATTTTTCACAGCTACAAAGGTAGTAACCTTCATGGTTATGTTTTAAATACCCATCACAGTATATTCCCTATATATCTTAGGCGAAACCTTAACTTTTACCTCCATCATGTTACCCAATTAATTAGAGAGATATCATGGGCTCACCTGCCCTTGGTTTATCACAAAACCACCCATATACATAAGTAATACCCAAGAACCATAACTCAATCATAATACATCAACAAGCATAAAAGAAAAATATCATTTCCACATTGAAATCATAAGAAATCATTATATATATTGATATAATAAATCCATTATCAAAAAAATTTAAATATCAAAATACCTAAAAAGGAATATGGTATTGACCTTTATTTTTAAAAACATTACGACTCATAGTGGAAGCAAGATATCAAATAATGCTCGCGACAGTGGAAAGGTCATTGTTGATTAGTACATTAAAAAGAAACATTCCATTCTTCATTTATTAAAATTATTTGTAAAAAAAGATTAATTTTGAAAACATTGAATGAAATTAAAATTCAAATGGGTTTGTTATACACCATATAAAAGAAGTTCATATATAAATCAAAATATGCCTCAATGAAAGGAGATTGACACGACGTCCCTTACCTCGAGTCTGACTTGTCTTCTTCATTATTTATCTTCCTGAATAACAAAAATATGTTAATTTATAATTTATTTAGATATATTTTCATGTTATTTATTCTTTTTATATCACTTATTATAATGTTATAATAATTAGTTAATTATTTGAGTTCTTGTTGGATGTTTTGTCAATATTCGGTTCTTGATACAAAAATGAACATTGTATGATGTCACTAGTCCATTTAGTCATAAGTACAAAATTTATAGAATAGTATTAATTAAATTTTAATAACTTTTATACACTAATAATATTTTTTAAATCAAACCATTAATTATGGTTATGAAAAATGAACAACGTTATAATCATGGAGATGGTAAGTTGTACGTACGCATGGCAAACGTTTCCATTTTTCATTGATCATTATGGAAAGAGGGTAATTATAATTTTATCTTTATAGAATTATAATTATATTACTATCTTCATATTAATCATTAAATTATACTTATATATATCATATAATTGATGTGTTGAATAAAAACGATTCACATCTCTTAGTGGAGGTGGTAGTTCACACATACGTACAAACAACGTTATCGTTTTTATGTCCATGAAAGGTAAGATCATAATTGAAATGTTATTCCATTTACATGATAAGTATGACATGAATATCACACATGAATATTAATTCCATCATTATAACAAATATTGATAAATGGTAATGTAAAATGAACTAAATCAATTCATGGAGGTGATAATTCACACGTACACACGTATGATTAATTCCTTTTCGATTTTATAGTAGTAGAAACAGATTTAGTGTATTGTATTAAAATAATAAAAAATAATTATATCTATGATACTAGATTTATTATCTCAACATGATAGGATGATATTTGATGAAGTGGAATAAGAAACAAAATATAAACACTTAAATAAAACGATACCACTTCTTCGATTGATCGCCTTTAAAGAACACCTTAACACCTCTAAGAAGGGTGTTATTCCTAAAATAAGGATTTATTAATGTGGGGAGGGATTATAGGAAGAGCCTTTGATATATCTTGGAAGAACTAAAAGTATTTGTAAGTGTGTGTAATTGAGAGGAATGGGTGCCTTTTATAGGAGAGGGGAGGGGCATCCTTGGAAAGTATTAAAATATTTAATTAATATAAATTATTTTTTAAATCCAAGTGGCTCTAACTTCAGATAGTGAGAATATAAGATGAGTATAGATCTAAATCCTCTCTTAAAATTGTTTTTATACATGTATTGAGTTTATTTCAAACCTTATCTTTTCAGTTTACACTTAATTATTCTCTTTAAATTTTAAAAGTGGTAACAGCATTTTATTTTTCAAAAAGATATTAATTTTCATTATATGGGATCAATTTCCCATAATTGGACATTTCATTAACTTTTAGACCATATAATAATAACTTTGTGATTATAAAATACATTCAGTATTTTTAATAATTTAATAATTTATTTTTTTTATAAAACATCAATTATGTCAATTTTTACACAATTCACATTATTAAATTTAAATAAAATCCAAAAAGAGAGATAACTTCAAACCGAACAACTGAATAGTATCCCAACACGTCATATTGGTCTATAAAATTTTTGTATGAAATAAATTATGTCAAATAATATTTTTTTAATATTTTTAATATCATTTATTTGAATCCTTTATTAATGAAGTAATCACTACGTCATTATTGTTTCATAATTAAATTTAATTATTTAATGTCTAAAACCTATAAATAAAATACCATGATATAGAAAATATTTTTATCTTTCTAAAGTCAATTTATAGTTGAATATATCACTTATATAAACCCATATTAAAAAATGTAATACTTATTAAAAACATGACTGTGAGAGAAGCTTTAAACTATCTTTCATGGGAAGCTTTGTCCTTTTAATTAAAGAAGCTTCCATGAGAAGAATTAAAATAGAATTCATGAGAATATTTTTACATTTAATTAATGATGTTTCTATGTTAATATTTAAAATGGCCTCCTTGGGAAACTTCTTTCTTTTCATTTTACAAGTTTCTATGAGAAGCTTTATAATAGCTTCCATGGGAAGCTTTATACTTTTAATTAAACAAGCTTCTATGAGAAGCTTTATACCGAATTCCATGGGAAGATTTATCCATCTAATTAAACAAGATTTTATTGTAAGCATTAAACTATATCATCCAATAAAATTATTACATGTGTTAGGGTAATTTTTTAATTTTATTTTTACCCTTAATTACCCGATTTACCCTTATCGCGGTAATTAAAAATAATTACCGATGTTACCATTCATAATTTCCAAATATAACAATTTAAAAAAATTGGACCTTATTATTCCAAATATAGAATCCATTTTTCCAAATTCAAAACACAAAATTAGCAGAAATTAATTTAAAATTAATCCCTATTGTCAAAACTAGAAAATGGGTTTTTAAGAAATAAAAACAATCAAAAGATTGATATGTGTTTATGTCCAATTTAAAGGTGAAATTACCGTCAATGAAAAAATTTGGATTAAATGATGAAAACATAATACAATTACACTTTATAAGTAATATAAAATATAATCTAATGATATAAATAAATTAGATGTAAATGTAGTTTTGACTTAAAATGCGGTAATTTTCACTATTCATTAAAAAAAGGAACATTATCAAAAAATCACCAAAAAATGTATCCAAAGTAAATTTTGAAGTACAAAATCCATATGATAAGTTTATTTTTTCTTATTTAATATATAAAAGTGAAAAAAACTAGATGTAAAAATGGTTCCCCATCGAAAAGTGGTAACATAACCTTTTAAAAATATTAGAGTATTTTATGCTTAAAATAGGATTCATTCTCATTTTAAGACTCTAAAAATTATTGGATAGCTGTAAAAAAAATTACAAATATCTGTAATCATATTTTAGTTAATTATTTTCATTACATCACATACAATGGCTACACGTCAACTACAATTTAAAATTATAATGTTAATATTATATTATTTTTTGATATGACTCAGTGTTTTTCCCAAGATACGATTTTGGATAAACCTAGTATTTCATGTTTGGTACGCTATCATAAATAGCATCCCTTTTATAGTAAAATTAATATTCAATTCATAAATATTAATAAATATAAAAAATTATTATTATTTAATTACTTGGGATGTTACAAATTATTTTCATAAAATTGTTTTTATATTTATAATAAATATAATTTAAAATATGTAAAAAGTTTAACTTGATTTTTTAACATTATGAATAGTATAAACAGTAAAATAAATATTTTTTGTGGTAAAAAAATTAAAATGGTAAAGGTGATTAACTTTAGAAATAAAGAGGATAACATGAATAAAACATGATTCTTTTTAGTGGTTATGTGTGGCTCAGCCTTATCTCTCATATACTCATTAATTTTTCAATTTTGGAGCCACGTGGATTGATAGTGACTTCCAATTATTGAATAGTTTTGGGTATTTACAAAAATATCACTCCTAAATTATAAATTGGAAACCACTCTCCTCGCTTCTTCACATTGATCATGATATTTGAATCAAAAAAATCTTACCTAGATATCTCCCAATGATCCTTATCCACATTATAGATCTTCTATTATTCCCAAAATACCTACCTTAGGGTCCTTAATAAGGGATCCAATGTGGTTTCTTCTAAGTAAAGGTATTCATCTTCATCGATCTTCTTCTTTTTTACTTCATTTTTCCCAACGTCAATTATGAATTAACAATTATAATATAATAAATCTAGTATGTATTATATACCTAAATGTTATTATTTTTATGGAAAAATATTAATCCATCTCCACTTCGATCAAATGGGAAATAAAACCATCATTCGTTTGTATGGAGGACTACCGACATGCAAACTGATGTAATTCAATTTCCATTATCACCTCTCATGTCTGTTCATGATTCTGGATTTAATGTTTATATATTACAATGATGAAATTTGAATAATTCTTCAAAATTACATATCATATACCTTTTTACCATTCCATAAATGGAGAAATGATAGAAACACTCGTGTTTATGGTGAACTACTTCCTCATGAAATGATACGATTCATTTTTTAGTGCCTCGCATGAATAGTATATGAAAGTGTATTTAAAGAAATAGTATTTAATTTTTGATATTAAAATAATTCTATAAATATAAAATAACACCATCCTTTGGTCTATAATTATATGTAATGATCTGACCCCATATTCCTGGAGTCAGTGAATTATTTTTTTACATTTTCATGTTCATGAGAAATAAAATACTGAAGGAATGATGAATATAGTATCCTTGAAAAAACTTGATACAAACATAAGCTTTACATTACATCATAAAATAAAAAACAACATAGTAACTCCTTTGAAAACTCTTATATCTCTTAGACTATCCCTATAATTCAGTGATAATATACCTCTTTGTATCCTGGTGAAAAAGGAACCATAAGAAAGTGGTGAGCTCAGATGCTGAGAATGGGTAAACAATACAGGGGAAGCTATTATAAATAATCATAAATTTTTATGTCAAAGTATAAAATAAAAACACAAAACATTCAAACATAATCTTGAGAATAATATAGAAATAATTAATCACATAATTTCATTTTAACATTCACATAGATATTCTACTAGCCAAATAATCACATTTAAAATCAATTATTAATCTCTTAATGAGGGAATGCATAATGTCGGACATTATAACCAAAGTATCAAGGCCTTGTGCCAATACCATATATAAACATGTGAAAAACAAAATATTTTGTCTCATGAGACCTAATGATGCATCAAGGGGCTATACCACACCCCACCCATCACTTACTATGTCCAATGCATTCCTCTTATGAAATGGGTAAAACATTACGAAAATAAATATTCATATTAAACTATCATATGAAATCTTAATACATTATCCATAAAACATTAATAGTATAGAAGTAGTACATCCATATTCAAAGTATTCATAAACACTTTAATACAATATGATATTTTCTACCATAATAAATCAATCTCAATTAAACATATGATCTAGTAAAGGATATTGACATAGGTGATTTTTTTAATAAAATCCTTAGAAACTTCTTTAGATAAATACCCATTTTATTGAAAATAGTTTTTTAAAATTACATTCAATTTAAAAATAAAATATTTTCATTGAAAATAATTTTGTAATATTGTAAAGGAATCATCAAAATGTTAAGCCGTTATGACAGGAAAAAAATCCACTCACGTCGTATAAGTTAAAAAAACCTTCTTCTCATACATTTTTGAAGAATTCAAATAAAGAACCTAGAAAGTAAAACAACAAAAATATACCTTTTATAAAATCAAATATGGGTAAAAATTCCTTTAAACAATTTTTATGTAATAGTAATAATGTTTTGAAATACCTTTTTAAGAAGCATCGACATGAATGATAAATATGTCCCAGTAAATACTTATTGATAAACAATATCGAATAATAGTAATATTGAAAAATTAACCATAACCACATACTCAACATTAAAAGAGGTTCTGTTAAACTCCTTTATAATGGTTAAATAATGTTATTAAGTTA
Organism: Viscum album; assembly: GCA_963277665.1. NCBI lineage: Eukaryota > Viridiplantae > Streptophyta > Magnoliopsida > Santalales > Viscaceae > Viscum > Viscum album. Next base: position 626,584,939 of record OY728167.1, read on the forward strand.
CACTAGAACTATATCCATTATTAATAATGTCATATATAATCCTCTTATATCTTTTTCTTAATAATATTTCATTATTATCATTATTTTGAACGTAAAATGATTTATTTTCACATGTTTACTTGGTCATGTAAGTCTTGTTTCTTAGGAATAGGATATATCTTTCCCCTATATATAATTATATTAAGTTTATAAATATTATATTTACTTATCAGGTAAATTTTATAATCATTCTTTAATTGTTAACATGGATAATTAATCTCATTGCATCGTGGAGACGGTATGTCGTACATACGCATGTGCGATGATATCATTACCTTAATGGTTAAAAGGTATGGAGTTGGATTTTATATTTATAGACATATGGGAATTTTTAATTCCCGCACGATTACTGAATTTATAAATTTAAAATAATAATCAATAAAATCACTAAACTAATGTGTAGTAGTTCGAGCATGAACCCACAAAGAATGGTTTGGAGAAAATATTAATAAAATAAAATAAACCTAAACTAATTTCTAATTTTAGAAATAAAATATAGGCTACTAAGAATGTGAGTTAGTAGAGAAGGTGGGAGAAAAAAATAAAACAGGTTTCGAGTATCAATGATTCCAGGTTCATGAGATGATAAGGTATAAAATAACTAGTTAATAATTTTATACCTTTCGGAATCATGTCTTAGAAATTTCAATGTTCATGATAAATGCATTCATTCCAAACTCTCATTTTATCATGGTTAGGTACTTCTGATTGCAAAGAGTTGGTAACCCAAAACCTCATTCAAACATGGGACAAAGACAACCTCAATGGTCATGGAGGAAGTCTAAATCCTATATCACATATTAAACAGATTAATTCGATCAATCTAGGAAATGGTCATGCATAAAGAGAGAAATAAATTAAACCCAATCCCTATCCCTGCTCACAATGGTCATGCAAGAAGAAATTTGGAAAAATATAGAGTTATAGAAAATATATAAAATACCAACTTAAATTGTATTTATATGTAAAATAATAAATACAATCAATACCCTTTCATCATGCATGACTCAACACAAATAAAACACAGGCTCATGATAACAATGAGAGTGTGTAGAAAATAAATGAATAAAATCCTATAGAAAGTGGTGTTGTAGATGGGCATGTCCTTCAACAGGTGTCTCAAAATCTCCCTCCATCTAGACTTATCCAAATGATGCGGCCAAAAATTTATTTATAGGGTTTTGGTCATAAATCTCGTCCACATTACATATTTCTCTAATAAAATTGTTTCTATTTCCTGATGCTTTCACGACCTGTAATGTGACTACACATCGTTTAATGTCAATCCGTGTTTTCCTCCGTGTTGTTTTAATCTTGTGCGAATCTCATATGTAGATTTGAACTTTTGACACCATTTAAAATTTGTAACATGTAATCATGACATGTAACCAGATTTAATGTTGTGCAATCTTGTCAGGACTTGTTCTGGCAGCAGTAGTTGAATTCAAAAGTAACAGGACATGTAATTTCATTACACGGCGTGTAGTCATTTTTCTCCCAGATTTTCCATCTTCAAACATCAAAAAAAATCTAGTGTCATGCCACTTCACTTCTCTCATAGAGTGAAGTGTCTTTTTGATCCAAAAAATATCAACTTTTCATTCCATTTTAAAATATTCATTGTTCCCTACCCAAAAACACAAAAAAAGTCAATTTGTTCCAAAATCGGCAAGATTGATCATTTAAATACAAAAATTCAATACATAAAACACTCTAAAATATATGCCTGAAATACACTAGTCAACTATTAATTATAAAAAATCATTATCATGTCAAATTTATTATTTAGTTACATTATATTCACTTTCATACACATCGAAATAAATTATAGATGAAAAATAGTTTTCACCATAGTGTAGAGACGGTTTAGCCATACTCAAGCACACACGGTGACATTGTTTTCCGTAATGTGGGAAAAATAAGAAATATGATTGTCCCATAATCATAAAACCATCTTATAATATAGTATATTCTAGAGTTATTACATTAGTATGGAAACAACTTTTGAAAATGAAGTATAAGAAGCAAAAAAACATTGAAAGTGTTGTTAAAACAATTACCTCTTCTTCGAGCGTCTCCTTTTGATTTCCACAAAAAGACACAATAGGTTGTCTTTATGCCCATTGTATGTCCTCTAGGATGGATTTTGGAATGTTGGGAGGTGAAAAGAGAAGATTTTTGTTGATAAAAAGGGCTTTAGAGGTGTGAATAAAATAAAAGGTGAGGAGCCCTTTTACAAGAGGGTAAGGGGCACTTTTAGAAAAACGAATATTTTTAATTTAAAATAAATTAATTTTCTATTTAAAATAGATAAAATGTGATTTATTTAGAGGATAATATGGGGATGGGTCTAAATCCTCTCAACTAATTAATTTTAGACATGTTTTTGCCACAAAATTAACCTTATCTTTTGTCTTTAACCCTTAGTTAGACAATTTAACTATTACTATGAATACTTGTCATTTTACACTGTAGGGTTAATGTAATTACAATAAAATTAGAAAAGAATCCCCATTGGATAATTTATGACATATTTAATATTATATAAGTTATTTTTTTGAATTCTATATTTTTATGAATTTTAAAACATTTAATGAAATATTATTTACATTAAAGCCTCATTTATGTCAACTTTTAAACAATTTATTATTATCATTATAAAAAATATCATAACAACATGATAACTTCAAAAAAATAATTAAAATATATCACTATAATGTATAATTTATCTATTATATTTTTTATGTCATTAGATATGTAAAATTATATTTATTTTAATATTTTTAATATCATTTATTTGATATGACAATTAATTAAACAATTACTACATCATTATTATACAAATATTTAATTAAGTTATATGTTATATAAAAAATAAAAATAAATTATCATTATGAAGTTAAATTAATTATCTTTCAAAATTATAATTATATTCAGATTCATCTTATGTATATCTCAATCTTAAAAATTATTTAGTTATTTAAATTTTCATATGACATTTTTAACTATTCTTTAAATAAAATATAATAAATTTCCCAGTCTAAGAAAAGTGGTATTAAAATGATCATATTTTCTACCTAAGGTTGATTTTTTATGGAAAAAACCTATACAATGAAATTAGGAAATGTTTTAGGTTATGTTTATAATAATATTATATTATTTTTTTCCTTTAATTACACGATATACCCTTAACTGTGGAAAATAAGTAAAAAATTACTAGGGTTATTATTCACAAAAAAATTAAGTTTATCCTATTAGATAATAAATTAAATAATAATTAAATCCATGTAAGTACTTTTTTCTAAATTAAATTCACAATAATGGGAGAATTAAGTTTATCTCTAATCATGCATATGTTGTGAGAAGGCGGGTAAAAAGGATGTTCAAAAGTTCAATAAATTTTTATATCTAATTCTATTATAAAAATGATTATAATTACCAAAATTGAATTCATATAAATATTATTTATATATCGTGACTTTAAAATAAATCCAATTTAAAATAATTATTTAAATGAAAAATTTGGTTTTTAACAATAATGCAGTATTTTTTACTATTCATCAAAAATTGAAAATTTTCAGAAAAATACGAAAAATTAACCCTAAGATATTTTTGATATTCCAAATTCAAAAATTAATGCTATTTTAAAAAATATGATTAATAAAATTTCATAATGTGTTTAGTACTATTAATAACTACTTTTTAAACGGCTAGTTTGATAGGTCACAGTGCGCTCGAACTTGGTGTTGTGTGCAGCACAAGTTATTGAATTATTTAAAAAGAAGCGTATTATGGAAGATTGGGGTTTTACATTATTCCATCATTAAAATAATTTCATCCTAAAAATTTCTATAATATCACTTCATAAAAATATTAAGTTGGTTCTTTATCATAAGTTCATGGGGTTCCCACGCTGCCTCTTCCATTTTATGGTTTCTACAAAGAACCTTTACTAGACGAGTCATAGAATTTATAAACACATATTCTCTAGTGTCAAGAATATTGATAGGATCTTCAAAATAAGATATATTGGTATCCATTTGTATTTCATCATAGGTGAGTACATGTGTTTGGTCTGGAATTTATCTCCTTAACAGTGATACATGGAGGACACCATGAACATTGATGTGACTTGGCGGCATCACTAAATGGTATGATACAACTCCAATTAATTACATAATTTCCAATGGTCTAATGTACAAAAGACATAATTTAACCTTCATAAGAAATTTTATAACCCCATTCCATGGAGACACCTTCAAGAAAACAAAACCTTCTACTTGAATTTACAAATCCTTTATTTGGTTATCGATATAGATCTTTTTTCTACATTGAGCTGCTTTGATATGGGTTTGAATAGTTTTCAAATTTTACATTGTTTCTTAAACATGTTTTGGGGCCTATGATTTTTATTTCACCCACATCTTTAATAAAATTTTGTGTATGAAATATCTTCCAATATAAAGTTTTATAAGTTTCCATTAGTATACGTGAGTGGATGCTACAATTATAGGAAAATTATAACAGAGGTAAATAATGATCCCACTTACCTTTAAAGTCATGTGAGAAAGATATCAACATGTCTTCTAAGGTTTGAATAGTGATTTATAGTTTTCCAGAAATTTGAGGGTGGAATGCAATACTCAAACGGAGATCAGTGTAAAGGGTCTTCAGAAGACATTTCTTGAATCTTGTTGTAAAATAGGGATCAATGTGAGAAACAATCGACATGGGTACACCAAGAAGTCTTACAACTTCATTAATTTATATTCTTGATAAATATTCAGGTATTAAATATTCTCTAATACCATGGAAATTTTCTTATTTTGTAATATGATCAATAATAACCCATATCACATCATTTCTTCTTGGAGTATTTGGTATCCCAATGATAAATTCTATTATAATATCGTCCCATTTCCACATAGGTATTGGGAGAGGTTGCATGAGTTCTCTAGGATGTTGTCTTCCAGCCTTTACTTGTTGTCAACCCAAAAATCTTAACACATAGTCTGCAATCTCCCTCATCATGTTGTCCCACCAAAAATGTTCCTTCAAATCACTATACATCATAGTGATACCAGGGTGTATAGAGAAACTGGAGCTATGTGCATCTTCCAATAAATAAATTTTTAGCTCTGGAATAAAGGTAACACACATACTCTTTCCAAATTTCAAAACTCCATATTTATATATGAATTTTATCAATCTCCAATCATTTAAAGTATTAATTTTCTTTTGAAAATGTTCATCATCAGACTGAGAAATTTTTATCCTTTCCAGTAAAGATGGTTTTGGAACAATTTGAAAAAGTAGTGATGTTTAACCTTCCCTAATAATTCCCATATTCGTCTTTACATGATCTATGAATATAGGATCCCTTTCAACTCTCATTCTTTTTATAACTCCATGGTCCTTCCTACTCAAATCATATGCCACATTTTTTCATTCACTGGTTGGTAGTGTATTGTGAAATCATAATACATATGTAGCTCAACGCATCTCTTTTTTCTCATGTTGTGTAATTTCTGTGGGAAAATATATTACGAACCCTTTTGACCAGTATATATCTCAAATATTTCACCTTAGAGATAGTATCTCTATATCATTAGAGTAAACATTACTACATTTAACTCAAAATCATGAGTGGGGTAGTTTTGTTAATGAATTTTTTATTTTCTTTATATATAAACAAAAAATCTATCATTATTCATAATAACACAACCACGTCCTTTCCATGATGCAGCACTATAAATCACAAACCCATGATTTCTAGATTATGAAGTCAAGATAAGAGCATTGAAAGACATTCTCTTCAATTATTCAAAACATTCATCACGCTCTTTTTTCCAAACGAATTTAACCCCCTTACGTGTGAGATTGGTTAACAAGTTAGTCAATCGTGAAAAATTCTAGTCAAAACACTGATTGTAACCTCCTAAACCAATAAAAATGGACACCTTAGTTATGATCATCGGTTCTGGCCATTCTTGGATTGCCATATTCTATGTTGGATCGATATAGACTCCATCCTTTGAGAAAATATGTCCAAGAATAGAAATTTCCTCAAACCAAAATTCGCACTTGCTAAATTTACCATATAGCCCATTTTCATCTAAGTGTATTTAGAACAATCCGCAAGAGTTTCTCATATTCATCATAAATTTTTGAGTATACCATGATATTATCAATAAATACTATGAAAAAATCATTAAAATATTCCTTGAATAATATGTTCATCAAATCCATAAAAATCAAGGATACATTAGTTAGCCCCAGTGGCATTACTGTAAATTCATAATTTCTATACTTCATCTGAAATTATATATTTTGAATGTCTTCCTTTTCACTCATAATTTTTGATATCTAGAATGAATTTATATATTCAAAAAGAATTGATCTGTATGGTGTTGATCAAATAAATCCTTGATACGTGGCATATGATATTTTTTCTTTATTGTAATAGAATTAATTTCCCTATAATCAATAAATAGCCTCATTGAACCATATTTATTCTTGACAGAAAGAACATGGGCTCCACATGGTGAAATAATAGGGTGAATAAATCCCTTATTACTCAACTCCCCAATTTTTTTTCTTCACCTCCAAAAATTCTGCAATGTCCATTCTATAAGGATTCATTGACATTGGTCTTGCATCAGAGATTATTTCAATAGAAAACTCAAGTTCCAATTCCAGAGGATGTCCAGGTAAGTCCTATAGAAATAAATAAATGTATTATTTTATAATAGGTACATCCTCAATTTTAATATAGGTAGATTTTATCTTCTCTTCCTCCCTAATAATTTAATTTAGAAGAGCTAGAGGATGTGGGTCTAGGTATGATTTAGATAATGAAGTATCCCCTATAATAATAAGAAATTCCATATCCTCACCATGAATCATAAATTCCTTCTTCTGTAGCAAATTTTTTCATCATACTTTTAAATCTAATCTATAAAACATATTATATCAAAATAAACCATAGGTATGTTAATAAAATCAGAAATTAGATCATGATTATATTTTATAATAGGAATTACCTGACACATTTTTTTTTGCGATAAAGTTTCCAATAGATGTTTTGACTATCAACTACCTTGTCATAGTGAATTGGAAAAATATAATTTTTAAAGAAAAAATGGGAAGATATGAATGAATGTAATGATCCAAAATAAAATAAAGATTTATCTAAATTTGGGGAGATAATTAAAGTACATGTCGCCACATCATTAGGAACCCTCATCAGTTGTGTTCACAAAATCATGGCCTTCCTCCCATTTCCTTTTCTGGGTAAATTTTCCTTTACACTTAGTAAATTCATTTAAATAATATCCCAACTATTTACAACTTTATCATTGATCATTGGCAGCTTCTTTCAATCCATTATAATCATGAGCTTTGTGTAATTTTTCTCCACACTTGTAACTAACTCTCATCCCCAATAGGAATGTTCCACGATGTTTCTTTCCAAATTTATTGAATGATGGAAATTCAATTCTTCTCTTATTCCCCTTTTCCTTATTTCCCTCTACAGAGTGCCCAACATCCCTATTCTTCTCTTGATTTCATTTAAAGTCAAAATACATAGATAATTATTTTTCTTTCTTGATAGCACATGAGACTATATATTCATACAATGAGAAAGATTGTGAGACCAGTGGCCATTGGAGGAATGGTTTTAACCCATAAAATAATAGATCAATCTTAATTCATCGGATATGTTTATATTCTATAGCATTTCTTGATACCCTTGTGATGTTAGCTTCATAATTTGTAACATTCTCACCCTCCTTCTTCCCCATACATAGAAATTACCTCTCCTTATCCACTCGCAGATCACGAGGAAAGTATTTTTTTTAGGAATAGTTATTTAAATTACCTCTATTTAATATTTTCTATATCTTAATTCTCTGTTTTTATTTGAATTATTCTACACCATTGATCTGGTACTCCTAAGAGATGATAGACTACGAGAACAAATTTTCCCTTTCGTTACTCCCCAATACAAGAAATATTTTCTCTAAGAAACTAATCCATTTATGTGCTAAAAATGGATTTTCCCCATTGAATGTTGTAGGATTTTTTCTCATGAATTCGTATAACATAGATCCTTCATATTGTGGATTAGGCTGTCCTATACGGGTAACGCTTTTATTCATAACCTAGGTCATTTTTCCTAGTATAGTAATAAGTTGTTCAACATCGGTCACAGATCCTAGTTCAACATCGTTTTCTTACAAAGGATGGAAATAAAAACATCAATTAAATAAATTTATACTATTTCCATTTCATCCCCTGGGATTCATTTCTAAACAACATCATTCACTAGATTATGTTATGAAGTGTGTAATTTTAAAATACATAACATAAATTGAAAAAATTATGCATATTTAATATCATAATCATAAACAAGGTTTCTTTGGGGACATATTTACTTATAAATCCTTCATAATGGTTCACAAAGAAAATGAGAATTATCCTATGAATATCCCCCAGGAGTGTAAAACCAGGTGTGTCGTAAGGCTCGTTCTCATATACTATGTTACCTCACGTCAAGATCGTAACAACTTGTCAATGTTATTACTCATAGTTACATTTGTTCCAAAACCACATCCACATGTAGTATCACAATAGGGTTATATTTTATAGGAATACCCACATAATTTCTAAATTACCAAAATGTTAAGATGTTCTTCTATACTTATCCTAAAAGTTTATCTTAGGGTAATGTTCCCTGATCAATGTTTTTCTATATCTAGTTTCCAAGGATTGTACTAAACTTTCTTTAATACCAACTGTAACACCTCAACCCCAGATGCACAAAGCCATTGCATTATTTTATTACATTTTCATCTTCACAAGAAATCAAACACCAAAGTACCAATCAGTTTAGTAGCCTTGGAAAAACTAGATACATACACATGCTTTACATTACATCAAGAAATAAAAAAACATGGTATCTACTTTTAAAACACTCATATCCCTTAGATTATCCCAGTAGTTCGATCATAACATACCTCTTCACATACTAGGTAAAAATGAAACACTAGAAAGGGGTTACCTCTGATGCTTAGTAAGGGTAAACAATATAGGGGAAGCTATCATTAATAAGCAGAAACTTTTAAGGCAAGGTATAAAACTAAAATAGAAGCCTTTTAAACCTAAACTTCAGCATAATATAGAAATAATTAATCTACAAATTTCATTTAAAATTTCACAATGATATTCTACAATACTGGTAATCCCATGTAATATCAATAACAGATTTCATAATGAGGGAATTCATAATTTCGGACATCATAACCATACCGTCAAGGCCTCATACCAATACTATACATAAATTGGTAAAAACCCAAACTTGTTTGCCTCATTATATCTAGTGATGCATCAAGGGGCTATATTGGTCCTCGACTAACACTTACTAATTCTAATGCATTCCACTTATGAAAAGGTTAAAACATAACCAATATAAACATTTGTATTAAAAATAGCATATGAAATCTTAATACATTATCTATAAACCGTGAATGGTATAAAATAGCACATCCACATTCAAAATATTTATAAAACCTTCAATACAATATGATATTTTTTTCCATAATAAATTAACATCAATGAAACATAAGATCTAGTAAATGATGTTTACATAGATGAAAATGTTTTTAACAAAATTATTAGAAACTTTTTTAGAGAAATACCACTTTTATTGAAAATAATTATTAAAAATATCATACAATTTAAAAAGAAAATATTTTCATTTAAAATAATCTTGTAAGACTATAAACTATTCTTCAAATCATTAATGTGTCATGACTGCAGAAAAATCCAGTCACATCATATAAGTTAAAGAGACAATATTCCCATACTTTGTCGAAAAAGTAAAATAAAGTACCTTGTAAGGAAAGTGACAGAAATTTTCTATTTATAAAATAAAACATGGGTAGAAATGTATTTAATAAATTTTAAAAGAATATTAATAATATTTTGAAATAAATTTTTAAGAACCATATACTTGAATGATAAATATGTCCCAGTAAATACATATGTATAAACAATCTCAGATAATAGTGAGACTGCAAAATTAACCCGTACCACATAATCTCCTTTAGTCGAGGGTGAGTTAACCTCCTCTATAATGGTTAAATAATATTATTATGTTACACCAGAACTATATTCATTATTTATGATTTCATATATGATCCTGTTATATCATTTTCATTATAATATTTCATTATTTCGGGCGTAAACTACTTCATTTTGTTATGATTAATTTTTTGTCTCATAAGTCTTGTTTATTATGAATAGGATATATATTATTCATATAAATTATGATATTAAGTTCATAAATATTATATGCAATTATCATATAAATTTTGAAATCATTCTTGAATGGTTAACATGGAGAATGAATTCCATCACATCATGGATACGGTGGGCCGTACGTACGCACTAGCGACTGTATCATTCGCTTAATGGTTAAAAAGTATGTAATTGGATGGTATATTAATTATAAATAATCATTATAATGTAATATTTGTTATTTAAATCCATTATATTCATCATTATAAGCATCTAAATAAAGTATAGTTGAAAAATAGTTTACACCATGGTTTGGAGATGGTAAGCCGTACATACACACGCTTGGTGACATTGTTTTTTGTAAGATGGGTAAAAAGAAAAATATAGTTTTCCCATAATCATAATAAAGTCTTATAATATATTATATACTTTATTTATTAATTTAGTATATACGAAACTTTAGAAAAGGAATAAGAAGAAAAAAAACATTAAAAAGAGCTGGTAAAACAATTACCTCTTCATCGAGTGTATCCATTTGATTATCATAAAAGGACTCATTAAGATGGATTTATGCCTAAAGTATGGCCAATTGAATAAACTGAGGGATGTGGGGAGGGTAAAAGAGAAGATTCTGTTTGAGAAAAATGGCATTAGATGTGTGAATAAATGAGGAGAGGGGCCCTTTTATAAGAGGGGGAAGGGGCATTTATTGAAACCCCAAAACTATTAATTTAATATAAATTTATTTTCAAATTAAAATAGATTAAAAGCGAGTTATTTTGAGGATAAGTTGATTATGGGTATAAATACTCTCAACAAATTAATTTTAGATGTGTTTGTTTTACAAAAAATAATTGTATCTTTTGGCTTTAACCCATAGTTAAACAATATAACTATTACCACCACAACTTTCCTTTTTATAATATATGGTTAATATAGTTACTAGAAATTGAAAAAAAATCCAAATGGATAATTTATGAAATATTTAACATTATAAAAGTTTATTTTAAAAATAATATATTTTAATGAAGTTTAAAACATTTAATTAAATATTATTTATTTTAAATCTTCTTTTATGTCAATTTTGATACAGTTCATTATTTTCATTTTAAAAAATATCATAACAACATGATAACTTAAAAACAATACTTCAATTGTATTAATAACATGTCTAATTTATCGATAAATTTTTTGTATTTCAATAATTATGTGATATTGTATTTATTTTAATATTTTTATTATCATTTATTTGATATCTCAATTAATTAAGCAATTATTTCATCATTATTATACAATTATTTAATTAAGATATTTCTTCAAGAAAACTTAAAAATAAATTATCATGACGAATATTAATTATTTTCATTAAAATGAATAATTATATTATAATTTACCTTATGTATAAACCTTTATTAAAAATTATTTATTTATTAAAATTGGAATATGAAATTTTTAACTCTTCTTAAAATAAAATATACTAAATTTCATAATCTAACAAAAGTGGCTTAAAATGGATCATAGTTTCAACCTAAGGTTGATTTGAAACTAAAAACACATATCAAATGAAATTATTACAACTTTTAGGGAAATTTTATAATAATATTATTTTATTTTTTACCTTTAATTACCCAATTTACAATTAAAAGTGGTAAATAAATAAAAACATACTAAAGTTACTATTCATAAATAAATTAAGTTTATCCTATTAGATCAAAAATTTCATACTAATTACAACCATGTGTGTTTGTTTTTCGAAATTCAATTCACATGAATGGGAAAATTATGTCTATCGTTAATCTTGCAGATGTGGCGAGAAGGCGGGTAAAAGGGATGTTGAAAAGTTTAATAAATTATTATATCTAATTCTATTATAAAAATGATCTTAATTAACTATATTGGATTAATATAAATATTATTTATATATTGTAACTTTAATTTTAATTTAAAGTAAAATAATTTTTTTAAATGAAATGCCAGCTTTTAAGAATAATTTAGTATTTTTCACTATTCCTCAAAAATTGAAAATTTTCAGAAAAATTCCAAAAATTCAGCCTAATCTAATTTATATATTCTGAATTCAAAAATTAATTCTATTTTGAAAAATATTATTTATAAATTTTCATAATGTGGTGAATACTATTCATAACAACTTTTTAGACGGCTAGTTTGATATATCGTGGTGCGCTCAAGCTTGGTGTTGCATCCATCACAATCTATTGAATTATTTATAAATAAGTGTACCATTGAATCTTGTGGAGTTCAATTTTCAATGAAAAATAGGAAAATTATAGATGTGTACATATGGCATACCATCTCAATGATTGTAATGTAATTATTTTTTCATAACCATAATTTATTATAATTTTTAAAATTATACTTACTATACAAAAATGAAAACTATTTCAAGATTCTTATTCTAGATATGGTGAAAAAATGGACCCTTTTACCATGTTCAACACATTGATTTTATATTTAAATTGTGAAATGAGCATCCCCAAAACACAACCGACTATGTAATTAAACATGTAATTAAAATAAATGAAGTAAATGGTTTAAGTAGAAGGGATTAATCCTTGAAAGGTTTCTAGTGAAAAAAAATAATTGATATAATTTTATTATACAATTGATAAAATACACACACAAAAAACCATGGACTCAAGGTAATGGTTTCCTCTCAAAACTTCCTTCTTTGAGACACATATTCTTTTTGTACATAATTTATTTTAAATGGTTTTTATATTTACCCTTTAAATATTATATGATGAATAATTAATAATTCATTCTATTCTATGTTACAATTCATTTAATTCCTACATGGTTTTTACGATTCAAAAGTTACCAAAGCGGTATGGTTTTATGTTTCAATCTAAATTTAATCAGGATTTTTTATGCTTGAATTTACATTATTGGAAATTATTTGATCATTGTATAATAGGACCCATTAATTTTAATTTCCTCTAGTTATTCATAAAATATTCAAGTAATAGTAAAATTTTTCTCTATTTGTAACTTGAAATATTTGAGGAAATGTTTTTAAAAAATGATAACTTCATTTTTCCAATTGATCAAAAATCATTTTTCTTCAATATAAAATTTTTCAAAAAAAAAATTAAGAATATTTATAAAATTCCTAAAGATAATTTTTAAAGAAAATTTTACCCATGTTTATATTTAAAAAAATTAAATTAATATTCATTCCTTTTTCTGAACGATTCACTTTTTAATCTTTTTTACAATAATGAGGAAATAATTTTTCTTTTAACTTATAAATAATTTACATAATTTCCCACCATCATGACCATTATTTCTTGTAATGATTCCTTTATATCATTCCAATTTTATTTTCAATGAAGATCAATTCCAAAATATGTTTTGAATTTTTAGTTTTTGAAAAGTGATTTTCAAGGTGGAGAGGTTATTTTCTTCATGATTGTTTTTAATCATTTTAAAAGTATTTCAATTCTTGAATGAAAACAACCATTATTGTTATGGAATGATTCTAAATTTTATATATATATATATCTTATATATATATACCAGGCTCACTCTACCTACCTTTCATGGGTTAATACATTCCGATTATTTCTCAAATTCCATCCTTAATTAATCTCTTTTGATTATGATATCAGGCAAGATTATGCATCCCATTTTCTCTCTATGGGTAATTCTTATGATTATACCTTGTGATTGACTTCCATATGTGGAACACATATGCATGTAGATGAAATGAATGTGATGGGTGGGTTTGGAATTTTATATCTCAACAATGCATTGGGAAATTTTTTAGTCTCATGAGACTTAATGTATTGGATTATGGAGTGAACATAATCCCTTATGGGATTCTTTCCACCTTGTGATGTTGTCTCGGTTGTTATCCATGACTTTTGTTTATGCCATGTTTTTTTTATTTTTGTATCTTTTCCTATGATTCCATGATCTTATGTTAAAAATTTCTTTATGTTATGATCCTATGTGATTACTCATGTGACTTCTCATTTATGATATCACGTTATACTTTTGGATCATGTGTTATGATTCATAATCATGTTATTCCCATACTGGGATTTTTAACTCACCCCTTTTTCTATGTAGTTCCCTATGTTTCTCCATATAGTTTTAGGAACTTCAAGGGTTTTTAATATCATTACAAGGAATAAAATAAATATGTTTCTTTAGTCATACATTGATTAATTATGAATCTAGTCTTCCAAAGTCACTAGGGATCATGATCTATGGTTAGTAATTAATAGATTTTTATATTAAAAATCAGGTAACAATATGTGTAAAAGTCATGGGTCGCTATATTACCCGCTGGTCAATATCTGTATCAACAATTTTTCACTGTTATACCATCATTTCATGGTAAACGATCATCATTAGACAACTATTTGGAATAATGGTTTTACCTTCAAATGATCAAATTATAACAATTATTATTCTAGGAATAGATGATGGTGAATCACGGGAAACAGTAGTGATGAATTAACTCATGTTTTTATATGGATTTTATTTATAATGAGATCAAGACATATTCAAGATATGATTAAATGGTGATTGATTTGATTCCATGAAGGACCCTCAGGGGTTCCAGATAGTGGTAGTTAAAATAGTGGCATGGTCATACATGAATCTGAGTGATAACGGTAGTGTCTTCCAAGAAGAGTTGGAGTTATATAATCTTCCCGACTATAAATTGTGTAGTCTATAACTACAGAACATGTAATTTTCATTGTGTGTTGTCAAAGGTTTCTATGAAATAAAATGACCACATGATATTTAAATAATGATTCTATACAATGTATATTTTCTAACATATTCATTACGGAATGCATGGTATGTTGTTTAGAAGTATATGGTGTGTAGTTTCTTTCTGACTGATACGGTGTGTATTGGAGTACACATCCATACATGAAATTTAATTTGACTTAACCCATATCTTTTTCTATATATTGTGTATTGGATTACACATGTATCCATGAAATGGAATGTGAGTACACCCCATGCACTATTCTACATCGTGTGTACTGGAGTACATAATAAGCAAATACATGGGATGTAATATCAACTCAAATACTATTTCCACTTGGATTGATGGTGGTAGTACATTCCCTAAGTGACTACATGATGTGAAAAAAATATATGTTGTTTACTGTACAAACTTTGGAATTCTTCATATCCCCTTATCCGACACTAAAATTTAGGCATGTGAGTAGACATTTGTGATCATTTTTTTGTATAGAATGCGATGTTGGGATTATATTGAACATCATAGGTGATATACAGCATAATACATTAAGTATATTTACTCTCTTGAATTAGAAGGTGAATGATTGATTCTGGGCATGATATTTGGGGATCTCTGGGTTGTTATGAAGACTCTCCAACTATCTCGTTTCATTAGAACAAAGGTTCCTTACACAATATATAGGTAGGCATGGAAATTAATGCCACGTTATAGGAGGATGCATGGATCCTCTTACTAGGGATACTATGGATTTCGTATTCTTCCCACATACAAGGGCTTGGGATCCTCTATTTTCACAACTGATATTATGCCCATTTAAGGAGATCACATGGGACAAGGATCCTTCAACAAAGTCCATGTTTCCACCCACATAACACCAATTCCATATTGATCATTGTCAGATTTAAATCTCACTAGACTATAACTAAGATATGATGATATGGTTTCACACCCACCAAATAACCACCAACCCACGAACGATCGACACACACAAAACATTTTTGGGAATAAAGCCCATGAATGGATGAGTACAACAATACATAGTAGGACACTGTAAAATGAAAATGGGCCTATGAATATAGTTCATCTCAAAATCAAAGTCCAAACTATTTATCTTCCCAACATAAGGTAATATTGGAGGACACAAATAAAATATGAAATTGTGTTTTTTATATCCATTCAACCATCAAAGTAATGAAAACAGTGGAAATAATGTTGACTTGATAGTATAATAACTCCATGGAATGAGGAATAAATAAATACAACTCGTTACCTAGGTGGAGACACCTCCTTTATGATCGTCCTCAATAGAAAACACCTCCTGTATCACTCAACATAGGGGAAACACCACCATTCTCATCCACTTCAGTGTTAATCAGACCATATAGGACCACATGATGGGAAATAATTCCTCAAACCATATTGTAATAACTAAAAGATTTATTTAGGAAGAACCCAGTGTGAGAGAATCTCATTGGCCATGATCCAGTCCACATGCACCATTATCACCATCCACCCATCATGTGGGGTGATCACAGAAACACATCTAAATACCACTACTCCCAAAATAATTCACAATGTCATAAATACCATTATTTATACCCTGAAGTTAGTTTTTAGACTTAATGATCTAATTTATGTTGGAAAATTACACCTTATGTAATGACACAACACTTGAGGGGATACTGACCCCACATATAGGTGATCCACACCCCATTCTTCGAGGGAGTTTGTTGTCCATCCAACTAGACGGAAGTCGCCTTCTTATATGTGCTAGTACCCAAAGGGGAGTCCTGTGACCTAGTTATTATGGAATGGGGAGGTCATAAAACTATAAGTGGTATCCTTTAATCACTTATCCCATCCCCCAGGAGTAGAAACTCAAAGGGAAGAAACCCAGAGCACTATGTGCACCATAAGTACTCATGAATTCAGACCTATTCAAAAAATTAGGTAAAACCCGCACAATTATACCCTTGATATGACACCATTAATGTGGATACTTATCCTCTTAAGGAAGTATTTATGATTTTATGATGTACCAAACCTATGTAGGAACTTTTACATTACTAAAGGCCAAGTTCGGTTAGGGATAAAATCATACTCATCCATGAAAGAACCATAATGTGCCTCTAGGGGGGGAGATCTCAGTGAGAACATAAATATTAATAGAGGAACTGAAATATATATACATATATATATTGAAATAGGATTATTTTCCCCTTCAATGAAAAGTCAAACATACACCTCATCCCATGATAAAATCCAGATGGAGTGCTTAAGTCCCATCTCCATATGTTTTACACCACATAGTCATTTAGAATCTGTGGCCCAATGAGAGATTGAAACCATGATTACTCTATTATTGATAATTTATATCTTTCATGATCAAAACTATAGGGTAAACATGTAAGAGAGAATATATATAACATTATTTTTGAAGACTGTCCTCGAAGGCCCATATGAAAGAGAGAGGAAACAACCTACTCTCCATCCTAAAATCCAAACGGCGTGCACCAACTCTATATATGTGGTGTATGGAATAGAGTTAATATCCTTGAGTTACTAATATGTCTCTCATACCCATCATATTACCCTTTTATGAGAGGTAACCACCAAATACTAACTCAAACTCCTTATTTTTTGATTCACCATCTGCTATGGATCCACCTCCTCCAAAAAAATACAAGAGGTCTTAGATCATTAAACTCATTAAAGGGTCACATGCCTCAATTTAAGCCTACATCTAGGTGATTCAATATCCTTTATAATACTAATTTTTATCAACTAGAACCCAAAATCATCACTATAGATATAAGACCTTCAACTATCCCTGAATCATCTTTCAAATTCCCTCTGATTGTGAAGAGGACACCATTATCACATTCTATGTGGAAAGATACATGGAATGGACTACGTACTTGTCCACATATAGTTTTAGGGAATTAAAACACACAAAAACCATCTAATGTTAAGGGACATGATATGTACATTTGTCTACATGTCATGTACACCCAATGAACCCTCAAGGAATGTACCTATTCCCGATAGTAAATATATTACCCAAATACATGGTTTGTATGCTTTCTATACATGACACATAATACATAAATACTATTAAATCATGCACTATACTCAAACCATGTAATGTAACATAACATAACATGTAATATTACATTCCATGTACCTCACATGGGGTGTCTATCCATATACATGGTGACACCCAAGTCGTGTACCCAATAGACCTACCCAACATTTTCATATGGAAAACATGTTGTTTGGTCTTAATTTAACTGACTACATACATGGAATATTATCTTATCTTACATACCATTTGATTTGATTTTATAAATTTAAAATCCCTGTGAACCACAAAATTCAATCCATACCACCATAAATGGCCCCACTACAGGACTTAATGCGTACCTATCATTCAAAAAAAACAAACAATAATGGAAAATGAAAAGAATGTTTAGACACGTTTAAAATTAAAATAACACACTCTACCTCTTAGTTTTAACATATGATACAATATTTAAGAGATATAAGGATTTTATAGAAAAAGTTTTTGAAAAAGTTTTTGGAAGTCAAACCATCATATACTATACAGTTCAATAGAGGTTAAAATAAAAATATCTTATGAATAAGACATGAATAAAGTTGAGTTTTGTGTAGAATTAATGAAGATGATTTTTTTATGAGATGTGAAGATAAAATTAATTACTCAAATCCATTTGAAGGTAAATTTACGCTGATGCTAGTTCTGCTGATTTGGAGATAGTTTTCCACAATTAAAGAACTATGATGTAGTTTTTGATGAAGTGATTTTTATGGGATATCTTCATAATAAAACATATGATGTCACCCCATGAATTTTATAACAATAAGGAATGTGGTACTTCACTCATGATGCAAAGTGAGCGGTTTCAGCATAAGGATATATTTTTAAAACAATGCATTCAAACATGGATTGAATTAACAGCCATGGTTATTTTAGAACATTTTAAAAGGTACAAATCTTTAGTTTTCTAGAAGATTGAATAAGGATATTTGACTTGTATTTATGTGAGTATTAATGTGGTGACCATGCTACCACTTTGTAAGTAAGATCCTCTATATTCATAAATGGAAATGATGATCATGTGAATTGAAATATAAAATAAGTGTGAAGAAAAGGAGTGGTATTATGTGATAAGACACCTGATAATTTATTTTAGAAAAATAAGAAGAGTATTATAAAAATAATATGAATAAGAAACTAAAAAATTGTTTTGAGTCAATAAGTGAGATGATAATATTCACATGGTGTTTATGACACATTATTTCATGGGTGATTTCTCATTAGATTCATATAATTTATTTTTTTATGGTGAGTTGGTTATTTCATGAAATTATTGTTGATTTTAGTAGTGTTATAGTTTAAAGGTCATACCCTTTCTCGATTTCCTTCTTAATTATAAAATAATAAATGTGTGTTCTTGGGATAAAAACAACCACTCCTCAAGGATGTATTCATCCATCATGAAAAAAACATTGTTAAAAGTCATGTTACATTTCTTTATTTTATTTAACCCTTGATATTAATATATAACTGTTAGAAAAGAACCAAAGCAGTTGTATTTGAAAAATATAAAATATACCAAAAAAATCACACCCCTCCTAGTGTTTCCCTCCTTCTAAGTGATCTTTCCAAAAACATTACAATTATATTTCATGAAATATTTCTTCATGAAGTGTTATTCCCTTTTAATTTTTATTAATTATAACTTGATAAAATTTAAGTGGAATTTTATTTTATTTATAATTTTGAGTATGCCTCAAATAGATGTCGCATATACTGTAAATGATATCATGTATAAGATTCAATATCCAAATCAAAACCCCAACATTGAAAATCAATATTGGATTACACCTAATATAAAGAAGCAAGTGAAGTTAAATTTTCTAAAAATTATAAATTATGAAATTATTTATCCAATACCATATAGTGCATGAGGGAGACTAATACATGAAATGTTTTATAAGATATGGTATTACAATGGATTAAAATAAAAAATTGAATCTATATAATAAATAATACTTGGAGGGTGTGTACACACTATCCAATGATGGTTATTGTAAACAATTAGGATAATTTATACTATCATTTATTGTCTAAACTTCATAGAAATTGGTGGCCCATATAATACCATTTAATTAACAATAATTTTTTTTGTAATAAAATTACTACTACATTTAAGGATCAGAAAAAATACCACAATATATTTTGTAATGCTACGACTGAAATAACTAATCTGGTACTTACAATAGAATATAATAAAGTATCAAGAACACTCGTTAATCACCATACACAATAAAATAGTTCCAAGAGTTTTTAATGAATCAATAAATATAGATTTATCTAAAAATTTAAAGAACATGGTTAATAAATATATAAGTTCAAATAGAAAATAAGTACCATTAATCATTTTAGAGTTATGGCTTCAAAAATTCATATGGACCATGGTAAAAATTATAAGAATCCAAGAAATATAAATTTAATATATCAGAAAATCACATATCTTGTACTATACGATCTTTGAATAAATCACTAATGTATAAAACAAAATGAAATTAAAAAAAATTAAATCCCTGGTTATCCAAAAACAATCCCATATCCACCTAAATTTCTAACTCTCCAAATCTAGAATTATAATTAGAGGATATTGATCCATAACTACATCAATGATATGAAGTATGTTTGTAAATGATATTGTGTGTTTTGGTTTTGATAAAAAAACATATTAGGAGGTCACTACCCTACCTCGAACAACTATAAATGTATGATTGTATATCTATTGAGAAATTATATGAAAATTTATAACAATTAACCAGTGCACCTATATGGAATGATAATTATATGTTAAATGAATAAATAATTCAAAAATATACCATGGAAAATCATTCACATATAATATTTGAGCACCATGTGTTTACCAGGACATAATTATCCCAATCACACTTTTTTTTAATGTTGGAGAAGTCACATGAGAGATTATGATTTTGTATGATTATAACAATGAACACTCTCCCAGGATGTATGTCATCTTATGAATTAACTATGTGAAATTTGAAATATGTAGTCACATAATTCTAATCAATATTTTATTCCCAATCCAATATAGAATATTGATTTCACGATAGGACATTATCCCAAGAAAAATTAATCTTATAGAATTGGACTATCAAACCCAAAAAATAGGTGAACCATCACTCATATTTATTATCTCAAGAATTTTCCCTTTGACCGATGTCCCTACATAGAGAGTAACCATGTGTACCCAGTATCATTTCATAAGCTTCACTACCAATTTGTTCTTAAGACCCTATGTTGGTATAAACAATATCATTCTAAGAATACGAATATTGGAAAACTATTTATGTTGATCTTGTAATTTCACTTTTAGTAACAATAAATGAAACACATATTTTCCTAGTACACCCAAAATTTATTATAAAAGATAAAAAATGACACCGACCTCAAAAATGATAGAATAAATGGAAGTATCTAACCCATAATCCCTAGACTCAATGAATTTTACACCAAGATGCATTTAACATTGACCTTTGGTGAATAAAGATTTAAAATAAATTAAAAAATGATATTCTTTTATAATTCAAAGAACTCTCATTCTGGATATGAAACTATTCATACACTCCTATCATTTTTGATTCATCACCATTTAGTATATCTATATTCTAATTCAAGTCCAAATAAAAACATATCATATCTCAAAAACCATGAACAAAAGAAATCTAATTTGGAACCGAAAAAATAATCACAACTAAGGCCTAAAAAATGGATATTCAAAGAGATCCAAATGATCGAAAATAATTTTACTTAAAAAAATATTTTTCAATGGCCTAACATATAACATGATAGATCTTTATTACAAAATCCATTACTATAACCATAAATTTTATCCCCATTATAGGTGAAATATTAATATAACATGACCATGGGGATTATATATCATATAAAAACTATAAATAATACAATAAATCAGATAAAAAAATGTATAGAATCAATATACTCTTCTACAATTAAAAGTATATATCACTAATCATCAAATATAAAAATCATGTCTACAAAATTTAATATAAATAATTTAATTCTTTAAGAATCATGTCATAAGAGAATAATTAATAAAATCATTAGAATAATAAAATTTCAAACTCATTCATAACTGAATATGAATCTATTTCTTGTTACAAAATAAAACAAATTTTTTAAGGTGAAGTGGGAACCTATATGAAATTTTGACACTTTTGGTGGTGATGAGCCAAAAAAACATATTACAATGATTGAAATTCATCATTAAAAGGATCAAAAGCTTCATACTCATACTTCGAGTAGATGTCTGATTCGACATCCCTAATGTCACACTATCGATTAGTATATTAGGTGAGAGTTCTTCTGAACACATAAATCAATTCATATTTCACATAGGAATCTATAATGATTACATGGTTGATTATCTCACATTTTTATCTTTTTTTCAATTATTTTTTTGAATAATGGAAATGATGTAAGGAATATCCTCATAACTAACTTCCCCAAGTAGGTGAATCAAATTCAGAGTGGTCACTGATGTGAAAACAACAATCTGTTATGATTCTAGATCCACATCACCCACTTCAGATTTTCAAGGGATACCATTGGAACACATGTAGGGTATGATTTACATCTAGAAAATATAAATAAGAAATAAAAATTGACATGGATAGATAAGAATATTCACTAAACCAGTCTTTCTAAGAAATACATGACAAATATCTATATGTTAAGTCCCAATGGTCATGTATCATTTGTGGCTTGAACATCCTCCGCCAATATAGGGGTATTTCCTTTCCACCAAACTAAAGACTAATGGGATAACCAATGAACATGGGAGTGTTATGTTTAGGAAAGAAAGAGGAATGAAATACCCTAGACTAATTAGAAGTTATTAGGATAACTTCATATGAGTCCCCTATAGGATAGTTTAGGTTAAGGGTCTCAGGATTGGGGACTTATCTCACAACCTGATGGCCATTTCTCAAATAATGATGGCATCTAGGATTCAATTGACCTTAATGACCAAAATAGGGGAGAAAATAACTTCCATTTTATATAAAATGTTTTTTGAGAAACATATATTTCTGTAAACCATGAGTCTGATGCGTCTTGTATGGGACTGCAAAAGATAGATCTCGATGCAAATGTGGGAAAAAATCTAGATTCAAAGACAATATATGATCATCAATATGAATAAACCCACCAATATGGTTGGCCATAACATTGAGGATCTCTATATTCAAGAAAGGGAGCAGAAAGAATTTTGTTTGAATCTGCACTACTAAAAAATTAAAATCCCACCTTTTGTTGAAATTCATAGTCCAATGGAATAGAAATAACATGTGTTCCATGAAACTCCAAACTACTGATGAATGAGCACGTGATAAGTCAATTTTTTAATGAAGATAAACATATAGGTTACGTTGATCCAAACCACCCACAAACACCAAATACTATAATCCCCAAACCACCTTTATAAAATCTATAATGAACTCTAATGACGGGAATTCGGAATTAAACATAGAGATAAAGTTTTGAGAATTAAGTGAAGTAACCATAGAAATTGTGAGGGATGGAGAGCCCTTAAAGGCCAATGATTATTTCGGGGTGATAATTTGTATGACCCAAAATTTTATCAAATAATTTTTTTCATATAACTATATCATAAAACACATACATCACATATATATCCCAATAAAAACATTATTATCATAAATTAAGAATAATTCATTAGTAATAAAATACTATAAATGGATAAATTCCTTTAAATTTTTATTTATTTTTAGGTAATCCCCTTTTTACTAGGTTGAGATAAAACCCCTACATGGATCATAATTCCATTATCATGTGGCCTAATACATGTGATGAAGGCCCAACGACCTGACACACCAGACATTCCTCTTCCTCACATATGCTTCTTTGATGGCGCCTAGCTCCCCACCTCATATGGTTGATCGGATAGAATTTCCCCATGTAGAGTTTCATGGTGCCTATTACCAATGGTGGTTGCCATACATTCTCATTCTTCTAGTTCGATTAGATTTACTACTGGCCCATACTACTTTGATTCCTCATCTTCGATCTACTCCCATATGGTTGGATCTTATTCCTATAGCCTAGAGGCCAAGTGGCCTGAAATCCTTTGATAGCCTAAAGACTCTAATATATCAGCATTTCTAGGGACTCCACCACTATCTGGTTCATACTGACATCACTTCCTTCCTTCATCATCCCTACATCACCGCCACATCATAAAACCCGAAAGAGGTCCTACATAGATTCAATCTTCTTAATTTTGGATCGAAAATAGGATCCTTTACCACTTGTATGAGTCGGTGTCCTAGAACCAACTTGTTGTACTTTTATTACATTGATATTTAAGGTATTACATATTGTTCATTGTTCTGCATGACTGTAATGTAATGATATCCTAGAGTATTTGTTGCATTGATAAGTTCATGGATGTTCCCCGCTATGATGAGAACCTTGAAATGCTATAAAAATATTATTAAATATAGTTTTTCAGTTGGATGACATACTATGATGGGACACATAGAATACAGACCGTTAGGTGTGAGTACTCGTAAGAAAATGAGACTTCCTCTCATGAAGTTCACACTTGGTAGTCTCTATGATTAGATATTATGAGAACAGACCCACCAGTAAGAATTCCACATGTTTTGGTGTCATCATATATTAATATCTACGAGAGTTTTCAATGATCCTTAGACTTTAATATTATCATCAATATGGGTGAAAACTTGTACACTTTTATTTACTAAATAAAACCATCCCGAAGACAATTGGTGCGGAATAGGGTACATTGGGTGTGTCACATGTGGCATGTTATTAATGGATAAGTCAGGAAATGATTTGTCCCTTCTATTTATGGAAGTTTATATCTCGGCCCTTTGATTGAAATATAACCATCGTGTGAAATCCATGACCATGGTGTAATGATGAGTTTATTTCAAGTAGTCAAAGAACGACGTATCAAGCGTAAAGGTTTATGACGCAATCATGAAACATTCTTGATGAGATATTATGACAACAGGATTATATTAAACAGTGAGGTATGTGGATTTCGTTGTTGTGACTTTAAGTTCATTTTCTTGGGTGCCTTCACCCGTTGGTAGATAGTACTCTTGGACTTTACACAAGCTCGCCTAATACCAATGATAAGGAATCCTAGTGGGTCACACACTCAGTGTTTCTGGTGGTCTCGATTAATTCTATATTAATTTCATTAATAAATATGATTCTCAAGACAATGGAATAATTTTATTCGAGTTAACATGATTTTATAATTTATATAAATATTTATTCATTGGATTGTGGGTAAAATATATTTTTTTATTATATTGAACATTTAATAAATAATTATTTACTATATTGTAAATAAAATATTTATTTAAGGGAATAAAATATATATTTATTTATTTAGGTGTTCAATAAATGGAAGTGGAGTTTTAGAGGACCAAGGCCAATCCGGTAGTAAAATAAATATTTGTAAGATGATAAATAATTATTTATCTAGTTTTTATAAATTAAAATAATGATGATATTATTTTATGATGTGGAATTTTATTTATAATTACATTTTGCGCAAATTGGCACACCATAAATAATGACGTGGTATTATTATTAATATCATGGGTTTCCTATAAGGTTATGAATGTATCTAATTGTTGTTATGCAATTAAATATTGTAACTGAATCCCCATTTCAATAAATAGACATAGACATATATTGTTCCATGTACCTAACCACACACCTGATGAATTTAGAATTGTTGAGCTAAACAATTCCTCTCTTGAATCCTCTTCCTTCCCCTCTCAAGAACGAGATACATTCTTCAAGGAAGAAGAACAATCAATCAAGAACAACCGACATAAGACACTCGCTTCGCCGAGCTAGCACCTAGAGAATGAGTGGCATCAATCAGATTTAGGAATTATTTTCTTTTAGAAATTAATTAATTTAATTATAAACATGATATAGAAGATCCTATCTAAAGGTTTTGGGACTCTTCCTTATTTATTTAAATTTTGATTCTATTACGTGGAGACTAGTGTTCCACATCGTATTGATCCTGGAATAATCAATGATCATTGTAAAAAATCAAAGTTGGGTGTCATCCCAACCACACATTCATTGTTCCCAGAACCTTCAAATGGTATCAGAGCGGTTACATCATAGTTTATAATTATTTAAATATTTCGTTGATGATTTACAAATTTAATAATTTTGTTGTTTAAATCCAAGTTAATCATTCTATAAAATCTGAATCTCGAGATCTATTCCACCTCTTTTGTTTCTAGTTCACCTTATAAAAATGATCATTTCATTTAATGTTGATTAAAATAAAACATAGGATCTCATTCAGAGGTGCCAAAGGTTCCTTTCCATACAACAAAAGAACACACAATGTGTATTCGGAAGTAAACACCATGTAGTCAAGGTTCAGTGCACTAGGTCTGGTTTTCCAAACCAAGCCGGTAAATTAGAGTTTTTCTAAGACTTCATGACTTTGTGTGTTGATCAGGAACATATGGAGCATGGGTTTTAGATTACTTGTCATGTGGACAACTAGACAGGGCATGTAGTCCCTTTGGGTTAGGGTTGGATGGCGTACCCTGTACACGACATGCCAGGTTGGAGATCACGTAATGAGGAACTACACAGCGTGTGGCCCACTAGACACACTGTGTACTCCAAAGCTTTCTGAAGTACACTCACACACTATTTCCCCAGTTGTGTGATTCATATGGACGGTGAACAGTAGTACACATCTTCTAGTTGGAACTACATGACGTGTACTTATCCAGATTACATAGATTTATTGAAATTTAATATTATATTATACAAACCCTTGAGATATGTACCATCGTGTGGGTGTAAAGATGAGGTACAACACGTTATAGGTGTTTTTTATATATTTTTTTAATTTAACAATTGTGTGATGCCCATTTCTACTCATTGGGTAGTTATGAATAGGAATTAACTGGGATTACTACAAGGTACACGTTACATTGAAAGATAATTTTAAATGAATTTATTTGTTTAAAATTATGATGGATGAGAATCTTAAGGAAATACAGAAAGGGTTTTAACATTAAATGATTGACTAATTAAAGTTGATAATTAATTTATTCGAGCGTGATTTATCTTAAACAAGAACAATTAATGAATTGAATTCTAGTTTTATTTATGCATATATATCATTTCATGTATGGATGATCTTGAACTAGACCAAGATCTTTTTATGTGTATGGTTTCTATTAATTTATTTATTTAAATTTAATTTGTGGGCCTGCGAGCCTTCTCATCATTAGCATGTAGGGAATGTGTGCCCAAGGTTTATTTTATTTAAAATACCTTTTTACCCCTCACCTATATGTGGGTTAAGAAAGGCATATGTAATGGATGGAACTCCCAAACTAGTGGATGTAGTTCAAGCTGGAGCTGAGAAAAAAATCAATCCTAGGAGATACAAAGGTGGACATGTGGAAAGCTGTAAACACGAACCCAAAAGGATCAAGGTGTTTCTCCCCTAGGTCATGGTTAGTTTATAAACTCCTAGATAAACTAACCATTAGAAAATATCATGATCATTCCCATTGCATTATTTTATTTCTGCCAGATGCATGGTTTATCATTATGGATGTTTTGTCATGATCAAATAATTAGTGAATTAAACAAGCATTCAAGATGGAACTAAAATAAACCATTATTATGCATAAATATTATCAAGACATGGTTAATCACTTAAGTAAGTTCCACTTAATATTAAAAAACATGTGATAATGATAATAAGAAATTCACGCATAAGAGATAAAAATCCCTCAAATAAAATATTAAGTCAGACCAAGCCTTCTGTTACATGATTAAGTGAAAAACTCAAGAAAACTATGTGTTTGAACAACCCTTGTTGGGACACTTACTTTTATACTGGAATCCCTTAGGAAATGATTCAGGTTGAATTGACTATATTACATAAAGAGAAGTATCCCTTGTAGGACTTGGTGTAATATTAGAGGCAAGAGTTAAAGAAATCCAAAGATAGGATTTTAGGATTGGGGAGTCCACTCAATAGATCAAGGAGTTGCAAGCTTGCAGTTGGAAAAGACCTACTTACCAAAATACCTTCAAATAGCTTGACTGACCATTGTGGGTTTATGCGAAGGGTAATATGGATCCTCGACATGAGAAAGTCATATAAACTGGACCTTCTAAGTTCAATGGTGAGGGCCATTGGTACTTGATTAAATATTGGGAGACTTTATAATGTATTATTTACTATAAAAAAGTAATCAAGAAAGTAATAATGATATGATCTTCTAATTGAAGAATAAAATGACAAGATCTTCAACCAAACTATCCCTATGATTAGTTATGGATAAAGAAAAACATCCTCACTGGAAGTAACTTCCAGGAATGATTTAGATGCCTTCAGGTTATCCTGTGCCATGAATGGAAGTCTTACATGTTAGAGTCAGCATTACCTGATCTTCCTGCGAAAGAGGTTAGTAATGTGGATTTCCAGGTCTAAGAGAAACATATGAATGACGTGGTTGACGTTCAATGTTTGATTATATCACTAAGGTCTAGTTTGATCATAATGTCTCATGAAAACAAGTATACCTATAGCATGCTTGATCACCTTTGTTGTCTTTACCAGGAGAGAGCAAGACAGAAAAGGTTTTAGATATCGAAGGAACTCTTTCGTAGTAATACGGGAGAAGGTTCCCCAATTGGGCCTCATGTAGTCAAAATCATTGGCTACATTGAGTTCTTGGAGTTTCTAGGTTTTAAACTCCATGGATAACATGGCACTAATCTCATTCATGCATCACTCCCTCAGAGATTCTGCATCTTTGTTGATAACTTTAACATGAAAAACATTGAGAAGTATTTATCTAATCTTCTTATCCTCATTATCCAAGTGGAATAATATATGAAGTGAGAAAATCCTTTTGTCCTTATGGTGAATAAGATGAAAGGGAAGGAAATGGGATTTAATCCCAAAGCTTCTTCACAGACTTCCATGAAAAGGAAGATCAAAGGGGAGGCAAAGGAATATGAGGAGGTTTGTTTTGCAATTGGGAAGGAGGTCCACTGGAAGAAGAACTGCACCTAGACCAAGAAGAAAGGGGAAGATTTAGGTCTGTTTGTTATCGAGTGAAATCTATTTTTTTTAAAAAAAATTAGTATTAGATACAGATTTTGGATATCATATATGTATCCAAATAAAATAATCAAATAGATTTAGGAATATTGATCGAGGGGAGGTAGATCTATGAGCAGCCAACAGAGCTAGAATTGTTGATGTTGTTGTCGGGGAATACCACCTCATGTTGCCAAATCGGATGATCTTGGTTTTAATGGTTTATTATTGTAAAACTTCTATTACTAAAACCATTATTTTTGTATCTAGATTAGATATAGATATATGTTCTTTCAAGTTTTAAAATGAATCTTGTCTCTTTTACAATGATAACATTTGTTTTGGTAGGGCATATTTATACAACGGTCTTTACATGTTGGATTACATAAACCAAGTAATAGAAATTGATAGAAAATATACTTCACATGACTCATACCAAACCCAAATTTTGCATCACCGTGTAGGTCATGTAAATGAGAAATGCATGACAAAGTTACATCAAGTTGGATATTTGGATTATTTTGAACTAAAACCACTTCGTGTATGTCATGCATGATTACAAGGAAAAATGACTAAACCCCCATTTAGTGGGAAAGTATAAAGGGATAAATAACTTCTTGAATTGATTCATACCAATGTGTGTGGACTATTTCCAGTTGAAGCAAAGGGAGGGTAATCATTCTTCAGAACTTTTACTGATTATTTTAGTAGATATGGATATATCTAAATAATGAGGTATAAGTCAGATTATTTTGATAAGTTCAAAGTATACAAGAATGAAGTTGATGACCATATTTCAAAGAAGATTAAGAAACTCCTCTCATACCGAGGTTGAGAATATCTTAATATAGACTTCATTGATTACTTACGAGATTTTGGGATCCTATTCTAACTCACTCCTCCATACACACCCTAGTGAAATGGTGTGAGCGAAAGGGGTAACCGCACCCTATTGGATATGGTGAGATCAATGATGATTCATGCGAGTCTTCCATTATCCTTTTGGGGATATGCGTTACAAACAGCAGTGCACATAATAAACCAAGTAAAAACTAAATTGATAAATGGTATTTCAAATGAGTTCTGGATTTGAAGGAAATCTATATTATTGAATTTACATGTGTGGGGAAGTGATGAATTTGTTAAGGCCTCTTCAGGTAACACACATTCACCCCGAGGCACAAAGTGTACCTTTATAGGATACCACAAGGAGACAAGGGGATATTACCTATAAAACCCCCCAGACAAAACAGTTATAGTGGAAAGAAACGGCATATTACATGAGCGTGAGCACATCTACAAAAGAGATTGTGGGAGCGAGAGAGACTTCGATGATGTTGAGGCTCAAAGTACACAAGAATTGGTACAAGAAAAGATTTCACAAAGCCCTGTGGAAGAGTGAACTATTCGAGAGAAACAAGAGATGCGTAGGAGTATAAGACATGTTAGAGGACCAGAATGGTACTTTTTTCTAGTTACCGAGTATGGTGACTTATTATTAGTAGTTAATAATGATCCTCTAACCTACAGGGTAGTAGTAATTGGAACAGATGTTTCCAAGGGAGATGAAGCCATGAATTTTGAAATGGATTCAATGTACCAAAACCAGTTCTGGATTTTGTTAGATCCTCCAGATGCTGTAAATACTATTGTTTACAAATGGGTATTCAATATGAAATTGGACATGGAAGGACAAGTTAGTACTTATAAGGTATGACTATTTGAAAAAAGGTTCAAATAGCTTCAAGGCATTGACTGCGAAAAAACCTTTTCAGTAGTTTCAATGATGAAATCCAAAGGAATTATATTAGCCAATTTTTCTTACCATGACTATGAGATTTAGAAAATGTATTTCTAAATAGCCTTCCTTAATGGGAACCTTTAGGAAGTTGTCTACATGACACAACCAGAAGGTTTTATGACTCCAAAGGATTTCAATAAGGTATGAATGTTGAAGAAATCCATTTATAGATTAAAGAAAGAATCCAGGTCATGGAATGTTTTTTCATGAAGACATAACAAATTTTTTTTTATCAAGAACAAATGTGAGCCTTGTGTCTACAAACAGTTTAGTGGTAGTATATTCATTTTTCTAATAGTATACTTTGATGACATATTACTTATTTTAAATGAGATAAATGTCTTATAGTCTGTTGTGGAATGGTTGAATCAATGCTTCTCTATGAAGGACTTGGGTGAGGCCGCATTTATTATTGGGATCATGATCCATCATGATAGATCCAAGAGACTGTTGGGCCTAATTCAAAGTACATACAATTATAAGATACTGAAGACATTCAGTACGGAACAATCCAAGAGAGGATTGTTTCCAACATCACATGGAATTCATCTTTCCAATAAAATGTGTCCTCAGACACATGAGGAAAGAATGATGATTGAAAGGACTCCATCTGCATAAATTATTTGGTTAGTCATGTATGCCATGATATATATTGGGCTGGATATCGCCTATGAATTGAGTGCGGTAGGCAGATATCAAGCTGAGCCATGAGACCACCATTGGATGGAAATCAAGGCTATCGAAAAGTATATGAGGCGTACTAAGGATATTTTATTGGTTTATAGAGTATATGAGGAACTAGTCATCTGAGGATATGTAGATGCTAGTTTCTAAACTGATCAAGATGACTTGATGTCCCAAACGGGATAAATCTTCACTTTTAATGGAGGTGTAGTGAGCTGGAAGAGCTTATAGAAGAGTGTGGTCAAAAATTCTATAGCAGATTCCAAGTATATTTCATCTTATGAGGCTGATAATGAATCATTTTGGATATGAATATTCGTCTAGGAGTTGGATGTGATATCTAGCAATAAAGATCCCATTAGACTGTACTGTGATAATACTGCAGCGGTGACTCTCACAAAAGAGACAAAGCCACATCAGCAGATGAAGCACATAATTCGGAAGTATCATCTCTTGAGGAATTTTTATCAGAGTGGTGAAGATGCAGTGAGGAGTATTTCTACAGAAGAAAACATGGAAAAACCCATTACTAAAGCATTGACTCAGCAGAAACATGATCACAATGTATGGTCTAGTAGACTGATAGTCGTAGGTAGATGGCTCTAGTCCAAGTGGGAGTTTGTAAGAGTTTGTGTCCAGAACCAATTGGAAGTACTTTGATTACATGGATATTTAATGTATCACATATTGTTCATTATTCTTCATGACTATTATGTAATAATTTACTACAGTATTTGTTGTATTGATAAGGTCATGGTAGTTCCCGGCTATGATGAGAACCTTGAAATCCTATAACAATATTCTTAAATATTGTTCTATGGATGGATTCCATAATAAGATGGGTCACATAGAATAAAAACCGTCAGGTGCGAGTACCTGTATGAAGATGAGACTTCCTCTCATGAAGTTCACACTTGGTAATCTCCAAGATCAGAGACAATGAGAACAAACCCACCAGTATGAATTCTACATGTTTTGATGTCATCGAATATTATTATATAAGAGCTTGTGTAATTATCCATTGACTTTAAGATTATCATTAATACGTGTCACAATTAATACATTTTGATTTACTAATGAAAACCATTATGGAGATAGTTGGCAGGAAGTAGGGTACATTTGGTGTGTCACGATTGGCATGTTATTAATGGATAAGTCGAAAAAGGTTTTTTCCCTTCCATTTATGGAAGTTGATATCTCAGAACATTAATTGAAATAGTACTGTTGTGTGAAATTCAATGGCCATGGTGTAATGATGAGTTTATTTCATGTAGTCATAGAATGACGTATCAAGCGTAAAAGTTGATGACACTATCCTGAAACCTTCTTAATGTGATATTACGACAAAGTTATTATATTACACAGTGAGCATTCGTATGTCGATGTCATTGTTACGACTTTACGTTCTATCTCTTGGGTGCCTTGACCCATTTCTACACAGTAATATTGGACTTTAGGTAAGCCTTCCTAATGCCAATTAGATTTAATCCTAGAGGGTCACACACTAAGTGTTTTTTGTGGTCTTGGTTAAATTATTTTTGAATTTTATTGATAAATTTTAATCTCAAGACAATGGAATAATTTTCTTCATGTTAAAATTATTACATAAATTAAATATATATTTATTAACCGGATTGTGGGTAAAATATATATATTTATTTTATTGAACATTTAATAAATATTTATTTACTAGTTTTTAAATAAAATATTTATTTAAGATAATAAATTATTTATTTATTTATTCGGGTGTTCAATAAATGCAATTAGATTTTGAGAGGACCAAGGCCAGTCTGGTATTAAAATAATTATTTGCAAGATGATAAATAATTATTTAACTAGTTGGAACAAATTAAAATAATGCTTCTATTATTTTGTTACACGGAATTTTATTTATAATTCCATTTTGTTCAAGTTGGCGCACCATAAATAATGACGCGATATTATTATTAAAATCATGGGTTTTCTCTAAGGTTATGAATGTATTAAATTTATGTTGCACAATTAAATATTGTACCAAAGCCCCATGTCAATAAATAGAAACATACATCTATTGTGTCGTGTACCGAACCACACACCTGGTGAATTGAGAATTGTTGAGCTAAACAATTTCTCTCTCAAATATTCTTCCCGCCTCACCAAGGAATGAGAGGTGTTCTTCAAGGCCGAAGAACAAGTGATCAAGAACGACTAAAAAAAGACACTTTCTTTGCTGCTCTAGAACCCAGAGAATGAGCAGTGTCGATTGGAGGCCATCAGAGCACATCTGGATCGCCACTAGAGGGATTCCAGTTTGGATCCTTGCAATCACAACGAGATATTCCAAAATGTTCATTTTGGGCGATCAAAATCATCAACGATGAAAATACCGAAGATTCAGGTATTATTTTTTTATAGAATAAATTAAATTTATTATAAACATGATTTTTAATATCCTCTCTAAAGGTTTCAGGCTTCTTTCTTATTTATCTAAATCTTTGATTCTATTCCATGGAGACTGGCTTTCATCGTCGTATTGATACCGGAATAATCATTGATCATGGTAAAAATCAAAGTTGCGTGTTGTCCCATCCACGCTTCTATTGCGCCCAGAACCTTCATTAGGAACAAACTTGTTGGAATTAGTTAGTAGATAATACAATAAGAATTCCAAATATTACAAAAGGATAATATATAAAAAATAAGATAAAAAATTACAGAATTTGGTTATACTCGATCCACTAGAATAACCACACTCACAAGAAAGTCTATACAAATACAAAATAATGTGAATAATAAAATGTTAATTTCAAAGAAAAAATAATATATATAACCTTAAGATAAAATACAAGTGAATAAAATAAGAGGTATTTATAAAAATTAAGGAACCTATATGAACGTTATAAATCAGACAGTTGGAATAGTAAAATACCCATATAGAATAGTAATCTAGTCCTTACAACAATAAACAAACCTTTGATAGTTTAAAATAAGATTTAGGTATCTTATAAATAAAAACATGATGTATTTATACAATGTTATAAGAAAATAAATGTTTTAAAATGATAAATTGTGTATTGGTATTTTCATAAAATGTAAATGTTTATTTACAATATTATAATTAATATAATGATTTAAAAGAAAATTTATTGTCATAAAATATTTTGATAAATTAATATGAAATTGTATAATAATTAAAATATAATTTTATGTATCCCTAATTAATTTTTCAAAGGGTTAAAAAATTGATAATGACATTAAAAATAAGTATTCATTTAATAAATGCTGATTTTTTATAAAAAATATTGTTTTAATATTTATAAATTTAATTTCATAAAATTAATTCAATTTTTTAAATCCACACATTAAAAAATGGTCGGGGTGAATTTTTCTAAAATATTTGAATTTTTAGTGGATAGTGAAATATGGTAATTTATTGTATTTAAAATTATAAGCCAAATACATGAAATTTTGGGTCATGGATGATGTAAGAACCCATTGGATCGAAATATCCCAAATAATTTACTATATTTATTCATAAGAATCTACAATATTAATTGTCTTTATCCAAAATAAAAAAATAATGAATATAATAATTAAAATACCCCTCTCCTCTACCTATAAATACCACCCCTCGCCAACCCTTCTCTTCAAATCTTATAATCCTTTTAGATTGTCAATATTCTACCCAATTCACTTCCAAATACTATTCCCCAAATCCAAGACCTATTGTTCTCAACAAAATACCAATTCGAATTTCCTTAAGGGGTCATTCAAGGAAGTGATATTCAAGGGGTAACTTTCTCAAACAATCTGTTTTAATTGCTATTTGTTATCTACCTTCTACTCACCTACATAAGCCATCAAGTAATATTAAATCATGTATCATGTATATATTGTAATATCATATTGTTAACTTAAATTCTTCTATCCATCCCTTATTTCATCTCCTCTTATTTAGATAAAAAAATCATTGTCCAAATTATGGCGGTTTACCATCTCCGTGGGTAACTAGTTTTTGTTTTCTATTACCACCGTCATGACTAGTCATAAAACCATTATTATGGTTAAAACATATTTTAATATGTATATTATATTTCTTTCATTTTATGAAACTAATATATAGATAATATGTTAGGTAAAATGAAACTAGTTCATGATGATCAAAAATCTTCCAAAATAAACTAAACATTTGTTATTAACGTTTTTCCAAATGAATCATCTTCATACTAAAAAAAATGACATATGGGATCATTTAATATTTTTTATGTGAATTAATAACATATAATTTCACTTTTTTATAATTATTCCCATTTTACATGAACTTCCATTATTATACACAAGTAAACCAACCATTAAACCATGAAAATTGCCACTATAGAAATGAAGAAATTGAACTTTTTAACTCCACAAAATTGCCATAAATAAACATAAAAAATTATAATAAATAAAATAAATGTAAAATTAGTTTTGAATTAAGTAATTTATAAATCTAATTTTATTATATATGACATTAAGTGAGACTTTATAATGTATTTGGAAATAAGGTATGGGATCTCTCCAAACCTCCAAATTACCTTTGGGTTATGCTTTATCTCTCCCTTTTACCCAATGTATTTATTTATTCTTATTATATAATTATTCTATACTCTGTGTGTATTTATGAAACATATGTATGTAGATCAATTCATATTTCTTTGATTGTGAAATACATGTTTTAAAAGGTTCCCTTTTCAATTCCCCCTAATAAGAAAACTCGATTAAAGGGAACTTCTCCATTTTGTACCCATTTTGTGCACACTCCATAAACTATTTAATCCACCAATATATTAATAAAATAGATAATTTTATCATGAAATAATATAATAGTTATGTTCTAGTTTAATGATAAAAGTTATTCCTTAATCATCTTTAAAGAATCATTACTCATTTCCCTAAAACTGCACTTAAGCAGGACATTTCTAATGTTACCTAACCACTCTCTTTCTTGTTTCCAATTAACATAGACATAATTATTCATGATATATTTTTATTTTTCCTTATCAATGATAAATAATGATTTAAATCCCCTATTTTAAAGATACCATGGGTAACCCTTATGTGAATTATTTATTTTTGACTATTTATGTGGTACATATATGCCTGAACATGTTATTATGGGTGCACCCAGATAGTGTTCCTATTCATTGGGTAATTTTTTATCTCAGGAGAAGTTATGTATCTAATTAGGGAGTAAACCTAATCCATTTGGGACTTTATCCACCATTTGACACAACTAAAAAATAGGCGTTTAACAGTGCTGGTATTTAGTAGCACTAGAAAAAAAGTGTTGATAAATGGAATCTTTATCATCGCTAAAGAAAGCGCTGATAAATTTAACCCTTTATCATCACTTTTTTAGCACTTATAAAAGGTCCCATTATTAGTGATTTTATTTTTAGCATTGATAAATGGTACTCATTATCAATGCTTTAGTCTTAGCACTGATAAAGGGCGCCCTTTATCAGTAATTTCTTTTTAGTGGTGATAAATGGTACCATTTATCACTGCTTTATTTTCAGCAACAATAAAGGGTACCATTTATTAGTGCTATATTTTTAGAGCTCATAATGGAATCCTTTATTAGGGATTTTTTAACACTAATAAATGTCTCAATAAATAATGTGAAATAATTAAATAAATACAAAATAAAAAAGATTTTATTAAAAAATATTTCAAATTTTGTTAATTGAATAATTATTGATAAAAATAAATAAATTGATTATACTATATATAAATTATAAATACTAATAAATGGTATGTATTAAATATATAGATATGTGTAAAAGGAAAATTACACATATTAAAATTAAAAACAAATAAATTGAGAAAAATATTAATCATTTTATTAATTAGATGATTATTAATAATGTTAATAAATATTATTTATTAAATATATATTTATATATATATATTAAAGTATATAAATATGATTTATATATTACAAAATATTTATGTTATTTAAATTAAATAGTCATATATCTAGTGAAAATGGTTTATAATAAAAAATTAATATGAATTAAAAATACTAACTAATTGCATAATGTAACAGACATATAATTGATTGTCATTTAATTTTTCAATTTAACATAGATCAAATGTGTGATATATTGAATTCAAATATATATGTAATTAATGCATTTTTATATAGCCAAAAATTCTGAGAGCCAGGTGGGGACATACTCCCAATAAATTATATATAAAAAGAGTAAACAGTACCAGACAACTCAGAAAAGGGGTGCCTTAGACAGCCTTGTGTACACAGTGCCAATCCTATCATTTTGGACAAGATCATTGAAGTATTTAGGAAGTACAAATGACCAACTTGAGCTAGCCTCTATAATTGCCGTTTTTGGGAGAGCGTCCGCCACCTGATTTGCCACTCTATACACATGAGACACATCCAGAGAAATCGACTCAACAAGGTGCAGAGAATTTACCCAGGCAGCAATTCTTCTACCAAGGCACATTCATGGACCGTTCCATCAGAATCTATGTTGCAACAGATGAGTCTGATTCGATCCAAAGCTTAGACCAACCATAACAAGCCGCATATCTAATCGCCTTTATCATTGCCCATAATTCAGCCTTGATTGCATTGCCATTGCCTATATAGTGAAAGAAGCATCCTTTGAAAAATCCTCGATATGTCCTGAACACACCACCACAGCCAGCAGGTCTAGGCACACCGAAGGCTGCCCCATCCACATTCACCTTTAGCCAATCAATTATTGGTGGAATCCACCTGATATATTTCCCCACTTTGGGCTTCCTCTCCCTGCCACTTACACTGAGAGATCTCAACAGAAGAAAATCAGAAATTTCATTATTCATTGAACCAGATTGATCCACCGAAGCAGAATTAATGAATCAGTGCATCATCATATTACCCTCCTTGAAGGAGGGCCTTCCATTGTTGAAAAAAATATTTGTTGCGGGCCTTCCAGATGTATGATATAAGAGAAACAGTAGCAGCAATGAGCAAGGATTTGACCTGCTCACTGCAATCAGGTTGCATTGCCGAGGTGAGTAATTAATTTACCAAATTAGAGGATAATTGACAGTGGAAAATGTCATTCAAATATCTCTATAATTGTGTAGAAAAAGGGAAACGAATAAAAACATGAGTAACAATTTCATCTGTAGCCAAGCAAAGGAAGCATACCTGTGCAACACTCATTCCAGTTCGCTGCAGTTCAGATTGGGTCGGCAGCCGCTGCTTCCATATGCACCATATTAGAAGTGAATTAGAAGGTAAGATGTAAGGCCTCCTTGATCCTTCCACCCAAGCAGACACTCTAGGAGTATTTCTACATTGAAGATTATAGGAGTCACGACAAGAAAAGCATCCACTAGGCGCTAGTTTCCATATGAGGATGTCATAGTCGACATATTCATATTTAGAGATCTCTTTCTAAAGGTGAATAGGTATATTGACATGAGCCTCTGAATTCCCCTACAGATCAGAAATAGAAATACTCTGTAAAAACAAAGGAATGTTGAAAGAATGATTAATTATGTAGGACAACCACTGAGTGATCCATCTATTCAGTTGAGAATTTGAACAAACCAGCCATTTAGCATGTGTCATAATGTAGGAGCATTCATTTCTGACTAACGGCCAAACATAGGATTTCAAATACACAGTCAAATTCTTCAGTAACCTGCCAACAAATCTAATAGACAAAAATTCCAGAGAAGAGTCATTACCAGCTAAAAGTCTCTAGGAGAAGTTTTGAATCAATGCATCATTGAATATCCTGACATCTTTAACCCCAATTCCTCCCATTACCACAGGCTTTATACAATCCTTCCATGCCACAGTTATTAACATCCTCTGTTGTATCAAACCAATCCAAATGAAATTTCTAACCATACCACTAAGTTCCCTGAGTATAGCAGCTATCCCTTTATAGAGTGAAAACAAGTAAACAAACATTGAAGTGATAACAGAGTTCACAAGACATATCATACCAGCTTGAGACATGGTCATCCCTTTCCAACTGGCTAACTGATTTAGGATTTTTAGTTCAATACCCTCTAGGTATACTCTTTTCACTCTTCCCCAAAACAAAGGCAACCCAAGGTAATTAAAGGGCAGTGCACCTCTCTTAACACCAAGCATTCTAGATATTCTATTTTTCTTCACTATTCGAATTCCTTCCCCAAAGAAAACAAAATATTTCGTCCAGATTTTCACCTGGTCTCCCACTTCCTCATAATGATTGAAAATAGCCTTTATACAAGAGATGGTTTTCCTGTCAGCTTTGGAGAAGAGCAGAATATCATCAGCGTAGAATAAGTGAGGAGAAAAGAATTCCTCCCATATGTCATCCTCTGATAGATCCCATAATTGACAAGATCAGGAAGGCATGTGCTCAGGTAGTCTTCAGCCAAAGAGAACAGCAGCCTAGATAAAGGTTCACCTTGCCTAACACCCCAAGAGCATTGAAAAAATCCCCTGGGTGATCCATTGACTAGAATAGATAATATAGCACTTTCTAGAATACAGCGCACCATACCAATAAATTTATCTGAGAAGCCATGAATGCTCAAGACTTTGAAGATGAAATCCCATCTGATGGTGTTAAAGGATTTTGATATGTCAACCTTTAGGGCCATATTCACATCCCTGACTTTAGTTCTCATAATGTTAACACATTCTGAAGCAGTGAATAGACAATTCTGTATGCTCTTTCCAGGAACAAACACAAACCGATGAAAATAAATAGGAGACCTTGCAATCCCACCTAGTTGAATTTCCATGATTTTTCTAATAAGTATTGGAATAGGGTTCTCAATAGTAATAGGCCTGAAATCCTTAATATCCAAAGCATTGTCTTTCTTGGGAATCAGGGCAATGAAGTTTGAGTTCATCCCAAATGGCATGTAAGAGTGATAAAAGAATTCCCTTACTGCTTCAGTCACTTCCTTATGTAGGATGTCCCAATAAAACATAAAGAACTTGTTGGAAAATCTATCCGGCCCACCAACACTGTCCATGTTTAAATAGAAAATAGCATAATGAATTTCCTTAATGGAGGGGATATCAATAAGACTTTTGTTCTGTGCATTATCCAATCTAGGCTCAATGCATCTAATAATTTTATCTGAGTTCTCCACCCCAGAATCAGAGTAAAGATTTTCAAAATATCATGTCACAGAGTTGGGAATGTAATTCTCTGAGGTAAACATGCTATCATCAATTTTTAAAGCCTTGAGACTCTTTCTTACTTTCCTCTCCCTGTGCATGCAATGGAAGAACCTGTAATTCCTATCCCCTTCCTTCATCCATCTCACATTGAACTGATTTCGAGCCAGGTTTTCTTTAAGAGACAATAGATTATCAAGCCTTGAGGCTTCCCGTATCTCCTCTTGAGATGGAAGGTCCTGAAGGATATTACTTTGTTGGCACTCGGACAAAAGTGAGTCAGCCTCTTTAATGTTATGATCAAGGCTGGAGAAGGAATTTTTACTCCACTCCCTTACTCTAGATTTTACAATTTTCAATTTACTAGTGAGGATATGCAAAGCGCTGCCTTGAACAACCTCTTTCCAAGCTTCTGTAACATTCTCTCTACACCCTGGCATAACCAGCCATGCATTGTAAAATTTAAAGGGCAGTGGAGTTGATCTCAGACTGCGAAAACATATATCAATTAATATGGGATGATGATCACAGTGGAATATAGAAAGGGTCATGCCAGACACTTCCATTTCCTCACTATGCCCACCCATCTGCACCAAGAACCTGTCCAGTTTACTCAGTTGCCTGCCATTAATGGTGCATCTACTCCAGGTTAAATCAGCACCTGAAATAGGCACTTCAGACATTCTACATTGATCAATACATGAGGAAAATTCTCTGGCTGATTCTCTATAGAAGTAGCTTCCAGTTTTTTCTTCTAGTCTCAGAACCGTGTTAAATTCACCAAGTACCATCCATCTCATGTCATTGCGCTCAGCTCTTTCGAAGAGATTCCTCCACAAGCTTCTTCTTCTTAAATACTGATTAAACTCACAAACAAAGGTAACACAAAAAGGATTAGATTGAAAGAAACAGATCATTGAGAGAGACTGCTGATCACTTTGGAAGGACTCAACTGACACAGTACTGTTCTTTAGAAACCATAAGGACTCTGATTCATTACCCAATTGATTGGATGCAATGAAAGAGTGCCCCAATGTAGACCAATTAAAGGCCATCCACCTAGAGATTTTCATTCTGGGTTCGGTAATGCCACGTAAAATTGGTTTATTGGTCAAAATGATGTGCTTAAGGGCTTTAACTGTGGGAAAGTTCCCAATACCCTGATAATTCCAAAATAGAACTTTCATTGATGAGAGGACCGCTGCCTAGTACAGGGGAAAGTGTAGCCTATTGCTATACATTTATCTGATTCTGGCAGGTTATCCTCTTCTGTATTAGTTGAAGATCCTCCAGCAGATTCATGAAAATCATCATCAGTGGATAACGAAGTCAAACTATTCTCTGAATTAATTGGTCCTGTCAAGGTGGCATGAATATTCCTCCTAGCAACCTTTGAAGTGTGTACTCGTGAGAAATCCCCACCCATCTCATCATCCTCCTGTGCTGGCTTATCAATGTGTAGTGTGAGCCCTGTATAACAGAAGCATCCTTATTGGTTGTTCCAGAGTCCTATTTGGCATTTTGTTTATTCTCCATATCAGCCTTGCCCTGATCTTCCTCATCCTTCCTATCATTGGATGGATCCAAAACTTTATAATCATCATGCTCATTGACACCAACATCACTGACTTTCAATGGATTCTCCTTAACCTCCAGCATGCCATTCACTTCCTGCTTCACAGGAACCTCGGGATTAATTCCCTAATCTTTTTCGTTCCTTCGGCAGTGTAAGTCATCATGACCCTTGATATTACAGATTGAGCAGAATTTGTTCATGTTACATCCTGCGAGGATATTCCAAAAAATGTTGCAATTGGAACAAAATTTGGGTTTCCTCTGATAACCAATCTCAAGGTTGAGGCTATCATATCTAGTGGTGAAGAAAACTTCCTCAACTAAAGTGTTAGCCATGTCAACCTCCACCAAAATTCTAGCATAATGTCCAAAATTGGGATTGTCACTATGCATATCTAGTCTAAGAGGATTCCCTACAGAAGAGCCAATATCCCATTGAATTTGAGGATGCCAATATATCCATATCAGTTTAGGGATACGTATCCTTACCTATGCAAAGGAGTTCCTAACAGAGCTAGGATCAAAGTTCTGATCCCACTCATGAATCTGAAGAAATCTAGGATTAAGAGAGACATACCCCAGGCTCCATAAAGGCCGCTTCCATTCATTGGAGGGGAAGACAATATGATAGATCCCCTTCCCCGTGGCCGTCATCTTCCAGTCACTAAATCCCCATATCTCCGACATCCTATTGGTATGACCATGAAATTTCCATGGTCTAACACCTTTTGGGATAATCACCTGGGCAATAATAGAAAATTTACAAAATCAGATTCGTTCCTCAACCGCGGCTTGATTTGAAAAGACATGTGTGATTCACCCTTTTTTGATAATCCTCCCTGAGTATTCCGCATCACTATCCATGAAGGAGAAACCACCATTTTTCTTGGCCACATCAGCGAATCCTTTGCCCTTATTTAAAGTGTCTCGACTGACCAATTTCTCTGATTTCCGCTTCACATAGAGACTGAAGAGATCACGATGCCCTATCAGATCTTCATCATTCAATTCAATCTCACCCTTCCTTGCTGTATCAACGTCACCCTACCTGGATCTAGGGTTTTCGCCACTCGGCCCTTCAGGAGTTTCTATCCAAACGTGTTGGTCGGTTTCCTAACACCATGCATTTTTATGTACAATGCACACACATAAAACATATCCATTATGTCAATATTGTAAAAGGGTACATTTAATTTATTCAATTTCACTCATTTTTAACATGCGTGCACTTAAAATTAGATATTCATTAATAATGTTAAAAAAATATTTGTAAAAAATATTTATAAATATAAATATTTATAAATTTACAATTTATATTTATAAATTTATATCTTTATAAAGATAAATAAATAAATATTGTTTTTAAAATTATTTATTTAATTATAAATAATTAATTATATATATTTAAATAATTATATATATTTAAATAATTGTCAAATTTATAATAAAATTATTTAAATTGTGAATATATTTACTGTATGTTTAGTTTATTATTTTTATTATATATATATATATTTATAAATATATAAATACATATATAATGATTTAATTAGTATTTTTTAAAAATATTTATATAATTATAAATAAATAATTATATATTTAAAAAATTTAAAAATTATAATAAATATATTTAAATATTGAATATATTGAATATATTTATATTTATATTTATTTATTAAGTATATATAGATTTAAAAAAATTAATTATAATTATAATTATAAATATTTTATCAGCGATAAGTAATAAGTGATGATAAAAGAAACATTTATCAATGATTTTTTAACACTGATAAACATAAGGATTTATCAGTGCTAAAACTTTAGCCCTGATAAATTTTTCTTTTATCAGTGCTTATTACTTAAGCACTGATAAATTGACACTTTATGAACGCTTTTCTGAAAGCGCTGATAAAAGTGTCCCGATATATTTTAAAAAAACTAACCAGTTGTGAACCCATCATGATATTCTAT
This sequence comes from Viscum album, assembly GCA_963277665.1. Taxonomy (NCBI): domain Eukaryota; kingdom Viridiplantae; phylum Streptophyta; class Magnoliopsida; order Santalales; family Viscaceae; genus Viscum; species Viscum album. The sequence continues at coordinate 626,629,485 of OY728167.1, forward strand.
GTTTTTTGTAGAATGCACACACTGCCGATGATCCTCCGTGGTGAATCAATGCTCAAATCACACAAACTCACTCGACTACCTTCAGTTGCTCAGACATCGTCTCACATTTGGTATTTTGTTTCAGTTAGGGTTTCTGAGGAAAACATCAAGATCCTGATATGAGGGTATCATATTTTCTTCAACCTAGTGAGGTAGGATTGTTATTTCCTTTGTAGGTTCCAATTTTCTTTCGGTATTTTCCATTTCATTTTTAATTTCTTCTTTGAGGATATCATTAGTTATTTTAGGTCTGGTCATTGTATATAGTTTTGCTTTTAGATTATTAACAAAAATCATTGCTTATGATTTATTTTTTTCTTGACCACTAATTTGGATATCCAGTTCTGGTCTTTTTAAATTTTAGTTTTGAATTAATTTACTTCGTTGTCTACATCAATACCCCAGCTTTCCCTAAAAGACTAATTTTGTCACTATTTTGAAATCTTAGAGAATCACTTCTGGTCTGTAGATAAAACAATTAAATAAAATTTTATGCCACTATATAAATAGTTGAGGTTTTGGATACAAAAAAATTAAACGAATGAGGAAATTGATTTGGAAAACCAATTCTCAGTCTGGTGAGGGTGTGAAGCTGTAAAATAAGCTAATTTTCTACAATTCATGTAATGGAATTTATTTATTTAAATTATATTTTAATATTTTTGTGTAAGGGTTTTTCCTTACAAATTAATTTTCACATAATTATGTTATTTTATTTTCATATAAATCTTATTAAGGGTGATACCATATTTATTTATTTTTAAAAGCTCTCTATTTTCAAAATTACTATGCAGTTGTATTTATTTTACTATGTTGTGATATTCTGTTGTAAGGGTTACAAATTTTTTTATCAATTATTTTTATTTTATAAGGATATACATACATATATATACATATTTAAATATATATTTTTCTATATATTTATATTTTTTTCAGAACTTATAATGTTCGGGTGATTTTATAATTATTTGTTTAAAAATTACAGTTATGGATTTCTAAATTACGAAGGTATTATATTTATTTTCAATAAAAATTTTGTTTAAAAGTGAATTTCTTTTAAAATGTGTGTATTATAAATTAAATGTTTTATATAATTTTTTTTAAATGAGTATGGGATTGTGGTAAAAAGGGTTTGTGTGTTTTTTACTCTTGTTTGTGATCTATCTTGTTGATGTGCATTATTTCTTTATGCCAACTTATTTATAGACCTCCCTAGAATCTCAATGATGGGTCATTATGTATTATATGTCCTCCCTCAAATTCGTCAGATGGGTAGATCCGATATGACAACCTCTCTAGAATCCTTGGTATGGTTCGGTGTGGTTATATGACATCCTAAGATCTTGATATGTTTTAAAATATTTGATAACCATTAATTTTAAATGTAATAATTCATTAGGTTACTACATCAATTGTTCCAAAAAATAAATTTGAAGTTATCAAATTCTTTATATTAAAAATTAATTTTAGGTATTCATCATTTTAGGTCTACAAGTAATATTTCCACCCCTATGAATCTCTAATTAGTATCTGTGTCTATGAAATAACTCTGTAATTATTAAAATGTTTTATCAATAAATTTTATATCTTCCAATTTATTTAATGAGTGTTTATTATTCTTGTTTATCATATTCTGGTTTCTTTTACTCCTTAATTTCTTATATTATATTTTTTTTTGTTTAGGGTATTTATGAAAGACATGATTTGTGTCAAACAAAAATTATTATTGTAATTTTTTTCTTGAGACTCATCCCACATATCTTTTATAGACAACTATCATCCTCATCAAATTCGTCTCCTAAATAGTCATTATTACAATTTGTTTCTTGAAAACCATCCCCCATCCCTTTTATATTTCATTTACTAATATATGAATTATTTATCCCATGGATGTCTACTTCTTAGAGTATTTCATGAAACATAAGTTCATGTCTATAAGAGAGGAAGGATGTGTCAAAAAACAAAATGCATTAATAAATTTCTGGGATATGAGTTGGTGAGGATGATTTTTCTATAACTTTAACCTTTTAATGAGTTCATAGGATAAAACCTACCATAGTGGAGTAGTTACTTTCTTAAATTCAATTACCCATTTTCTTCAACATACCGAAATTCATTGAAAAAAGAAAATGTTTAGTTTCCATTATTATAATTTTCTAAAATGTTCCCCATTTATAATGAATATCTTATGTGTATTTATTTATTTATTGTAAAAAATAATCTATTATGAATCCAATAGGATGGATATGAATCAAAAATGTATGCACGACAATCATTTGGAAAAAGAGTATGAAGACAGGGTTAAAGAGTTCATCATGTTTGCAAGAGAGCATGTATACAACCCTTCCCAAATCCTCTGTCTATATTTACATTGTTGTTATTCAAGATACATTAGTCTGGACGAGTTGGAATAACATTTTACTTTTCATGGAATATATCCGAACAATAAAATTTGGACTAAAAATGGAGAAAAACTAAATATAGACACTGATTGGGGTGATACTACAATTTATGGATCATTTGATATGAATACCAATGTAAATGATGATGGAGATCGCATAGAAGAAATGGAAATGGAAATTGAAGATGACCATCATGATTTCCCAAGGTTGTTTTAGGAGTTAAATAATATTTCTTAGAGTCCATTGTATACTGGTTGTAAAAACTACACAACATTCTCAACTGTATTGAAGTTATATAATTTAAAAGATGGAAGTAGAAGGAGTGAAACCAACTTTACAGAACTACTTGGTCCATTGAATGATATGATACTAGAATAAAATTAACTACCATGTTGAACATATTATTCTAAATTAATATTACATTAAATGGCAATGATCTCTAGAAAAATACAATCTTGTTTAAATGATTGAATATTGTTCTTCAAGGATCATGAATCACTCATAAAATACCTGAAGTGTGGCATAGATCGATACAAGAAAAAATAATCAAGTCCTTCAAAATCATTATGTTACTTTCCTATTATTCCAATGTGTAGAAGAGTATATGGATGTCAGGAAATAGTGAGATAATTGACATGGCATGAAGATACAATAATTAAAGATGGGAAGCTACGTCATCCAACAGAATCTATTTAGTAGAACAAAATTGATTACGAGTATCCTAAATTTGGAAATTATCCGAGAGAATTTCGTATTTCATTATCTACAGATGAAATAATTCATTTTGGTGTATAGAGTAGTACTCACAATACATGGCCCATCATGTTAGTAAATTATAACTTTCCAGCATGGTTATGCATGAAGTGAAAATACATTATACTGTCTATGCTTACATCTGTACCAAAGCAACCTGTTAATGATATTGATGTCTATTTGGATCCATTTATTGATGAGGGATACAGGTTTTACAATGTATAATGCTAATATAATTGAAGAATTCACATTGAGGGACATGTTTTATGGAATGATAAATGAATTCTTTACATATGGAAATTTATGAGGCTATAGCATTAAAGGAATTTTGGGGTGTCCCATTTGAGAAAAACACACATACTCAGTTTGGTGGAAACATTCCTCGAAGAATCTATTTCTAGGACATTTGAAATTTTTACCTTGAGTACATAAATTCTGATCCTAAACGATTTAGATGGGAACATAGAACAAGGTAAAACACCATCTCTAATAATTGGCGATCAACTATACAATAAAGTAAAATATATTGACACTGTATTTGGTAAACCATTTTCGAAAAACCAAACAAAATCAGGTAGGAAGATTATATCAATTTTACTTGAATTACAGTATTACAATTGTTTGTATGTCATACATTTTCTTGATATCATGCATGCAGAAAAAAAATGTATTTGATAGTGTCATTATCATGTTATTAAATGCTCCTAAAAAAATATGGTATCAATGCTAGGATGGACTTGATTTAAATGGGGATTAGGGATTATTTGTCACCACAGAAGGGTAAATGTCATACATTTCTTCCTCCAACATCTTACACTCTATCCAGACAGGAAAAATTTCAATTTTTCCTTTCCCTTAATTGTGTAAATGTTACATAGGGGTATTCATAAAATCTCAAGAATGTTGTTTCAATGACTAATTTGAAGTTACAAGGTCTAAAATCACATTAAAGAAATGTTTTGATGCTACATTTAATGCCTGATGATTTTTTTTTCATTCTACCTCAAAATGTATGACATAAATTAACTAGACTCTGATTATTTTTCAAATCCATATTCAGTAATGTTATAGACATTGAGTAGTTTCCCATCATGAATACGGAGGTTTTATTCATATTATGTGAAATAGATATGTCCTTCCCACCATCATTCTTTGATATAATGTTCCACCTGATGGTTTTCTTAGTTACAGAGGTTAATCTATGATGTCATTTCCATTATAGATGGATGTACCCCATTGAAAATTATATAAATATTTTGAAAGGGTATTTCAAGAATCGATGTTGTCCAGAAGTTCATATTGTAGAATGATATATTATTGAAGAATACATTGAATTATATATTGTTACCTATTAGATATTGATAGAATCTGTCTCCCAAAGGCTCGTCATATAATATTCCTTATGGGATAATATATTTCCATAAGAAATGGCGTTACAATTACCATGATAGAGCATGAAATGTGCACCAATACATTTTACAAATTGTGAATATTTTGATCCATACATTGAATACCACAAATAAATTCCTAAAGATTGGAATTAATCATGGGATGAAGGATGAATATCAAATACACATAATCAATGAGTTATAGTATGGTTTTGAGATCGAATTTATAATGTGTTTTCTAAAAATTAAAATTCAATTGTCAAAAAACTTCAAAGGCTAGCCAGAGGACCGAATGCAAATGTTATATCTTAAGCTAGTTTTGTAATCAATGGTTATATATTCTATAAAAAATAACATGATGACTTCAGTACGATGAAAACCAGTGCTGTTACACTTGTGGGTGGATTTATACACATATCTGGATCCAAGGATATAAATCCAATTTATACAGATATGTCATATTTTGGAATTATGGAACATCTGTACGAGTTCTATTATTCAAAATCTCAAGTTCGGATTTTATGTTGAATATTGGTTGACAATATCACTGTAGTAAAAGTTAATGAAATGGGATTTGTGAAGGAGAATTTCAGCATAGAAGGGGAAAATATGAGCCATTCATAATGGAACCACAAGCAGTGCAATTATTTTATGTCTACTATCCAACAAATAAGAATTGGTCGATTGTCCATCTAGATACTAAAAAAATGTCGGTTTAGTTGAAAATTCAATTGATCAAGACCCTTTAATTGGGTGATCACAATCAATTCATGTCGGTCCCAATGTAGAAAATGTCTTGTACATTAGAGTGGACTACAAAGAGGGTATTTGGAATCTTGATAGAGGAACCAAATTCTTGAAACCTATAAAAAAAGTAATATTGTTCAATTAGAAGGTAAAATTGTTTTTTAATATAATATTTTTTCCCTCGTAATATTAATTGTTCACTACTCAATTATCATAATCTAAATTAAAAGTTTGACCACTCATTTAGATAATATCTTATGAACATGGTGATTTTACCAATCCCTGGGAAGAAAAAACTATAATAAAAAGAAACCGTTTTGAATGATGTAAAGGTATTGTTATGATATGTTATATCTATATTACTGAAAAATTATATAATGGAACATTGATTTAATTTTCATTATTCCTCATGGAGTTCATTTATTTTAGAAGATTTATTTCATATTTATGGTTAATTTATATCTTTTTAATGTTACTCACACAATATTTTTTTTCTTATACATGTGGATTCTTTGTTCGACTTGGGGTGGTCTTTCCATATTTTAGACCTTTTTGCACACAAACATCCACAAACATATTCTTCCTCAAAAGAATTCTCCCAGGAAGTGTTGACATTTATCACTTTCATTCAAGATCTCTCCACTAATAAATCACAGAGGTAATATTGATGTTTCCATAGTAAAATAATTTTCTATATAATTAATGTATTTTTCATATATATGTTAAATTTATTTATTTTAGTATTACTCATATAATAATAGAATTCTTATACAAGTGAATTCTTTTTTTAGCTGGGGTCATTTGATTGAAGCTGATCATCAAATGTTGACAGTTGAACAAATAAATTCAATAAATATCATAGAAAAATTGATACTTAGGACTTTTTTGAGACTTTGGGATGTGTAGGAATCAGATGCACCTCAATCTAACACACGGTGTGACCATTATGACTCCATGTACATTGTTCTATTTATAATTGGCATTAATTTTAGTAAAATAGACAACCGACTTACTCAAAACTAATAAAAAATATTCATATTGTTTTATGATTTAAAAAAATGATTTTTAAGTCATTTTTGATTTGTAGGAATCATAATCACCTCAATCTGATACACAATGTCCTCGGTGTGACTCAATGTGTCCATTATTAGTTGAAAAATTGTCATTTAAGTTTAAAAAGTTTCACTCAGTAAAAATTGATCAAACACAGTCATATTTTCTTGATAATTTATAACAACAATTAATAATTAATTTATGACATGTAGGATTTATTTTAATTTCAAATTGAAACACGATTTGATCTAAATGAGTAAAAAGTGTGTGTTTCCAGTTTAAAATAACATTTTTGTCAAATGACAAATGATGTACTCAAAACTGAGAAAATGAATTCATATTGTTTTGAAACGTTAGTAAAATTATCCAAAAGTCATTTTAGATTTTTCGGAATAATCCTTTACTCAATAAGATGAATGGTGTGAATGGTATAACTCCAAGTGCATCTTTTTATTTAAAATTTTCATCGATTTCAGTAAAACGGACATTAGGCCTTATCAAAAACAATAAAACTCATTCATTTTATTATGATAATTAAAATAAATGATACATTAGTAATTTTTTATGTGTAGGGATCATCCAAACCTCAATCAGATACATGATGTTCAAATTATGACTCAAAGACTCTATTATCAGTTTAAAATCATCATTTTAGTTTAAAATGTTTCACTGACTGAAACCCGATCAAACACACTTAGGTTTTCTCGATAATTTAGGAAAATGATTCCTATGAAATTTGTGATGTGTAGGAATTGGATTCACAAATAACTGATAAATGGTGCGATCAAAATGATTCAAATTATGTGTTTCATGTTTAAAATTACATTTTAGTAAAAAAAAGACAACTAACATACACAAAACTGAGAAAACGCAATTGGATTGTTTTGATACTTTAAGAAAACTATACATAAGACATTTTATATGTGTAGAAATAACCCAAAACTCAATCCAACCCAAGTTGTGACTAATATGACTCAGAGTGTTTATTTTTTTTAAAATTGACATCAATTTTATTAAAATGGTCAACTATCCAACTCAAAACTGAGAAAACTTCTATATATTTTTTTGAAAATTTATGAAAATGATCCATAAGTCGTTTTTGACTTTTAGGAATCATCCACACATTTATATGATACACAATGTGCCTAATATTATTCAAAGTGGCCTTAATCAGTTTAAAACTGACATTTTAGTTCAAAAAGTGTCACTGACTAAAAAACCATCAAATGTGCTCATATTTTCTTGATAATTTAGGAAAATGATATATAAGTCAATTTTGTTTTGTAGGAATTAGTTTCAAATCATACTGATACATGATGTGATTAGAATGATTCAAAAATATGTTTTTCCAGTTTAAAATGATATTATAGTAAAAAAATATAATTGACCTACTCAAAATTGAGAAAATGAATTTAGATTGTTTTGACACTTTAGAAAAATGATCCAAAACACATTTGAGAAATTTTAGATTAGCTGCACCTCAAGACAGCATATGGTGTGACTAGTATGACTACAATTGTTTCATTTTATATAATATTGATGTCAATTTTATTAAAACTCACACTTTCTATTAGTTCATTTCTTTATATTATTGCTAACATTATAATTTTTTTCTTATACAGGTGTATTCTTTTTCTCAAGTAGGGGTGGTTTCTTCAACAAATAGCATGAGTCTAGGAAAGGATTTAAATATAAAGGATCGTTGATGTTTTTTAATGTATATAATAATTTGTATTTATATTATTGTATAAACCAATGTTTGAAATGTAAATTATATAGTTTTTTCTTGTATTTGTGTTTTAATATTAATTTAATTTAAATTCTATATTCAGACTTATCTTTATTGATATCTGGTGTGTTTATGGTTTTGTGGTGTTCTTTTATACCACATTGAATTGGTGCTGTAATATGCTATTGTTGCACAATGCAGTGTGGCCCTTATAAGACCTTTTAAAAGCCTTGATAAAGGACACATTTTCCAGCACATTTAAAAAACTGATAAAGGACATATTTTTTAGAACTGTTAAAAGTTTTAATAAATTTAACCGTTACCAGATCTTCTAAAATAGTTGGTAAAATTCAATTTATCAGTGCTTTTATACGCATTCATAAAATACCAGGGCTTTTAATCTCACATAGGTAGTCACCACTTTTATAGTGCTGATAAAGGCCTTTCTATTGTTGTTAAATGGATATTTTTTAGTAGTGTGATATCACCTTGGAAGTTATCCTTAACTCATGTGTATTTCATGTTGAATGTTGCTTACACATTCCAATACTTCCATGATCACATCATTACATGCTCTAAATTGTATTCTTCCATGTGTTTTTTTATGAGATGAGCCTTTTTAGGTTGCCATGTTTTGTCTTCTAACCCTTGTGTTATTGTTTTTCCCATGTTTATTCTCTTACTGGGCTTTTTATCTCATCTTGTATATCTATGTATTCCATAAGTTAGCCCATATAGTTATAGGAGCTCAAAAGGGGTTAGGAACTCATTATGAAGATTAATAAAATTATGTTTTATTTTAGTTTCACATTTTCTAATTATGTCCGTAGTCTTCTAAATACAATAGAATTTTTTATCCTTGGATTGTATTTCACGGATAATAATGATTAAAATCATGTTATAATATGTGTAAAAATCTTATTTTTCTATAGTTGGTATTATATAATGGTCTTGTTGTTTTTGGAGAATAGGAATAGAAATATTTAGTATGAAACCTAAGTATAATTCTATCACCACGAATAACCTAGATTTAAAAATATGGAATAAAATGTTAGGATATAACATTCATTTATATTTTATTCTTTCTATGTTTATAGTTACGATTTTGTATTCCAATTATATAGGTATTCAATACCATTAATTGTATTTTATTTCCTTTTCTTAGTTAATGGTGTGAAATATGAGGAATTGGGCGAACAATCAATTTGATAGGCAATGTGATGATTTACCCAATTAAATTCCAAATATAATAGGAATAGGAGCATAGAACATCATGAGATTACTAGATCAACAGGCTCAGTGTATGAATAATAACATGAATCATGTGGAATTCCCTCCTCCTAAGATAGAGTAAGTTTTACTCAGACAATTTATACGATAAATTCATCTTATCATTAGTGAATCTTCTAATAGCCTCATCATAGAAAAATGGATTAACTCTAATTATAAAATACTCTTTGTCATTCAATTCCCAAATGAATATAAATTCATATGAGTGGCCAATCATTAAGATGGGTAATCTGATCAGTGTTGTACACTGATCCTAAACAAAAATACTAAGATGGAAATTGATTTCATGGATTGGTAAGTATTCAAGAAACTGTTTTTCAACAAATATTTCCCTAAAATTTGTATCATAATATGGAGAGGGAGTTACTTAGACTATAGAAAAAGGAATATAAATCTATAAAGGTGTATGTGGAAAAATTTACAGGGCTTTAATGATATGTCTCCATATTTTTCTTGAACATTTAAAGTAAGGTGGATCTCTTCTTTAGTGGTTTAAACCTGATTTAACAAAGATACATAGAGATTGGAGACTTTACAAGCTACCAGAATATTGTCTGATGTTCTATAAAGGTTAAAATGAATATTTGTGACTCTCCGTGGTCTCATGGGCTCAAAAAATAAAAAGAGAAAAAAGATGTTTAATATGGGAGAATCAATATATAAATCAAATGATGTGAAGTAAACCCAGAATCCCACATGTCAAAAGTGTGAGAATAACCATCCCAGGAAATATCGATAGCGAACCATGAGATACTTCAAATTTTGAAGAGAGGGGCATCAGGAAAATTATTGTATATGGGATTTAAAGAATCCTAATAATGAAAATAAGAAAGGATATTTCATCTCAATTCTTAGCATGTAGTGAAATGTTTCAAGAGTACAGATCCTTGGAATTATACATGTCAATTCCCTAAGCCATGGGTTTTTGAATGAAATCAACAACAACAACCTCCATGGTAGAAAGGAAGTGAATATGATATCACTATTGTTGAGTTGGATCCCAAAAATGATGTGGTGACTGTTAGGATGGATATTTATTCAACAATAGTGAACATACTATTTGATTCTGGTTCTAAACATTCTTTTATATACATAAAATGTAGTATAAATATTGAAACTCCGCCTCAAAATAATATGGTTTATTTATCTGTGAGAATAGAGAATAAGAAAATTCTATTTTCTAAAGTATAGAACTAATCCCCCGTTAATTTTTTAGAGATTTATCCTTCTAGAAAATTTCTTATTAATTCATTTTGTGGAGTTTGATTCTATTTTGGGTATGAATTTTATATCTTTATAAAAATCCAACATAATCTGTCAGGGAAGGAAGATCAATTTTTACATCCTCCCAATTATGTACAGGTGTAAGGAGGAGGATGAATTTCATTCAAAATAATCATCTAATTTGTGGATATCATCTTGCTAAGAGAAATAATATCAAGATAAAATGATTGAGACAATGGAGTGTATCATACTCAAAGAAGATCCCATTGTGAGGTGCTACACTAATGTGTTCCCTAAATAATATCTTGGACTTCCATTCGATCAAGAGGTTGAGTTATCAACTAATCATATAAATGGATCTATGCCTATATCAAAGAATACTTATACAATGGACACCATTGGGTTAGAGGAACTGAAGAAGTATTTAAAAGATAATCTAGGCAATTGTTTTATACCCTCTAGTTCTTCACCGTGGGGTACACCATTCATCTTCATAAAGAAGTAGGATGGATCGATGTGCCTCTACATTAATTATTGTGAGTTCAAAAAAATAACGATAAAGAACAACTATCCCTTACCATGGATAGAATATTTTTTCAATAAGATTTGTGGTACCAACTATTTCACTAATGTGGACCATAAGTTGGGATATCGCCAATTACAGGTGAAGAAGGATGTTATTACCAAGACTGACTATCGAATGAGGTTTGGACACTATGAGTTCAAATTGATTTCCCTCTGACTCAATAATTCCACATTAATTTTCATGGACTCAATTAATATGATCTTTAGATATTACCTCGAGAAATTTCCGTTAGTCTTTATAGAAGATATTATGATGTACTCCAAGTGAAATAATGAACATTAGGAGCATTTGAATACCATGAAAAGGACATTGAGAAGGGAGATAATATATGAAGAATATAGTAAATGTGAGTTCTTAATGGAGGAACTATCTTTATTGGGGCATGTTATCACTAATAAAGGAATATATTTTGATCCTTATAAAAAAAATGCAATTGAGGAGTGGCCTAGATCAACATATAGGAAAAATTGGGTATTAAAGACAATTTTTGAGGAACTTATCATGACTGTAAAAACCACTCACTGAGATGAATTGGAAGGGATTAATGTTATTTTGGACCAGTGAATGGGAAGACTGCTTAAAATATTTGAAAATGGTTCTTATCACTACCATGTACAAAAAGTACCAAAAATTGGGGGACTTTTTGTGGCATACAACGATTACTCAAAGAAGTTTTTAGTATTTTTAATGATGTAAAATGGTAATTTAATAGACTACTCCTCAAGGTAGTTGAATTTTCATTAGCAAAACTATCCCATGATTGGTATGGTATTGGAATATGTGTTCTTCCAGTAGAAAATTTGGATTCATTATCTCTATGGGGAAAAGTACGAGATATATTAGAGCCTCAAATATATATTCACACCAAAGGATCTTAATAGGTGTCAGTGAAGACGATTATAACTCATCATGAATTATGATTGTTCCATTCACTACCATCATGTAAAAGAAAATAAAGTGTAAAATTCTCTAATTGGAAATGATCTTGTATCATTTTCAATGATGATAATTGATAAGGATCCAATATTGTTATACATTCAAAGTATGGACATGGGAATCATAAATTAAGGTACATCATTAATCATTTCACAAATGATTACACAAGTATCCCTTTTAGAGAAGAAAAAGGATGCTAATATAGATGATGTGAAAATTCACAAAAAGGTGGAAGCTATAAGAAAAGAGAAATCCTCATAGTTTAGAATAGATGAGGAAGGAGTTTTAAAATTTTGGACATCAATATGTTTATCATCTAATATAGATATAAATAAAGATCTTCTGAATGGTGCACATAGATCAACCTTGTATATCCACCTAGGGAGCATAAAGATGTATCAAGATATCTAAGAGAACTATTGTTGGGACAATATGAAGAAAAAGTTCACTAAATATACATCAAAATTTATTGTATGTCATCAAGTCATTGTTAAATGTAAAATAGTCTAAGGGGACTATTCAACCATTACCCATACCTATGTGGAAATGAAAAAACATCTCTATGGACATTGTCACCAGACTTCTGAAGACATCCAGAGGAAAAAATTCTATAAGAGTCATTGTGGATAATATTACATGGTCTGATCACATTGTTGTAATTTGAGAGGACTTTTCACTTGACCATATATCATGGATATACATCAAATAATTGGTAAAGATGCATGAAGTTCCATAATCAATTATATTCGATTGTGATCCCAGATTTACCTCTATGTTTTGGAAAAGTATCCAACATCTTATAAATACTGAGATGAACTTCAATATGGATATCACCCCCAAACTTATTTCCAATATGAGTATACTATTCAGCCACTAGAAAAAATTTTGAGAGCATACTCAATGTACTCCAAAGGGCAATGAGATCAACATCTTCCACTGGTTGAGTAATCTTATAATAATTGTTTCCACTCAAGAATACAAATGGATTTATATGAATCCCATTATGTGAAAATATGTAGAACACCTATATGATGTAATGAAGTTGGTGAACAAAAGCTACTAGGGATGTGAAATGGTCGAGGAAATGTTAGAAAAAGTGAAGACCATCCAACCAAATATTTGGTCTCCCCAAAGTTTATAGAAGAGATATGTAGATAATTATATATGTGACTTAGAGTTTGAGGTTAGTGATAGGGTATTTCTCTAAATATCTCTATGGTAGAGGGTTATGATGTTTGGGAAGAAACAAAATTTGTGTCCTTGGTACATCAACCCTTCGAGATTCTTGATTGTGTCAGATTTGTGGCCTATCAACTTGAACTTCTACCAAACATGTATCATTTACAATATGTATTAGATGTATACATATTGATTAAGTGCATATAATATTCCTCATATGTACTAAACTCATAGGTGGTATATCTTGGAAATGATCTTTCTTATGAGGACACTACAACAGAATCGCCGTTTTGCACTGGTTTTTTGCATTTAGAGGCGGTATAAACTGCCGCGGCATGGTTTGGCGGCGGTTTATAGAAGCCACCGCTGAATACGGCATCGCCAATCTATTCGCGGTGGTTTTTTCCATTTCGCGGCGGTTTAAGGAAAGTGTCGTAGTTACCTCATTTCGCAGATGTTTTCCTGAATTTAACGGTGGTTTTTATTATCCCTGGATATCAATTTATTCACGGTGGTTATAACCGCCCCGAATAAACTCAAATTCAGTGGCCGTAAAACCGCCACTGAAGTCACGAGAACCGCCGCGGAACGAGGCAGCAATGATTCAGCTATATCACGGCGGTTAAAACCACTACTAAACGTAAGAAAAAATTTATGTTTAGTGATAGTTTAAACTAGCGCCAATATAAATTTCGCGACGGTTAAAACTGACGTTAAAAGTTGCCCAGAAAAAAAACTTCTGCTTTTGCTGCACCACTACCCTGAAAAACAAATCAAACCAGAAATATAAACCAACTGAGATACATTATACCACTCGTACCATGCATAAACCACATCATGTATCATCATCACTAGACCTCCTCCTTTACTACATCACATTCCCACAATCACTTCCTCAATATAAAAAATAACAACACGACAATCACACGCCAAAACATCACTTTCCACAAAAACTCATTTGGTAGGAAATTATATATTATTCATATTTGGTTAAAATGGATTAATTAATTATAACTAATGATAAAATATTATAATTAATTATGTATGATTCCTTTTTATGTTATAGGACCTAGGAAAATGGGTGGTGAAAGATTGGTCCATGAAAAGCTTGGGGGTGAGGTCTGTCCATGAGCTGTTAAGTGGTGTGTCAATGGAAAGGGGCTTCAAAATGAGTTAGGCTCTCTAATGTTCTAGACCTATTGTTTTTATTATTATTTTGTGTGGTTTGATGTTTGTAATATTTCCGTTGGATTCCATTCTCCTTCTATAAACCCCGTTATTATTTTTTAATTAAATGGTTAATTGAAATTAAAATGTTAAGGTTATTGAAGACCATGAGAAAACTAAAATTCGTGCTAGGGAACAAATAGATGATTTTTATTGGCCTAATTCCTCGGTCTCTAATGGATGAGGCATTGAACTTAGAGATCTCAAGTGACTTATTGACCCTTCATTGGGGGGGGCCTTTTGAGATGTCTTTTCCCTAGAGGATGAGCCTTGTATACGTTTTTATGGAGGTGTTTTTTGACATAAGATGACCATACAATGTGGGCTAGCTAAGACCCTTGAGACACCTCCAACAATTAAGTAATGTTTGACTTAGAAAACATGGACTATCTATTCTGGAATGTGTCTTGGGTATACCATCAAGTTATGCAATCATATTAATTGTTTGTATTGACAAAACCCTTTTCCATTAGTTTTGATTTACTCTAGGTGGACGAAAATAGGATGGACTAGGATTGGGTTTTCTGAGTGTACCATCTAAGTGTAACCTTCTAACTAAGATGGTCCATGATCCATATTCCTGGAAAACCCATTATTTGGTTTCCGCATTGAGGTTGAGATGTTATTTTATATATTGAAACTGCTAGAAATTTTGGTTTTATCGAATGAAAAGTACTAGATTGAGATAGTGGTCCATGAACAAGGATCTCAAGAAATATTCTTCTACATAAATATAGACCTAGAGGACACATGTGGGTTCCCAGTAGATAGAACAACCCTGAACAGGTGCATGTGTTTCTTTAGAGATGGTTACAGGTGTCACTATAGAACCTGAACCAATGTGGATGCCTGATGGAGCTGAGATGATAATGATGGGAATAGGTGTTCAGTTGACCATATATTTATTTATATTTATATTTAGTCTTGATTCATTATATTTAACAAGATTCATTATAATCTCTAACTGGGCATGACACAATTTTCATTACTTAGGACACCTGTGAATCACTTGTTGGGATGGATAAGACCCCTTGATTCTTATTGTGTTTCTAATCTATTATCATGACATATTTGGGGTGGACAATTAGTACAACTAGAATCAATCATATATGATTGATTTATAACTAATGGTGCTACCTTTTTTGCAAAAAAAAAATCCATCGGGTCCTGTGTGCTAGATATATTCTAGTAATTTATATATCTTCTCACTAGAGTGTAAGTTTGGGACATATGAGTTGTCCATTCTAATAATTTTTCTATATAGAACATGATGATACACATGCATTCATAATCTGGGGTTTATATTGATAACATACACATAAATGATTCTTTATATCTTTGTAGGGATTATGATAGGTGTGGGTGGACAATTGGAGCATCCATCGGGTCGATAACCCTACTGGTAGCATAATGGATCCAAGGAATGAGTCCTCTATTTATTTTTTGGATTACGTAACCCTATCATAGTGATAGGACATGGGACATACATTCATAGAGTTGGTAACCCTATCAGTTGATGCACACAATGCACATTGAGGCATAGATCATTCATTGTAGCCGGTAACCCTCTTGAATAACAATGTATTTAGTGTTTAATGAGTCCATTATTACTTCTACTATTGAGGGAGGATATAGAAGTGATTCATGTGTGATAGTATGGGTGAAAGTTAGGACATGAAAATGTGTGGAGGCAACTACCAAATCAAACATAGGCCTAAATGGAATGATGTATACCACACTCGAGAAATCAAGACATAAAAAGAAACATCAGAAATCAATAAAATGCCTAAAAAAACATGAGAAATCAAGGAAATTTTAAGACATGAAAATGTGTGGTGGAAACTATGTGACACAAATGTTACATATACAAACCAATTGTTCCCATATTTTTTCAACACATCAACAATACAACTACTCAGGGTCCGATGATGCATCGTCACCCTCTCCACCTTCATCTCCACTTATTGATGTCACCTGTAAGAACATTATATTGAAAATTAAATATGGTTGCATATTTATATTAAAACTTAAAACCAATGAATGTTAGAAACCTAAATGAATTTGATTTTTTGTGATTTACCTGCATACCAATAGTCGAGGATCTACCACCGGGGGCATATCTGCTCATCTGCTGACGTATTTCAGTCAACTCTTTCAGCAAAGCAGATATCTAATCCTCCTGCTAGTGAATTGTGTTTCGTAAAGAAACAATATCTTTCTTAGCATCGTCGGGTATGGGCTGAGTAATGTCATGAGTAGATGAATATACCATCACCGGTGTCCTTCTAAAAACATCAGATGGTTCGGGTCCCAAACCCATCCCGCGCACTCTCCCAGGATGCTCCTTCCCATTGACTTTAGCAACCGGGTCATCCTGGGAGACTGAGTAGGACTGCGCAGGATTGGCATCCCATAGTTCTTTAATTTTTACCTATAAATCAAATATCAATATATATTAAAATAGTAAAAACTAATAATAGGTTATTATGATAAAAAATTGACTTCATACCCCAACTTGTTTAGCAGGCTCCTTAACAAAGCCGCCATCTGATTTCTTCTGAACATCCAACCACAGTTCAGTTCGGGATGATTCATGCCCTAAACTCTGGGACTGCATTAAGAAAAGATAAATCAACAATTAAATATATTAAATAGATAATATTTTCTTATAAATATTTATAATAATTAAATTATTACCAATGTCGTTCGGCTTCTAGAAAAAAAATTGAGCCCGCAGTGTGCGGGATGACTTGCTTTGCCCGATATGATGCATTCTGTCTTGAGGGATCCTGAAATAAATAAAATGAAATTTAATACTAATTTATTTAATGTCATATCCTTTTCATATACAAGTATAAATGTAAAATGAGGATAATATAATAAGATATATTTCAATACCATCCGCTTCTGATCACAATGTCTGTCAACAGACACTTTCCATTGTTCTTTCGATACCCCACTGGGAAGCTTCTCATACATTTGTTGTGCGGTCAATGAAGTATCGTTGAAACCACACCACAATATCCATTTTAAATCTTTCCACTTCTTACCTAGATTTTTCAATGTCCACTTTCATGCTATCACATTAGCAACGGTAATGTGGAAGATCATCTGTATACAGAAATTCATTTTGAACATATTAGTAACATGACATTCAATTAAACCATAATGTAATAAATTTACCTTTATTTGAGAATAATAAACTTCGTTTTTCCATCTTGGAGGAATATGTCTCCAATCGTCATATGAAATGGGAAGGGAAACAGGCTCCGCTGCCAGCTGGCCTAAAATCTGGCCATGTAACCCTGCGGCGTCAGCCGTAGGGACCCCATAAGAATCAAATGGCACAACAATCTTCTCGCAAATCACATTCCAAACATCTGAACTTTTTATGTTTTTCTCCACGGTTTCATTTTTGTCATATTCAATGAGAAAAAAATTAGTATTAACAAAATGAAATAAATTTATTTAATTAAAATTTGTATCTATGGTAGTGACACTCTAGTTTGCCTGGGATGAACTGGAAGGGGCATGTCACTGCCCCACTACTGAAGCTCCTAAAGGGGGAGTCGATGAATCACCCTCTAATGGGACATCCACAGAAGGTGTGAGAGATGGGGCAGGGGGGATGGTGAAGGGTTGTCAGCAGCTGATGCCATAGATGTCGTGGGGAGGGAGCCAGATGGATTTCCATCTATCGCAGAACTAGATGAAATAGTGTACAACTTTCTCCTTGGCATTCCTATCATTTAATAAAATATAATTAAGTTCAGAATATATATTTCAAAAAAATTATGCAGAAAAAAAATTAAAAACTGATAATAGATTCCCAGTACTAACAGACAAAATATATATAACAATGATAATGAATGATTGCAGAAATGAAACAGGTTGTTGCTGAATAAATAAATAATTGTACATATAATCATTTTTCCCGTCAATAATGTCGGTTTCCTGCTCTATTTCTTCATCCACTTCATTCATCCTTTCTATAATGAAATTTTCAATATCATGATGGACAAACAATCCTTCTTCGTGTTGCTGATTAACTTCAATTTCAGAGGTCAAGTTTTCCACTTCATCACCCATATCATACAAATCTCTTTGTATTATGTGAGCAACTACACTCCACCCTTCATCGACAACATCATTCACATAATATACCATTTTTTTCTTATGATGCTAAGATATATAGATCATGCAGTTCACAATCACCAACATCCATCAAGTGAGAGAAGTTCACAGAAGTAAATCTCAAGGAATCTCTTTTAACACCTCTGATAAAATTGACCCATTTTTATTTGAATAAAACAATCGAAAAATATCTATGGTAGTTTAATTCAATAATATCATGCATCTTTCCATAGTATTCCACTTCAGAAAATGTAAATATACAAATATTCTGTGTTTTCAAACCCACTTCTCGATCGACTATATGAAATCTAAATCAATTCACATTATAAGCGTCAAACTTTCTAACTTGTTTTGGAGGACCTATAGACATAAACTTCAAATCTTCCGACACCTCTGCTCAATTATCAGTATTCATGATCTGAAAAAAGAAATATACATTATTAGATTTAAAAAATGTATGTTTCAAACTTATATCTTTATTTATTGCAATATTTATGAACTTACACTTCGTGCAAACTATTCTACAAGCTATTTATTAATAAATTTTATTATATCTTTCTCATTTCATGTCAGGCCACTCATTCATCTCTTGGTTTTTATCCTCAACTCTTCAAAAAATGGATCTTAAATTTCACTATTCAGCATCACATATCTATGTGCATGTAACAATTCCAATTCAGTCAATGTCAAATTTGAGGTCCTCCCAACTGATCGGAAAATAGCAGGAAATATTTTGGATTTCTGATGTATTTGAGATTGATTCGATGTGTCGTCAACACGTCCAACTCTATTAAATCATGTATCAATATCATCAAAGTATCGAGAACAAAAGTTCAGACACTCCTCACCCAAATATCCTTCATCAATAGAGCCTTCTGGTTCATCTTTATTTCTCACGTATGATTTCAAATGCCCAAGATATCTGTGAAATAAAATAAACATAATTATTCCTTTAATTAAGTACCAAAAATTGTTTACATAACTGGAAAACATATAAATAAAGTACCAATCAATTGGATACATCCATCGATAATGCATGGGGCCTCCTAATTTAGCTTCCTCAACCAAATGCACAGTTAAATGCATCATTACAGTAAAAAACGACAGAGGAAATATCATCTCCATTACACAAAGGTTCAATACAAACCACTCCTGGAGGTTGTCAAGCAGAAATGAATGTATAGATTTCTCACATAGTTTTCTGAAAAATGTGCAGAACTGGAGTATAACAGCAGTAATTGTTTCAGGTAATAATGTACGCAATGCCAATAGTAGTAAGTGCTATAACAAAATATGTGAATCATGACTTTTCAATCCATGTAACTTACGATTATTCATGTCAACACACCTCAATAAGTTACTTGAATACCCATCAGATAAGATAAAATTATTTAACATTCAAAGGAATGTATCTTTATCCCTATTTTTCATTGAAAAAATTTCCGGAGGATACTTTTCATTCTCATCTGGCCAGAGATCGCATTTTATGTTCATTGTTTGTAAGTCTTCGCGAGCATTGAGAAGATCCATCGACATTCCATGATCATTATGCAATGTGAATATCAAATTGTCACAGATATTCTTTTCAATATGCATCACATCATGATTATGCCTCAAAAAATTAAATTCCCAATACAGATGTTTGAAAAATATACTTTTTTTCTCCCTTTGTTGTGTTCCGGTTTTGCTTGACGATGCACTTCATTCCCGTTTTCTGCTTTCATTCAAATGATGAACCTTCCCAAATTCTGTTTCATCATTTTCAAGTTGTGTCAATATTTTAGAACCAGTTAACAACTTTGGAGGTGTTCTACGATCAATGGAACCATGAAATTTTGATCTGTTCAGCCGAAATCTATGAGATGCATCGAGAAATCTTCGATGACACAAGAAGCACCATTTTCTACTGTGAGGTAGTCGTTTGGGCTCAAAATAAAAGTTACAAATGGGACAATCCAAAACCGTGTAAGTGTTCCAACCAGATAAATTCCCAAGCCCAGGGAAGTCACTAATGGTCCACATTAAAGCAGCATGCATTTTGAACATTGTTTTAGAAGAAGCATCAAATGTCTTAACATTACTGCTCCATAACTCCAGCAATTTGTCAATCAAAGGCTTCAAGTATACATCAATATCATTTCCAGGCATTTGTTTTCTAGGAATAATCATCGAAAAGATAAATATGTTTTTTACATACACATCCAAGGAGGAAGATTATAAGGGATCAAAACAACTAGCCAAATGCTATAACTGGCACTCAAAGTCCCAAATGGGTTGAATCCATCGGCAGCCAATCCCAATCAAACATTCATTGGATCAGCTGAGAAATCGACTTGTAATGAATCAAATGTCTTCCACGATTGAGAATATCGTGGATGTCTCATTAACACATCATTGTTATTATCTACAGAATACAAATTCATGTATTTAGCGGTTTTTGATGACATGATTAATATTTGCAATCGAGGATTCAAAGGAAAGTAACACAAAACCATTGTAGGTTTGTTCCTTTTCTTCTTCTCCCTGAAATTATGTTCATTCAGACTTCCAAACATCACCCTTTACCTGCCATATAGAAGAATAACATTTCTTTCAATTATGTCTACTTGAATCCTCTCCCCAATAAAGCATACAATCATTGGGACAGACATGTATTTTTGTATAATTCAGACCAAGCTTGGTAACAACTTTTTTCATATCATAAAAAGATTCTTGTATTTTTGCATCAGTAAATGCATCACAAATAAATTCCAATATCATTGACATTTCCTTATTTGTAATTCCTCATAGACAATTGATATGGTACAACTTCAGCAGAAATGAATGCTTTGAATATTTCAAACACCCACTATAAAACTATTGATTTCCATCGTCAACAAAATCATGAAACACATTTTCCTTAGTGAAGTTTCCTCTTACATTTGGATCCACAGAATCAAGAGGAGGATCCAATGATATGTTACAATCTTGATCTGTCTGTGTTACTGTCTCAAAAACATCACTTGTCACATTGCAATTTGTAGCACCCTCTTCTGGTTGTTCTGATTTGTTTTGATGCCGATAGTGGTGTCTTGCAGTGCCGAATGCATCATTTAGGAGGTTTTGCATTTCATTTTCCATTGTCGATGAACATGGTCCCTCATTAAATGGATTTACATCAGTGCTCAATCTTTTTGTAACATTCAAATATCCATTCCAAATCCAACACAAATATTGACTAGGGAATTTCTTCAGTATTAAATGTTCATAAACCTTATCTCTCTTAAACCATGTTCTAAATTTACATTTAGGGCATGGATATTTTATTCTCCCTTCAACAGATCGATTAGAAATTGAAAAATCTAAAAACTCATTCAAACCCTTAAGATACTAAGGTGTGTTCCTCGGTAATGTGATCCAGATTTTATCCTTGTATATCACAATGTCGATACACAATAATAAAAATAATTAAAACACATTGTTACTACTAAATAGAGAAATAGAATCATATATATGATAGTGTAACATTACAGAAACATAATATAATAAAGATGAGCCCCTGAGTCAGATATGAACCCTCTAGTTTTTGGGATAGGGGAAGTTTCTTTGGTAAAGAGAAATAGTGTGCTAACAATGTGGTTTCTACTTTACCATAAAAAACAAAGCATATTGTTAATTTGGAATAACCCCAACCTAAGTTCTCTATAGATTCATTATATAAAACTCTAATATCGAATAAAACTATTATAAATAATATTTAAGGAAAAACTTATGATGCTTAAAAAACTCAACACATTGTTAATTTGGAGGGGAAAGAAGCATGTGGGGGATAGTCTTGAGGCATGATAAGTGGTGGTGTTCATGGAAATGCATGATGAAATATTTAATCAATAAAAATCACTGAACATTATATAACATCAAAATAAGAAAATTATTATAGGGGGTGACACGTATGAGAGAAATCTCCTTCTTAATTTCCTAGGTATAAAATTAGAACCTCCAACCAACTTAAAAAATATATATTAATATATATATATATATATAATAAAATAAATAAAAAATTTCATACTACATAAAATCTATATAATAATGAATATAATGCATCAAGAATGATGAACAAAGAACTCTTTAGATCTAATCTGGCTTCCCAAATAGTAGCATCTAAAATCTCTATCGATTTGTCCAAAAAAACAACTCAGGAACACTATACAGGGGGAGAACACTTGGGAGTACTTAGTAGGAATATATTTCTAAGTAGTTCTACATCCATGCTAGATATATGTTCTAGAATAGACATATGTGAACCAACTATGAAATACTAGAATATGTGTTATGCTAAAAATAAATGTAACACATTATATATTTTCTATCTTTAACCATATCACCTGTAAAGGTATTATCATATTAAACCAATGGATTATTAAAATAAAGTAAGCAATGGGGATTTTGATTTCCATGTAATTATAAACATAATGTATAGATTCCATATTTATAAAATCATCATCGAATAATTATTCCACTTCAAAAAAATTTCCCTAATATGGAAACCATCAATATTTTCGACAAAATAGAAAACCCAACTCTTAATATGTGTCAATCATCACTATCAAATAATCATATTAGATAGAAAATAGGTAATTCCATCTCTCAACCTATGTCAATCATCTCAACATCATCACATCAGCATAACAAGAAAGTCAAACTCACAACCAGTGTTAACCATCCCAACATCCACAAAATTTCTACTTCATTACCTTAAGGACACACGTTATAACCTCGAGCGATCACAACCAAAAACATGACATAGCCTCAAAGCCATCACAACCTAGGGAAATGTGTAAATGTTATACTTTAATCCATTATAAACCATAATATAAGCATGTATTATAACCATGAGCCATCACAACCCATGAGTATAGTATCAAACAACCCCAAACAATCATGTAGATAGAAAAAAATCACTTAAAAATAAAAAATAACAAACACATATAGAAAATCACATGAAATGAGTAGAAAAACAAATAATCATAAACGAATACATTTGCATACAATACAATAAATAAAACATTACAATTTATTATAAGAAACTATAATAATAAAGAATTAACTAATATAAAAAATCAAAATGAGGAATCAAACGCTAGGGTTCGTATAGGTCGCTGGGGAAGCAGGGTCGCCGGGGTCGCGGGGGGCCGAGGTCACTGAGGTCGCGGGGTCGCCGAGGTCACGGGGTCACTAGGGTCACCGGGGTCATCGGGGGCCAGGGTCGCAGAGGAAGAGGGGGGGGGGGGATCGTGATCACTGGGTGAGAAAGAGGAAGGTCGGGGTGGGGGGGGGGGATGGGTCAGGGCTTTTAGAAAAAATTGTTTCTTGGCAGTTCTAAGAACCGCCACTACAAAACCGCCGCTAAACGGTGCATTTGTTGTAGTGGGAGAAACCTGTGAATTTGTTTTACAGAAAAGAGAAGGTTTTATATAACAAGACCACTCACCCAGTCAAGGTACTATGAAGAAACCATTAGTATTAAGAGGTGAAGTGGGAACCAGAGTAAGAGATAGAGGGAAAATACCCTCACCTATTTTCACATTAGTATGTAAAATAAAATATTGAGGGTGAAATTTCATAAGGGGGAAGAATGTAACGACCCAAAATTTTATCAATGGAATATCCTTCCTATAATTATGTCATAACACACATACATCACATAGAGGACCCAAAAAAACTATTTTCTAAAAAATGAATAATAATACTTTATTCAACAAATTAACTAAAAAGAATACCCAATATTACAGAAGGATAATAAATATAAAATAAGATAACAACAACGGGAAAATTTTAAACTGCTTGATCCACTACAATTGTCGAAATCACATAAAATATATAGGAATCAAAAATCATTTTAACAATAAAATATTCTTTTGGAAGCTGAATGTGTGTATATATCCTTATGAGAAAATTTAAATAAATGAAATAATACGTATTTATAAAAATTATGGAACCTATATTACCATTATAAATCTTGTAGTTGGGGTAGTAATTTGACCATTAAGAATGGTAATCTAGTCGATAGAATAGTAATCTGACCTAGGAAATTATAAATAACCTTTTGGTAGCTTATAATAAAAAAATGATATATTTATATCTTATTATAAGTAAATAAATGTTTCAAAAATGAAAAATTATGTGTTGGTAATTTTATAAAATGTAAATTTTTATTACAATTTCATAATTAATATAATGATTGAAAATAAAATTTATTTTTATATAATAGATTCATAAATTAATATTAGATTTTATTATTATTATAATATAATTTCATGTGTCTATGATTAATATTTTCAAAGTTCAAAAAACTGGTTACACTATTAAAATTTTAATTTTTCAAATAATGGATGTTTTAATTTAAAAATTGAATTTATCATATTTAGAAAATTATTTTCATAAAATTGAATAATTTTTTTAAATATACACATTTTAAAAGGGTAGGATGATTTTTTTGGATTTTTCTAAAATAGTTGAATTTTTGGTGAATGGTGAAATGCGATAATTTATGGTATTTTACATTACAAACCAAATACATGAATCTTTAAGTCATGGAAGATATAAGAAACCTATTATTTAAACCTATATTAAATTTAATTTTTATTTATTCAGATTAATCAACAGTATTGATAGTCTTGAGACAAAATAATAAACTAATGAATATAATAATCAAAAACACCCCTCCCTTCCCCCTATATATACCACCACTCACAACCTATTCTCCTCACACCTTATAATGCTTTTATCTTGTTATTATTCTACCCAATTCTATTCCCATGCCTCTTCCCCACATCCAAGAGATTATGGTCTTAACGAAAGTCCAATTCTAAGTTCCATATGGGGTACTTCAAGGAGGTGATATTCAAGAGGCAACTTTCTCAAACCATATCTTTTAATTTCATCTATTTTTTCTACCTTATCCTCATATTATCCATCCATTATAGAATAATAACTCCAATATCATTTATATATGAGAATCATATATTTCTAATTGAATATATTCTATCCACCCATCTTCCCATCTCCTCTTCTTTTAATAAATGAAACCACTGTCCAAATTATGGTTGTTTACTGTCTCTTTAGATAACGAGTTCTTGATTTCAATTATCACGTTCCAGGATGGTCATAAAACAATTATTACTTTTAAAATGGAATTTAATATGTTTATAGTTACTTTTTTCATGTTATGTAACTAATATATAGAAATAATATTGAATAAAATGAAACTAGTCTGTGATGATCAAAAAACTTCCAATGCAAACTAAAAATTTATCATTAACATCTTATCAAATGAATCATCCTAATAAAGGGAAAAATGTTATATGTGATATTTTAATAATGTTAAAGTGAAATAATACCATATAATTTTGATTTTGGATAATTATTCCCATTTTTAAAGAACGTACGTAATTATATACTAGTAAACCGAATATGAAACCATGAAAACAATCACTCCCAAAATGACGAAATTGAACTTTATAATTCATCAAAATAACCGTAAATGAACATAAATAATTATAAAAATTTAAATACATGTATAAGAATTTATTAATTATGAAATTAATGAATATAATTTAATTATAAAATAAATTAAGATTAAGTGAAGAACACATTCAGATATAAGGTAAGGGATCACTCTAAACCTCTAAATTACCTTTTCACCATGCTTTCTCTCTATCTTTTCCCCAATTTATTTCCTTATTATTTTTATATAATTATCTAATATTCTGTGTTTATGTACCAATTTTTTTTAGTAATCTCAATTAATTTTTATTTTATGGGGAATTACATGTTTTTAAAGGTTTCTTTCTGAATTCTTCTTGATAAATAATCCCAATTAAATGGAATATCTCTATTTATTACCAATTCTCAAGTACACTCAACAAACTATTTTAAGACACTAATATTTTTATAAAATATAAAATTTTAGCATGAAAAATTATCTATGTTCTTTTTTGGTTTTAGAAAAAATTATTCATGTATCTTCTTTGAAGACTCTTTATTATTTTCCCTAAAACCAAACTTGTGTGGGACATATCTAATGTTACCTACAAAATATCTTTTTTATTTCCAATTAATTTGGAAATAATTATTCATGATATATTCTTATTTTAACTTATTAATTACCAAGAATGATTTTCATTCCTTATTTCATAGATACCATGGTTATATAACCCTTATCTATGCCTTGTGATGTGATTATAATACACATTTCTTCTCAAGGGTAACCCTTATGTGTATTGTTTATGATATATTATTTTTGTCGAATACATATGATTGAATATGTTATCATTTGTGCACACAGATAGAGACCCAATTTATTGGGTAATGTTTTGTATCATGGGATGTTATGTATGGGATTAGAGAGTAAACCTAATCCCTTATGGGTATTTTTCCACCATGTGACATCATCTTGGAAGTTAGCCTTCACTCATAATTATATAATTTAGTATGTTTCTTACACATTCCGATATTTACATGATCATATAATTCCATGTTCTTTATGTTTTTATTATATATGTTTATTCATGATCTATTCCTTTTTATGTTATCATTTTATGCCTTATAACTCATGCGATATGATTTATTCCCCTGTTTATTCCCATACTGGGATTTTTGTTTATCCTTTTTGCCTATGTATTCCCTAAGTTATGCTATGAATTTATAGGGGCTCAAATGTAATTAGTTTATCAATTTGGAGAATAATAAAATCATGATTTATTTTAGATTCATGTCTTATAATTATGTAGGAAGTCTTCCAAAGACACCAAACTTTTCGATCATTGGTTTTTATTTCATGGAAATAATGCATATAATTATTCAATAATTTGTCTAAAGGGATTGGGTAACTATAATAACTATTATAAGAATAAACGTATTAATTAATGGGACCACCGATAGGTAACAAAATCTAACAAATTATAAATAGAATGATAGTTTAGTTCTGTCATGGAAGTCTCCTAGACTGGCCCTAATAAGGGAGGTCAACGACAAAGGTGATGTTGTTTAAATCCAAGGAAAACATGATCTCAATTCATATAAAAATTAAAATATACAATATTCCAAATAAAATAAAGCATTTAATTAATTCATAGTGGATAAAAAAATAATAAAAATCATCTAACTTAATAATATTTTTTTAATATTAACTTTTGATGGCCACTGTGGGGATGTTTCTGAATGTTCATTATAAAATATATATGTATCATGAGTAAAATATGACTTATGGTAATATTATATAATGTTTTTATAGTTTTATTAACACCAAGGGTTACCCTTTGTCCATGTGAATGTTTTAACTTATCCCAACATATAGATGTATACCCATATAAAATCGTTTACCTGAAAATGTTTATAGGTCATCGAACTTGACATATCTGAAGTCATAAGAGAGAATACAAATCATTAAATCAATATCATATAAAATATTTACTAAATTCACCTTAAATATAAAAAATTAAAATTAAAAGGAAACACTAACATAATATATTAAACATTGAATAAAATGTTAGGGATGAAATTTGCCTCATTGCCTAGAGTCTGATGCCATTAATAGTTCACTAATAGAAAAACTATCAAATAAGTTATATGTTATTAAAAAAGGATGGATATTTATGAATTTGTTTTAATTTAATTTATTCCATGTGTATTTTGGTGGGATTTGACTGTTGGAGTAGTTTGTAAAGGTCAAAGTTGAAATTTACGGATATGGGGACACAACTAAAATTTACCAATTTTGATAGAGAGAATCTAGTAACCAATGGTCTAGTACCACGTACCTGGTGGATAAAAGAGAAAGAGGGAAACCCTAGGTGGACCCCAAGCTAGAAGGTGGTCCCTATCCAGGTAACTGATTGCTACCAAGTACTAGGTGGGGGTTCACTGGATACCTAAAGGCCTCGAGGTAGATTATTTTAAATTATAATAAAATTAATTATTTGTTAAACATAAATTATATTAACAAATCCATATTTTTGTCTAGGGAGTGTTCATGATACCTCTCTACTAGTACCTTGGTTTCCTCCTTATTAGAGTGGATCTTCATCATCTAATCTTACATTCAGTCATTTTACACCCCATTGGATCACCAGAGGTAAGGTTAACCTACCTCTTCTATCTACTATATATTTCAGTTGATGTTTTTATAATCCCCATTTAAAATTCATAAATTTGTATGTTTTTACTTTATTATAGATTTAAGATGATTGAGGTTGAATCAACTAATGCTTTTCATCGAGTGTGCTTCTATGACTATGAATCAATTCGTCGACAGTATTTCCCCCATTTTATATATGTTATAGGCATAATTTGAAATTCCAATGTTTGATAGTGTGTGTGAATTTAATAATATTTAATATAATTGGTTTTTCTTGCATGAAAAGGTTTATTATGTTAGTTCCTATAGGATATATCCATTTTCTATATATCCATAGATGGTCATGATCCTTCTAGGAATCAGGGATAATATTTTGAATGGGAATTAAGAATGGGTTTTCATTGATAGAAAGTGATTTTTTGGGTCTTAAAAAATATCCTAAAGAGTTCCTCGATTAATATTGGTCTTTTACGTGGTAAATTCTAGTAGATATTGTATCCTAGTGAGAACATAATTAATAGAGGGAAGGGTTAATGGGTTCGGTGTAATTCAAACCATGGTTAATCTATTATTTTGGTCGGTTGTGATATTAACCGTGTCTCAGTCATGATTAATGGGTTGGATGTAATAGAAACCATTATTTTTGATTGGGTATATGGGTTGGGGGAAATAACAACCATCTCTAATGTTCTCTATATAGGTTGTGTGTAATTCCAACCGTGGTTCTTACTCCATAAATGGGTCATGTCACTTATTTGGTATATGGGTTGGGTGTAGTTCCAATAATGTTATTTTGGAATATAGGTTGGGTGTAATCTTGGGGAGATAGGATGTCTCCATTCTCTCCTGGTTCTCCTATCATCAACGGATATACCTAGGGTTTCTTCTAAAACCCTTCGATTTGGAGTTTCTTACGCATCCTAGTTCCAACCTTCTTCCTCTAATTTCTTCCTCCCATGTTCTCTCCTCTTCCTACCTTCTTTCTTCGGCGTGACTCCTCCCATTTTTTTTAGAGTCGATGTCTTTTACTTTTCATGATCTTGGGAACTTTATGATGGTTTTTTTGTTATTGTTTCTCTAGGACTCTCTTTCCATAGCTCTGCCCTCACATTCCCCAGCCCCTCTCCAGGTTGAATCTGGTGTTGTGGTATAAATATGTTTTGGGTTTTGGGATTCAGTGGATGATGAGCCTCATCAAACTTCCTCGGTTGGTCTTCTCATACTTTCTTCACTCCTAGTTTTCATAATAGGCATTGATTTGAATCTTTCAGTATCCTCAGACAGTCTACTACTGCTCTAACCTCTCATTCATTCACTCCTCTCCATGTCTAATCTGGAGCGGTGTTAACATTGATGTTTTGGGAGGTGTTGTTCGGCAGCCATCAGGGTTCTAGGAGCGTGTCCCCCGATGATGGATTTAGTCATCCAGTTTTCTGCCTCTTTCTTTCAATTGTTGTTTTTTAACTTATTATCAATGGTCGATCTACGTACTAATATTCAGTGGTGTTTTGATTTGTAGATCTAGTTTATTTTGGCTCACACTTAGTTATGGTGGCCGCCATTGGATTTCTCTCGATGGTACAACGGCGATGTTCATACTCAACATCTATGTGTTTGGGATATGGTTTTTTTTATTTGCTGGGGGATGACGATGACTTGGTACGGTGAGATGTTTTACGGAAGGTTTGGTGGTTTTTTAAAACCTCTGATGACTGTTTTTTGTATTGGTTGGATCGTGATGTTGACGCATTGATGGATGAAATTGGTGAATGATGATGGCCAGTGATAGGGTGACATGGAAAATATTAAATTTCATTCCAGAATGTGATGTTATTTTTGAATTTTGAATTTTGAACTTTGATGTAGTAGTTTTTGTGTTCCCTCTTAGTATTTAGGTTGTTGGTGATCTATATATGTTGCTTCTAGAAAATCAAATAAAAATCTAATTTTCAGGTTGGGTGTAATACTAACTATGGATTGATTAGAATATAATATATCTATAATAACAACTAGAATTTGATTAGAATATAAGTTGGGAGTATTTTCAATCATGGTAATTGTTTAGAATCTACATCAACACTGGCCAAAGTAGGGATGGTGGATCACCAAGTTGTTTTTCACCAATCAATTATGTAATCAGTATTTATTATTATTATTATAGTTTACTATAATATCATATTATACATAGAAATATATACATATTAGGATTGATTTATATACATTGTTGGTAGTGGCCTACTGAGTATATTTCTCACACCATGTACGTGTACCTTGGTGGGTGAGTATACATTATATTTTGGGATACAGGTAAGGGAAAGGGACCTACAGTTGATGAATGAGCTACGGATGGATAACTAGGAGTTGGAGATGTTACTGGATGGATCCTCAACCCCATTTTTTTACATAACCATTATTTTTTATATTTTGGACCATGTTATATAAATATGATCAACCCATATAGAGATCTTACAAAAATGTATGACTGGAAAACATTCACTCTAGTTTGATCTTATTTTAGAGCATGTTATATGTTTGGATACAGTTGGATGATCAAAATAATATCCATATTTTGTTGTTATGTTTTGTATGATGGATAATTTATATTGTGCTATTTTTTATGGTTATCTAATAGAGGTTGTTGTTTCCCCACTATATTGGTAAGTTCTCACTGATAATATGTAGCCTCTAGTGTATTGGTAGGTGAACCTAAGTCATGTATCTCTCTGGCCATACATTGTATGAGATGAATATACTAGGGACTCTATAAATTAGTATTACATACTTGTATTTTTTTTACTATTTGATACTTAGTGGATTGGGATACAATTTCTTGGAACATGTGATCAACCCTACGCTTGTGCCCAACTGATATATGTATAGTGAAATTACAAGTTTCTAGGGAGTGGGACTATTGTTCTAGGTTTTTTGATGTTATTATTTTTGATATTAAAGGAATATGGAATATGATTTATAGTTTATAATTTTACTCTTTTTCTAATGTGGAAAGAAGGCATGTTATCATGCATCATATTTGGAATGTAGGATTCACATGTTATTCACATGATTATGTGTGATAGAGATCTTAGATGGTAAAGGGAAAGTTGGTCACTTAAAGTGTCAATAATATGTTATATAATATTTTAATACAAAATCTTTTGGTGGGTTTTTACTTGATTGAACCCATGGTTACTAAATAATCTATTATAATTACATGATGGTTTATTATTTGGATTCTATCAGTCCATTTACCTAAACCTAAGAGTGGATAGGTTAGTTTAGAGAATTCATGGGTTGTTGAGAATGTTATATGATTGGGTGTATATGGGGTAGAGTGAAAAAATTAAAATAATTATTTTATTAAATTATGATATCACGAATGATGATAGATGGGTTTTGAGCCTTGTGTTTATTATTTCAGTGACATGCCACCATTATAACCGCTGATTGAGAAATATGAGAAACAATATTAGTATGTCCCACTAATTGTGGTACTAAAACCTAATTTAGTGCTAGGACCTCCAATATTTGAGCATCATAGAGTGATCTTATTATTAGTTATTCAATTGATTGATTATAGGGTGTTTAGAGATAATTCATCCATATATAACCTCATGAGAACTGCTGGAAATATAACCTATACCCACAGTTTGGAAATGTGGGTATAGGATATACCCATGGGTCTATAAACTGTGGGAAACCGAGACATTGGTATAGATCTATAACCACAGTTCTATAGAAACTGTGGGTATAGCCCTAGATATTTCCATAATACCCACGATTTTATTTAAACATTAGGAATATATATATGTACCCATAGTTTACAAGATAGTGGGTATAGATTATCACACCATTCATAATATACCCATTGTTCATTGAACCGTGGGTATAAATACATGTCCTAGACAAGAAGTACCAGCCTTGAATTCATCCTTGACCTATAAAAAAATACTAACTAGTTACAAACCACAGTACACAGTTGATATCATGAGTGAATGGAAACATTTGACATACCGACATGTAAATGAATTAATTTTCATATAAATATGGGTCGAAAACAAAACTAATTAACCTATTAACATGAAATTGTATAACCAAAACTCGTTCTAGTTGTGTATAGTTTTTTCCATTTATAATATATATCATATTTTCTAAATTTCTCATTGAATTACTTCTCACACAACCCAATTCTAGTGTTATAACTATCCATAGATCATTTCCAAAATAGGAATTCAATGACTAATGAAACCAATGGATACTAGTCATAATAGAATTGGAATAAAAAAACACCCCATATGATAACACAACATAGAAGTACATTAATTAGATTGAAAAAACTATTTTGAAAAATTAGAAAATGTATTGAATAATTTAAATAGAAAATATAAAATGAAAATGAAAGAGTTTGGAAAATAAATAAAAACTTGGATTCATGTTTCATGAAAATTAAAATACAAACAGAGGCAAGTCACACATTTTCTAATGAATTATTGGAAAATGAAAATAAAAATGTATTCACTATGTTCTAGACCAGACGTAGGAAACTAGGTCTAGAATTAGTAATAAATAGAATAAAGTGATTTCAAAACCAAACACAATCTTATTTACACAGAAGTAAAATCATTGAAATTACATAAATCATCAAAGTAGTTCTTGGATCAAGAAATGTCTTCACTATTTTCTAGACCAGCCAAAAACCAAGACCATAATTGAAAATAAAAATTTGATAAAGGTTATGAATGTAGTTTTATGCATTAAAATTCAATCAATTACAAATATTAACATCCCCAAAAAAAATTTAGAGATTCAAATATGCATGATGACATTGTGCACATCAGGATAGTTTTCTACATCGATCTTTTGTTGCATGAAAATGAGTTCTCATGCCTATTTTGTAATGTTTTTTAAACACTGAAGAGAATACATTAGGGTTATGTGAAATAATAATGGAAATATAAAGTACAACTAATATAAAATATAGCATAAAACAAAACAACGAGAACACACCACACCCTAAACATCCCAAATTTTTTTACTTGAGTCTATTTTCCTATTTTCAGTAATTGAAGATTTAGGAAACTTGAGTGAACAACATTTTTCAAATATTGATCCAATGTTTTCACTTTCATAAGATTACTAAGATCATATTTTCTAAATATTTCATTGTAAATAGGCCTACCATCCTTATTGACACCATGATAACCATGGGGATGGTATTTAAGAGCTTGATTCAACTCTTTAAACTAGAAATCTTGGAGATAACAAATACAAGAAGAACAATATTCAAAGTTATGACAAGAGTATCTAACTTACCATTGAATCAATATAGAGATTATAGAAACCTTATTTAATCAGAAATGGTGTTTTTTCAACAAAGAAAAAAGGTAGCCAATATAACCTTAAATATAGTGTTTTCACCAATTTCATTTCTCCACTTAATCATGGAATCAAACATCTCTTTGTATTTCTAATGTTAAAAACATAGTGCTTGGAAAAATCTGCAACTCCAACAAAAAATAGCTCTAGTACCGAAAAAACATACATGTACATCCTTTAAATCAGTAACAACTCTGACAATCCAAAAAAAGTACCATACAAGCAGTCCAAAAATCCAAAAAAAATCCATAAAAGTAGTAAAATAGTACAAAAAAATATAAGCTCTGACATAAAACAAACTACACTACACCTGTAAATCAAATAAAACATACAAGTACATCCTCATCCATACAGGCATTCAATTTATGTTTTTAAAGTACTTGCACAAGTATCCCTGCTAAGTCAAAAATTGGAGGGATTAATATCCCCATATATCCAACATCTTCATCCACATCCCCATAATCATCATTAGAAATATCATTAGTAACATCATTAGAATCCTCATCATTAGCAACACCATCAGTAATATCATCTGTTGCCTCATCTCCAACAACACCATCAACAACATCCTCACCACCAATAGCTCTATTGCCATCACCTTCAGCTCGATCACCACTAGGACCCTCATTGACATCACTTGAGGCATCATTTAAAGATTTTATTGATACCATATATTAATTAAATTTATTAGAAACCTATGATGGTAGCGACTGACTCAAAACTAATATAGATTTCATGAAATGTTTGGTCACCAGCTTACTTCTTTCACACTATTGTTTACTTCTTTTCGGCTCCTATAAATCTATTTTTCCCTCAGTTTCTTCCACATGAATGATTTTTATTTTAGAGGACTATGAGTCTTGAGAGGAGCATGATGAGGACCAATACCTAGAGGGGATGATGTTTTTACTTATTACCATCAGACTCTCCTTAGGTGCTCCACACCTAATACCTGACTCAAATGATCTTGTGGCCCGAATATGTCCTCTTATTTATTAGTGAAGGCCTCCAAGGTGGACTTTTGAAATTATAAAAAAACATATTAAATTATTAATTTCTTTTAAATTTTTTAAATATAAATAAAAAACATATAATATTTTCTTATGTTTGTGCATTTACTACACTTCCATAATTTTTCTTCCAACTAGAGAAAAATAAATTTGAACAAGTTACATGAACTTAGATTCCCAATATAGTTTTCTGAAAATAATAAATATACAAATTTAGATTAAAACCATATATGATAAATTCACAAAACTGAATTCAAGTAAGCTACATGAAATTTTTGAATGCATCACTTCCAAAACAATATGTGTGGTTGGGCATGCCTCTGATGAGTAGTGCCTTAATGATCTAATGAGAGAGTGAACATGTTGAGAATATATATATTTAGTCAAGGTGTGATAATTTATGGGGTGGTGGGAATATTATTTTTGGATTTCATGGAACATGATCCGGGTTTATTGAGGAGTGTGGAAATTATGATTTTTGTACCGATAAGACATGTTTGATTCATATTCATTGATGGAAGTGTAGCGTTTGTGGAACTAATTTTCAAATTTAATATGAATCCCAAATTGAAGATCATAATTTATTTATTATGGGTTTTTGGAATACCTTTTTAGAGGTATTATTTGGAAATGATGTTTCATGGTGGTGTCTCTAAGGCAGTAGTGTAGTTTAACATGGAAATTACTTGGGAAGTGTGGGTTAACGTTGTGAACTACCATGGTGTTGAGTTGAATTAATATATATGGTTTTTTGTTACTCAGAAGTTGTCAATGTGTTTTTTTGACATGGTGAACAAAGATTATCTATGAACAATAATTACTATTAAGCCATTGGTGTTTTAAGACCATTA
This sequence comes from Viscum album, assembly GCA_963277665.1. Lineage (NCBI taxonomy): Eukaryota > Viridiplantae > Streptophyta > Magnoliopsida > Santalales > Viscaceae > Viscum > Viscum album. The sequence continues at coordinate 626,665,523 of OY728167.1, forward strand.
ATGTACGGTTATCTTATTCCGAAAAAATGGGCAGAGTTTGTCATTAGGTTGGGTAATTCCAAGGATAACATGATGGGTGGTGATTGAAATTTGTTTTATAACATGGTAAGGTGAGTTATTGGTTTTGAAGTACTTTTGTGAAAGTTCACAGTGCAAGAGTCATGTCCACATGACTGTATTAGGTTCATGAGTTATTATATTGAGTTTTTTCATATGATTCTATATAAGAGTTGTTGTAAATACCTATGTGTGTCGATATTAAGATGCAAATGGGATATTTTTGTGCTTATGTTTTATTTTTTATTTAATTTTTAAATGTGAAACAATAGTGGTTTGCAGGTGAACCAAACCATTGGGTAGTGGATGTGGGGTTCATGTGTTTACATAGCATTTGAGTTGAGTCAGTAGATGATAGATACTCATGTGAGGGTTTTATTCAGATGTAATCATGAATAAAAAAGTCATAATTACCTATGGACCACAAACTAGATTTTTTAGGCATAATGAATGTAAGTACAAAAATATGGGCAAACTCTCGAATGAGAACCACCCGAGAAACCATATTCATGTGAATAAACTAGTCTATCAGTTTATTTTAACTTATTCTCTACTATGGATGGTTATAGTGGTGTTGTGTTGGGTTTCATTTGATTGTCATTGGGTTTCCTGGTTCGGGTGATTATTTTATTTTGTTGTTGGTTAGGTCAATATTTAAGGATAGTGGATTGGTTATTTTTTTCTCCTAGTGGGTTTTTAGGGAATTTGCTAGTTTTGTCTAATAGTCTCCACTATACAGGGGTTGAAATGTATGGTTTCTTGGTTATTAAACTTTTTATTGGTGCTATTTCCTAGTTTGGTGAAGATGAGTTTTTGTTTTCATGTGGTTGAGGGACAGTTTGGATTGAATTTTGTGGTCTTTGGTGCTGGTTTAGTGACTTTTGGAGGTTATATTGTTTGAGATGAATGATGTGGGGAATATGGTGTTCGTTGTCTCTTGTTTTGATTGGTGGTTTGTTATTTTTTGGAAATTTACCTTCTAGTGACTAAGGGTGGAAACTTTTTAGGGTCACGAGGCTTCCTTGGTGGATGGGTCAGCCTTGGCGGTGTCGACCAATAGGGGATTCATTGTGCTTTTGGGGGTCCAGTTGTAGATAGGTAGTTGAAGGGATATGGGTGAAACTATATTTCTTTAGAGTAAGGTTTTTTACATGGATTTTGTCTTGGGTTGATGAAAGTGACCTGGTTTAGTGGTTCTAGGGTGTGATCTACTGGTCTTAATGGAATGGGATCTTTTTGGATGTGGGTGGTGTTTCTTTTGACTTTTATATAAGTTCTTTTGATGGTGTTGGATATTTTTCATGGTGTTGTTTTGGGGTGGGGGTGGATTGGAGCCTATTTTCATCATTTGTTTATATTATATTTTTGGCTGTTGTCCTGTTGTTTTTATGGTGTGATGGTGTAGTTGGTATTTTGGGATACTTGTCTGCTTTGGTTTTATGTTTTACAATGGGGAGGATCATTAGAGATTAGTATTTCTAGCTAGTTTGAGGTATTATTTTATGGGACTTTTTTCTTGGATAAATGTTCTTTTTTTCCAGGGAGTTTCAAAATGATTTTATGGTGTTGGGTTATTTTGGGTGAGGTGTGGTGATCCTGCTAGAGGGGTTCTATTGGATCATGGGTCTCCTTCTGTTGGTTGGTGGTTGCAGGTTTAGAGTAGGTGTTCTTGTTATGGTGTCAGGAGGATGGTTTGTGGTTGTGCGAGGATTCTAGAACCTAGGAAGGCTAGATGGTGTTTTTCCGGTGGGCAGGGTGTTGCTATATTCGGTTTTTGGTGGTGCTACTGGTTCAACATGGTTCTCTGATATAGAGGATGGCTATAGGGATGCTATGATTCCTAGTGGTGGTTCAACGATAATACTATTGAGTAAATAAGAGGATTAATAATAAATATAAAGAGGATATTCTAAGAAATAATGTATTGTCAATGTGATTAACATCATTTACCATGTTGATATATAACACTAAAGTTTAAACAATGAGGAATAAGAAGATAAAACAAACAGGGAACCAAATTTGAACAATGGTCTTGATGTTTTTATTGAATGAAACACTCAACAAAAAATTATAATCAAATACCAAAAGAAAAATGTTGACAATATAGATAAAGATGAAAATAATTTTCATAACAAATGGGATTATATTTTTAGGTAAATTAAACATCTTAAAGTAAATGTTTCTAATAAAGATAGGTTGTCCAAATGATTCTAAAAATAAAGTTCCTAAAAAGGATGAAAAATTGATTTTAATATATTTGTGATGTGTTAAGACTAATAAAAACCTTATGAAAGAAGATTTAACTATGTTAAAGATATGTATTAATGAAAAATTGATAATTGTGTTATTATAAATGTTGAAAACAGTATTAAGTAAAACCAAAAATTTTGACTCACTAAAATTTTATGTCTGCCTCACCCAATAATGTGGGTTCTAAAATCTAATATGGAAAAGATTATTACAGGTTATATCTGATGGTCGAAGACCCTAAAGGAGTGGATGGACAACCTTGTGAAAATAAATAACTTGAAAACTAATATGTTTATATTTTATAATCTAATATGTTGGAAACACCAAAATGTTTTTCAGGATACCGTAATGCTTAAATCTTGATGTCGATTTTATTTATATTATCTAGCATCTACGAGCGGAGTATATTTATTTAAAAAATTTGGTTCTAAAAAGTGGGCAATTGGATGGTTCATTGAATATGTTTGGGTGTGTATAGAGAACCCCTAGATGGAATAGTTCTATATTATGATACTTTTGGTAACATGTTCGTGTGTTTATTTATGGATATTCTTTGGAACAATTAGTAATTACAAAAATATGGGTCAATGCTCAAATAAGAACCACCCAAGAAACCATGTTCATGTGAGAATTGTCCACTAGGACTAATGCCCAATTGGACTCTAGGCCTATAGTCTAATTGGCCTTTATTCTTATAGTCTAATTAGACATGAAAAGGTAACTAAGTGACAATAGAAATCAAGAAATTATTTTAATTCAGATGAAAGTACTTGGAACATCCCATGCTTGAGTATTGTAGTGCACCCCAATGTTTGTAGATATGTTAATCCATATTTTTTCTTTGTGTTTTTCTCTAACTCTTTCAAAAAAAATTCAAAACAGGTAAAAGAATTAAATTTTATATTCAAACCATTAAATATTAGGAGTACCTTAAACTGATTTGTCTTCCAATATGCGATCATTTTTTAATATTGAGTTTTTGGATAGTTAGGGTATGTGGGTAGACCCTCTAAATAAATACCCAATCTTCTCCTACAATAAATATATAACTCATGCTTGTATTTCTTCCAGAACTCTCTAGGATCTATCATTCTAGAAACGTTTTCATCTTCACTGCAAGTAAATTTAAACCGACTCTACAACGAACCTATTAATTCATATAGATATATTACAAATATAGAAATAAATTTATAAAATTTTCTTAACCATATCTATATATACCCATTCCCTATCCTAGATGTCATCAAAGATATTTCACTACGAGACTAGTTCCAGTGGATCGATATAATGGTACTTGGATAAACTCTCCATGAAACTTCTAAACTTCCTATAATTTTTACCTACCATTTGATTTTTTTTCATTGTAATCCGCCATAATCTGAGTTTTGTGATTCTAGGTTTCCTGCATATGAGTGTGTCTATGTCACCTACTAGAAGACCCCAATTAATAAGATAAGAGGGAAAAAAGAACAATTATGTTATCATACAATAGGAAAAAAATTAAATGCTATAATTTGAAATAGTTATGATAAAAAAACCTGATACATTCTCCTCAATATGTTGTGATGCCTCAGTGGCCGACCCTAGATCAGCAGCCTCTGAAGGATGTATTTCTTCCACTGTATACTCTGGATGATCCTCATGCAATGGAGTGGAAGTGGAAGTAACCGACTCATTATATGTCAAATGGATTCTAAGAAAATGTGGTAGCGTAGGCATGTCATAATATGGGTTGTAAGTTTGGGGATACATGAATGGATATGGATATGGTAATGGTGGAAACATCACTTGAGGAAATGTAGAAATGTACTGGAAAGAAGAAGATAAATGAGATGATGATGGGGGCATGGATGGGAACATCCCAAGAGTCTCAAGCAGAGGATTGACATGTGTGGTAGATGGGGTGTCCACAGATGGGTCGATGTAGGCATTGGTAAGACAGGTGATCCATCTAAGTCTAGAAGTATCCTTGCTCTGATCCATAATAGTAAGAGGAGTCAACTCTGATTGAGCTATATATCCCTAAAAATTGATAAATAATATGAACATGGAAATATATGTAATATAGAAGAAAGATATTACAATTATTATACTCACTAAAGGAACTATATGTGACAACCCATGATCATGTCTATCATGATCATCATCAAATAATCTCTTCTTATATGATTCTGTAGTATATTTTATAATCTTCATAAGAATGAAATGTAATTTTTTTAGAAATAGTTTTTAAAAATTATGCATACAACTTAGAAGTCAAAGAAGAAAAAAAATTTCATAACATATTTTAGTAATAATAATTTAAAACAAGTTATACGTTTTTTAAAAACCCATTATAAACCCAGTTTTACAAATTGAAATAAATATAATTAACTGAAATGAAACTAAACAACACTGAAATAGACATATCATTCCAAAATAAAAATAAATTAATGTAATTACATTAATACCAATGTGAGAAACTTGTGTCAAGGTAAACTGGATGAACTTTGAACATATATGGTTTATTTTATATGTTACCACCACTACATCAAATTCAACATCAACTCTCATAATGGGACAAATTGAGTCATCAAGTATAATATTTTTGTCAACAATAATGGGGGAATCTATGGTGGAAATTTCAACCCCATTATCATGAAAAAATTTTCTTGGGATTACGTCATTAATGACACCGTAATTAGGTCTGAAATGATCTTTCACATAAAACACTTTTTTCCATTGATGCCAAAATGTATGGTTCACTGGTATGTAGGAATCGACTCAGATCAATAACTCTAAATCCAAAATCATCAATAAAAGTACCATGTCACATTATTGAATCTATCCATTTATATTTAATCAAAGTGACTTGACCTTCAGAGTAGTAATACCTTAACAATATTTTATCAACCATTCCACAATAATAGAAATATTCATATTGGGGCAGAATATCTGAAGAACTGGCATTACAATCCATTTTAACAGTTAACATATCTTCATCATGTTGTGTTCTCATTTTTACCACACTATCAGTTGTAACAAATTTATATCCATTTATTATTGAATATTTTCATTCACGAATCAAATAGTTGGAACAAAAATGAATTTCTCTTAATTATTGATAAATGGAGTCAGTAGGTGAACTAAATACCTGAAATAGATATGAGTAATAAAATTAAAAGGATATCACTATTTTATTCTAATTAAATTAGTGGTCATACCTTTTATTTCAACAAAGATGAAAACACATGGCTATGCAAAGCCTCTCTCCTTCTTGAAGGCAATGATTGATGAACTCGAATTATAATTTATTTTTGTTCCCTACATAAAATGACAATAAAAGTATAAGGAATATGTGAAATGGAATAGTATGAGATAACATATAGATATATAAATTACTTACCTGATATAGTCATAAAAAAACCACGGTTAAACAAGACTATCTGATGTGCCATATCCCACTCTTCAAATATCAATGTAGCTAATGTATATAACCCATAAATTTCTCCTATTTTGGGAATAGATGGAAACGAGGGCTCAATTTCCTCATATTTCTCCTCTTCATATCTTATTGGATTATGATGTCTTGTGCTCACATCAGAAAAATACATTGATCAAGAATCCATACATTATTGGACCAGATGAGCCCTCACAATTGAACCTTCAGGATAATTCTTGTTTCAAACAAATGATTTCATTGTGAACATATTTATTTTAGTGGGATACATCCACAGAAAAGCAACAGGCCCCCCAAGAAGTGTTTCAGTTGGAAAATGAATTGTTAAACGTATCATGTAGGTGAAAAAGCATGGAGGAATTTTCAATCCAACTCACACCAAATAAACAACACCTCTTACTACATTTTTATCAAGAATTACTTGGATAACATTTTATGATAATGTTCTCTAAAAAAATAGAACAACCGAATCAATTTCACCCATACAATATTGTATGGAAAATGTCGAATTGCTATTGAAATCAATTCGTTCAGAAGGATGTGATAATCATAATTTTTTAATGATTTTAGTTTCAAATATATTCTATTGACTCATTTAGATATGTTGCTGGAATAGCCATCAATAACCTTGATATTCTACAATACTACAAAAAATTGTTTTTTCTATGATGGTTTCATCACATAATAAGTACAAGTAACATTCCATTTGTTTTTACCAATACACACAGGATGGTGTTTTGGTCAAATACCCCAATCTGACAAGTCCTGATGAGATCGGATGTCATCATTGCTCTTCCCCTTGATATTCAGAAGAATTAAAAGAAACATTTCACATATATTTCTCTCTATATGCATTACGTATAAAAAATGATTTAAAAAATTAATAGAACAATATGGAAACTCAAAAAAGATACTACTATTTTTCCAATTGTAAGTAGATTTAGTGTCAACATTCTTTCTCATTTTATATTTCAACTGACATTTTCCTAATGAAAAACTAAAATATTTCAATTCATTTAGCACATCACTTCTTAAAATATGTTGTGGTGGTTGTTCAATTTCAATAGTATTATCAAACCTTCAATGATTCTTCATGTATTGATGATCCATTGGAAAGAAATTTTGATTCCCTATAAAATCAAAGCGACGAAAATATTTAATCCTTCTTGATCGTTTATTATTTATACAAATGGGACATGATAGTTTCCCCTTCATCCTACACCCATAAATTGTTTCATAAGTAAGGAAACCATTTATGGTCCCTAGAAAGACAACACAAATCTAAAACATATTTTTTGAAGAAGAATCGAATGTCTTCACAGCAAAATACAAAAGTTGCTTAAACTCTCTTATTAAAGGATTCAAGTAGACATATATAACATTACCAAGATTATAAGGTCCAAATATTATTATACTGAAGAAAGGGAAAGGTTCTTTCGTACACATCCACAGAGGAATATTATAAACATTGACAAAAATTGACCATGTTCTATGAGTAGTAATCTTCTTACCAAATGAATTAATACTATCACAGGATAGAACCAACCTGATATTATACACCTCAGATGAAAAATCAGGATGATGTATATAAAATTTCCACCATTATAATCCATAAATAGGATGAACCAAATCATCATTATCTTTCATTCTCTCAGCATCATGCGATCACATATTGGATGGTATTTATGCAGATATGAATATATTTTCATGTCTGGGGATAAATGGAAAGTGCCACATGAATTTTTTGGGCACACGAAATGGTGTTCCATATTAAATATCCTTCCATCGAGATTTAACATATTCATTACAATCATTATGGTTATAATTTTCCTCCCAAAATAAATTGTAGTCATTTGGATAAGTAAGGACTTTATTAGTAGTAAATCTAGGCTACTTAATTAACTTATATGCCTTGTAATTATTTGAGGGAATATCTGCACCATCTAGAATAAAGTCCATCAAAAATATGAGAATATAATCAATGTAAGTATTATAATTTCAATACATTGTTTACACATGATATAACCACATTAAAAATTCCAAATTGGTTATTTTAGTACATTATTGATATATTGGTGTTCTGGAATCATACAATAATTTTTTCACACTTTCAACATCATTATCTTATATATTTTCCTTATGTGTATCAATATCATTGCCTTATTTCACTAGAATAATATCTATCTTAGGATGATGCACAAATGGAAACCAATAAATTATCAAATTCACCACGCCACTTCTTTCTTTTTTTCTCATGAATAGTATAAAATTGACTCGTCTCTCCATGGTGATACCACACATAATAGTTTGTTTGAAATCCAAAATTTCATTATATTCTAGCTAAGTTCGTCCAATCGTAAAAATGGCATTACACCACATTTATATCATGGAAGCTTTATACAACATCCATCTAAAGCATTGTTAAATGAAAAATCTAAAAAATTCTCCAAATTATTTTGAAACTCAATTGAAATCTGATCTGTATGATACATCCATCTTCTATCCATTATATAAAAAGGAAATCAAGTTATCTTCCAATCAACAATGTTAACCATAATTAAAAAAAATCATTACCTCCAAATTTATTATTTAATTAATCAAATAATACTTGTATCTATAAAAATAAAGAATAATATAAATAACATATTCTATAAGCGATGAACAATATATATTTACAGCACTATATTCCAATGAGTAAGACTTGGTAATCATATATAAAAATTAAATGGATGGATTTACTTGAGGGGATATATGTTTTATTTATTTTAATTATGTTTTTAGCATCATGAAAAATCCTATTATGTAAATATCATATTTCTCAAATAATTATTTTCATAAAACACAAAATACTTGTAAATTGTGTCAAGAATGTAATTTTCTAAAATAAAATATTAAAATATCATGAATTGGGTAAATAATAAGGTTATAATTCTTATACTCCCCTGGTGTTATGTGTAATGTGTAATGTGTAATAGTATATATAATTAATAATTCTATTGGTCTCAGGAATATTTGATGTTCAATAGTGAAACACTAAGATCATTATTCATCTATAATCCAATGTGATGAATCATTAATATCAAACATATTAGAAAAATAAAATCAAGGAGGAATTTTATGAAACGAAATGTAGTTATTATATATAACCGAACAACAACATCAATAGGGAGTGATTGGATGATGAAATAAAACTCAATTTTTATCTCACTCGATAATAAAAGATTACTAGAGGAAACAATTTATAATCAAATAGAACATATCATAGCATAAAAAATATAAAAAGGGATTTCTACAATAAAAAATAAAACTATTAAGTCATAAAAACCGAATAGTTAAATGTATTGTAAAAAATTAATATCGAAACTAAAAACAAATTCATGAAGTATTTTATATAAATAAAAATATCCCTTAAAGTATATTTATTAACAAACACAACCAATCCTGGAAGAAATCAATTTCGCTCTAATCCGATAGGATATTTGATAACCAAGATCAATGAATCCATGTACCAACTATGAACATCATTGATCATTCTCGAATTAGAATATATCAAGTTCAAAATCAAAAACACTTTTGATAACACGAGTTTCTTTTGAGAATTAGATAGCCATTTATATTCATATTTGGGTAAGATACTATGAAAAAATCATAAAAATAATCAAACCGGAATTAAATAATTAATAGTAATAATGATATATATATTGAGGAACTCAACATTTCAGAATCATGATTCAAATACAATGAACACAAAACCACATCCCAATTTATCTATTTATTCATATTACATGAGGCTCGTACTTGAATTAAAAAATTTCAATTTATATGAAATTGGAATTAACCTACCCCTGCAAATGTCCTGAAAATAACTTCAAAACAAACAAAATCGAGTTCTACTTCAAAAATATGAAAGAATTTCAACTTAAATATCTCATCAAACTAAACCAAACTATGAAATACAAAATCTATAATAACTAAAAAAATAGAGTTTGCCCCAACCAAAATATACATAACTTTACTGGTGAACTAAATCAACCTAAATTCATGATACTAATCTAAACTAGGTTAAACATAACCAATAAGAACAAAACTGATATCAATTAGATATCAAAGATAAATGAAACATTACGAAATGATACAAATTGAATCAACAAAACCCAAACTAAACTAGTGTCAATTAACCATACCGAAAGAAGGATTCGGGACACACTGCTAAAAGACATGAATCATAAAAACACCCAATCGGGGGAGAATGAGGGACTATTAGAAGCATCGGTCATCAGGTGAGGGAATCACTACTCAACCTGGGGGGATGCGAGGCTCAACCTAGGGGCTGTGTATTAGGTGAGGGAAACAAAACTCGACTACAGGAGGGGGTATACACGTTGACTAGATGAGGATGAATAGGGGTGATGCATATAGACCAGAGTAGGAGGAGAAGGGGGGATATGTGTTGACCAAAGTGGATAAGGGGGGATGTGCATCGAGTGGGGGAAGCGCCAGGGGAGGGAAAGGGACCTCTGGGGGGGGTGTAGCCCGACGAGTGAATGGGGGATCATGGGAGGGGAAAAATATTCTCCCCTCTATCCTAGTACTTTATTAAAAACTATTGGGATAGAGTATCTATACCCACATTTTTTAATACACTGTGGGTATAGACTAACTCTATTCAAGATATACTCATAGTTTACAAAACTGTCGGTATATCTCTATGGGGATAGAAACTATTTCTAGTATTTTAGGGTGTTTTAGATACAACATCAACCCATATTTCATAGATATGGTAGTCCATAGGCTGTAGAGTTTGAGGTAAAGTTTATGTAGATAATCATAGATTATACAGAGGCCTCCATTGATTGGATCATGAGTCTATGTATCTACTTGTTTAATTAACCAACTAATTATTGGTGGTATGTGTATGTATAAATGAAAAAATATAGGGGCATGTCATGAAAGGAATTCTAGGACATGTTTTTCAAGACACGTTACCCTGATACCCCGATGAGGGTAAGAGATCAAGAGTTTATGCAGCTCAAAAAGAGGGTAATATTATTGAGATATTATAAAACCCATTTAATATAGATACCTTTTTTTCTTGATATTAGTAGTATATTAGGAAATCGGGGTTAGGTTCTTTAATGATAGATTGAGGTACCCAATACATGTTCAAGTGAACATTTTTCACCTGATATCTTTGTTTATAGGAGGTGAACTAGGACATTAAATTAGAGAGGGGCCTAGTGGAGGGTAATTATTTTGAGAAGTGGTTTATATTTTTTAGACTAAGACCAGATCTTTGTGTAGGTTAAAGATTTGGTTCAATGATTATCTCCTAGAAGGTGAAAATAATTGCATTCATGGATGATAGTCATCCCTTCACCCATAAAAAAGGGGTCCACTAGAATGATAAGAGTTATTGGGTAGGGAAAATCCCATCATAATTACATTAATTATTTTTTGAGATTTGTTTATATTGAAAGATAGGGAATCTATAATAGTTCTTTAAGATTGAACCCTAAACAGGAAATGGTTGGGGTAAGGGGCTGGTATAAGGATCTTGATTAGGGAAAGGGACTACACCCTAGAGTAGTTGTTATGTTTATTATGTTATATCTGAGAATAGATATTATGTAAAAAGATACAATTTCTTTGTAGATTTTTTGGTGTTTCACATCAGTTTAAACGACCACTAAATGATCAATTACAATTTTTCAGAACCACTGTATATACCTATGTCAAAAGTCATATAATAGTATATTTAAAAATTGTTGTGAAACTTTTACGAACGGTTTTAAAAAACCAGTTTGAATCATTTCGAAATATTTTAAACCGTCATAAAATGATTCATGAATGTTTTTAAATTTTATTATTTATTTTGTATAAAATATTTATTTTTTATTTAGCTTTCCCTTGACCACCCTGACCCACCCTGTAAAATCAGAAATATATATGTGTGTGTCATGAGAGACTTAATACCCTTACCTCTTAGTTTTTCTACAAAGCCCTTTTCACTCCACCAAGCCCTTCAAGTGGAGAGTAAAAATAATTTAATATATTTATATAGAGAGAGAGATAAATATTTTTAAGTTCACATATATGTGGGTAAATATATTAATTTATAATTTATAAAAAAAGAGATGTAAAAATATAATTACAGATAAATATTTGGAAATATATATATAGAGGCATAATATATATATAAATTTCTATAAATAAACATAAATATATAAAATGATATATATATATATGTATAATATATATAAATATAACTAATAGTTACATATAAATATATTTAAATATATAGAAATATAAATAAATTTACATAAATATAAATAAATTCATACATATTTATAGTTAAATGTAATTGTGTATATATATATATATATATGAACCTAATATATATAAATAAAAATATAAAAATTAAATATAAATTCATATAAATAAAAAAATAAAACATATAAATATCTATAAATATATAAAAATATAAATAAATTTACATAAATATATATAATGACATATAGATATATAGATATATATATATGCATATATATATATATATATAATTTTATATATATTAACATAATATAGATAAATATATAGAAATATAATTACATATAAATACAAATATGTAGCATCATGGACCCCAATTCACTTATAATTTACAAAACCTGATTGTTTATATGGACTCAAATATGCCTCCCCACATGCGAAAGACTATAGACTATAAGAGAGGGCCAACGATATGTCAGAGGGGAGACTATTCCCACATGTCAGAGTGTATAACAACGATATACAATAATAATAAATATTGAAAAGATTAATAAATAACCAGTAGCAGAATAATAAATCATCCATATAAAATAAATAGGCCGGATGAGAATCGATGTCATATAAAAATCAATGATCATGTCATGAGATATTCAAAAAACTGGAATAGGTGAACAACCATATACGTCATTCTTTACAAAAATAAAAAAAGGCCAAAAACTACCTCCACTAGAATTGTGAGAATAAACTCGATCACCTCCTCTTATACTCCATCATAAGTAGACAATCAATCATACATAGCTAGACACTTCCCTTTTTCACTAAATGATGCCAAACGATCAGTTTGAGTACCAACTAGTGGCCTAAATAGGGCGTGAGATATAATCAATAGGCCACCACCAATAGTGTCTAGTAAAATATATCTGGTGCATATAAACATAACAGCGTTCATGTATAATAACGTAAGAAAACTATAAAATGTTAACATGTCATCTCTGGTTCCAAATGGACACCGGGATGAAACTACCTACTTTGACCTAAGTATGTATATCTCCAAACATGCAACCATGTGTATTGGTATATACATTTAGACATGTATTTATATATATGATCTATATATATAGTTACTTTTATATCCATATATATAAATAATACTTCTGGAAAGGACATGAGGAATAAGTAAGTCATCCATGGATATTAGTATAAGTATTAGAGAATGTCAAGGGATCCCATACCTAGGTTTCATGATTCATATGGTTCATCGTGCCTGAGTATCAAAATTTCGGACTCTATAACTATTTATAACATTTATTTAGGGACTCCATACCCTTATATCACATTTAATCAGTGAATACATGCCTCTAAATCACACATCATTTGGGATTTCATGCTCAGATATCACATTTCATCTGGCAAGCCATGTCTGGTTATCACATTTAAATGGGACTTCATGCCTATATATCACATGTATATGGGACACCATGCTTGAGGATCACCAGTATGTAGGTCCCCATGCCCAAGTATCACGAGTCGATTGGAAACCTTGTCTGATTCACAGATATATGGGAATTCATGGCCATAAATTAAAATTATAAAATAATGGCCGGTTATGCTTTACTAAAATCTAAAATATTATTTTCAATTCATTTAACATGACATTAAACTATGCGGACATCTCATATTTATAAGGGTGTCATGTGAAGAGGTTTTAAAAACTTACTCTCATTAAATTCAAGGTAGTCATTTCATTTAGAAATCAAGAGAATATAACATAAAATGTTTTTTGGCCACATAAACATTTAATACATCATGGGAAAATCATGAGAACACTCCAAGGGGTGGAACAATCAAATAGGGGTATTCCCTAATACATAATTAAGAGTATACACAGAAATTCTGACATGAATAACAATTTAGTTTAAGGAAAATTATAATTTTAAGGCCACATGTGGAAAGTCTATCATGAAAAATGATGGTGAATGTTATAAAATGACTCCAGTTTAGGGAAAAAGTACCACATCACCTACCTTATAATTGTAGATAACCCCTAAACCATTTTTTTACTTTAAATTGAGATAGAATGGAATAAATTGTAAAAATTAACAAATGACCTAAAAATTGTGCATATTATGTTGCGCCAAAATAGTGCTGAAGATGGTAGAATAAACAAAGAAATGAAGGAAGCAGAATGAATATATTACTGAAACATATCTAACACACCTGATGATGAATGAATTTGACATCGAATGAAGATCCTAATGCAAATACTATCTTATATAATGATGTAATTCTCCAACACCTAGGAGATGAGATGCATGTGAATGGGGAGGAAAAATAAGGGGAAAACCTTAAATATGGGTAGGGGAAAACATTATTTTAACAAATTTTTATTAGGTGAGTGTTTTTCCCACATAGTTTTCCAAACAGTGTGCCCAAAACATTTGGAACCACTAGCTAAGTGTAACTAAGGTTGCGGCCCTGGGCACTCAATTTGGGAATATCATGTGTCCGCTTCTAGCCAACTACAGAGCCACACATGTCCATACAGCTGAAGGTTCATGTTGGGGACTAAATGTGTGAACCTCTACAGTTTTCTGTAGCACCCACATAGTTGACTCACATGGTTATCCCCAGCCAAGAAGTTCAGCAAATCTTTTCTAAAATTTGTAGATCTAGGCTCCAAATGAGCCTTGGATGTTCCTGAAACTATCCCTTAGGCTTATAATAACATTACTAACATAAAACGAGAGGTTTTTAATAGTAGTCTAAGTATAAATACCCCTTCAAAAAGGTTGATACATTACAACCTCGTCTCCTTAAAACAACTTATCCCTGAGTAGCCCTTATGTGGGTGGTAAAACATCATTTGAGAAAATTTCTTTCCACTGAGCATGTACACCGACCTCTCTCTCCCTGGTCTCATACTATACATTGTTGTGCTAACATAACACACATATTAGAGGAACTAACCATCCTTGGAGAGCTATCTTGGTACAATCAATTATACATATTGTATGCTCCTCAAAGGATGCATCTAACTCCGGGTCAATATCCATAGGATCAAATAAGTGATATGGGTAGAATAAAAATGGAAAAATTATGATAGATGGAAGACATCATCCAAGTCCTATTACTTATATGGTAAAGACTACTAATATTCTACCAACCTAGCTCTCTAAAAGATCTCAATTGTCCCGATGTAATGATGTTATAGATTTCTCGGTCACTAAATATATATATTTCCCAACATGTTATAAACTTCTAAAAAGTCTTGATGTCCCACAACGAACTCTAGAGGTTTTCAGTGAACATTTGTATAATAATTATATTTAGACTGATCTATAGTTATATGCTTCTAAATAAGATGTATCTATACAAAATTCTCATAAACAAGATGAGGTCTTAGAAAAACTGCCTCACCTTCCTTTAACTAGCACAGGTAAACAACATGGACTACTATATAGGGCCTCATAGGTAGCCATCTGAATAGTTTCCTAAAAGATCATAATATAGGAAAACTAAATGAGAGGGAGGTTTTTCTCCCAAGAAACTCCAAAATCAAGGATTCATGCTCGACACATGTCCCTTAAAACATGTATGGTATACTTGGATTGACCATAGATCTGAGCTTGGTATGCTTGGATTGACCATCGATCTAAGGTTGGTATGCTATACATAGAAGAACCTATGAACCCAATTATTTCTGCAACCCCTTCTAGAAATGTGATGTATACTGAGCATCTCTATATGATAAGATAGAATGGGGAACTCTATAAAGGTGTATAATCTCTAAAATGTAATGTGTCCCAATATAATCTACTGAAAAGGATTCCTTAATCAGTATAAAGTGCATGACCTTAGTCAACCTATTAATGGTCACCCATACTGCATCAAAATTCATAGGGGACCTCAAAAATCCCCTATAAAAATCATTGTGACATTTTCCCATTTCAAATCAAGAATGGACATAGGATATAGTAGTCGAGAATTCCATTGGTTCCCTGCCTTTACCTGCTACTAGATGGAACACCATGTGATAAAACATGTAATATATCTTGTCATAACTATCCACTGATTCTGACATTGTATGTCTTAGTACAACTTGGTAATACTAAGGTTCACTACCCAAATAGAGGCATGAGAACCTTGAAGAAATTATTCCTATATGTCTGTAGGCACCCAAACTCACTGGTGAAAGTATAGATCTCATCCCCATCAATAACTCAACCATGTGATGTATCCTCACCGATGAATCTCTCCTTCATTACTACAACATCAAGACCTAAAAGTTGTCATATCCTTACAAATACATTTAGGGAGGACTTCATTATGAATGATGCTAAAATATTCTTCCCACAACATTCCTAAATACGAGGTGCATATCATAAAATAGGTTCATTAATAGCCACTCACTACTAGACTCCTTGACAACATGTTTATGAGTCTTCCAGCTTAGGGTATCAGCTAATTAATTTCCATTTTCACATTAATAGGAAATCTCAAAGTCAAATAAATGAAGGTACTCTACCCATCTACACTGGTTTATATTCAAATCACGCTATGTGGAAATGTATTGGAGACTCTTATGGTCCATGTAAAAGATAAACCATTATCCCAATTGATAATTTATCCTGAAATGTAAATCATATACAACAACTTCCATCTCTAGATCGCCATAGGTTAATTCCACTCCTGAGTTCATAACTAGCAGGACTCATATTCCACAAATCGACATCCCTTAATCAAAACTTCTCCTAGTCTAGTTTTTAACGCATCACTACAAACTATGTAGATTTTTCTAGGATCTTTCAAAATCAATATCATCGCTAAAGTCAATCTCCTATTCAACTCTTGAAATTATTCCATATAGGCTTCAAAGCCATATGAACCTCACACCCTTTTTATTCAAGCACGTGGGAGTTGAAACTAAGAATGTGATGTCTTAAATGAAACAATTATAGAATCCATCCAACCCCAAGAAATAGGGTACATCAAAGATATTATTAGGATATTCCTAAAAACCCAAAATTATAACATTATATAGGTTAAAAGATACTTTCACCTCTAAGATAATGTAACCCTTGATGTGAACCATGTTGATCCAAAAGTGGAATTTGGTGTGCTAAGAATATAGCTACTACTCTCTCAAGGTATTCAACGTGATATGAAGATGTTTGGCATGGTATTTTCAAGTATTTTAGTACATCAAGATCTCATTCATTAATACAAAAAAATGAATCCGGATATGGATAGAAATCCTTATTCATTATATCCATAAAGATTTTGGGTGCGTTTGTTAGGCTGAATGACAAAACCAAATACTTGTATAGGCTATATCTACTAAGAAATGTTGTACATGGTATTTTTGATGGTATCACACACAGATGATGGTAGTGTGACCTCAAATTGATATTTGGTAAAACCATTTATCCTTAGATCTAATCGAATAGGTCATTTATATGATGTAGTGTTTATTCATTCTCTATCTTTAGTTGGCCCAATCGGTGATAATGCACTCAAAGCATGAGGGTCTCATCCTACTTTTATAATAAAACGGGTGAACCTCATGTCGAAGTATAGATTCATATGAATGAATTATATTCAAAACCATCTACCTACTTCTTATGTTCATGAACCTCAGTAGGTGCCATTCTATAAGGAGGAATGGACTCTGGTGCCACTCCTATAACTATCTAAATGTTAAACTCCTCTATCATAGGAGGTAACCCAAAAATTCATCTGAGAATACATCCTTGAAACTATCAACCACATACAGGAGGGAATTCCATACATCATATTTCCTAATAGATCATAAAGAGACTACTCATATGGGATATCACTCCACCCATCCCAAGATGCTCTGGTTTAGCCTATCTCTCCTGGAAATATCATTCTACCTTATGAATGTATGTACCACCCATTGTTGATGTGAATGAAACACTATGATGATAGAAATAAATATGAATATGATATGACACTAACCATTCCATTATGAGAATGTTTTCGAAACCTATCATCTCAAGGGAAAATAGGTTCCATAAAAAAATATACACACCTATCTTAAGGGGTAACCCCTTACACTAGTGTACACTCTTCGATTAAACCCCAAACCGCGTGTTGAGAGTCATCACACAACAAAATTAATTTAACTCTTGGTCCATACATTCCATAATTTCCGCAGATATGACGGAATGTGAAGTGCCTGCATAACATAAGGAAGATACTAAATTTGAGGCTAGTAGAATAGTATCTGTAACTGTAGAAGGCCTGGAACTTTTCTCCTCATGATTAGGATGCACTGCATAGATATGGATAGATTTTTGACCCTGAGATACAACTAGGCTACCCTGAGTAGGTCTTCTCTACTAGTGAAAAATATCTGGATCCTTGCTACCTTGACCCTGACCACCTTATAAGTTTTAATGTCCAGTTGTACTCAAACTACGAATGTGGTTTGGTGATACATATCTTATTCATGAAGGTGGAGCTAATATGAATCCTCTCCCACTAGGTATAGATGGAAAGGTCGTACTTAATATCTAAATATGTCACAACCCACCGAAAACAAGGAATTTTATGGGATCTACGTAACACTGGGGCTTCTTATGCTTCAGACTCCTATACTAATGGCACACTACATAACTACCATAAGGTGTAATATGGCTACTGCTACCCCCACATGAAGACTCAATGTGACACATTGTTCCACTCAAAGAACCACTTCCCTATATTGGCATAAAAAACCCTAAACCACACCATCAACATCCCTCATGTTCTACATAGTGACGAGGGATTGATTCTCAATCTTATAAATGGTGGCCAACTAAAAAACATTCACCCATGATCGGATGGCGTATACAATCCCATCCTCAAATTTTCTCACAATCATGAACTTGACAATTGTTAGAGTTGGTGTGAAGCATAGATGATAAGTAAAATGATCTGAATATTCCATCAGAAACATAGAACCATATTTTAGATGTATAAAAAACCTAGTGTAGTCTTCTCTCAAAACATGAGGGAAGAAATATTCATATAAGGTTGTCTATAAGTCCGTCCATACCATACTCTGATGACAACTAGCCTGGTTAATCACATTCAACAAATGCTTGGTGGAATAATGATGATGATAAGTCACAAGATTTATCCATCTCTATATGTGTCTCCAAAAGCTCAAATATGGATAACATAGCCTCCAACCATGACTCAACACCCTGGGGGCCACCATCCCCCAAGAAGGGGGGAAGATGTTGATGTTGAAACTCTCACATCAAATCTTCGATGAACATACTGAATTAACCATATGAATCTCTCTTGGAACTGAGCATCAGTTCCCAGATTAATAATAACTAGGTTTTCATCAAGTGGAACTACTAGAGGAAATTCCAGTGACTCTAGGCCCACCAACTCCAGGGCATGATCATCGCCACTACCCAAGTGCATGAATCAAGCGATTCATGGTGTAAAAGCTCTGAAATTTCATATTGTGTGAACCATACATTATTTAATAATAGATAGGATGAATTGTAATAGAAAATTATACTTATATAGTATTCTTAAAAAGAAGTATCACCTCTCTACCTTCTTCTAAATCATACTCTAGGTGGTAAGGAAGATACAATTAGATCACAAGTGACACTCCCTACTACCCACTACTAAGGTCAGGATATGGTCAAGGCCTCACATCAAATAGAAGAGGTCCTAGTGGATGGAGTTTCAATTACAAGGTAGATAAGAAAACACCCTTTATGTTGCAATTGGAATCCACATTTAATGGTAGCTGTTTTATTTAAGGATTTAAATTCATTCATGTTCATATTCATTTATATGTATATATACATCACATTCCAGTTAGATGAATCACCATTCCTAAGTTAAAAAGTCTCATAATCTTTATAAATTTCTATTGGAATGTCATGTAACCCTGACCTAACCCTTAAATCTAGTATCAGGATGTAAGACTTCATATAAAATGATTTTATTAACTTATTAACCATTCCAAATTTATATAATTACATGCTTCATAATTTAAAATTGAGATTCATGTAATAAATTATACAAACATTTTAGCCCATAAAACCATTGGTTCTGGCTTAAACATGGAATAATTGTATAATTAAAGTTCCACCATTAAGATATATGGGGAAACACCATTTAGATTGATGTAGAAACCTTAATTAATCAAATTAATATATCCCTATAAGAAAAATCTGAAAATTTCAAATACATATTAGTCAATGAACTTACAACAATCATATTTAATGAAGACAATAAAAGATAAAAGACAAACCCATATTGAAGGGCATAATGTATGTCATGTGAATGAAAAAATTCCTCCAATGATGCATGACATGATACATACTTTTGGTACCATTCTAGGGAAAAAAGAAGTCCATAATATTAATATCAATAGTATAAATTCTACAGAACATGTGTTTCACCCAATAATATGATTAGTACAACTGTAATAGGAAAAAATCAAAATAAAAACATCCCAACACATGTAATTTGGATATCCCGTTTTGTGGTTCATCTACTACCATGTATAGTCTCATTACAAAAATATGATACATTCATAGTCTCCTATATAATATCCAAATATTATGACAAATGAATAACACACATGATGCCACTTTTTAGCATCCCGAACTCGGTTTACTCCTAAGTAATAGACCCTAGTTGGCCACATGGCTTCAAACATACCTCCTCATAAGAAAAGGGTTACTGGAAATGGGGGACTAGGGTGTGCCAGAGGTTAGACAATGACCTTAGGTCAGAGTGTGGAACAATAGTATACAATAATAATAAATATTGGAAATAATAAAAAATAACAATCAATTGAATAATAAATCATCCAGGTAAAATAATCATGTTTGAACAAAATAAATATCACATATAAAATGATTCACATTTCATGAGATATACAAAATGGTTAATAGGTGTACATATATATACATCATGCTATAATAAAATAAAAAAAGGCTAAGAATCATGAGTATATGTTCAGTCCTATGCTCCTATACTCTATCCTAAGCAGACAATCAAGCATCCACATCAATAGGCTTCCCTTTATCCCTACCTGCATCCACAATATATTTGGGCACCAACTGGTGACCCGAAAAGGGTGTGAGATAAAATTAGTAGACCGCCACCAATGGTGTCTAGTAAAATATTTCTGATTCATATAAAATTGATAGTGTGTATGTATACTAATGTAATAAAAACATAAAATGTGAACAAGTCCGCTCTCATTCCTAAAGGACACCAGAATGACACTACCTACATTGGCCTAAGTAGGGATATCTTTGAGTACATGACCATGTATATAGGGATAAACAAATCTATAAATATATATAAATATATTTATATACATTGTATATATATGTAGTAATGTTTATATATATATATACTAGTACTAGTATCTAGGACCTGAGGCATCACATAGGAATCCATGGATAAAAGTATGAGTATCAGAGAATTTCAAGGGGTTCCATGGCTGGGTGTCATATTTCATATGGGTTGTCATGCCTGTGTATCACAATGTGGGATTATATGACTAGTTATCACATTTAATTAGGGAAACCATGAATGTATATCACATTTAATTAAGGATGTCATTCCTGTATATCACATTTCATTTGGGAGGCCATGACCATATATCAAATTTCATTTAGGAAGTCATGCACAGTTACCACATTTTAATAGGATTACATTCCCATATATGACATCTATATGGTATTACATTCCCGAGGATCACAATTATGTATGCTTCCATGCCAGAGTATCAAAAATATATGGGACTCCATTATCATACATCAAAATTATAAAATAAGGTTTGGTCATTCATTACTATAAGAAAAAAGATAGATTTCAATTCATTTAAAATACCATTAAATTAAGAGGAATATCCCTTATTCATAACGAAGTTATGTGAAGAGGTCATACCACTCACTCTAATTTAATCCATGGTAGTATTTACTTTAAGAATTAATCCACGACTGCATAGAAGGGGGATTTCCACATAATCAATCAATACATCATGGAAAATTTGTGAGCATGTCCCAAGGGGTGGTACAAGTGTAGAGGGTTTTCCCCCATCCAAAATTAAGATTATACTTGAAAATTATAACATGATTAACAATTTAGTTTAAATAAAATTATAATTTTAAGTACACACATGGAATGTCTAGTGTGTGGAATGATATCACATGTTATAAAAATACTCCGCTATAGGGAAAAAATACAAGATCACCTACCATATGGCAGTAGATGACCGCTCGTCCGTTGTTGTACTTTAAATTGATCTAGAATAGAAAAAAATTTACAAAATAGACATGTTCCTTGAAAATAGTTTATATTTTCTTGCACCAAAACAGTTTCAAAGATAGCAGAATAAATGAAAGAAGGAAGGGAGAGGGATGCATCTCATATTGATACACATCAAACACACCTAACGGTGAAGGAATCAGACTTCAGGAAAAGATCCTAACTCAAAACCAAGCATAGAGGAAGTTGGAAGGCTCCCACACATGGGGGGTGAGTTTCATGTGAATAGGGATAAAAAATAAGGGGGGTCTTAAATGAACGTAGGGGAAAACATTCCATTCACACTTTTTTTAAGAGGGGCATGGTTTGGCAGTATGGTATTCCAGCCCGTGTGCCAAGACTCTGTGGCCCCATTGGTTAAGTGGCACTAAGGGTGAATCTCTTTCGTGTAGTGTTTTTGAAAACTGGGTGGCACCTTTTATCACACTAGAGATTCCCACATGACCACGTGGCATGAGGGGCATAGTTAGAGCTAATTGTGCGCACCTCTGCAATTTGTTATAACACCCACATAGTTGACCTATGTGGTTATCACAAACCATGTTCTAATCATATGGCTCAATAATTATTTAAAAAATTTGGAGCATGGGGCTCTGAATGATCCCC
Organism: Viscum album; assembly: GCA_963277665.1. Classification (NCBI taxonomy): domain Eukaryota; kingdom Viridiplantae; phylum Streptophyta; class Magnoliopsida; order Santalales; family Viscaceae; genus Viscum; species Viscum album. The sequence continues at coordinate 626,688,465 of OY728167.1, forward strand.
AGATGATCCTTAACCGCTCTTTATCCTCGTAAGCACACTGCTAGCATATAACAAGAGGTTTTGAATAGTATCTTAAGTATTTGTACCTCTTCGGAAAGTCCATGACGTTACAATTTATATATAATGAAATTTAAATGTCTATATATATACACATAAAATATACATATATATATATAAATAAAAATAAATATCAATAAATATCAATATAAATAAATAATTATAAATATCTCTAAATATATATCAAAATAAATAAATTCACATAAATATATATAAAGACCTGTATTTATAATAGAATATAATTGTACATATACATACATAGAGTCATATAAATATAAATAAATAAATATATATCCACATAATATATCTAAATAGATATAAATGTAAATACATATAGATACTTATAAACTTCTCTATATATATATATAAATATAGATATATATTTTTATACATAAATACATATAAATACCTTATATATATACAATTATATAGAAATATATTTAAATACATATATATAATTAAATATAAATTTAAATATAAATATGTGAACACCTATAAATATTTATATATAAACACACATAGATATATATACACACATCCAAATAATATTTATTTACACATTTAAATATCTATTTATAAAAGTATATTTTTTATGTAAATCTATAAAATTATGTATATATATATGTATATATTGTATTTTGAAAAAAATTCTATTTTAAAAATAGTAAAATTTGAAAATTATAATATCCATATAAAATTAATCCCTGAGAATAAATCTATTCACTACTGAAAAAATAAAATTAGACTCTCTTAAAGGAAGCTAAAATTCCATAAAATTTTCAAATAATAGGGTATCTTAAAATCATAGTTTTGTAGGTCTCCTGAACCTTTTTTATCAAGAATAAATAAGGGCCAAGGTCCCCTCATAGTTTTTATGGTGTTGATATCTTCTCAGTATTTAATTTGACATCTCGGTGAACCAAAATGGAGTACTTGATTAAAAGGTATGTTCATTTGAAGTTCAAGCCCTTTTTCAACTTATCTTAAGATATTAATTTATTAATTAATTTTTTTTCAATTTCCAAATTCATATTAAATTTATATTACTCAATAGTAATTATCAATTTTTAATTAATATCAATTCATAATTATTTTACAAACCATTTATCACTAAATCTCTTATGTATTAAGTGTATATATTACAATATTCTATTCAATAGTATATAAAGTTTGTTTTTATGATCTATACCTTTTATAAGAACTAAAAATATAGAAATATAAATATATATACATGAATATATATAAATACATATATATAATATTAATTTAAATGATAGAAATATATTAATAAATATTGTTATATGTTTGTGTATTTATATGAAATATATATATATATATAAATGATTATAAATTAATAATTTATAGTTAGTAAATAATTAATAAATAAAAATTCAACATTACTAAAGAAAATATAATAAATAATTATAAATAGTAATTAATATTTATAAATTAATAAATAACTAATATGGAATAATTAATTATTAATTATTATCAAGTGATTTAAATTAAAATTAATAAATTAATAATAATAATAATAATTAACTATTGTAAATTTCATATTGATTGATTAAAAAAAACTGGATCCAGTGAAGGTTTAAATCAGTTCTATTTCATGGCAATTTTTATTAAATTTTCAAAAAATTAGGAGTTGTTTTCTAAAATAGCCTCTAAATAATATAAATGAAACATTTAGCAGTGGTTTTCAAAACAGTTACTGAATCCAAATTTTATATTAGTAAAAATAGGACGAGGTGTCTAGGGTTCGGGAGAGTATTGGTATCATGGTGGTTCTCCTTAGGTTATTCAGGAGACATAAGGCCAATATAGGGGAATAAGCTTAGGCTGTCTTTTCATAATGAAGAAGACTCCTCTTTATAGTGGAGAAGGGCTATGAATAGTGAAATGTGTGATCCTAGTATTTTCCACCTTGGTATTTTTTTTATTCTAGTTCCATACATACATACATTTTTACCTAGTTAGTCTGGGATTTGGGTTTTCTAGTCGAGTGTCAAGTTGGACTACTAACTCTTCGCACACTTTTGGGTGAAAGTCTGAGGGTAATCGGAGATGCCTTAGTGAGTTGTTACGGAAATTATTGGTGTTTATTTTTGATTGATATGATTATATTTGATGTGATATTTAGAATGAAATTGGTGGTTTATTATGGGGAATTAATTGATTTCCACAAATGATGGGTGTCTTTCACTTCCCTAATTAGTGGTTGTTATACTTTTACCCGGGAGTGGGATGTTCAGGAAGTCTATTTAGGACTCGAATATTGACAAATTTATTTGATTATGACGTTGTTCATGAGCATTTATTTGGAAGATGAGGGGAATATATGATATCGAGTCCCTCCTCTTGAGGTATAGTTGTTTCAATACGTATTTCCTAGGGATTTCATGAGGTTTCCACCCAAGATGGGATATGAGTTTATGATTGATCTGTTACTAGGTAAAATTTTCATATCTATTCGACTATTCAAGATATATTTGGATTATTTGGTAGATTTAGAGGTCAAGATGTAGGACCAAGAGTTAAATATATTTATTCACCTAGGCACTTCAACTTTGATTTCTCACATTTTTTTCAATAATAAGGGTGATGATAGTTTATGTATATGTGTATATTACCAAAGGATAAATTAAAAGATGACCAAGAACTGGTGAACACATTCACATATTAGTGACTTATTCGATCAACTTATGGGATCCTCTTGGTTACCATCAGCTGGGGTGAGACCTAAAAACATTCCATGGACTAATTTTAAGAGAACAGATGGCTTACATGAGTGCCTTTTGATACAATTAAATATAACAAACACAATGACCATATTAATTGATCTAATGAATATGGTTTTGTATCCATATTTTGATTTATTTATGTTCATGTTCATGTTCATTGTTAATATTTTTGTATTCATTTAAACAAGGGAGGATCATGGTTTATATCGTGGAATAATATTGATTACTTTTATAGAACACCAACTTTGTTACTTGATCTCAAATATATATTTTTAGATCCGGAAGGTATAAATTTAAGACCATGTGGCATCATATTCAGGGATATTAGTAGACCCTAAGAAGGTCAATTCTATGGTTTATTAGAATAATCTAAAGATTATATTCATGATTAACAATTACCTAGGATTGAAAAAATACTAATGGATATTCATTCAAGAGTACTCTCATTTGAATGTACCAACTATGAAATTGATTAAGAAGGGATTATGTTTTAGTGGTCTAATCCATGTGATAGATCCTTCTGTGAGATTAAGGGAAGGTTGATAGCCTCATTGATCATAGAAATACCTGATCTAGGTATGGAATGTACATTTATAATATTTTATTTAATGTCAAACTTGGGGAAATATTTATATAGGATAGATGATTATCCACATATAGGTCTAGGAAGCTGAGGTCAGGTGAGAAAAAGTAACTGATACAATATTAGGAGTTGTTTATGGTTGTTAATGAACTAAATTATCAATTCCATTATCTATTGAGTGATAAATCTGTAGTGTAATTTGACCAAAAGATATGGAAATATATATTATCACAACGAGACCTAAACATTGGTGGATAATGTGGGTTGATTAACCCCATTTATTCAAATTTAAGATGATGTACTCATTTGGGAAGGGGAACATTGTGGATGATGCACTATGTAGGAGACTCAAGCTCAGGTGCTTTGAGTGGCTAGTAAAAAATTAGAAACTGAAGATACTCTTTGTTAAGGTACACCGTGATTCATAATTATATATTAGTAGATATGCATTCATAGCTCTAATAATCACATCCTTACTTATTGATAGAGAAAATGCGATTCAAATGTTAAAATCAGATTACTCGTTGATTAAGTAAATAATATGTAATGGGGAAACACCACCATCCTATTCCATTGATGACAATAGAGTCTTATATGTCTTATTTTTATTTATAGTCATCAAGTGGATGTAGGATGATCTTATATGTGATTCACATGCCTTGAGGTGGGTATTTAATCTGGGTTTAACAATGATGTATCATGAAATTCAATGAAAATATTATTTTGCAACGACGAAAATGTACATAGAAATGTTTTTATCACAAGGTCTCACCCATTAGTAGATGAATACCAAGCACTAGATACCCATTGTTATTATTTAGTGACATCCCATTACTCTTTTGAAATGATATGTGGTTACTAAATACTTTTATATAGTGTTGAAGTAGTTACCCCAAGGTAGTGATGAAGTATTAGCTATTGTGGATCAGTCCCACAATGTGCCCCATTTCTAAATGATGAATGTGACATAGAATATTGAAGAGTCAGGTTGGTTGTACATATGGGATATGTTTTGATTACATCCTGTTCTAATAATTATCATATCGAATTAGATACATGATTCACATCCTATTTTGATAAATTGATATATCAAACCTTGTGCACCCATGTGAAATTGAGTACAATATACTATCCTTGGAATGATGGTTATTTATAACACACTATCCGGGTGTTGGGGGGAATAATTTGATCATGATTTAAAGATGTTGGAATGTTATGGGGGATTCACATAGCATTATAAAGTCTTTCTTTTAATAATAGTTATTATGAGCCTATTTATATGACTCCCTTTTATGAACTATATTGAAAGTCACTCTGATCACCTATATGTTGAAAATTGGTTGGAAAGTCATCTATTATCAGGTTGAGTCTCATAGAAGAGACCTTATAGTGTGTCTAGTTGATTTGGAGGATATATGTAACCACTAATAGTGGAGATAGATCATATTAATACCATCGATGCCAGCCTATGATGTTTGAGGCCAGTGACTAAGTATTCTTGAGAGTGTCTTCTTATTTATAATAGCAGAGGTTATAGCGATAATGGAGGTTAGTTCCCATATTTCTCAATATTTTCAAGTCATTGAGTTGATTATTATAGTGCAATACTTATTTGAGGGAAAAAAATATATAGTGAAATGCATGATGCGTTCCTTCTATTGAGATTCAAAGATATCATGCAGACCTGTCTCATATGATATGTGTCAATGATGTTATGTCAGAGGTTGATGCATCATTAATGGAATGAATTGAATGTATATTTTATCGGATTTAAAATATCATATATGATAATATGGAACACTTGATACATATATGGTGGCATCACATATGCATCCAAGAGGATACTTGGGATTGGGAGGTGGATATACAAGAATAATTGTCAGTTCTTTTCACCAGAATGGTTTGGTGATGTATTTCATGGATGTAAAGTGATATTAAGGGTATCTTTTAATGGCTCACTTATAATGACATATTAATTCATTTTAATGTTATTCATAACAAGTGTATTTATGTAAGTTTTAATAATTGGAGAGGTTGGTGGAGGTTGAGTGTTGGAACTTTAGGATACATTATAACCAGTAAAATCTATTAAATTTTAGGGATAATACATGGTACCTAGTTGCCTGGTACCCTATAATTTTTGGATAAAAATAAAGTAAAACCACATAATGAATTTCATGAAGATGGTATCCCTTGTTAGGGTATTTACTGGCTACCTGGTTTCAAATGGGGCCACACCAGGTCACCAATAGCCTCTAGGTGATTTCTTAATGTTTTAATTATATTATTTATTTATTTAACATAGATTATATAAGTAATTCCCCTTTTATCTTGATTTTTTGAATGACCCCTCTCCACTATAAATTTAGTTTCAATCATTTCAAAACTTATTTTTTCACCATACAAGCCCTTGTTTTATCTCTATTTATCCAATTCGATCACTATAGGAAAGGATAACCCAAATATTACCTCTATTATTTATATCTATTGTTGTTTCCCATCCCCCCTAAAATCCATAAATTGGGGTTTTTTCTAAATTAGGGATTCATACTGATTATGGTTGAATCAATTGGATATTTTTTATGAGTGGGAATCTATTCCTTAGAGGTATGTAGTCCCTAGTTTCCCCCTTTTTTCTATATTGTTTACATCATTTGATATGGGGTTGTTAGAGAATATTTTTGAATGCATTGGGATGAATCCCAATCGTATTTCACTCATGTGATGAGAGCTAATTGACTTTATCTTGGACTTTTTTAGGTCGATTAGGGTGTATTTTTTTCTATAAGGTCATTGATGGTCATGTTCCTTACAAAAGGCAATGATGATCTTTGGAATGGGAGTTGAGAAAGGTTGTTCTTGAAAAGTATCCCAGAGAGTTCCTTGGTGAAGAGGAAACATAACCAAGATAAATGATAGTTGTGAGTGGGCATGATGCCAACTATATATTTTATTTATAAATAGGTTCAATGTAATATAACTATTATTTTTGTATAGGTATATGGGTTTGGTGTAAGACCTATAATTTATCTTATTAATTATATGAGTTTGGTGAAATGGAATCCGAGGTTTTTACTTGGTATATGGGTTAGATATAATTCCATGTATATCTATTGTTTGGTATATGGGTTGTGAAAACCATGTATCTTGTTTCATATATGGTAATTTGATAATGTAAACTATTTTATTTTTTAATATAGGTTGTTTTTAATTACATAAATGGAATAATTAGAATAGAGGTTTGTGGTAATTTCAACCATGGATTGATTGGAACATAGGTTGGGTTCAATGAAAACCATGGTATATTCTTAGACTTGACATGAAAACTAGTTAAAGGAGGTGTAGTCACTCCGCATGCGGCTTCATCAATACTCAATGATTAAATAATTATTTATTCTTATTTTTCATTTGATTCAATAATAGGTCATGCATTTATATATATATATATATAGGGATTTATTGATGAACACTAGTGGTGGTGGCTTAGTGAGCATATTTTTTGCACCCTACATCTGATCCTAAGTGGGCATACATAATTAATGGTTTGGGATGCATGTAAGCGTAAAGGATCTGCTATTTTTATCTGATATGAGGATGGATATCTATAAATGGTTCATGGAATAATTTAATGACTAAAAACCATTTTTTATGTATCCATTATTTTTTTAGATCATGTTTTATAGATGATTGACTCATCAGGAAGTCTTACACTTATGTATGCCTATATGAAATTTACTATTGAATCATTTTTAATTTTATATTGTCATATATTTTATTATTCATATATTATTACTATCATGTTTTTATTTTTATTTTATTTTATGGATGATGATTTATAATTATTACTCTTTTATTTATTGTCATCTGATAGAGGGTATAGTGTCACACCCGGTTGTTCATGTCATTGTTTTGATATGGTTCATTGGAAATATTGATCATTTTCCTTGGTATTTGGTGAAATTAATGTTGAGTTTTGATGTTTTATATATATATATAATCATCCATATTTGGGAACTTCAATTCTTTTTTTGGGAATTTTTGTAGAAAGGGTGGTTACTTCATGATCTGGGCCAAACCGTGAGCTCATTTCCAGATCTAAGAACACATTTAGTTTCTTTTATAACTCTATAATTTTTTAACATTTTTGACTCATTAAACTTACTATTTTTCGTCCCCTAACATATTAAATCCTATATAACATTTTGGACACATTAAGAATTAATAATAATGGTGAATATGGGTTATCTATTCAGGTATTAGGCCAGCATGTGGACCCATTTCCAGGTTTCAGAAAATATTTTTTTTCTTTTATATATTTGGTATTTTTCGACATTTTTCAGTGCATCGACCCCCCACTCGAGCCCAAGATACCTAGGAGCACAACCATTGACTATTTTCACTCTTTGGAAATCATCATAGCCGTGTATTAGGGTGAAACATCTCAAGATTCCTGAAATCCTACAGATTTTCTAAGGTAAATTGTCTCTTTATTTAATCCTTTATATTTCACTATTTTTAACCCAAATAAAAATTCAATAGTTCTTACAGACCTAGGGAGATTATACAAGAAGTTCTAGGCAATTACCTTTCCTCTAAGGGTGCAGATATAGGGTAATGTGAAGAGTCCTTCGGTTTCCAAGGTGAGATTCCCTCTCCTTTCTTCTCCCTCTTCCTTCTCCTTCTATTGAATTTTGGTCTCCTCTTCTCACCTAGTAATTATAGAACTAGGGAACTATTTCATAATGATTTTTATGGGGTTTTGGTTCTTTTTGGGTGGGTCTTAAAAGGTATAGAGTGTCGGGAACTGCAGTGGGTGATTTTGGGTGTGTTTTTCCTTTCCGCCACTGATTTGAGGTAGGATATCCCTTAAACAAGCCTTTATCATATAAGTTTCATCATTATCGTGCTGTTATAACCTTATTTATATGATATTTTCTGCTATTAAAACTTTTTTTAAGTGTTTTGTGTGAAAATGATGTTTTATGCCATATTTTGTTAAAAATGTTGTTGTTTTGGTGTAAATGTGCACTCCTCTTGTTTGATAAATTATTCCATGATATTTTGCACTTGGTTTATGGTATTTTGAATATTTTTCAATATCATGAAAAAATTTATGGCATTAAAAGGTTATTTTATCCCTTTTTAAGTGCGTAAAATAAGTTATTTTGTTAAAGAGTGTCTCGCATGGGTTCGACAAATTGCCCGGTTGGATTTTATGTGTCTAGTGAAATTTAAAATGATTTGTTTGGATTTATAAATATATTTTAAGAATTAAAAAAAATATTTTGGGATACATTTATGACTTTATAATTTGTATTTGTTTTATGAAACAAATGGGTGTTTTTTTATAGCATAATTTGGCCCGAGTTGCTTGAAAATGGCCCGTTTCACAACCTAATGAAAATGGTTGTATTTTGAATATGTACCCTGAGTGTTTTAAGGGATTTATGAATTTTTTTCTTCTAGAAATTGTGTGTATACACCTCCTTAATAAAATTTTAATTCATATCTTTGTCAAATTTTAGTTTTGAGAAAATGCTTAAAGACCAGTTAGGTCTATCCTGAAAATGAATAATGAGTGTTTTACATATATATACATTGTTGTGTCAATTAATATTGTTTTATAGTCCATTAAATGATTTTATTAAATGTTTTTAGGGATTCTAAATATGGTTGGGTATTTTTTTTTGTGTTTTTATACTTAAAATAGAGTATTTCAATGAGTTTTATTTGAAAAACCTCAATACACTCCTTGAAATTGTTTTACGAAACTTTTTAGTGGTTTATTGATTCGTAAAAGAAATGTGAAGATATTTTGTGGGTTGTTTGTGTGTTTATGGTTTGGTAATGGATTTTTTATGAGAAATGTGTATTTGATAAAATGTGTAACTTGATTGAGCACTGAAGTGACTCCTGGGTATCTAGGTGGGCGGACGTGTACTAGTATGCTATTGATCTTATGGGGTTTGGCCCCTATTTCACGTAGAAAGTTTGATGATGAAAAAACTAACTAAAATACGATGATGATGATGTTGGGGGACCACTAGGTTATGGGTATTCTCCCTACTAGTGGCTTGTGTGCACGAGAACCGATATTTATTATGGTTACTTTCACCAAGATATGAGGTACCTGGGGCTTACAACTAACTAGTGCCTAGGGGTGTTCCGGTGATTTGTGCCCATTGGCTATTTTTTACTCACTATCGGAATATGGGGTGTTTGTGTAGTAAATTAAGCATTGTTTTTGATTTATTTAAAATTGTACATTCATTAAAGCATCCCTCTTAAAAACCCGTTTCATTTTGAAGTTTCACCTCTTTGAAAATTGTTACTAGCATTCTTGTTTATAAAACATGCAATTTTTTGTCTACAGAATGTGACCTGTAACACCCGAATATTTTAGGAGATGTATTTTGTTTTTATAAAAAATGTTATACGCAAAAGAATCTTTCACTACACACAACACTGTCTTGGCTTGGGTTCCACACTAGAGCAACCTTCCTCGGTAGCTTGCGTTGTACGCAATTCTGAGTTTCACTAAACAATGATATATTATTAAAATAATATATGAAATAGTCGTTATGAATAGAAATACCCACTGTTTGAAATTTTATAAATTTTATCTTTCAAAATGGACTTTATTTTTGGATTCGGAATATTGAAATTATCCTAGGGTGAAATTTTTGTATTTTTCTGAAAACTTTCAATTTTTGATGAATAGTGAAAACACCGAGTTATTGGTTTAAAACTGTCTTTTTATTTAAATAATAATTTATTTTATTTACATTTTTTTTAGGTAAAAATATATACATAATTCCTATATAAGTTCAATGTAATTCATTGGAGTCATTTTATAACAATTTTATATATATATAAATTTTATTGAACTTTTCACCGTCTTTTACCCACCTCCTTGGAGAATTAGCGAATTTACATAAAACATAATTCTACCACTTCTGTGAATGTAATTTCAAAAATTCGAGAGAGACAGTTGATGTCAGTAAGTAAAATGTAGTTCAATGAGATGAAAATAATTTTTGGTGAATAGTAACTTTTTACTTTTATTTACCACGGTTAAAAGTAAATAGGGTAATTAAGGGTAAAAATGATATTATTCTTACCCTAACACATGTCCAAATTCTGTTGGATAAGATTAATTTGACCAAAAACGACCCTAGGAATAAAATATGTCCATTTAGGTCCACTTGGAATAGATTAAGACATTTATTATTATTTTATTTAAAGAATAGTTAAAATAGTTAAAAGCAATGTTTAATAACTAAAACATTTTTAATTTAGCGTAATACATAAGGTAAATTCGACTATAAATATTCAATAAAAATATGAACTTATTTCCTACATAATGATATTTTATTTATAATTTTTAGAAATTAAATAATTTAATTTATTTATGACACAATGATGATGCAGTAATTACCTTATTAATGAAATATTAACATAATTGTTGTTATAAATACCAAAACAAATGTAATTTGAGACTTTTTAAGAATTAAACTAATTTTCTAGGTTAATATGACATGTTAGTATTGAATAAATTAACTTTTTTTGAACAAATCATGCTGTTATTATTTTCACAAAAATAAATTTCCAAATAGTGTCAAAATTGACATAAAATAGTTTTTAAAAAAAATATTATATTATTAATTGATATTATATTCCTAAAAATATAAGGTTTGTCAAAATGACTTAGATAAGGATATATCTATTAATAATGAACAACATGGGGTTCGTTTGTATTGTTATAGTCAGTTTATTAACCATATAGTGTAATAAAACAAGACAACACGGTAAAATTTAAATTATTTATCTTAGAGTTAAATCTAAATGATAAGGATATAATAGTAACATAAACTTGTCTAAAACCTATTGGTTGAGTGGATTTCGACCCATGCCCACCCTATCCTAGAAATAAATTAATTCAAAACTATTATAAACCGAATATGACTTTATTATAAAATTATATTTTATGTTCTTCCAAAGGTGCCCCTCTCCTCCCTTAAAAAAGGGAACCTCCTCCCTCTTCTATTTACACATCATTGAGCGTTCAAGCTCGACCAAACCCTACCAATTTCTATTCTCCACTTCTCTAAGAATATACTATAGGTCCTGGTCTTCTTTAAATACCATATTTAGTACCCTGAGTGGAGATTAAGAAGAGGTGCGTCAAAGAAGAGGTAATATCCATTACTGATCCTTTCCAATTTCTTTCCCCTTCAACTTTGTATTATTTAGTTGTTTCATTATAAATTAATAACATCAGTATCAATAATATACTGATATGTTAATATAAATATGAAACAACCATATTTTACTTTCTATCTATCCTACGGAAAATGAAATCACCGCGCATGTGTACGTATGGAATACCGTCTCCACGTCGTGGTTTAATCTGTTTTCCACCACCTTACTTGGATGGGTATAATGGTGTAGAGAATAACTATATATGATTATTATAAAATGATAATAATTTTTAGACATTCCATCATCCACTCCAATACCATTCAAAAAATTGTGGGAACAATATCATCGCTCGTGCGTACGTACGGACTACCGTCTCCATGATGTGATGCGACTTGTTCTACATGATCTTAATTAAATGATGATTATATAGATGAATTGAATGAATAAATATGATATATATTAAACTAATATCATTATCTAAATAAGTTATCTCTAACCTAAAAAGAGAAAAAATAATTTATTCGACAAAACATGCATAAGAACATAAAACAATAAACACCCGAATAACAAGTAGCAATGAAATATTACTAATAAGAAGTAAGAATACGACCATATATGATATCATAACAATGAATATGATTCTTTAACAAGTAAATGACATTATTTGAAACATTTTATAGGAGTTTCAGATACATACAAAGCATATCAGACCTAAGGTACGGGAAAATCACACAATCTCATTTTTATCTGAGATTGTTTATACATTGGTATTTACTGGGGTGTATTTATCATCCACATCCTTGTTTCATCAATATGTAATATTATTCCTATACTCCTACAATTGATTAAATACAGTTGTACCTATTGGTGATTTTTTTTAGTAAAATATATCAAAGGAATCTTTTGTCGTATTCAGTACGAGATACTTTTTTGACTTTTCCAGAAAAAGTACAGGGAGAATTTTTTTTAACTTATACAACATGAATGGTTTTTTATGATTTTATAGAACATTATTTCCATAAATATTCCTTTACAAGTTTTAAAGTTTATTTTTAATTAACTTCTTTTAGTTTAAAATTTTATGACATGTTAATAAAGGAAAATTATTTTTGAAGTAGAAAGGATATGTTCCTCAAGAATGGAGTTCAACTATTTTATCAACCTAAGATAATATAGGGTTCTGTTTATATCCCTATTATTACATTTATTTGATTATGTTATGATGGAATTAATTTTATGAAGTCCTTTATCTTATATGTATTGTTTTATGATGACATGATGTTTAAGAATCCCATTTTTATTACATGGGTTATTCTATGATATATGATGTATGATTTTGTGGCACACGTAAGAATGGTCTCATTATGAGATGGGTGGGACCTATATCTCCCTCCAATGCATTGGGTAAAGATTTATATCTCATGAGATAGACTTGGCTGGAATGGACAGTTAAACTTTATTAGTGATATTGGACTGGAACGAGGAGTGAACTCGGTTCAGAAATGGACTTTTTCCCCTAAGATACTGTTGGCAATGAGTCTTGGATAATAAGAAATGATTATCTATTATTATGTGTGTATGCAACAATGTTTCATATTATATGTTATGATTATTGGGATTTCACTTTCACTACTATCATTTATCCCATGTTATGATATTATGATCTCTTTTTCAGGTTAAGATTTTCAAAATGTTATGTTCTTATGAATATGATATGATTGATATTTCCTTTGTTTACCCTTTCTGAGAATTTGAGCTCACCCTTTTGTATGTTTTATTTTCCCCAGGTCAGGAAGAAGGATATTAAGTAGGATATTCTAAATGGACTCTAGATATGATGAAATAAATGGGAGACAATGTAGATGCTTTATGAACCAGTTGTTTATGTTTCCCAGTTTCTAAATACACTATACCTATACGGTCCTTTCATGGTTTTGTGATATGTTGAAATAAGTATGCTTCAATTATGAAGTAATAACAATGTATGTAAAGTATGGGTCGTTATAGTTGGTATCAAAGGAAAGTTATAGTCAACCTTTGGAAACTAGGATGTGAATGCCTTAGTAAGAACCCTAAGGATGTGTCTAAGAATAGAACACAATATTAGTGTTTTAGAAATGGCCATGAATATCCTATGATAGGACCTAATGTTTGAAATTTTATTATTGATTATGTGGTTTTCCAATTATGATTAGTGTTTCTCACACCATTCTTATTAGTTTTAGTCAATGGCTGGAACCCGAAAGAATTGTGTTAAAGATGAATGTGACGGGCAATGAAATGATTGTACCTCTGAGAAACCAAACATTATGGAAGCTGGAATGAAAAATCTTGTAGCCATTCTCACACAACATTCTCAAGAAATGAATCATGCAGGACTTTCACATGAGAAAAAGAAGGAGCAACATTCTGTTGAATCCTTCATGAGGCAGCGTCCACCCTCATTCAGCAGGTCTACTGATCCATTAGTTACTGAATAATGGATCAATACTACTTAAAAGATATTTTCAGTTCTTCAATGATCTGACATTATAATGTCATCTTATCAGTATATCGTTTGGAAGGTGAAACTGATCAATGGTGGAATATTATCAAGAATACAAGGCAAAGAGACGAAATTGAGTCCATGGAATGGGAAGAGTTCAAGAACATATTTTTTAATAAATACTTCCCCCATATTCTTCGAACAAAGATAGAGAGTGAGTTTCTTGAACTAAAGAAAAAGGATGATGATTCTGTTGGTACCTACGAAGTAAATTTTACAAGACGTCCATTGTATGCTTTCGGAATTTTTATCCAACCTGAGAGTAAGATCGATCGATTCTTTAGTGGCATAAAACCAAGTCTTCGATGGGCATTATCCATAAGGTACTTCAATGGCTATGAGGAAATTGTTCGATGTTCCCTCAAGGTTGATATGGAGATTGGAGTAACCAATCAGTTATATGGGTTTGATAAGAAGAGGAAAATGGAATTCAATGGGAAATCTAAAGACCACACTTAAAAGAAGATTAGTATTCTGTTATGCTCAAAGTGTGGAAAGAAACATATAGGGAATTTTCTTAAAGGGAAAATTAAATGTTTCAAATGTGGAAAGGAAGGTCATCAGGCATGAGTGCCGCAATGATGGGAAAAAGATGTCTAGTGAGGTGAAAATATTAAAGTCTACACAGAATGCACCTCCTACACTTCAATGTTACAAGTGTAATGAAATGAGGAATTATACTAATCAATGCCCTAATCCAAGGGTTGTTGATGATGATCAACGTCAACAAACTATTAAGGGCAGTGACAAAGGAAAGTCACATGCAATTTCTATTGGCGATGTTAAGTACGACAACGAAGTGGTGAAAGGCACACTTACCATCCACTCTAAAGTAGAAATTTTTTTATTTGATTCTGGATCCTCCCACTCTTTTATTTTTGAAGAAATTTCTAAGGGTATCTCCGTACTACCTCAACAATTTTCTGTTCAGTTAGCTATGTAAACTCTTAATGGCACAACGGCCGCATCAAAAGTTTACAATTCTTCTCAAATTGATGTTTGTGGGAAAGTGCTTCCTGCAAATCTTGTGATCCTTCCAATAGTGGAATTAGATGTGATTCTTGGCATGGATTGGCTTTTTTTATATGGAGCTCATATCAATTGAAAAAGAAGGGAAATCACATTTAATATTCCTGATCAATATACTATCATCTATCAATCTAAGAATTAATATAACATTCTAGTGGAAATTTATTCCATCTTATGGGTCTTGATTCCAATAAATGAAGGTTATTTATTGCAAATGGTTGGAGAGAAACTCGCAATTTAGAATATTCCCATTGTACAAGAGTTTTATGATGTCTTTCTAGAGGAATTACCTAGTATTCCACCAAATCGTGATGTTGAGTTTTCAATAGATCTCATATCGGGTGCTATGCCCATTTCAAAGACACCTTATAGAATGGCACCAATTGAGTTTCAGGAATTGAAGAAGCAACTCCAAGAGAATCTTGATAAGGGATTCATACGCCCTAGTGCGTCACCTTGTGGAGAACCTGTTCAGTTTGTTATGAAGAAATATGGATCAATGAGACTCTGCATTGATTATCGAGAACTTAACAAGATCACTATCAAGAACAAATATCGTCACCCACGCATTGATGACTTATTTGACCAACTATGCGGTGCTCAATACTTTTCCAAGATTGATCTTTGTTCTGGGTATCATCAATTAAGTGTCAAAAGGGAGGATATACCAAAGACGACTTTCCGTACAAGTTATGGACACTATGAATTTATAGTGATGCCATTTGGTCTTACTAATGCCCCTTCTAGCTTCATGGATCTAATGAATAGAGTCTTTAGAGACTCTTTTGATCAGTTTATGATAGTCTTTATAGACGATATTCTTGTTTATTCAAAGAGAAAGGAAAAACATGAAGATAAATTGAGAATTGTATTAAAGACCCTTAGAAAGGAGAAGCGTTATACAAAATTTACCAAGTGCGAATTTTGGCTTCAAAAAGATTCATTTTTGGGTCACATAATCTCAAAAGAGGGGATATCTATGGATCCAGTAAAAATAGGGGTTATTGAAAGGTGGTCGAGACCAACAATAGTAACTGAGATCCGATGTTTTCTTGGTCGGGCTTGATATTATCGACGTTTTGTGAATGTTTTTTCATGGTTATCTAATCCACTCACTAGGTTGACTCGAAAAGGAGTTAAGTTAATGTGGATGGAGGAGTGTGAAGCAAATTTCAAGGAGTTAAAAAGAAGGTTATCCAGTGCACCTGTGCTCACACAACCTCGTAGTGGAGAAAGGTTTGTGATCTACAGTGATGCATCCAAAAAGGGATTGGGGTGTATTCTCAGGAAAACTGATTTGGTGATAGCTTATGCCTCACGATAGTTGAAAATCCATGAGAAAAATTACCCAACTAATGATTTGGAGTTAGCTGCTGTAATATTTCCATTAAAGATTTGGAGGTGTTATCTTTATGGTGAAAGGTGTGGTACTTATACTGATCATAAAAGTTTGAAGTATATTTTCACACAAAAGGAGATGAATATGTGCCAAAGAAGATGGTTGAAGCTGATTAAGGATTATGACTACTCAATTCATTACCATCCTGGGAAAGAAAACAAGGTGGCAGATGCATTAAGTCGGCAAGACCATGATAGCTTATCCATGATGAGGATCACAAAAGATCTAATATTTATGGATTTACAAAGGATGGATCTTGGAATTATAATGGAAGGGGAAAATCATATCTTTTTCAAATGAATGTTTAACCATCTATGCATGTGAAGATTAAAGAGGTGCTGAAAGAAGATGCAGAGTTACAAAAGAAAGTGAGAAATGTTCCAGAATTCCACTTTGATTGTGATGAAATAATAAGGTTCAGGAATCAGGTTTGTGTTCCTCTCATCCCATAATTAATGAAGGAGCTACTGGATGAGGATCATAGTTCTTCATTCTCTATTCATCCTGGTAGCACGAAGATGTACAGGGACCTGAAAGAGTACTTCTGGTGGGATGGCATGAAAAGAGATGTTGCTGAATATGTCTCTCGATGGTTGGTTTGTCAGCATGTTAAAGATGAGAGACAGAAGTCTAAGTGGATGTTATAACCATTACCCATACCATAATGGAAATGAGAAAACATCACTATGGACTTTGTCACCAGACTTCTTAAAACATCCAAAGGCAATAATGCTATCTAGGTCATAGTTGGTCGTCTTATGAAGTCAGCACACTTCATTGCTATTAGAGAAGATATCTCTCTTGATCAGCTTGCGAGGATATATGTAATGGATGTGGTAATATTGCATGGAGTAACAATTTCTATTATATCTGATCGGGATCCGAAGTTTACCTCGATGTTTTGGCGAAGTCTTCACCATACTCTAGATATAGAGTTGAGTTTCAGCACTACTTATCATCCTCAGACAGACGGTCAGTCTGAGAGGACAATTAAAACTCTAGAAGACATGTTGAAAGCTTGCTCTATGGATTTCAAAGGTGGTTGGGATCAACACCTACCATTGGTGGAATTTTCTTATAATAATAGCTTTCACTCCATTATTCAGATGGCTCCATATGGATCTCTCTATGGAAAGAAATGCAGAACTCCAACTTGTTGGGATGAAGTTGGGGAATGAAAGCTATTGGGACCAAATCTTGTTGATGAGATGGTAGAAAAGGTCCGATCTATTCAACAAGACATAAGAGAAGCTCAGAGTCGACAAAAAAGTTATGCCAATAACCGAAGAAAAGACCTAGAGTTTGAAGTGGGTGATAAAGTGTTCTTGTGTATATCTCCCTGGAAGAGAGTAATGAGATTTGGAAAGAAGGGAAAGCTGATCCCTAGGTATATTGGTCCTTTTGAAATATTGGATCATGTTGGGAAGGTAGATTACCGATTGGAACTTCCACCGAATCTCTCTCAATTTCATGATGTGTTCCGTGTATCTATCATGAGAAAGTACATACCAGATCCTTCACATGTACTAAGCACATAAGTTGTACCGCTGGAGGAAGATCTCTCTTATGAAGAACAGCCAATAGAGATTCTGGATCGTAGTGAAAAGGTACTACGAAACAAGACCACTCCCTTGGTAAAATTTTTATCGAGGAACCACCAATAAGCTAAATGAGAACTTTAGGATATGATGAGGGAGAGGTATCCTCATTTGTTTGTTACAAAGCAACGAACTTCGAGGATGAAATTATTTTTAAGGGGGGTAGAATGTGACACACCCGGATATTTTATGAGGAGAATTTTTTTTTATGAATTATGTTATACGCAAAGGAATCTTTCACTACACACAACACTGTCTGGGCTTGCGTTCCACTCTAGAGAAACCTTCCTCGATAGCTTGCATTTTACACAATACCGAGTTTTACTAAACAACGATATGTTATTAAAATAATATATAAACTAGCTGTTATGAATAGTAATACCCAAATTTTGAAATTTTATAAATTTTATCATTCAAAATGGACTTCATTTTTGAATTTGGAATATCAAAATTATCCTAGGGTGAATTTTTAGTATTTTTTTGAAAACATTCAATTTTTGATGAATAGTGAAAACACTAAGTTATTGGTTCAAAACCGTCTTTTTATTTAAATAATAATTTATTTTTTTAATTTATTTTTGGTCAAAATAGATACATAATACCTATATAAGTTCAATTTAATTAATTGGAGTCATTTTATAATAATTTTATATATATAAAAATTTTATTGTACTTTTCACCGTCTTTTACCCACCTCCAAGGAAAATTTGTGAATTTACAGAAAAATTAATGTTACCGCTTCTGTGAATGGAAATTCAAAAATCCGAGACACACGTTTGATTTCAGTAAGTAAAATGTGGTTCAATGAGATGAAAATAATTTTTGGTGAATAGTAACTTTTTTACTTTCATTTACCACGGTTAAAAGTAAATTGGGTAATTATGGATAAAAATGATATTATTCCTACCATAATACTTGTCCTAATTCTATTGTATATGTGAAATTCGACCAAAAACAACCTTATCAATAAAATATGACCATTTAGGTCCACTTGGAATAGATTAGGACATTTATTATTATTTTATTTAAAGAAGAGTTAAAATAGTTAAAATCAAAGTTTAATAACTAAAACATTTTTAATATAGGGTTATACATAAGATATATTCAACTATAAATATTCCATAGACAGATAAAAATATTTCCTACATAATGATATTTTATTTATAATTTTTATACCTTAAATAAATTAATTTACGTATGACACATTGATGACACAGTAATTACCTTTTTAATGAAATATTAACATAATTGATGTTATAAATACCCAAATAAATGCAATATTAGTCTTTTTAAGAATTCCACTAATTTTATATGTTAATATGACATGTTAGTATTGAATAAATTAGCTTTTTTTGAACTAATCATGCTGTTATGCGTTTCAAAAAAATCAATTTCCAAATAGTGTCAGAATTGACATAAAATAGTTTTTAAAACAAATATTATATCATTAATTGTTATTATATTCCTAAAAATCTATGGTTCTTCCAAATGACATAGATAAGGATATATATATTAATAATTAACAACATGGGGTTGTTTTTTCTTGTTATAGTATGTTTTATAACCATATAGTGTAAGAAAACAAGAAGATACGGTAACAGTAAAATTACTTAACTTGGAGATAAATCTAAATGATAAGGTTACAATAGTGACCTAAACTTGTCTAAAACCTATTGGTTGAGATTATTTCAATCCCTAACCACCCTAGACTCGAAATAAATCGATTTTATGCTATTATAAACCGAATATGACTTTATTATAAAATAATATTTTATGTTTTTTCAAAGGTGCCCCTCTCCTCCCTTATAAAAGGGCACCTCCTCCCTATTCTCTTTACACAACATTGAGACTTCAAGCTCGGCCAAACCCTACCTATTTCTCATCTAAACATCCCTAGTAATATCCTAGTGGTTCTGTTCGTCTTCAAAGACCATTTTTAGTACCCTTGGAGGAGATTAAGAAGAGGGGCGTCAAAGAAGAGGTAATATCCATTATTGATCCTTTCCCATTTATTTCTTCTTCAACTTCTTCTTCATTAGTGGTTTCATTATAAAGTAATAACATCAGTATAAATGATATACTTATTTGTTATTATAAATATGAAACAACCATATTTTACCTTCTATCTATCCTACAGAAAATGAAATCACCGCGCATGCGTATGTACGGAATACCATCTCCACGCCCTAGTGTAATCTGTTTTCCACCACCACCTTACTTGGATGGGTATAATGGTGTATATAATAACTATATATTAATATTAAAACATTATAATAATTCTGATACATTCCATCACCCACTCCAATACCTTTCAAAAAATTATGGGAACGATATGATCGCTTGTGCATACGTACGGACTACCGTCTCCACGATGTGATGCGACTCGTTATACATGATGTTCATTAAATGATGATTATATAAATGAATTGAATGAATAAATATGATATATATTACACTAATATAATTCGGTAAATAAATTATCTATAACCTAAAAAGTGGAATAAGAATTTATTCGACAAAACATGCATAAGAACATAAAGCAATAAACACCCGAATAACAAGTAACAATGAAATATTACTAATAAGAAGTAAGAATACGACCATATATTATATCATAACAATGAATATGATTCTGTAATAAGTAAATTACATTATTTAAATCATTATATAGGATGTTCAGATACGTACAACTCATATCGGACCTAAGCTAAGGGAAAATATCACAATCTCATTTTTATCCGAGATTGTTTATACTTTGGTATTTACTGGGGTATATTTATCATCCACATCCATGTTTCCTCAACATGTAATATTATTCCTATACTCCTACTATTGTTTAAATCCAACTTTACCAATTGGTGAATTTTTTTTATAAAATATATGAAAGGAATCTTTTGTCATTTTTAGTACGAGATACTTTTTGACTTTTTCAGAAAAAGTATGAGGAGAATGTTTTTTAACTTATACGGCATGAATGGAATTTTATGATTTCATAGAACATTATTTCCATGAAGCTTGATTTCCAGGTTTTCATGTTTATTTTTAATTAACTTCTTTTAGATTAAAATTGTATGACATGTTAAGAAAGGAAAAATGATTTTCAAGTAGAAAGGATATTTTCCTCAAGAATGGAGTTCAAATGTTTTATCAGAATTATTTTCCTTCTAAGATAATATAGGGTTCTGTTTCTATACCTATTATTACATTTATTTTATTACGTTATGATGGAATTATTTTTATGAAGTCCTTTATCTTATATGGATTATTTTATGATGACATGATGTTTAAGAATCCCATTTTTATTAATGGGTTATGCTATGATATGTGATTTATGATTTTGTTGCACACATAATAATGGTTTCATTATGAGATGGGTTGGACCTATATCTCCCTCCAATGCATTGGGTAATGATTTATATCTCATGAGATAGACATGGCTGGAACAGAAAGTTAAACCGGTTCAGTGATACAGGACTGGATTGAAGAGTGAAATCAGTTCAGAAATGGACTTCTCCTACTAAGATAGTCTTGGAAACGAGTCTTGATGAATAAGAAATGATTCTCTATGATTATGTGTGTATACCAAAATGTATCATGTTATATGTTATGATTATTTTTATTCCACTTTCACTACTATGATTTATCCCATGATATGATATTATGATCTCTTTTGCAGGTTAAGATTTTCAAAATGTTATGTTCTTATTAATCTGATATGATGGATATTTCCTTTTTTTACCCTTACTGAGCATTTGAGCTAACCCTTTTGAATGTTTTCTTTTCCCCAAGTCAGGAATAATGATATTAATTAATATATTCTAAAAGGACTCTATATATGATGAAATAAATGGGAGACAATGTAGATTCTTTATGAACCAGTTGTTTATGTTTCCGAGTTTCTAAAGACACTATACCTATATGGTCCTTTCATAGTTTTGTGATATGTTGTAATAAGTATTCGTCAATTATGAAGTAATCTCAATTTATG
This sequence comes from Viscum album, assembly GCA_963277665.1. Lineage (NCBI taxonomy): Eukaryota > Viridiplantae > Streptophyta > Magnoliopsida > Santalales > Viscaceae > Viscum > Viscum album. The sequence continues at coordinate 626,710,610 of OY728167.1, forward strand.
TAATGTATGGTACTTTATATGACCTAATTTGGAAAACATACCTTCATATATTGCATTTAAAACATTAAATTGATGTTTCTTTTATTTTAAAGTATGTGCATTGGGAATAGAATATCGGGCTATGCTATTGAGTTTTAATACTCACACCAATTGTCTTATTCTATTTGTATCTCTTGTGTAGGATTCAACTTGAGTTCGATCACCTTGGGCGATATGTGATATTTGTGTTAGAGATTGACTAGAGAGGTCACATGGAGTTAGTGGGTTATTAGGTTTGGTCAGTTGAGTAGTTTGTTTAGTTGTAATTTTAGTTTATTGTACAAATAATGTTCAATTCAATTTTTATGTAAATGTATTTTGGGTTGTCCATTTTTTCCACTATTTGTTTTATTGTTAATATTTGGGATAAGTCGTTCCCTTATATACTATACTGATTCCCTCGGTGCTTGTTTCCATCCCTGGAGGATCAGGAATGTCTCTCGGGACTTGTCGCGGGCTAGCGTGGGTGACCGATTCAGGGTCGACTCGGGAAATTTCGTTAAAAAATGGTATCAGAAGGGGTTGGATCTTAGCAGACCTTTCTTTTTAGAGTTCCCTTATTATTTGAGGGATGTCAAGGTAGATGGAGTAAGATTATTGTGACTTGAGGGGTAAGTGCGGGAAGAGCATCACAAACTCTTTCTCGTTCGGATCGTTGAGCTTCCACGAGATGTCAGGTTTTATTAGTGTACTTTGTTCTTGTTGATTGTTTGGTTTTGGGATATGACAAGGGGAGTTTGAATAATGGCCTCAATGAGATCACAGGTTCTGGAATGACATGTGGAGCTGAGGAATTGTCTTAATAAGTCTCCCTGTGTTGGTTTTGTGTTCTACATATGACCGCCAACTATATGGTCAAGTCACCCACCGACACTAGTTCCCTTTTGTGGGTTTCTTGGACCTTTCTTGAATTATGAACTTTTTTTTTGAAAATACTTATGTGATAATTATGGAATTGTGTTTTAAAGGAAGGATTGCATTATGAGAAGTGAAAATGGGGTTTAAAAAAATTAAATTTAAGAATAGTTTTGGAAGGTTGTGTTTTTCTAAACAATTTTTGGGGGGGAAGTGGAAATGATTTAACAGGATGGGATTTTCCCTAATCTAAACTTGTGGTTTGTTGAAATAATATTTTTTGAAAGTGTGAATCATTTTATATTGATTATGAATCTTATTTTTAATGGGGTGTTTTGGGATGTTTAAATGTGTTTGAATCTAATGAATTTTTTTAGCGGTTGGTGTTTTCCTAGAAAGGGTATTGGTCTCAATGGACATAAGATTATGAAAAGATACCTTGCTTATTTTTTAAAAATGGGAAATTTCAATTTGGAATAGAATGGTTTTTTTGGATGTTATATTAAATTAAATGGATTTTTTTTCAAATAGTTTATGATAAAGCATGGCTTGTATTTTGAAATCTTAAAATGTTTTTTGATTTGGTGGTTAATGTGACTTTTGAAGGTATGTGATTATTTTTGTAATGATGATGTTTTATTTTTGCATTTGGTGTTTTCAGGGGTTCTCTCATGAAGGTTTTATGGATATATGTATGAATTGCCGATATGGAATTGTATTTGAGTGCCTGAGGTGGCACAGAAATGTTCATGTTAGTGAGACTTCATGAAATAGAATTTGTGAATGTGAAAATCCATGAAGTTGTTCTATTTTTTTCAAAATTGGTTTGAGATGCAAAATTGTGGTGTTTTATATGAACCGACAGTTATGTGGATGGTTTATCCTATTTATTAGAAGTGGTTTTTATTTGGTATGCTTCCTTATGATCTAGTAGTCATACTATTGTTGCGTCATCAGATGGGATCTTATTGGTCGCTCGATTTTGGGGTAATGTTCAGCGGGTTTCTAAAGATGTGTTGGATGTTGTGATGTGGCCAGAAATGGTTCTCCATTGGCAATATTTCAAGATGAACAACCTATGTATTTGTTTCAAATGTTTAATCCACCTCTTAGAATGATACCTCAGCCTGTTTTTTGAAATAGTGAGTTATTTGGGCTCGATTTAATGTGCCTTTCCTTTATGGTGATTCTCTTGGCTGTAGTAGTTGTGTTTAGTGATGTTTAGTGGCTGTTTTTGTGTGCCTTGTTCATTCTTCTCCTTGTTTGGAGTGGTAGAAAATAGTGTTTTGTATCTCAATGTTATTGTTTTGGTAAAAATTTCTTATTGATAAAGAGGGCTTCATGGTGTCTCTTGATCTATTGTTTCTTCCTAGGAGTGTTAACTGGTACTATGTGGAACCAAGGGATAGAGTACAAGTTGTAGATTATCAAATCCAAACTACGAGGCAAGAGATGCTTCATCCATCAGAGCTCCAGTCATAGGTTTCAGAGTGAAGCTGGTGCATAGTCAGGAGTCATTGGATTGTGGGTAGTCTTTCTAATATCACGCCTCTATCATTTTAGTCAGGTAGTTACATTGTATCCTTTTTGGTTTCAATGGCCCAATGATTGGGTCCCCTTCCCTCCCCTCCCGAATTGGTGGGGTTTTGGATCCGTGCAGAGAGTGTTTCCCAGTTCTTCCACCTCCATTCGAGAGTGGGTGGATTAAATGTTCATGTTGTGTTACTCTCAACATGGGTTGGTAGGTTGTTTCAGGAGAGTTTTGGTGGGCTTGTGTGAGTGAGGCCTGATTCTAGATCATGTTGAATTCTTGTTTCTTAATTTCTAGTTGGTTTCTAATGATGGGGAGACCCACCATGGGTTATATGGATTTACATCCTATGAACATGTCTACTGGTATTTTTTTCTTAACGGTGGGGAGTCAATTCTGGACTCACCTGAAATATTTTGTTTACGTGAGTGGTCTTAATTTTTGGTGATCATTGTGTTCATTGGAAGAAGGCCCAACTATCAGGTTCTTAATTTGGTTGTGGAGGATGTGACTCGATCCATCAGTCGATTATACGGAAGTGGTTGTGATTTGGTGTTTTCTTTGAGGCAAGAGGATTAAGTTCATTTAATTGTGAATAATATTTACTTTTATTGAGAGGTTGAATCATATTGATAAGGAATCTTTAGTTTTTGATCTTTTTGCTGGAAAGTGATATGTCTTTCCGGGGGTAGAAATCATTAATGGTGGAGAGAATTGTCAGACCTAGCTTTTCATGTATTTATTTTGATCTGGTTAAATTGAAAACATGATCCTTTTACTGCCTCTTGGGTGAGATTAATGTTGAGTATTAAAGATCCATTTATATCGAATCATCCGTCTTTGGGTTTGTCAATTAATTTTTTTGGAATTTTTGTAGAAAGAGTGGTTGCTTCCTGATTTTTCCAAACCGTGAGTCCATTTCCAGATTTAAAAACATATTTTGCTTCATTTATAAATCAGCCATTTTTTAACATTTTTGTCACATTAAAATTCCAATTTTCCGTCCCCTAACAAATTCAATCCTACATATCCTTTTGGACCCATTGAGAATTAATAATCATTTTGAATATGGGGTTTCTATTCAGGTAATGGGCCAGCCCGTGGGCCCATTTCTAGTATTTTTTTAAATTATTTCTTTTATATATTTTTTATTGTTTGACATTGTTCGTTTAATCCCCCTACCACTAGATCCCATGATACCTATGAAAACCCCCATTTTCTATTTTCACCATTTGGAGCTCATCATAGCCGAGTATTAGAGGAAAACTTCTCAATATTCCTGAAATCATCCAGATTTTCTAAGGTAAATTGTCTCCTTCATTAGTCCTTTATATTTCACTATTTTTACCCAAAATAAAATATCCCTGGTTCGTCCAGAACTAAGGAGAATCTCCATGAAGTTACATTCCATTACCTTTCCTCTAATGGTGCAGATCTAAGGGAATGTTAAGAGTCCTTTAGTTTCAAATGTGACATTCCCTCCCATTTCTTCTCCATCTTCCTTCTCCTTCCATTTTCTTGTGGACTATTTTAATACCTTGGTCATGATCGACCTAGGGTCTGGTTTTGGAATGATTTTAATGGGGTTTTGGTTCTTTTAGGGTGTTTATTAATAGTATTAGAGTGTCAGGAACCATAGTGGGTGATTTTAGGTGTGCGTTTCCATTCTGCCACAGATTTGAGGTATGATATAACTTGAAAAAGACTTTATCATTTAAGTTTCATCATTATAATTATATTATAACCTTATTTATATGATACATGCTACTGTGAAACCATGGTTTTAATTTTTTTGTGTGAAAATGATGTTTTATGCCTTATTTTGTTAAAAATATAGATGTTTTGGTATAAATTTTCACTTCTCTTGTTTGATAAATTTTTCCACGAGCTTTCACACTTCGTTTATGGTTTTCTTAATATTTTTTAGTATCTTTAATAAATATATGGAATTAAAATTGTATTTTATCCCTTTTTTAGTGCATAAAATTAGTTGTTTGGTGAACGAGTGCATGCCTTGTGTTCAGTGAATTTCGGGTAGGATTTTATGTGTATAGTGCAATTTAAAATGATTTTTTGGATTTATAAATACAATAGAAGCATGAGAAAAATTATTTTGGGATCCTTTAATGGATTTCCATTTTGGAATTGGTTTTACAAAAAAAATCGTTTTTGGTTTACAACATGATTTGGCCCTAATTGCCAGAAAATAGACAGTTTCACGTACCTATGAAAATGGTTGTATTTTGAATATGAAACCCGAGAGTTTTAAGGGATTTATTAATGTTTTTATATACTTAAAATTGTGTGTATACACTTCCTTAATAAAATTTAAATTCATAACTTTGTCAAATGTTAGTTTTGAGAAAACGTTTGAAGGCCCATTTGGCCTTTCCTAAAAATGAAAAATGAGTGTTTTACATGTATATAAAATGTTGTGTCAATTAAGATTGTTTTGTGGTCTATTAAATGATACTATTAAATGTTGATAGGGACTACAAATATGGTTTTGTATGTTTCTTTTGTGGGTTTATACTTAAAAGATTGTTCTTTAATGTGTTTTATGTGAAAAACATCAATACACTCCTTGAAATTGTTTTATGTAAATTGTTTGTGGTGTATTGATTCATGAAAGAAATGTGGAGAATTTTTTTTGGATGTTTGTGTATTTATAGTATGGTAATGGATGTTTGATGTGAAATTTTTATTTTATAATATGTGTAACTTGATTAATCACTAAAGGGAATTTCGGGTATCTAGGTGGGACAAAGTGTACTAGTATGCTAATGATTCTGTGGGGTTTGGCCCCTGTTTCACGTATCAAGTTTGACGATGACAAAACTTACTACACTATGATTATAATGATGTTGGGGGAACACTAGGTTATGGGTATTCTCCCTACTAGTGGCTCGGGTGCACGAGAACAGATATTTATTATGGTTACTTTCATTGAGATACTAGGTACCTGGGGATCACAACTAACTAGTGCCAAGGCGTGTTCCCGTGACTTTTTCTCATTGGCTATTTTGTACACGCTATCGGCATATGGTGTGTTTGGTTGGAAAATTAAGCAGTGTGTGTGATTTATTTAAAACTTTACATTCTTTAAATCATCCCTCTCGAAAACTAGTTTCATTTTGAAGTTTCACCTCTTGGAAAAGTTTTATTAGTATTCTTTCTTATAAAACATGCAAGTTTTTGTCAGGTAATTTTTTACTGAATGTGACCTCATTTGAAAAACAAACATTTATATATTGTATTTAAAACATGAAATTGAATTTTCTTTTATTTTAAAGGACGTTCATTGGGAATAGAATATCAGGTAACCTACTGAATTTTAATACTCACGCTTATATTCTTCTTCTATTTTTTGCCCTTCCGCAGGATTCAACTTGAGTTCAATCGCCTTGGGAGATGTGTGATCATTGTGATGGAGAGTGACCAGAGGGATCACATGGAGTTAGTGGGTTATCATTTTTGTTCAGTTTAGTAGTTGTTTTAGTTTTAATTTCACTTTCTTGTACAAATAATGTTCAACTCAATTTTTATGTAATTGTATTTTAGGCTATCCATTTCGTTCCACTGTTTGTTTGACTCTTTATATTTTGGTGTAATAATTCTCTTGTGCACTAAACTGATTCCCTCAGTGCTTTTTTCCATCCTGAGAGGATTGGGAATGCCTCTCGGGACTTGTCGTGGACTGGCTTGGGTGACCGGTTTAGGGTCGACTCGGGCTGGATCGTGACACATGGTCTCCCAAAAATTATGGTAAGCCCACAATTCTAGTCGGTAGCCACATTAATATATGGATTCACACTTCTTGTAAAAAATCTCTTCATATTTTCATTTTTTTATGATAACTATACTGATGATAATAAATTTTATGTAGAAGAATATTAAACAAGTAAAACCAAAAAGGGAAAAATTTCCTTGTTCATGTAGCTATTGAGGAATGGGATAATGAATAAGCTTGAATAATAGAATGAAAAAAAGTTAGGAAAATTACATTATTGGTATTTTTACCCATATACCATTGCAAACGAAGTATCTACCGTGAGCTAAATGGTGGATCATTAGATACCCGATACCTAACCACCAAGAACCCTATAGAAAAATTATAGGTTGAATCTCCCTGCCAACAATACAGGGTACCCAGTGAATAATTGTTGTATCATGCCACTAGCCGTTCATGAAGAACCTAAAACATGTGATCCTTCTTCATTTTAAAAACTCATTTTCTTAATAAAACTCATGGAAAATTACTACACATTATACAAAATACTATATTCAAATTTGAGAAATACGAGGCTAAAAATTGGTGTTGTTTAAAAATCTCCACTATCAGGCTTTTTAGAATCAATTAACATTCCAGATCATTCCCAATGTACCACTTAGACTATTATGGATTCTAGTACTCTAAAATCTAAATCATTCTCAAATATGGTGAAACTTCTTATCTTCTCCTTTTTATGGTACTAAACCTATCAAATTTAGAGCCTTTTAGTAAGTCATTCACAATATTCTCCATTCACTAGAAAAACTATATAACCTCAAGTAAAAACATTCTCATTCTAGTATTTCAACCCTTATTATTTACTATTTTATCAAATCATTCCATAAAGCATCATATTTGGTTATTCTCACCATTAGGGGCTCCCATAGTTCTTATTATTAGAAATTTTATATCTTATTCTAGAATAAAATATTTTTTTATCAACCATCAGCAAATTCAACATAACTGTTGCACCCACCCAATAAGTGTCGTTTTGAGGTCAAGAAAAATAGAGGTTTTTTACCTCACCATTGTTCAATATACTATAAAAAACAACCATCCATCCAATCAACTTATCTATGTTAATAAAAATAACATAGTTCGTACTTTAAAGGATATAGGAAAAGTGACAATGATGGTACATGATTCCCATTTTAAAATTTTCCATCTAAACATTGGGAAAGAGGATTGAATCCATTAATATGGTAATGAAAAAAATAAAATATGTTATTTAAATAAAAAAAATTCATTTGTGGTTTTTTATTCGATCCCGTCTATTCAATGAAATCTCTTATTTGATCTCTTATTGGCCTAATGTTTTCGTTGATTCTATATTCCAAATTATGAATCCTCTAGTGATATGAAAACATGTTCCCCAAAAGTTTTAATTTCTATATTTATATATCTGATAGTAGAATTATAAAAAAATTATCAACATTCAATTGATCACTTGTATATATATATATATATCTCTATTTTTTATCCCCTTATATTTTGGGAGAATATGATATAAATCTGTTTAATTCTAATGAATTAAAAAATGAAAATTAATTACCAATAAAACATGAAAAATATATATTTGTATCTATTAAGTGAATAAGTTTTATAGTAAATTCATATATAAAATTTAAAATAAATAATAAACCCCTTGCCATGTTTGTTTATTTTCATATATCAATTATTTTGTTAAATATCTATTTCTAGTGATATATAAAATTATCCCATGAAGTAATTAATAAAATAAATTATTATATAAAGAATTCATTAAATCCATTTAAATTCACCCATAAATTATGGAAACCAAATCTATATATAATTATGTTCAATCTAAAAAAAATTATATTCATTTATAAATCATAGGATAACTCATGAATAAATAAGAGATAAAATACGACTCACTTATTTTAAAAATGAAAAACTTTTGACAATATTATGATCAATATTAACTCAAATAGTAATTAGGTTGAAAAATATATTTAATTTTATTATCATACTTCTATTTAATTGAATATAATGATCTTATAGGTACACTTAGTGTGTAGAGATATAGGCCTGTTTCTCAGTGGTGGTAAGAAAAACCCACAACAAAAGTAGTTTCTAGAAACACATCAAGATCCTCATAGAGATAGAGACATGAAAAACATTATACAAATTCAACAGTGTAATATAATCATGTAGGTTAATTGGTATCACCTCATGATGAATCATAATTTTTCCATCACTCTTATTACCAGATTTATCTTTCCGTGAATTATCACAACGAATACGTCGGTAAACACCAGTGTAGAGACCCGTATCTTGACGTACATGGACATTACATTACATTTGCGGAATACTTAGTACATAACAAAAACACACACTAAAGGATCGTAATAGTTTAGTGTCTTTGGAAACTCGGAATGTAATCTTCTAATCGTGGTGAAAGTTCTTCAATATCTCCCATAAAGGTCATCCCTTTTTTCTACCTAAAACCTTTCTTTATATCCTGGGGAAAATAAAACATAAAAGGGTGAGCTCAAATGCTCAGTAAGGGTAAACAAAGGAAATATCAATCACATAATTTTCATAAGAACATAACATTTTTGGAAATCTTAACCTGCAAAAGAGAGCATAATTTCATAACATGGGATAAATCATAGTAGTGAAATGAAATCATAACTTAAAACATTACTCATTGTGGCATACACACATAATCATAGAGAATCATTTCTTGTTAGTCAAGACTCATTGCCAAGACTATCTTAGTGGACAAAGTCCCTTTCTGAATCGAGTAATCCTCGTTTCAGTCCTGTTTCACTGAACCGGTATAACCTACCATTCCAGCCATGTCTATCTCATGAGATATAAAATCTTTACCCAATGCATTGGAGGGAGATATAGGTCCCACCCATCTCTTAATGAATCCTTTCTTATGTGTGCCACAAAATCATAAATCATACATCATTTCATAACCCATGTAATAAAAATGGGATTCTTAAACAACATGACATCATAAAACCATTCATATAAGATAAAGGAATTCATAAACATAATTCCATCACAACATAGTCAAATCAATGTAAAAATATGGATAGAAACAGAACTCTTTATTATCTTAGATGGAAAATAATTTTGATAAAACACTTGAATTGAATTCTTGAGGAAAATATCCTTTCTTCTTCAAAATCAATTTCTTTTCACAAAACATCATGCAACTTTAAAAGAAAGAGATTTTATTGAAAATAGTCATGAAATCTTTTAGAGGAAGCTTCATGAAAATAAGGCTTTATAAAACAGTAGAAATCCGTTCGTGCCGTATAAGTTAAAAAAAAACATTCTTCGTACTTTTGTCGGAAAAGTCAAAAAGTACCTCGTACGACAAAAGATTCCTTTCATACATATTACTAAAAACTCACCGAAGGGTAAAAATGGATTTAAACAATTGTAGGTGGATGGAAATAATATTACATTTTGATGAAACATGGATGTGGATGATAAAATACACCCCAGTAAATACTTACGAATAAACAATCTCAGATAAAAATGAGATTGTGATATTTCCCTTACCTTAGGTCCAATTTGCTTCGTATGTGTCCGAACCTCCTGTATAATGATTTAAATAATGTCATTGACTTATTACAGAATCATATTCATTGTTATGATATCATATATGGTTCACTTATGACATTATATTACCCGTTCTTTTGTAAATTCCATGTTAAAGAAGCGTTTTGGGTAAAATCGTTTCATTTATCGTAGGTGTTTTGACTTGTTGTTCTTGACATCATTATTACTTATATCATGATTTACTTACTTCCAGAATATAAAATATGATTTATATATCATATATATTCAGTATATATATATATATAATAGATAGATAAATAAAATGAAAAACACCGTTCATGGAGACGGTAGTCCGTACGTACGCATGAACGCTGTTTTTCTTTCCTTATTGTCTTGAAATGGAAGTAAGTAGATGACATACATATGTATATATATATACATAAATCCAGTAGATTTATAATGTCATGTATTTCATTATTATTTCTTATATATACATTATAATCATTCTTAAATGGTTAACATGGAGAATGAATCTCATCGCGTCGTGGAGACGGTATTCCGTACGTACGCACGAGCGATGATATCATTTCTATAAATATTGAATGGATTATAAAATATATCAGAATCATTATGATGTTGTAATAACTATTTATAGTTATTCTTTACACCATTATACCCATCCATGTAAGGTGGTGGTGGAAAATAGATTACACCACGGCGTGGAGACGGTATTCCGTACGTACGCACGCGCGGTGATTTCTTTTTCCGTAGGATGGATAGATGGTGAAATAGGGTTGTTTCATACTTATAATAACATATCATTATATGAGTGATACTGATGTTATTACTTCATAATGAAACAACCTAAGAAGAAGAAGTGGAAGAAGAAATAAAGATGAAAGAATTGGTAACGGTAATTACCTCTTCTTTGAAGTGCCTCTTTGAGACCTCCTCTTAGGGCACTAGAATTGGTCTTTGAGGAAGACCAGAACCTCTAGGATGTTGCTAGGGAAGTGGAGAAGGGATTTTGGCAGGGGTTGGCCGAGCTTGAGTGCTCAAATTGGTGTGAGGAGGAGGGGGAGGAGGTGTCCTTTTATAAGGGAGGAGAGGGGCACCATAGGAATTCTTAAAAATATTAATTTATAATAAATATAACCCCACTTAAAAACCTCCAAAAATGACTCATATTCGAAGCTTAGATGCGATAGGGTTGTAATCTCATCAACCAATAAAATTTATACATGTTTGGATCTTATTTTAAACCTTATCAATTAGATTTAACTCTAAGTTAAATAATTTAACTTTTACCGTGTCTTTTTGTTTTCTTTCACTATATGGTTAATACACTTACTATAACATGCCAAACGAACCCCAAATTGTATATTATTAATACATATATCCTTATCTAAGTCATTTGGCCTAACCTTAGATTTTTAGGAATAAAATAACAATTAATAATATAATATTTGATTTAAAAACTATTTTGTTTCAATTTTGACACTATTTGATATATGATTTTTTTGAAAGTCATAACAGAATTATATATTCGAACCAAGTTGATTAAATCAACACTAATATATCATAGTAACCTAGAAAATTAGTGGAATTCATAAAAAGTCTTAAATTACATTTATTTTGGTATTTATATTATCAATTATGTCAATATTTCATTAATAAGATAATTACTGCATCATCTTTGTGTCATAAATAAATTATATTATATGCTGTCTAAAAATTACAAATAAAATACCATCATGTAGGAAATCTTTTTAGCTTTCTAATGAATATTTATAGTCGAATTTAGCTTATGTATAACCCCATATTAAAAATGATTTACTTATTGAACTTTGATTTTAACTATTTTAACCCTTCTTTAAATAAATTAATAATAAATGTCCTAATCTAATCCAAGTGGGCCTAAATGGTCTTATTTTATTCCTAAGTTTGTTTTTGGTCGAATTACACTTGTCCAATAGAATTAGGACATGTGTTAGGGTAATATTAATATCATATTTACCCTTAGTTACCCTATTTACTATTAACCGTGGTAAAAAAAGTAAAAAGTTACTATTCACCAAAAAATTATTTTCATCTCATTGAACCACATTTTAGTCCTTGATATTAACCGTGTCTCTCGGATTTTCGAAATTCCATTCACAGAAGCGGTAAAATTAAGTTTTATGCAAAATTCCGTTTTTAACCTACCACTTAGTGGTTTCACTATTCATCAAAAATTGAATGTTTTCAGAAAAATGCCAAAATTTCATCCTAAGCTATATTTCATATTCCGAATTCAAAAATGAAGTCTATTTTACCAAATTCATAACATAGAAGTTGCATTAATTAATTTTATAATTAAATTCCGCTGTTAAAACAAATAGCGTGTTTTTTAAGAAACAAAATCTATCAAAAGATTGACACTTGATTATGTCTGGTTTAAATGTGAAATTACAAACAATGACCAACATTGTATTAAATTGTAAAAATATATTCTAAATATACTTTAAAACCACTCAAATTAATAATTTATCACTATTAATTATTTCGATTAAAAAAGTTGTTTTTAATTATAATTTAGTAATTTTCACTATTCATTAGAATATGAAAGTTATCCGAAAAGTACCAAAATTTCACCTTAGGCTAAATTCGATACTCCGAATCCAAAAATGAATTCCATTTTGAAAAATAAAATTTACAAAATTTCCAAAAAGTGGTTATTACTATTCATAACGGCTAGTTTTAATAATATTTTAATAGCATATCGTTGTTTCGTGAAACTCAGTATTGCGTACTACACACGCTATCGAGGAAGGTCGCGATTGCGTGTAACGGAAGGAAAGTCAAGGATGCGTATTGTGAAAGCTTCTTTTGTTGTAGCGTACAACACAAGACATTAATGAAATTAAAAAGAATATTTTTCATAAAATCTTGGGGCGTTACATTCTACCCCCCTTAAAATGAATTTCGCCCTCGAAATTCGTCGGGGTTATAAATGGTTTACTATTCAAAATTTTCTTTGATAGAAACCCACATCGTAAAAAGGAATACCAAAACATGGATTTAAAAACTAAAGTATGAAATGTAACGATTACCCAAATATACTAATCACTGGGTTTCCACATAGGTGAAAATATGGATATGGAAGAAAAATCTAACCATCATGTTCTGATGGAGAGTGGTAGAGAACATGGCTATGGAAAAGCCAGTAATCAAAAATCCATAGATTTGTGATGATATAAGGTACCATCTGATTCATCAGGTATAAGATCACTAGGACAACATTTTTGGTTTTCAAGATCATTTCCCTAAAGTTGAAAATTTGCTTAGAATAAATACTTACTTTATTTTGGTAAAATCTCACTTTTGTTCGTGCCTTGAACAATTTCTACTTCATCTCTTAAATAAATGAAGTTGAATTTGTTATTCGTGATGTGTTAGCAGATCATGTGATAGAATGACAGGTCATTCCATCTGTCTCAAACAAAAGGTTAGCAAAACTTATATACATAAGTCGATCTATAGTGAGATTAATCATATATGGTTCCTAAAATGGACTTATACTTCATATATCATACTGCTTAATATAATAAAACTAGTTTCTACTAAACAGGGACTTCCTGTAGGTCAGTGGTAGGCGATAAAGGCCAGTCGCACTTCGGTTGTGGGTTCGATTCCCACAGCCTTGTCCGAAGCGATGGGCTGTCGCCCGTCCTGCAGGTTGTCCTTTTTCCAAAACTACTATAACATCCCATCAATAATATCGTCCAACACAATCCATTCCAATCTTTAGGCTTATCCATAATACTGCAGTCCACTCTCATAACATCAATTACCAGAGATTTAATATCATCGTTGATCCCCATATATCATAAGATATGTTTTTTTTTGGTCACATTCCAAACATTTAAAGTCCTTAATCATGTATACTCTTGAATACCCATTGAACCTTAGTGAAAACTTGAATGCAGTTAAAAGTTAACACTTTACACATACCAAAATCCTCAAAATTATTTATACTCAAACCATGATATCACTTAGTCCTTATATCAATCATGAGCTCATGAATACTATTAAACATTTCATTTTCTCGTCTTCATTATGCGCATATCATCTTATTTCCAAAAAAAATATCTCAATCACTTTGAATACCACATCAATAAATATTGCAATACTCAATGATACAACATTATTTTGGAATCCCATTACATAAACACTTAATCATTCCACCACATTGTTGTCATATTCAACATTGCCAATAGTGATCGCATGTGATTTCCCTTTGTCCTTTGCCTTCAGTGGTTGCTCATGTTGATCATCACTAACCCTTGGATTAGGGCAATTATTAGCATAATGCCCCATTTCCTTGCACTTGAAGCATTGAAGTGTTGGCGGTGCGTTCTCTGCAGTGTTTGCTTTATCATTAGAAACCCTTTTTCCATTACTTCGACACTCAGCTGCTCGATGACCTTCTTTTCCACACTTAAAACATTTTCTAGTCCCTTTTAGACAATCTCTACCATGCTTCTTTCCACACTTTGTGCATAAGGAAACATTCATCTTCTTTTCACCATTATTCTGAGATTTCTCCTTGAACTCCATCTTTCGTTTCTTGTTAAAACCATGAGATGGATATGTAACACCAACTTCCATTTCTACCTTGATAGCACAACGCACAATTTCTTCATAGCTACTGAAGTCTCTTATAGCTAATGCCCTTCGAAGACTTGGTTTTAAGCCACTGAAAAATCGATCAACTTTACTTTCAGGTTGGATGATAATTCCAGAAGCATACCTTGCAAGTCTTGTAAAATTTGCTTCATAGGTACCAACAGATTCATCGTCCCTTTGCTTCAGTTCAAGAAACTCTTTCTCCATCTTTGTTCGAAGAATACGAGGGAAGTACTTATTGAAAAATAAGTTCTTGAACTTGTCCCATTCCATAGACTCAATTTCATCCCTTTGCCTTGTATTCTTAATAAGATTCCACCATTGATCAGCATCTCCTTCCAAACGATACACTGCTAGGATGACTTTATCATGTTCAGAACATTGAAGAACTGAAAATATCTTTTCAGTAGTACTAATCCATTGTTCAGCAACTAATGGATCAGTAGACCCACTGAAAGAAGGTGGACGCTGCCTCATGAAGGATTCAACAGAATGTTGCTCCTTCCTTTGCTCGTTTGGAAGTCCTGCATGATTCATAGCTTGAGAAAGTTGTGTGAGCATGGCTACAAGATTTTGCATTCCAGCTCCTATATCGTTTGGTTGCTCAGGGGTACAATCATTGCATTTCCCATCACATTCCGCATTAACACGGTTCCTTCGGGTTCCAGCCATCGTCTAAAACCCCAAAAGAATTGTGTGAGAGGCAAAAATCATGCTAGAGAAAAACAACATAATAAAGGGTTAGTACCCTCAATATCTAACATCTTAGGTTAAATTCGAAGATCGTTAGCGTAATTCTAGGACCATAACCTATACGTATACTTAACCTTAGAGACATCCCTAGACATACCTTAGAAATATCTCTAGGGATCTCACTAAAGTTCTCGCATCCTAGTTTCCAAAGGTTGACTAAACCTTCCTCTGATACCAACTGTAGAGACCCGTATCTTGACGTACATGTACATTACATTACATTTGCGGAATACTTAGTACATAACAAAAACACACACTAAAGGATCGTAATAGTTTAGTGTATTTGGAAACTCGGAATGTAATCTTCTAATCGTGGTGAAAGTTCTTCAATATCTCCCATAAAGGTCATCCCTTTTTTCTACCTAAAACCTTTCTTTATATCCTGGGGAAAAGAAAACATAAAAGGGTGAGCTCAAATGCTCAGTAAGGGTAAACAAAGGAAATATCAATCACATAATTTTCATAAGAACATAACATTTTTGGAAATCTTAACCTGCAAAAGAGAGCATAATTTCATAACATGGGATAAATCATAGTAGTGAAATGAAATCATAACTTAAAACATTACTCATTGTGGCATACACACATAATCATAGAGAATCATTTCTTGTTAGTCAAGACTCATTGCCAAGACTATCTTAGTGGACAAAGTCCCTTTCTGAATCGAGTAATCCTCATTTCAGTCCTGTTTCACTGAACCGGTATAACCTACCATTCCAGCCATTTCTATCTCATGAGATATAAAATCTTTACCCAATGCATTGGAGGGAGATATAGGTCCCACCCATCTCTTAAAGAATCCTTTCTTATGTGTGCCACAAAATCATAAATCATACATCATTTCATAACCCATGTAATAAAAATGGGATTCTTAAACAACATGACATCATAAAACCATTCATATAAGATAAAGGAATTCATAAACATAATTCCATCACAACATAGTCAAATCAATGTAAAAATATGGATAGAAACAGAACTCTTTATTATCTTAGATGGAAAATGATTTTGATAAAACACTTGAATTGAATTCTTGAGGAAAATATCCTTTCTTCTTCAAAATCAATTTCTTTTCACAAAACATCATGCAACTTTAAAAGAAAGAGATTTTATTGAAAATAGTCATGAAATCTTTTAGAGGACGCTTCATGAAAATAAGGCTTTATAAAACAGTAGAAATCCGTTCGTGCCGTATAAGTTAAAAAAAAACATTCTTCGTACTTTTGTCGGAAAAGTCAAAAATTACCTCGTACGACAAAAGATTCCTTTCATACATATTACTAAAAACTCACCGAAGGGTAAAAATGGATTTAAACAATTGTAGGTGGATGGAAATAATATTACATTTTGATGAAACATGGATGTGGATGATAAAATACACCCCAGTAAATACTTACGAATAAACAATCTCAGATAAAAATGAGATTGTGATATTTCCCTTACCTTAGGTCCAATTTGCTTCGTATGTGTCCGAACCTCCTGTATAATGACTTAAATAATGTCATTGACTTATTACAGAATCATATTCATTGTTATGATATCATATATGGTTCACTTATGACATTATATTACCCGTTCTTTTGTAAATTCCATGTTAAAGAAGCGTTTTGGGTAAAATCGTTTCATTTATCGTAGGTGTTTTGACTTGTTGTTCTTGACATCATTATTACTTATATCATGATTTACTTACTTCCAGAATATAAAATATGATTTATATATCATATATATTCAGTATATATATATATATAATAGATAGATAAATAAAATGAAAAACACCGTTCATGGAGACGGTAGTCCGTACGTACGCATGAACGCTGTTTTTCTTTCCTTATTGTCTTGAAATGGAAGTAAGTAGATGACATACATATGTATATATATATACATAAATCCAGTAGCTTTATAATGTCATGTATTTCATTATTATTTCTTATATATACATTATAATCATTCTTAAATGGTTAACATGGAGAATGAATCTCATCGCGTCGTGGAGACGGTATTCCGTACGTACGCACGAGCGATGATATCATTTCTATAAATATTGAATGGATTATAAAATATATCAGAATCATTATGATGTTGTAATAACTATGTATAGTTATTCTTTACACCATTATACCCATCCATGTAAGGTGGTGGTGGAAAATAGATTACACCACGGCGTGGAGACGGTATTCCGTACGTACGCACGCGCAGTGATTTCTTTTTCCGTAGGATGGATAGATGGTGAAATAGGGTTGTTTCATACTTATAATAACATATCAGTATATGAGTGATACTGATGTTATTACTTCATAATGAAACAACCTAAGAAGAAGAAGTGGAAGAAGAAATAAAGATGAAAGAATTGGTAACGGTAATTACCTCTTCTTTGAAGTGCCTCTTTGAGACCTCCTCTTAGGGCACTAGAATTGGTCTTTGAGGAAGACCAGAACCTCTAGGATGTTTCTATTGAAGTGGAGAAGGGATTTTGGCAGGGGTTGGCCGAGCTTGAGTGCTCAAATTGGTGTGAGGAGGAGGGGGAGGAGGTGTCCTTTTATAAGGGGGGAGAGGGGCACCTTAGGAATTCTTAAAAATATTAATTTATAATAAATATAACCCCACTTAAAAACCTCCAAAAATGACTCATATTCGAAGCTTAGATGAGCTAGGGTTGTAATCTCATCAACCAATCAAATTTATACATGTTTGGATCTTATTTTAAACCTTATCAATTAGATTTAACTCTAAGTTAAATAATTTAACTTTTACCGTGTCTTTTTGTTTTCTTTCACTATATGGTTAATACACTTACTATAACATGCCAAACGAACCCCAAATTGTATATTATTAATACATATATCCTTATCTAAGTCATTTGGCCGAACCTTAGATTATTAGGAATAAAATAACAATTAATAATATAATATTTGATTTAAAAACTATTTTGTGTCAATTTTGACACTATTTGATATATGATTTTTTTGAAAGTCATAACAGAATTATATATTCGAACCAAGTTGATTAAATCAACACTAATATATCATAGTAACCTAGAAAATTAGTGGAATTCATAAAAAGTCTTAAATTACATTTATTTTGGTATTTATATTATCAATTATGTCAATATTTCATTAATAAGATAATTACTGCATCATCTTTGTGTCATAAATAAATTATATTATATGCTGTCTAAAAATTACAAATAAAATACCATCATGTAGGAAATCTTTTTAGCTTTCTAATGAATATTTATAGTCGAATTTAGCTTATGTATAACCCCATATTAAAAATGATTTACTTATTAAACTTTGATTTTAACTATTTTAACCCTTCTTTAAATAAATTAATAATAAATGTCCTAATCTAATCCAAGTGGGCCTAAATGGTCATATTTTATTCCTAAGTTTGTTTTTGGTCGAATTAAACTTGTCCAATAGAATTAGGACATGTGTTAGGGTAATATTAATATCATATTTACCCTTAGTTACCCTATTTACTATTAACCGTGGTAAAAAAAGTAAAAAGTTACTATTCACCAAAAAATTATTTTCATCTCATTGAACCACATTTTAGTCCTTGATATTAACCGTGTCTCTCGGATTTTCGAAATTCCATTCACAGAAGTGGTAAAATTAAGTTTTATGCAAAATTCCGTTTTTAACCTACCACTTAGTGGTTTCACTATTCATCAAAAATTGAATGTTTTCAGAAACATGCCAAAATTTCATCCTAAGCTATATTTCATATTCCGAATTCAAAAATGAAGTCTATTTTACCAAATTCATAACATAGAAGTTGCATTAATTAATTTTATAATTAAATTCCGCTGTTAAAACAAATAGCGTGTTTTTTAAGAAACAAAATCTATCAAAAGATTGACACTTGATTATGTCTGGTTTAAATGTGAAATTACAAACAATGACCAACATTGTATTAAATTGTAAAAATATATTCTAAATATACTTTAAAACCACTCAAATTAATAATTTATCACTATTAATTATTTCGATTAAAAAAGTTGTTTTTAATTATAATTTAGTAATTTTCACTATTCATTAGAATATGAAAGTTATCCGAAAAGTACCAAAATTTCACCTTAGGCTAAATTCGATACTCCGAATCCAAAAATGAATTCCATTTTGAAAAATAAAATTTACAAAATTTCCAAAAAGTGGTTATTACTATTCATAACGGCTAGTTTTAATAATATTTTAATAGCATATCGTTGTTTCGTGAAACTCAGTATTGCGTACTACACACGCTATCGAGGAAGGTCGCGATTGCGTGTAACGGAAGGAAAGTCAAGGATGCGTATTGTGAAAGCTTCTTTTGTTGTAGCGTACAACACAAGACATTAATGAAAATAAAAAGAATATTTTTCATAAAATCTTGGGGCGTTACAACCAGGGTAATGGATTTCAGGTTTGACAATGTCTCAATAATAATTATTAATAAATCTTATTACATGTATCAAAAGGTAAAATTTTATCAGGATTATTCAATGAATTACATACCACTCTTTATGCACTAGACAAAACCTACTTATCCTTGAACATAAACATTATGGTTTTAATCATGGATCTAAGTATGTGAATCATTATGCACAATAATAATTATATCATGACTAAGGGTTAAAAAACACACTCATATATAATAAAATCCAATGACATATAAAATATTTGAAGAACCTATTAGTGGTTCTATCTTCGTAAACCCGTATCTTGATGTTAACATTGTGAAAATAAAATTATAAGAGTACATATTTCTTATGATCCCCCGTTATTTTTGTAGTAAAATATAATTTCTGAATTTTAATGCTAATTTCTATATACCACATGAAATTATTTAAGAATATTATCATGGAATCTCTAGGTTCTCATTATATTAGGGATGTAGTACAACATATTGATACAACAAATACACTAATGATATTCAATCATAGTTTAAGAATATTTTCAATGTATCTCAAGGATATCATTATAATAGGGAATTATTATAACATATTGACATAATAAATACTCAAAGGATATTATGTCATATAGTATAAATAATATATAGTATCATCTGATAGGAATAATCATGAGTGTATCAAATTGAATACATGAAAAGATAATCTAAAGAATATGTTCAAGTGGGTTCTTAAAAAAATCTAAAAAACTCCCACATATAAAAAATCCAACCATTAATTGTAAAAATCAGCTAGTTATCACTTTATAATCATGCATCTTTTGAGTTATGACAATATTTAATGGGTTGATTTATTATCCTTTGTGGTAAATATTAAAAATATGGCTTCACCTATCTTATTTAAAGGGACTATCTATCCAAAATATATGTATACTACTTATTTTGGTACATCAAAATCTATGATATACTAAGATTATATAGGATTAGAAATGATGAGCTATTTGATCTTCTTTTTCTATGTTATGATAGCCTAAATCTGATACCTTATCTATATTGATACCAGCATTTTTATCCCCCCTATTAACTATTTCCTCATCCTCTTTGTATACTAAGTATGTATCATTTATACATTTAATAAAAGTTTTAAATACATCATATTAATGTTTTTTAAAATATATATTATTTGACCAAGTTTAATGCATAAAATTTCATTGGTGATAAATCCCTTTTCTAAATCATAAATGATTCAACTCAATCTATCTTTCCCTTACTATGTCAGAAGACACATACTATTTAATTATTTATTCCATGTAAAATAACCCTCTCTTGTATTATTCAATTTTTTGTATTTTCTTAATATCATTTATATATATATATATATATATATTCTAAGAATCCTCTTAGATCAATCACTATAGATCATTTTTCCTAGAATAGGGGCTACTTGTTTTTATGTCCTTTACATTGAAGATTTTATTCACCATGCCTCAACTAACTATAAGATTGGTATCTGTTTTCCATATACCACTCAAAAACTATAGTACTACCATGAAACATTTATGAACAGAAGGATTACATTAATTTTTAATGAAACTAAAATCTGATATATCATTATAAAAGTGAACATACCATTATCTCTATGTAAAATTCAACCCATGAATGGATCTATATAAATTTCATATTCAATTAGTTTGTTTTATTACACAAACCCATTTGATTATGTCCTATAAAACTGCTAAGGTATTTATCCATTAAAGAATAAAGATTTTATATCTATCTAAATGAATTTATTGTCATATTAATGAATAATTTTATGATTTCTCATAGGTTATTATTTTCACATTTCCAAGGAATAACATATCATATTTCTTAGTGATAATAAAACCATATATCGCCGGTTATCTAACATCCCTTGTTGACCTGTATAGTAATTGTGTCTCTTTATTGATTATTATAATGGGGTTTTATGGGTTTTTCTTATTCTAACTCTTATTCATGTTAAACATCTTGATCCATGTTTTCATTGAATTCTAATTTTCTCCTACTATGTGATTTGGATATTTACTGACATTATAGAAATATATCCCTTTTACGTGAATGATACCTTTCTATATGAGGGATATAATAGGTAATATCGTTTTTTATTTAATTATAACATATAATGATTTAGTTTTTACTATTTATAAAATTTTATTTCAAATATTTTTCTTAATGAACACCTCATATCCCCATATATGAATATATCTAAATACATATTTCATAAAATATTATCACTCTTATAGTATCTCATTTTCATCCTCGTTTAACACTTGGTTATATTTGTATATTAATTTTTAAAATTTATATTTATAATGGGATTTGAGAAGAATTTCATAACACATCAGCGATATCACCATGTCTAATTATAAATGAATTGAGTTGGGATATTATCCCATACTCTTCTCCACATAAATCTTATTAGAGTTTATTTATCTTATAATGATTTTTTATTTTCAATTTTAATTTTATATTACATGAATATCTTAAAGGAATATAATTTGTCCCTCATAAAGTAGACATATATATATATATATATCTAATAACTCTATCATTAAAATTGATGAGGTATGATAATTTAAACTAGCCTTTACCTGAAATGGTCCTCATATAATTGGGTGAAATTGTTCTAGAAGATTTTTTGTCAATTCAACTTTATTACTAGAAGTATAATTTTTAATTTTATCTTGTAGACAATTATTACATAAATATGTGGATTTTAGCTTTGAAGAGTCAAAGTAACCGTCTTGATATAAATTTTTTAAATGGTTCTGGTTTACATAAACAAGTTAATAATCCACTATAGTTTGTGATACAAGTCATATGATTTGGTATTCATCATTTATTTCAAATATAGGATATAATAATTCGATTACTTATGAACCATTAATTATATTTACCATATCATAAATTATTTTTTCCCAAAATGGATGTAAAATTCATTTTATTGTTAAATAGATAGAAAAACAGTTTCAATGACTTTTTGAACAAAATAGATTTGAAAAGCCTATCTATATACACTTGTAAAAATAAAATAGTAATATTTATATCTAATTAGAATTACTAGATTCATTATTATCTTGAAGATCTAATTAACCCCTTTAAATATTTCCAAACATAATCGGTTCTTCTATTATGATATAAATTTATGATCCATAAGATGTATATAATTCCAAATAAATAGATAACAAAAGACTACCTTTATTGATGAATATATATATGAAGATATATCTTACCTATTCTCTGCATTTTAGTTCCTCTTCTACTAGTATTTTATTATACAAATAAAATGTAAACATCCTTCATCTAATTTATCTCTTAATATGTATATTTATTTATTAAGAGGATAATTCGTAGGATTCGTTCTCATTGCCGATATTGTTTCCTTTGTCGCTTTGTATTATTCTTCATTACTAGAAGGGTTAAATAATTTTACCTCTTTATATATGTATTATTTTAAAAAATCATGGGAAAAAAATCTGTAAGTATCTTTTTTGAGTTTTTATGGTAAATATTAAAAATAAAACATGAGTAAATTGGAAGATAAGAAAAGAGTATGAGACCTATGGACAGTTCCTATTGAAAATTGAATCCAATGTTTTATAATTACTCAATATACACTATTATCTTACATACCTTTTTTCTGATAAGGATTTCAACTCTCAATCTTCTTGTAAAAAATACATTATACATTTGGTGTCTCCCAATATTTTTTTTCCTAGTAGATATTTTGAATATAATACAATATGACTTTGGAATATATTTTATTATTTAGATTTTGAAGGACATTTATCATCCATATGTCTCTAATATAAATTATTATAATCCTCAATATATTTTAAAGTGGAATCATTTTTTAGTAGGGACTCTAACATAAAATATATCCTTTCTTATCATAATAATATGAACAAGATCTTTTAATACTCATATCTTTGTTAATGATTACATTACATTTTCAATAATTTTATTAATAAAAAATGTAACAAATTAGTAATTTATTTTTATCACCATTTGACATTAATGGTTAATCAATCATTTGTTCCAATACAAATATTTAATAAAATACTAATATCAATCACCATTGAATTTAGAATATGAAATCTCATATATATTCCAGGGGTAGGAATCTATATTTACTTGATTATTTTATAGAATATGAACATTTTATTGCTCAAATGTATTGAGGTAGTATTTACTCGGGAAAAATAAATTCACTTATCACACCATGATCTGATGAGTGGACACCATGATCCATAAATTCTATAATCATATTTACACAACACATGCCTCCAGGTTGTAGCAAGAACTTTTTTATAGATTTCCTCAGAATCAATTTGGTTATGTTGACCCAACACAATCGTTATAATTATTGATAACTAATTTTTTTTAGATATTTTAAAAATTTATTGATATGACTGGAATTAATTGGTGACAAATATATTTTTTAAAAAATAATAGAGGAGTAGTGTATTTGTTTTTTAAATTCTTTCATGGAATTATTTTTAATAAATTTAAATATATTCTATGTTATTTTTATTTTACTTTGGGTCAAACAATTTGCACTGTATGGTGACTTTTTCCCCATAGTCAATTTATGACATGTAATCCAGTCATCTAAGTTATTAGATGAATTCAAAGTGGAATTATATAAAAATTTATTTGAATAGTAAATGAACGATTTTATAGAAATTCATTTCTGTGGGGGATAGTGAATTCTTGGGGATGGATGAAATCCTCTATATAAAAGGAGATGATGAACATGTGGTTTATCATTCATTTAGGCATCCTTTATTATCAACATAGATATATTTTTTCATGATTTTTTCTCAGTTATTCATGTTTTTATGGTGTGGTGGAATAAGAGTTGTGATATAGAGAAGGAGAAAGTTAAATTAAAGATGAAAGATGAAAATAGAATGAAGGATGTTGAGCCATTGAGGAAGGTTACTGTATAAATTAACTCATTATGAATTCTCCTTAGAGAAAGAATTCCTCGGGTATTTTAAAAAAACATAACAACGAAGGGAAATCATTTTTTTGTGATAAAGGAATTTTTTTAACTAAAATCATGATTTATGCGTATTTATTTTCTAATATATAAATTAGAAATTTTTTATGGATAAAAAAAATTTAAAATGATATAATCATATTATTGTTTTTATTATTTGAATATATGAATTTTTTTCTAGAACATTCTTTTGATGTTTTTGAGATGTATGATGAAATTCCTATTATACACAATGATGTTCATTGTTATTAATTTTTTGTTTTCTAGGGAGTTTTATTTTGAGGTGTAATAATTTTTTTATGAAATTTTTCAAGGGTTATTCGAAATATTCATGGGGTTTGATATTTATTAATGATGTTTGTATATGATATAGATAATTATATGAGGGTATTAAAGAGGTTAGATGATCTTGTTCTAGTTTAGTACAATCCAAGATGAGGGTTATTCCAAAGTTCATATTATATATTGTTTCTATATGATATTTTCTTATCTTTTATATGGTAGTATGGATTAGCATATAGGATTTATAAAAGAAGTATTGGAACCAAGTATGTTCTTTGCTGGAAATGAAGTCTTTTTTGTGTTTCTTTTCAATCTACATTGGGTTGATCATTGTTTGTGTTTGTTATTGTCTTCCCTTTCGTGGAAGATCAAAAAGATTGCATGGAAATGGGTCTTACATTTTGATCCGAAAGCATTATTGAAGGTGGCACCGTTCTCCAGTGTTTGTTGAAGTTTTGGGGCTGAAAATTGGAAACTAGAGAAACATGTTTTTGGAAAAGGAAGGTGTGTGAAAGATTTGAAGTGTGTGCAAATGATTGGTTTTTTGCACTCAATATTAAAGGTGTTTTTGGAAATTTATTTCAAGACATGTTTCAGGTTTATAATGTCGAAAAACTTAAAAGTTATGGAGTGTGCGGAAGATGATGTTGCGTGAAAGGGTTTGTGCACCCATTATTAATTCAAAAGGGGTTTTATGTGCTCAACGTGAATCTTATGTGCACCCAGGATGACGTGTCAAAATCTTGCACATAGGTTCTTCAATGGCCTATAAATATGTGGCTACTCCCAAGGAAGACTTAATAATTTTCCATCAAAAATTAGGTAGCTCACCCGTGGGAAATATTTGCATGTGAAAGATTTGAAGAGAGTAAATATTGCACACAAGGTGTTCATTTAGTATGAAGAGACCAAGTGAACCCTTCAATGTAGTTTCACGAAAGATAAGGGTTGTGCGGAATGTAGGTGTTGTGAAAAAGTCATCTTTCATGACAATTCTCAAATCTTGCGCACAAGCTGGGGTATTGCACGCAAGTGTGGTGTTATGCATCTGACAAGCTTCTGATTATCTAGTTCAGTGGTTCAAGTCCATTGAAGTGTATTGATTTGGGACATAAATGAATGAAGTTTATCATGATGAATAGAGAGATAGAATTCAATGCAAATCTATTGAAGAGACCTTCATGTTGATAAAATGATATTGAATTATCTCAAGTTAGTGAGCTAGGGGGAGTTGACAGAAGTGATCTGAGGGATGCAGTGAGCATTCCCTAAACCTTTGTAAAGGAAGTGTCCCGGGAATAGTGTCTATGGCCAAAACATGTAATCCATAAACTATTGAAGATTATGGATTTTGGTACGACCAACCCACTATTGGCGTATGCTCCTTGGACATAACCCTTTGAGGTGAACCATGTAAAAGTCTTGTTCTATCTCCCTACTTTCATTTTTTTTTTTGAAAAAATTAATATGTTCCAACCAATGTGGGAACAAGATTCAAAACATTAAAAAGAAAAAGTTTACATCCTGATTCACCCCTACCCTCTCAGGGTGTTTCGGGGTCGTTCGGGTGTTATCAGAGGGAGGTTCACTAGTGTTTGATCTGTCTTATACTGTTACGAATAATTCATCCAATTTCAGGGGAGTCCCCCTATTCGATGGAAGTAATTTTCAGATCTGCAAGAACAAAATGATATCTCATCTATGTTCTCTTCTAATAGAAGTATCATTATCTACTGTTCAAGGAATACATGGCACTGATTCAACAGGCCTGGCTATGACTGATGTAGATAGGAAAATTATTGATGCAGATACTGAAGCACAGAATGCTCTCACTACATCCCACTCTGATCAGATCTATCTAAAGGTGTTGAGTTTCACCCCAAAAAAATCCATGTGGTATAAAATTGAAAATATTTATGAAGTAGATAAAAAAGTGAAGTAGGCGAAACTACAAGTCCTGCACAATAGGTTTGATGATCTGACGATGCATCCTGATGAGAATGCAGACTCCTTCAATCGAATTAATGAAGTGGTTGGAGAAATTCGGGGTCTAGGAGAGGAAATCACATACATTTTTATTGTAAAGAAAATTTTACGAAGAATTCCACCGATTTACAATGAAATAATGTCAGCCCTTGAGGAAATAGATTTTTCTAAACATTCTTTGGATGATCTTTTGAGCAGCCTAGTGGCATACGAAATGAGAGTCAAACCAGAAGATGCTACGCCTCGAGTGAGCAATAAAATGGCATCCAAGGCCATAGAGAAACTGAAAATTTCAAAAGATATAAGTCTTGAAGATGATGAGGAAAAAGAAATCCTTTCTATCATTGACAAAAAGTTCCAAAAGGGAAAATGGAAATTCAAAGGTAAGTTTCCTATTTATTTCTTTTGTTGTGGAAACGTTTGTTACATTACCTCTTAGTTCTTAAGAAAGATCAATGATGAAGATAGTGAATATAAATACGTTGATAAGACTTAGAAATTTTTTTCAAAAAGGGAGACTTCAAATCTAGAAAAAAAGTATCGAATAAGGGTTTTATCTATGAAGAAGAAGATGATGATAATTAATTCTGTGAAGAAGAAGAACCATAATTTAAACTGGAAAACATGCTTCCATGATGGCCACTATTGAAAAATCAGAACCATCAAAATTTAATGGTGGACAAAATCAGTTGACAATTAATGCCATTCTTGAGTTTAAACTTAATGATTCTGTTAGTAAGCTTAATATAAAATGTAAGAGATGAAATAAGTGGAAATTAATTGTAGAAGAATAATCTGATTATGTTGATCATCTCGAAGCTGAAATTAAATTACTAGAAGAATTTTTTATTTTGCAGTCTATATTTTTTGAAATAACTGATGATGTAGTGGATATGAAGCTGGGAATTGAAGAGCATGCAAAGGCCATCAATGACCACACCATGAGACTCGAAGAAAATACCAAGACTACTGAGGGTATTTGAGAGGAAGTTTTTACTCATAGCAGTAAACTTTAGAGCGAATCAATTTCAATGGAATCAAGGAAGAAAACACAGTTTGGAAGGTTCTTAGATGCTAAGATGTTGGAGATAGAAAAACATGTATCTAATGGAGTTAAAAAAAATTTAATGATCAAATACCTACATACATGGGAAATAGTGGAATCTATTGTGGGGCCGAATCGTCAAATGATGAAAATAAAGGTGAAAAAAATAATGCAATCTAAAAGTGGGTGATGTGGAAAAATAACCCAAAGTGATAAAAAATAAACCACATATTCAATCTCAAAGAAGAACAGAAGACTATCCTTGAGCCT
The DNA here is from genome assembly GCA_963277665.1 of Viscum album. Lineage (NCBI taxonomy): Eukaryota > Viridiplantae > Streptophyta > Magnoliopsida > Santalales > Viscaceae > Viscum > Viscum album. The sequence goes on from OY728167.1 coordinate 626,738,787, forward strand.
ACAGGAATAAGAGCCAGTCAACCTACTATCCCACAAAAGTAGGAATGAGGATAAATACAAGTGAGAAGAAATTTACTATCCTGAAGTGTTCGTTCTTTGGATATCTTTTCCATAATATGTCTTATTGCAAAGAGGCAAGAATCTCATATCAGACACCCCATACCAGGCAGAGGAGTAAAACATACACCTCATATCAAAGTCATAGAAAAGTCAATATTCATCAACAATATTGTGTTGCTCTTGAAAATAGTTTTTCCCATTTAGAAGAAGATATTCAGTATGAAGAACCCATGTACATGGAAGAGAGAGTTGTAAGGCCAACAATTTCCTACACTCAACACAATAACTTATGGAAGAAAAAGAGAAAAATTGAAAAATCCAATCATGAGAAAGTATCCCTCAAGGCTAAAAAGAATAAAATCACCTATATTCTTAATAGTGGATGTTCATACCACATGAAGGGTAATGTAGATCTATTTACGAATGTCAAGAAAAAGGCCGATGGAACACTGCGGTTCGGTAATGATGGTGCTTTGAAGATAAAGGGTTGTGGAAGTACTGAGCTCACTAATGGAGAGATGATGAAAATTGAAGATCTTTATGTGGATGGTCTACATCATAATCATCTATGTGTGAGTCAACTCTATGACTCAGGACTTATAGTCACTTTCAATCAGAAAGGATGCAATATAAAGGGAAGGAAAAGAAATTATCTTATGAAACGATGTAGAAAAGAAGGCAACCTATATCAGGTTGATAGTAAAGAAAACATTTGTTACATGACTGTTGAAGAAGAAAGTAACTTGTGGCATCAGAAAATCAGGCACATCAATCAACAAGACATGGAGAAAATATCAAAACTGATGATTGTCATGGACATTCCCAACCTTAAGCATGATCGTGAAAAGTCTTGTGATGATTGTATTCATGGGAAGCTGGTCTGCAGTTCATAAAGGGCATCTCATCTTCTTGATCTCATTCATACAGACGTATGTGGACCGATAAATGTTGTTGTAAATCATGGAGAAATGTACTTATTACTTTTAATAGATGATTACAGTATAATGGCATGTGTAATGGTTATACATAGGAAATGACATGTTCATGACTCCATGAAAACATACCGTCAAATCGTTGAGAATGATATTGGACGAACAATCAAATAGATGTCATCTGAAAATGGAGGGGAGTACACAAACATTGAATTTGAAAACTACCTAGAGAAACATGGGATACAATATGAGGTAGCTTCTGTGAGAACTCCACAACAAAATGGAGTTGTTGAATGCAGGAATTGACAGGTGAAAGACATGGCACGAACTATGTTGATTGAGAGTCATATTCCACGACATTACTGGAAAAAGGCTAATCAAGCTGCAATGTATATTCAAAATCGAACATGACATTATATGGGTGAGATGAAGACACCATATGAATTGTGTCATAGAAGGAAGCCCTCTTTTAAATACTTTCGTATTTTTGGAAGTAAATGATTCATCAGAAACAAATAAAGAAATCAAGGGAAGTATGGAGACAAGGAAGATGAATGAATTTTCCCTGGATACTCAATAAACATCAAAGATTACATGTGTTTCAAAATGTGATTAGGAAGGACTGTGGAAATAAGGGATGTTTGGATCATTGAAGAGAAAACCTCAAATGCTTCAAGTATTTTGTATGCTGATGTGATAGAAAGTGGGGAAGAAAGTTAACGTGGAGTAAATAAAAATACATAAATTTAGGTAGGTGTAAAAAAACTCAAGAGTCGCATCATGATGCTGACATAGAAGAAGAATCTAAAGAGGAAACCTTGTATGGAGAGAATGTGACTAAACCACGTAGGAGAAATCGAAGAGCTGAGATTGATCCATCTAACATAATTGGGGACATGAGCGTACCCACACAAACAAGGAGGATGAGAAAAACAGAAAATCTGCATTTTTTCAGTTTTGGATCTATCCTTATTTGAAGAAGCTATAAAGGATGAATATTGGGTGAAATCCATGAATGAAGAGTTATATAAGATTGACAAGAATCTGACATGGGATCTAGTCAAGAGACCCGAAGGTCACAATGTGTTTAGTACAAAATGGATCTTCAAGAACAATTTTTATGATCATTGAAGAGTTATTAGAAACATGGAATGACTAGTATGTAATGGATATTCCTAGATTAATGGTGTGGATATTGAAGAAAAGTTTTCTCTAGTGGCTACATTAGAGTCAATCTGGCTTTTCCTTGCCAGGGAAATCCAAAGAGGATATAATGTATATCAAATTAATGTCAAGGAAACATTTTTGGAAGGTGTACTTGAAGACGATGTCTACATTGAACAAAAAATGGGTTTTCTTCTTGGTACTGATGAAACTAAGGTTTTCAATCTAATGAAAGCACTCTATCTCTTGAAACAGGCACCACAGGCATCGTACTCCCAGCTGGATTCTTATCTCAAGAAGATGGAATTCAAAAGAGGAGGATTAGATAACAATTACTATGTGAAATGTTTTCCAAAAGATTAGTTCATGGTTCTAGATTACATTGATGAAATTATTTTTGGTTGTAATAGGCAAAAATCAGTAGATTAATTCCCCAATCACATGAAATTGGAATTCTGAATTTCTATGATTGGGTACCTCACATATTTCATGGGGGCTTAAAGTGACTCAAAAGAACGATTACACTTTTATCTCTAAGGAAATGTTTGAAAGAGGGCTACTGAATAAATTTAATATGCATGACTCTAAACCAATGTCAACTCCGATTGTAGTTGGACCCAAACTTGGAAAGTAAGAGGATGAAACCTCTGTAGATCCCACCATGTACAGGAGGATCATTAGGACCCAATTATACCTGACAACGACACGACCATATATTTTCTTTGAAACATGTCTAGCGGACCACTTTCAGATTAATCCAGAGGATGAACATATGGCGGAAGTAAAAAGAATCATGAGGTACATTTGAGGTACTCAAAATTTTGGGTTATTCATTACTATAGGAAGAGATAGTGAATTATCTGGATTTTATGACGTAGACTGGGCTGGCGATGTAGTGGATAGAAATTCCACCAGTGGTGGAGCATTCTATATTGGTTAGAAATGTGTTGGTTGTTTGAGAATGAAACAAGAAAATACTTCTCTTATTACTGTTGAAGCTTAGTATATCTCTTCTACCAAGGCATGCACTCAACTGTTATGGATGAAGCAACAACTGAAAGATATTGGTGATGAGGTGAAACAACCAATTGCAATTTACTGTGATAACAAGAGGCCAATTGATCATATGGAGAACCATGTTCATCATTCCCGTATAAAACATAATGAAATAAGATATCACTTTATCAAGGAAAAAGTTGAACAAGGTGTGATTTGAATGGCATATGTGAGACCTAATGAGTAGGTGGATGATATATTGACCAAGCCACTGTCAGTGGTTGTGTTTGAGAATCATCAGTTGAAACTCGTTGTTCATCCACCTCCAAGTGCATAAGGAGGTAATGAAATTCCCGTCTCACTAGTTTTTTTAACTGTATTAATCTATTTTATGTATGTGTTTTAGGATTATGGGGGAGATACGATCCTAGGGGATTTTGTTCTAATATCTAGAATGGATGATTATCCTTATTTAAGTTTATTTATAATGAAGGATTACTAGATATAATTCTTGTCTCTAGATTACAGAAGACAAAGAGAATTGTGGTCGAAGACGGTGAGATTAGTGAAGGGAGAAAACTTCCTAGTGTTATGAGAAAATTTTTAGAGCATTCGTTTAAACACATGAGAACACAATTCATGTCTTCTCTCTTTTATTCTATACCCATCATTTCTCACATAGAATTAGAGTGTTGGATGAGTTGATTCTTATATTTCAGGTTTTTTTGTGGATGGTCCTCTATTGAATTTATCTGGTGACTTCCAACAATCCCAAAGGGGGAGATTGTTGGAACCATGGTTGTTCTTTGATGGAAACGATGTTCAGTTTGTGTTTTTTGTCAATTTACTTTGGTTTGTTCATGGTTTTTTTGTTATCTTCTTCTTTTTCATGGAAGATCAGGTAGATTACATGGAATGGGGTCTTATAGTTTGATCTGAAAGCAGTATTGAAGGTGGAACCATTCTCCAGTGTTTGCCAATTTTTTGGGGCTGAAAATTGGAAAATGGAGAAACGTGTTTTTGGAAAAGGAATGTGCGCAAAAGATTTGATGTTTTCACGAATGACAGGTTTTTTGCATGTAAGAATAATGGTGTTTTTGGAACATTCAATCAAGACATGTTTTAGGTTTAGAAAATTGAAAAATGGAAAATTCATAGAGTGTGCAGAAGTTGATGTTGTGTTAAAGGGTTTGCATGCCCATTGCAACATCAAAAGGGGTTGTATGTGCTCAACGGAAATCTTATTCGCACCCATGAAGATGAGTCGTAATCTTGCGCATAGGGTCTTCAAGGGCCTATAATTGTGTGGATACCTATAAAGAGCCAGAATTTCCATCGATTTTTTTTCTTAAATACATTGAAATTTTATAAGTCCTTGAAAATTGACGGCACTTGATTCTAAGGCCTGGTGTGCCCTGAATCAATTTTTGATGTTTTTTCAGGTACGTTCAGTAAACGTAAGAGGGGTTTTTATAAATTTTTAAACGGTGTTCAGAATTGAAATCTGAGGGCACCATTGAACTCGCAATGCTGGTATTCTCTTAAGAATACTTTCACTTCAACGGCAGTGAGTCGAGGATAGAAGTTCATTTTTGGATTTTCATAAAAAAATTAAACTAAAGTGGCCAAAACATTATTTTATTTGAGCCTCCATTTGGTGTTTGGTGGTTAAAAACTCCACATGGAGGATGGTGGTGGGACCACCATACCTTAACCTCGCATGAGAGGTTATGGTGGTGGGGCCGACCCGAACTCAACCTCCAATGAGAGGATCAATGTGGTGTGGACGACCCGGGCTCTTAACCCCTTAAACTCCCCATTCATTTGGAGAAACCCTCATGCTCAAATTAATATGGTGGAGCCTCTTCAACTCTCGTTTATTAAATTTTTTGACAACTTTCATGCATTAATTAGGTGCAACGTATCTGAATAATTAATTCTCCATTAGAATTTGTTCCAATGACTAAAATAATAGACAATCTATTATTTTTTTGGTTGGAATCTTTCATTTTGTGGAACTTGGTAAGAGGAGAGTTAGGGAGAAAAGATCCCAACGAAGAATGAAGAATGCTCTACCGATGAACAATGCCGATCCTATTCGACTTCTTCCTCAGACACCTACTGACATGGAACGTCTTCCACGAGCCGAAGATACTCGGGTTTGGAAGTGCTTGGTGGACGTGAGGAACAACGATCCTCTTCGTCTTCTTCCCACAACTATGTCAATGAATGACGAACATCCAAAAAAGTTAGGGGTGATTTCATGTTGATGCTTTTATTTTCTTCTTCTCATCATCGAATGAAAGGAATCGATGCTAAGTGATGTAATTAATTGTTGTTCATCTTCATTTCTTGATAGAGCAATTGATACCACCTTAAACACGGAGGATGCGGTCCAACATAACATGGCCCGACATCCTCCGTCGATTTTATTTCCTGTGGTTTTCATCGAAATAGAAATGAGATGACGACGGTGACAACAACAAAGGTCACGCTACCTGTGGCCTCTGTGAACCGCGTCACCCCCATGGGCTGCCCGTGCTCCCCGTCGGCTTACCTGTGCGCTACCCATGCCCCTCCGACTTGCCCTCGCCCTGCCCGGTGCCCGCACGCCTTGCCTGACGCCCGTGCGCCCTGCCCGACACCTTGCTGGTCGGCCCAACGCCCCGCCGGCCTACCTGCGCGCTGCTCGCGCCCCACCGTCCTGCCCGCACGCGGCCTAGTGCTGGCACGCCCGGCCCGGCGCCAGCGCACCCTGCCTGGTGCCCGCGCACCCTGACCGGAACCCACGTTCCCAGCCCGGTGCCAACGTGCCCTGTTCGGCACCCGCGCGCCCTATTCGGCGCCTGCGCGCTCTGCGTGATGCCCAACCGGCCTGCCCGGCGCCCATCCGGCCTGCCCGACGGCCATCTGTCCTGCCCGGCACCCCGCTCGGCCTGCCCACACCCCAATATTTCTATCTGTAGCCTCTGCCTACCTCAAGCGAACCGGACCCCTTGTGGCCTCCCAGTCGAGTCGGCATCCCGACACCCTTACGGCGCCTTGGCTGAACCAGCCTGACCGCGCCCTCCGGGCCGCGACCTCGCGATGCTTCCGGCCGAGCTGGCCCCGAGCCCTGGCGGAAATGCCCTTGCCGTCCATTGGGCTGGGCCCAGCATATTGGGCCGAACCTAACGATCGGACCGAGTCGGCCCAGACTGGGTGGGGTCGAGTCGGTCCGACCGGGTCGGACCGGACCTAGGCCCACTACCGACCCTTTACTTTCTGTCAGAAATAACTTTGGCACCAGATTTCCATTTAACGAATCATGAGTGACGCTGGTAATATCACTGAGATACGGTACTGTTGAGTATACCCCACTAGAGTTTGGGGTATATTTGAGATACGGTCAGGTGGTATCATACACGAATCCAACCGGACCTCCGGGACTAAAATGCTAATAACAAATAGACTGGGCATCCGATTGACATGATATCTATTGCGTTGATACCTCTATGATGTGGTGGAACATTGAGATACTTCTACACGGGACTTCGTGAAAATTGGAGTATTGACCAATAGCTCGTGGAGCGGATCTCTCCCGAGGCGAGCAGATAGATTACAGAGACATAGTAGCTAGATGAGACCTGAAAACTGCTTAACTGATTCCACTCAGAGTGACTTCACTATCCCAGTGGGGAGCGCCTGGTTGCGGATGCAGACCCATGTTGGAGGAGCGCCAGATAGTTGGTGGCAGACCCGTGGTACTTGACAGGAGGAGTACCTCTGCAAGCTATTAGGGGGAGCGCCTTGTAGTTTGTGGCAGACCCACAGTGGGGAGCTCCTCGGTGATGCAACAGAACCACGGTACTCGACATGAGGAGTACCTTAGCAGTCCAAGGTTAGTGGGAAGCACCATGGTGTCGTGGAAAGCCCATTGTACTCGAAAGAGCATGGGTTCTCCATCAGTCGTGGTTTCGATATTGGTAATAAAAATCTTGGTTGAGCTGATTCAATGACTTTTGTGTATTCCTCATGGTTGATATGGGTTACTTGATAACTTATGTATATGTATGGGCACATACCAAAGTAATGGATATCTGTTGATTTCATAATTTTTGGTTTATCCTTTTTGGATTTTGTGAGACCTTGAGTGTCTCGGTATCCCTACAGAGTATCGTTATTCTCACCCCTGCACAGGCTATGCCCAAACCTCATTGTGTTGGATGTAGACGACGGATAATGCTGACGAAGGCTAAGAGTTCCAGGACTAGATGGTACCCATAGGTGGACCTTACAACAAGTCGATACATGGAGGAGTCTGACGGACGTGGAGTGCTGTGGAGGCCATCTGTATCTACCCTTCAGGTAGTAACCCCAAAGGATTATCCAATAACTTTCATTCATTTCTTTCATTTTTATATCTTTTCAGTTTTACTGAATCTTTATAGTTGGTCTTGTATTTCTGGCCCCTTTTTCTTTCCAACACATCTTTTTTCTAAAACCTTACTTAGTGTTTACTTCCAGCTCGTACTCTGTTGTGTGTGTTTTCTGTTTATAAAGGAAATGCCTTCCAAGTTTTAGGTATTTATGCCTTTGGTGCCAGTCGGCAGCCCCTGGACTAAGGAAGGCGGGCATGGGGTAGTCACGGCACGAGTCTTGGGGAATGGGTCGTGAGAATAACCCCAAATAATACTTAAGAATTTTCCATCAAAAATCTAGTAGCTCAGCCGCTCGAAAGATTTGTCTGTGAAGGATTTTAAGAGAGTAATTATTGCATGCTAGGTTTTCCTTTAGTCTGAAAAGACCATGTGAACCCTTCAGTGTAGTTGGGAGAAAGATAAGGGTTGCACGTTAAGTAGGTGTTGCGTGAAAGTCATATTTCGTGACAATTCCAAGAATCATATGTGCAAGCTGGTGTATTGCGCGCAAGTGTGGTAATATGATTCTGATAGGATTTTGATTATCATCTTTAGTGGTTCAAGTGCATTCAAGTGCATCAATTAAAGACATATATGCAAGAAGTGTTTCATTTTGAACAGAGTCAAAGGTTTTAATGAAAATCTATTGAAGAGACCTTCAAGTTGATAAACATAGTTTGACTTCTCTCAAGGCTTTGAGCTAGGGGAGTTGATAGAAGTGATCCAAGGGATGCAGTGAGCATTCCCTGAACCTTTGTAAAGGCAGTTTTACTGGCACAAAGTGTCTATGAACGAAACATGTAATCCATATACTAGTGAAGATTAGTGTATTTTGGTATGACCGACACACTTTCGGTGCATGATCCTTGGACGTAGCCCTTTGTAGTGAATGAAGTAAACGTTTTTTCCATCTCCCTGCTTTCATTTGTTTGACATGTTTAATGTAACGCCCCAACCCCAGTTACCTAGAGTTGGTGCATTATTTTAATACATTGGCATGATTACAAGGAATCAAGTCCCGAAGGACCGATCAGTTTAGCAGTCTTGGAAAAATAGATCACATACATGAATGCTACATTTTCACATTAAGACGTACAAAACAACATAAATAATCCTTATGAACGCCATTATTCCCTTGGCTTAACCCTTCATATCAATCACAATACACTTCTTGGAACCCTGGGAAAAATAAAACATAGAAAGGGGTGAGATCAAATGCTCAGTAAGGGTAAGCAATACAGTGGAAACTTCCAAAAATAAGCATAAACATTTAAGGCAATGTATAAAACTAAAACGAAAGCCTTTTAAACTTGAACTTCAGCATAATATGGAATAAATAAAATGAAATAATGATATTTAATTATTCACATGGATATTCTAATAATCGAATAATCACATGCAACATCACTAACCACTTTCATAATGATGGAATGCATAATGCCAAACTATCATAACCACGTAGACAAGGCCTCGTGCCAAGACTAAAAATAAGACTTTGTCAAGGCCTCGTGCCAAGACACTAGTTTGTCTCATGAGACCTACCGATGCATCTAAGAGCTATAACGGGCTCCACCCATCACATACTAATTCCAATGAAATCCTCATATGAATAGGTTTAAACATAACATAAACATTCGTATTAAAACTAGCATACGAAATGTCAATACTTTCTCCATAAACAATGAATGGTATAAAAATAACACATACATAGTCAAACATATCACAAATCATTCAATGGAAGTTTTGTATAATAAATCAACTTTAAATGAGCTTAAAATCCAGCAAAGGATGTTGACATAGATGAAAATGATCAGTAAATTTTTTTGAGGGAAATATCCTTTTTGTAAAATCATTTAAAAGTCACACATTTATAAAGGAAGTAATTTTAAAAGAGATTTTTGAATCAAATTTTCCCATACCACTTTGAAACTTTTTAAAGGAATTATCATTTCAAAATATTCATGTCCATATAAATAAATCCTTAAAATCATTTTGAAAGCATGAACTTTATTTAAAAAGAATTAGAAAGATAAATCTTTAAAACATTTGAAATTCTGATCTTGATAAATAGTAACTTTCAAAATCTTTAAAATCTTCATTTTGAAATCATTTTTATGAAAAATGGACATGGATGATAAAAATTTCCCAGTAAATACTTAAACATAAACAATCTCGGATAAAGATGAGATTGAGGAATTAACCATTACCAATTTGGTAACTTACAAAACATACAACCCATGAAAGAGGTATCATAAAATGAATATTTAAATACACATAAATCAAAGTGTTTTACAAAAATAATAAAATTATGGGAAGTACATACACCACACAAATGGTAATAGTGTAAATATGGCATGAATCTCACGGGAATAAGGAGTGAGATGAAAACCCCTTACCTTGCACATTCCTTTAGTGAAGGGTACGTTTAACCTCTTGTACGAAGATCATAGTATGTTATTAAATTATAAAAGAACCATATTAATATTTATGATATCATACATGATTCATTTATGAATTTTTATTACCCATTTAATAATAATTTCCATGTTAAGTTAACATTTCGGGTAATAATCACTTTCTTTATCGTATGTGTTTTAACTTGTTACTCTTGGTTGTATCACTTAGATCATTATTTAAATACATCCAGAATATAAAACATGATAAATATATCATATATATTTAAAATATAAATATGTATAATAGAAATATATATGAAATGGAAAACACCGTTTATGGAGACGGTAGTCTGTACGTACGCATAAACGTTGTATCTGTTTTCATATAGTATTGAATGGAAGTAAGTGAATAAGATATATGTAAGTACATAAATCCTTATATATATAAATATATGTATCTCCAGTAGCATTATTATGTCATATATTACATACTTATTAGTAATATATATATATATTTTTTATAATCGTCGATGAATGGTGAACTTGGAAATGAATCTCATCGCGTCGTGGAGACGGTAATCCGTACGTACGCACGAGCAAAAAAATCATTCTTTTGATATTAAAATAATATATAATTGGATGGTATATTAAATATACAGAATCATTGTCATCTTATATTTATTATTTAGATGAATTACACATCATTATTATACCCATCCAAATAATAATTTATTGAATAACAATTACACCACGACGTGAAGACGGTAAGCCGTACGTATGCACGTATGGTGACATGTTATTCAAAGGATGGATAGAAAAATGAATATGGTTGTAACATATTTATAATTAAATTATAGTATATATAATATTCTGGAGTTATTATTTTATAATGGTAATAACAAAGAAAGAAGAAGTGGAAGAAGAAAGAAACTTGAAAAAGTGTGGTGAAATCATTACCTCTTCTTCGGGTTCTTCCTTTTGATTTGATCAAAAGGGCTCCTTAGGTCGGCTTTATGATCAAAATAATGCCTCTATGTTGAATTTAGGGAAGTTGATAGAGTATTTTTTTCATGGTTTGGCAGAACCAAAAGGCTTTTATGGTGTGAATAATTGGTTATAAGTTGGGTCCTTTTATAAGGGGGAGGAGGGGCTCTTTAGGAAAAACATAAAGTATTAATTTATAATAAATTCATATTTAGTTTCAAATGGCTCAAAAGTGTATTATTTAAAATTTAAGGTGGGTATGGGTCGAAAAAAACTCATCAAATAGAATTTAGATAGGTTTTGGTTATTATGTTAACCCTATCTTTAAGTATTAACTATTAGTTAATTAGTTTCACTTTTACAATGTCTCTTTGTATTTTAATATTATATGGTTAATAAACTTATTATATACATCCAAGAGACCTCCAAGTGGTCCATCAATGATATAAATATCATTACATAAGTCTCTTGGACGAACCATATATTTTTAGGAATTTAATATCAATTCATAATATAATATTTGTTTTAAAAACTCTTTTATGTCAATTTTGACACTATTCAATAATTGATTTTTGTAAAAATCATAACAGAATGATTACTTCAATAAACTTTAATTAAATCAATAATAACATGTCATTTTATCCAATAAAATTACTTTTATTTATAAAAAGTCTCAAATTACATTTATTTGGGTATTTATAATATCAATTATTCTAATATTTCCTTAATTAGGTAATTACTGTATCACCATTGTGTCATAAATAAATTAAATTATATAATGTCTAAATATTATAAATAAATTTCCATTATGTAGAAAATATTTTTATACTTCAAATTACTATTTATAGTTGAAAATCAAACATATATAACCCTATGTAAAAATTGTTTTTCGAGAAGATATATGCTTATGTCATTTTTGTATTTATTTGAACTTAATTAAAATAAAGTGTCCCTATCACCTACAAGTGGCTCAATGGGGTCCCAAAATTGACCCAAAGATTCCCATGGTCAGACATGTATCCACCAATAAGGTTAGGACACGTTTTAGGGTAATTTAGTATTATTATAATATTATTTGTTAACCCTTATTTACCGGATTTACCCTTTAACCATGGTAAATAAAATATTTACTGAAGTAATTATTCAAAATGTCTAAAAATAAAAGTTACCTATTTACAAAATTTGGAAATCCTGATTCCAAATATGTAATCCATTTTTCCACATTCAAAACACAAAAGTGGCAGAAATTATTTTAAAATTAATTCCTGCTGTCAAATCAAAAACCGTGTTTTTCAGATATAATAACTTCTAAAAGAATGATACTTGTTTATGTCCGGTTTAATTGTGAAATTATGTCCAATGACCAAAGTTGTATTAAATGTTAAAAATATATTCTAAATATACTTTAAAATAATTCAAATTCATTATTTATCTCTATTAATTATTTTGATTAAAAAAGTTGTTTTAATTAAAAATTTAGTAATTTTCACTATTCATCAAAATATTATAGTTATCCGAAAAGTACCAAAATTTTACCTTAGGCTAAATTCGATACTCAGAATCCAAAAATGAAGTTATTTTGAGAGATAAAATTTCTAAAATTTTAAAAAGTAGGTATTACTATTCATAACAGCTAGTTTGATTGATTGTGGTGTGTGTTAGAACTCGAAGTTGCGTACAACACACTACGGTATTATTCAAAGGAAACCGTACCATGGAATCTTGGGTTGTTTCATTGTAAATTTTTGATGTCCCCATTCTAGAAATTTAATTTATTAAATTAAATTGAATATATAAATGTTTAAAATATTGGATTTAAAAAGGGTTCACTATTAAAATTGGTAAAAGTGAAAAAAATGAATTTGTTCTTACATTATGTCTAAGAAACTCATAATATGGATTCTAAAATTATAAAGATTATATAAATTTTAAAACTTAGTTAATAATATTCACGACCTCTTTTTAATTGCTTTTTTGGTAAGTCATGGTGTGCTTGAGATTGGTGTTGCGTGTAGTGCAAGTTATTGAATTATTTTGAAGAAATAACACACTATGAAATCGTGGGGTGTTACATTCTCCCCTCCTTCAATAAAATGCGTCCTCGCAATTTGAAATTGTTCTTCGAAAATAAAAGTTTGAATATAGAAGATATCTTTGTGGGAAAACCCACATCAGAAATTGGTTTAATAAAATTTAGCTTAATAGGAGGAAAAGAGAAATTAAAGGGGTCACCACCAAATTATGATCTCTATTCAGAGAACATTGCTTGCAATTAAAGACAGATAATTTGAGGAAAACGTATTTATTTATAGGTAGTTATTGAGGTCATCAATCACAAACAAGTGTAAAATTGAGGGCATTAAATTCATTAATCTATGATGATTTAAAATACCATCGGTTCAACAAAACATAAGGTATTAGGATAACACATTTTTGACGTTTCAAAATTTCTTTGTTGAAATCCCACATCGAAAAATGAATTAATGAGGCCTCTATTTAAAATAAAGAGTGGAAAGTATAAAGATTGCCGAAAATAAAACATACTAGGGTTCCATGTAGGAAAATATGGATATGGAAGAGAAATCCAACCATCAATTATCTGATGGAGAGTGGTAGAGAACACGGATATGAAAAGGCCAACAATTCCCCAGCCATAAATTAGTGATCATCTAAGTTACCATCTAGGACAACATTTTTGTTCTAAGTTCCTTTTCTTAATTTTGAGGAATTTATTTATGGGATTGGGTAAGATCATAAGGATATATAATTAATTTATAATTAGAGTTTTATCCATAAATAAATTTCTACAAAAAACACATCTTCCACCCCAAAACATAATACAACTCAAAAATACTCTACTTGTCCTATTCGTATAAGGTTCCAAATATAATGAATTTATAATTCACATATCAGACCCTTTATGTAATGAAACTACATTAAACCATCAAGGAACTTCATGTATCACAATGGTAGGCGATAAATCCCAATTGCACTATTGGTGTGGGTTCGATTCTCGCAGCTTTGTCCAACACGACGGGTCGTCACACGGTCTGCGTGTTGTCCTTTTATAAAAAAAAATAACCTTTCAAACTTAATCCATTCCAACCATTGGACTTATCCAAAATACTATTATCTAAACTCATAGTCCAAAATTTACAAGGAAGTAAAACATAATGAGGATCCTTTTTGTCAGGTAATAACATGTGAACGCCTTCCTCATATATTCTTTTACAACACCGCAACATCCTGAATTACCAAAATCAAAAATATCTTATTCCAAAATCACTACCTCAATATTAGGACCATATTAAGATTTATCTTTCCTTCAACCATGTAATTTCCAAAAATTTTAACTCGTTGTAGTGTCACTTTTATTAGTACCATAAAATCTCAAATCCTAAATTAAATAGTACTGCATTACAATCCTTATTTATTTACAGAACATCATTGATACAATACTTAAATGAAATAATTCTAAAATAAAAACATAAGAACACTAGTAATTCCTATTCATCTGTGGTAGTATCCTAACTTGATTATTATCCAATAGCATCATTTACGGCATAGTCTGACTACAAGAACATTGGTTCACATAGTGTCCAAACTCTTTTCAGATGAAGCATTGTACATTTGAATCCTTTTTTGTTACACTTGCAGTCATGTACTTGGTGTCCTTTTTCTCCACACTTATAACATTCTCCCATTCCCTTCAAGCATTTTCCAAGGTGATTCTTTCCACAGTTATAACATTTGGAAAAAACCCTTCTTTGCCTTCTTCCCTTTATCTGTCCTTCTCTCTACCATCCTTTTCTTCTCTGTATTCCTTCAATGCCATAGGACTCCAAGAATTCTTTACTCATCTTATCAACACATGATACTATTCCTTCATATGATGATAATACGTGGGAGACTATTTCCATTCTAAATTCTGGCATGGGACCACGAAAGACGTGATCCTTCTTACTCTTTGGGTCATACGTATTATGGGAGTTCACATTCATTCTACTGGGCACCATTTCTATACAATAGCATTCAGTTTATGAATTGCAATGAATAATTACAAAACTTGTAAAATATGTAAACCAAATTGAACAGTTTAAGGATATAATCCATAATCATAAAATTGTTTTCTTTGAGTAAGTATATACTCATGAACCGTTCATAATGGTTTGAAAAGAAAATGAGAATTATCTTAAGCATATCCCCCAGGAGTGTTTTAACCAAGAGTGTAGCAAGGCTCGTTGTCGTGCACCAGTTCCCGTTCGAGTCTAGTTCAAAGCACTGTTTTCAGGTTTTACCCCTAGGTACATCTGTGCCATAGCCGCCTCTACCTACTCATATCTAGACAGGGATGTATTGCTCTGAAAACTCACAAAATCTCTAGAATACCAAAATTCTAGGAAGTTCTTCTATACTAATCCTCAAAGTATATCTTAGGGGTATGTGCTCTAATCAGAGTTTATCTAAATCTAGTTTCCAAGGTTATTTCTAAACATCCTCTGATACCAACTGTAACGCCCTGACCCCAGTTACCCAGAGTCGGTGCATTATTTTAATACATTGGCATGATTACAAGGAATCAAGTCCTGAAGGACCGATCAGTTTAGCAGTCTTGAAAAAATAGATCACTTACATGAATGTTATATTTGCACTTTAAGACGTACTAAACAACATAACTAATATTTATAAACTCCAGTATTCCCTTGACTTAACCCTTCATATCAATCACATTACACTTATAGGAACCCTGGGAAAAATAAAACATAGAAAGGGGTGAGCTCAAATGCTCATTTAGGGTAACCAATACATCGAAATCTTTCAAAAATAAGCATAAACATTTAAGGAAATATATAAAACTAAAACAAAAGCCTTTTAAACTTGCACTTCAGCATAATATGGCAGAAATAAAATGAAATAATGTCATTTACTTATTCACATGGATGTTATACTAGTCGAATAATCACCTGCAATATCACTAACCACTTTCATAATGATGGAATTCATAATGCCATACTATCATAACCACGTAGCCAAGGCCTCGTGCCAAGACTACAAATAAGATTTTGTCAAGGCCTCATACCAAGACACTAGTTTGTCTCATGATACCTACTGATGCATCAAGGAGCTATAGCGGGCTCCACCCATCACTTACTAAATCCAATGCATTCCTCATATGAATAGGTTTAAACATAACATAAACATTAATATTAAAACTAGCATACGAAATGTCAATACTTTCTCCATAAACCATAAATGGTATAAAAATAACACATCAACAGTCAAACATATCAAAAAACCTTCAATGGATGTTTTTTATAATAAATCAACTTCAAATGAGCTTAAAATCCATCAAAGGATGTTGAAATAGTTGAAAATGATGAGTAAAAATTTTTCAGAGAAATATCTTTTTTGTGAAATCATTTAAAAGTCACACATTTATAAAGGAACAAATTTTAAAAGAGATTTTTGAATCAAAGTGTCCCATACCACTTTGAAACTATTGAAAAGAATTATCATTTCAATACATTCATATCCATTTAAATAAATCCTTAAAATCATTTTGAAAACATGAACATTAATTAAAAAGATTTAGAAAGATAAATCTTTAAAACATTTGAAATTATGATCATGATAAAGAGTACCTTTCAAAATCCTTAAAATCTTCATTTTGAAATCATTTCAATGAAAAATGGACATGGGTGATAAAAATTTCCCAGTAAATACTTACACATAAACAATCTTGGATAATGATGAGATTTATGAATTAACCCTTACCAATTTGGTAACTTATGAAACATACAACCCATGAAAGAGGTATCATACAATGAATATGTAAATACAAATAAATCAAATTGTATTACACAAAGAATACAATTATGGGAAGTATATACACTACATAAAAGTTAATAGTGGCAATATGGAATGAATCTCACAGTAATAAGGAGTGAGATGAAAACCGCTTACCTTGCACTTTCCTTTAGTCGAGGGTATGTTTAACCTCCTGTACGAAGATCGTAGTATGTTATTAAATTATAACAGAACCATATTAATATTTATGATATCATACATTATTAATTTATGAATTTATATTACCCATTTAATAATAATTTCCATGTTAAGTTAACATTTCGGGTAATAATCACATTCTTTATCGTACGTGTTTTAACTTGTTAATCTTGGTTGTATCACTTAGATCATGATTTAAATACTTCCAGAATATAAAACATGATAAAAATATCATATATATTTAGAATATAAATATGTATAACAGACATATATATGAAATGGAAAACACCGTTTATAGAGACGGTAGTCCGTACGTACGCATAAATGTTGTTTCTGTTTTCATATAGTATTGAACGGAAGTAAGTGAATAAGATATATGTAAGTACATACATACTTATATATATAAATATATATATCTCCAGTGGAATTATTATGACATATATTACATACTTATTAGTAATATATATTTTTATAATCTTCGATGAATGGTGAACTTCGAAATGAATCTCATCGCGTCGTGGAGACGGTAATCCGTACGTACGCACGAGCAAAAATATCATTCTTTTGATATTAAAATAATATATAATTGGATGGTATATTATATATACAGAATCATTATGATGTTATATTTATTATTTACATGAATTACACATCATTATTATACCCATCAAAATAATAATTTTTTGAATAACAATTACACCACGACGTGGAGACGGTAAGCCGTACGTACGCACGTATGATGACATATTATTCAAAGGATGGATAGAATACTGGATATGGTTGTACCATATTTATAATAACATCACATTATATATAAGATACTGGAGATATTATTTTAGAATGATAATAACAAAGAAAGAAGAAGTGGAAGAAGAAAGGAACTTGAAAAGGGGTGGTGAAATCATTACCTCTTCATCGGGTTCTTTCTTTTGATTTGATCAAAAGGGCTCCATAGGTTGGATTTCTGATAAAACTAAAGCCTCTATGTTGAAGTGAGGGAATTTTATAGATTATTTTGGAAGGGTTTGGCCGAACCAAAAGTCTTTGATGTTGTGATGAATTGGGTAGAAGTTTGGTCCTTTTATAAGGGGTAGGAGGGGCTCTTTAGGAAAAACTTAAAGTATTAATTTATAATAAATTCATATTCGGTTTCTAATGGTTAAAAAGTTGATTATTTAATGGTTAAGGTGGGTATGGGTCTAAAAACACTCATAAAGAATAATTTATATAGGTTCAGGTTATTATATTGACCTTATCATTAAGTATTAACTCTTAGTTAATTAGTTTCACTTTTACAATGTCTCTTTGTATTTTTATATTATATTGTCAATAAGCTTACTATATACATCCAAGCGACCCCCAAGTGGTATATTAATGATATAAATATGATGATATACATATTTTGGCCGAAACATAGATTTTTAGGAATTTAATATCATTTAATAATATAATATTTGTTTTAAAAACTCTTTTATGTCAATTTTGACACTATTCAATAATTAATTTTTGTAAAAATCATAACAGAATGATTACTTTGATAAAAGTTAATTAAATCAATCCTAACCTGTCATAGTATCCTATAAAATTATTGGTATTTTTAAAAAGTCTCAAATTACATTTATTTGGGTGTTTATAATATCAATTAGTTTAATTTTTCATTAATTAGGTAATTACTGCATCACCATTGTGTCATAAATAAATTAACATATATAATGTCTAAAAATTATAAATAAAATTCCATTAGGTAGGAAATATTGTTATTTTTCTAATTAATATTTATATTCTAAACTCCAACATATATAACCCTATGTAAATTTTTTTTTTCTAGTAGATATATGCTTATGTCATTTTTTTATTTATTTGAACTTAATTAAAATAAAGTGTCCCTATCACCTACAAGTGGCTCCATGGGGTCCCAAAATCAACCCAAAGATACCCATGGTCGGACATGTATCCAAAAATAAGGTTAGGACACGTTTTAGGGTAATTTAGTATTATTATAATATTATTGTTTAATCCTTATTTACCGGATTTACCCTTTAACCATGGTAAATATTTTATTTACCGAAGTAATTATTAAAAATGTCTACAAATAAAATTTACCTATTTACACAATTTGGAAATCCTAATTACAAATATAGAATCCTTTTTTCCAAATTCAAAAGACAAAAGTGGAAGAAATTAATTTAAAATTATTTCCCGCTTTTAAAACAAAAAGCGTGTTTTTTAGATATAATAACTATCAAAAGATTGATACTTGTTTATGTCCGGTTTAATTGTGAAATTTTTTCCAATGACCAACATTGTATTAAATGGTAAAAATATATTCAAAATATAAATTAAAACCACACAAATTCATAATTTATCACTATTAATTATTTTTATTAAAAAAGTTTTTTTAATTCAAAATTTATTAATTTTAACTATTTTTCAAAATATTAAAGTTATCCAAAAAGTACCAAAATTTTACCTTAGGATAAATTAGATACTCCGAATCCAAAAATGAAGTCCATTTTGAGAGATAAAACTTCAAATATTTTAAAAAGTATGTATTACTATTCATAACGGCTAGTTTGAATGGTTGTGGTGTGTGTTAGAACTCAAAGTTGCGTACAACACACACTACTGTATTATTCAAAGGAAAGCGTACCATGGAAGCTTGGGATGTTTCATTGTAAATTTTTGATGTCCCCATTCTAAAAAGTAAATTTATTTATTCAAATTGAATATATAAATGTTTAAAATATTGGATTTAAAAAGGGTTCACTATTAAAATTGGTAAAAGTGCAAAAAATGAATTTGTTCTTACATTATGTCTAAGAAACTCATAATATGGATTCTAAAATTATAAGGATTATATAAAGTTTAAAAGTTAGTTAATATTATTCATAACCTCTTTTTAACGGCTTGTTTGGTAAGTCATGGTGCGCTTGAACTCGGTGTTGCGTGTAATGCAAGTTATTAAATTATTTTGAAGAAATAACACACTATGAAATCTTTGGGTGTTACATTTAACACGTTCCTACCTACGTGGGGACAATATCCACAACATTAAAAAGAAAAACTTGAAACCCTAATTCACCCCTCCCCTCTTAGGGGTTTTCAGGATCCTTTAATAAGTTATGATGTATAAGTATGGACTTTAATTTCAAGTTATTACTTGGGTTTAGTTATTAAAAATTCCAGATAATTCTCAATATTTATATGGTAGTTATATTGATCAATAATTATTTAATTTATGTTTATTTCTATAAAAATAAAAATAATTATAGTTCTTGTAGAAATAGACATGGTTTTGTATATGGAAAAATTAATTTTCATTAACATATATGTGAAAGTATGATTACATTACATTATAGGTAGTGTGACTGAATATTAATTGATTTTCGTCACCAATGGTGCTTTTAATTAATTATCATTTGTTTTTTAGGTAATTACCAATGATGCATACTGGGTAATTAATGATGCCACATTTAGGTAATAATCATTATTTCTTAGTTGTGAAATTATGAATATTTATTAATGGTGATTACAAGTAATTATTAACTATGCCTATCATTAAATTATAGGTAATTATAACAATATTATGATAATAAATATTTATAATTCACAATAGATTTTTTACTAATGGTGTTTAATGATAAGAAGAATATATATAGGTTAATGAAGATATTGGGATTGTAATTCTGTGTGTAAATTTATTTTTCTATAAATTGATTGGCTATGCACACTCATCATTCACCCAAAAATCATCACCTAATATTCATGCCTCAGAATGACAAGAATTTAGTAGGATATATAGATTATTGGATTTCCATATAATCTATTTCTGATCAACCCTCACCCATAACTGGATTCATACTTTTGAGATATATCAATTGATATTTGAAGATATGATTAGATAACTAGTGAGGGTCATCCAGTATGTCCCATATTTTTTTTGATATAACATTTATTTGTGTGAGTAATATATATAATATACTTTTTCAGAGAGTTTTATTGTGGTGATAGCTGGGTATACTCTAGAATTTGATCAATAATTATTTTATTTTATCTCATTATATCATATATTTATTAGTATTCCTTATAAGCATTGATATGTGTTAGTGTACTGGAGAAACATACGGAGTATGATAATACTCACCCCAATTCAATATATAATGCTTTCATATTTCTAAGAGTGTATTGGTATATGCATTGGTTAATGATACATTGGGATTATAGATCAAATAGAGGATTCAAGTAGAATTTTTTTATAGAATACCATTATTATTTGGTAGAATATTTGTTCCTTATTGAGATGTATGAAATTTTCATGAATAATGTTATACACATTTTCACATCATTATTATCTCATTTTATTAGTGGATGGAGATTTATTTTATAAATTTTTTTCCTCTCATCTTTGAGTTTTATATCCTTATTATATTCATCAGACCCTTACCTATTTGAGGGGGGAATGTGAGATCATACATGGTATAATTTCCAGCTTAGGAGGAGTCTCAATGGGGTTGTTTCATGGTAAATTGATATCATAGATGGATTTTAAGGTTAATTTTGGAGTAGGCATTGGTATGGCTTTTCATTTTGTTGGTATGAAAATAGTACATATGAATGAAACATAGTTCAAAGTATCGGGAAATCATAAACTTGTGTGGGAATTCAATGAATTCTTGTATATGGACTGTGATTCTCTGTTTACTATTCCTAAGGCATGGACTAATATCCATAAGTAACTCTATTGATTTTGAAAGTGCATTATATGGTTTCAGATCATGATTATTGCATGTTTTATGAATTAAATAATTATATACATTGGGAAAACATGAGATAATTTGATTTATTATACATCCATTTCCATGAAATTATTTTTAGGGAATTATGATCAATTATAGATATTCATATAGGAATTCATCATTTTGTTGGTCCTGAAGGGGATTAGATGGCACCTCCAGTACAATAGATATTTGATGATATCTGAGATTCAATATTTTAATTGTTTTTTAGAAGAAGTCATAATAAAAAATAAAAGGGGATAATTTTGATCTGCTATTTCATTAGTGTCCCAATAGGATAGATTTAGACTTTCAACTCTTGCGTAATCTAAATTGGTTTTATCCATCTCTAATGATAGACATACAAAAAGATGCATTTATGTAGTGGATGAGAATTAATATAGGTGATAAATATAGGCATTCATTTTTATATTTTGACTTCCAAATTTCTTTTACAAAGAGTTTTATATGAAACTCTGTAGGTTGATTAGTAGTAGGATCCAATATCCATTTAGGTGGATTGTTCAATAGTGTGAGATTTTACTATATGATTTATAAATCTTATTAAATATTTTGGTTACATGATTTCATTTGGGTAGATGAGAGATCTATGTTTTTGTCAGCTATGTGACCTATGAATTAATTTCATAAGACTTATCATAGACTGGGGACACATTTTAAGTTGTTAAAAATTAGAATGATAGTTGAAGGAACTCTTAGATAATATTGTTTACTGATGGAGATGGCATACAATCATGTATTGGATCTTTGGATAGGATAGTTCACCCAGATATATAGTATAGATATTGATAGCAAATGGGATGGATATCATAGGGTCATAATGATAATATATGGGATGTCTTAAACTATTCATATGTCTCTAGGGTCTAGTTAGTGATCATTATGGTGTTATAGGTCATATCCAGATTATATATCTCTTTTCATGGAAACCTATTCCTAGTGTGATGGTAGATAAACCATCCTTGAATTTTTAGAGGCAACGTTAATAATAGTTACCTCTGAGACATTTTAAATCGTAGCATGATAGGATAACACATGGAATCAAAAATAAGGTACCCTATACATGATTACCCATTAATCTAGTTACCCTCATTCCCAAATTGATTATTTCATGACACTCCCATTCATTGTCTTATATACATACCACAACCACGTACCAATTCAAAATTCAAAACTGTATAAACCAAACCATTGACACATATAATATAACTGAGACATCCTAGCTCACAACAACACACCACATCATTACCACAAATCATATAACATCTACATAACAACATAACCCCACTATGAATAGAATAAAAAGAGAGCTAGGGTGTAATCATTCATTTATATTACACTAGTTTTTGGATTTAGGGGTTTACTAGGAATCCATTCCTTTATATAGGAATTAGTAAAGTCACCCAAATATGGTGGTGGTGCATAAGAAATTGCAGAAGGTATAATGGATATGTAGTAATCACATAAATTAAACATAGGGACAACTCCTAATTTGACACCTATGCAACCAAAACTCATCTCCACCAAAAAATAATAACACATACTACTATTAATCATATAAAAACATATCCATATCATGACCATAAAACAACCATAGGAATTTTTTTCTTTTCATATATCATTATTATTATATTATCAACATTTTTTATAGTAACTACGCTTTCCCCAAGAAACCACCAAATAGTTATCACCCATTAGTTCTTTTATATTAATTTATCACATAATTAATCAACCAATGTTATTTAAATTATTCAACACTATAGTAATTAAAAATATCCATTCCCATTACCTAATATATTTTATTAGTTTCAACACAATTCTATATCCTCAGGAAACTAAATTTCCCATACCACATCAACTCCACCACTCTATGAAACCAATAAATGATCTACAAGCAATGTGAACTCCTTTACCACTTCCATATCAAAAAACAAAAAAACCACATTAATATCAGGAAACATACAGAACAATGAACCACACAAGAAAACATTTCCCTACCAAAAAAATATTCCACACCAGTCCACTTCTGCAAATATAAAAACACAATAACACAACCCAATCATTGTAATAATTATTAAAAAAAACTCAATATTAAGTTTTAATTTAAATTTTAACTTCATACTCTGCATATCAATATAAAACAATAATTAATTATTTTAAAAATATTTTTTTTCATTACCATATTTAAATTATCCATATCATATAAAACACGATTCAAAAAAATTACAATTTATTTACTTAGAGGGGCATGATTAACACTAAAATAAAAAATTAACATAACAATAACAAGTTAAAACATGTAATGAATTTTAAATCCACTTAACTCTTTAATTAATTAAAGATATATGTTAGGGCAATTCCATATCATTCCCCATGAAAAAAATTACATGCCTAAACTACATCAATATATTAAAATATAAGATAGAATATGAATCACGTACCTTAAATGAATCTTGTACAACACAACACAAATATAAGATATAATCTAATAATAAAATTCCTATAACCATGGAAATATCCTCCACCAAACATATAACACATAAATATACATTAAATAATTTATCAAACTAGAAAAAATGTATTTATATAGCCCTTCAGATCATCATATAAGAGAAAAGTATGGGAAGAGGGAATAAGAGTACCTTATATTGTCAAGAATCAAACTTGTGAAGCATGGGACTCAAGAATCCATGAAGGAAAACCTAAAAACTGCAACCAAGACTCTCAACAAACTATGGTTTCAATAATCAAGAAGAAAATTAAATTGATAAGATAAATTATTTAATATATAATAAAAACATGAGATATTAGACCATAACGTGTTTCCATTAAACTACATCATGGTTTAGCTTGGTCAATGGAAATTCAAAAACCATGACTTCTTAAAATTAAAAATTACTAAAATATCAATGGATTTTTTTTAAAAACAAATTCCCCAACTAAAAAAAGATATGACCACTACAAACCTTATCCATTTTAATATTTATTCCTCTTCAATCCATAAGACCATTATGAAACAATGTTAAAAAAACCACGACATTTAAAACTATGGGGACCGCCACAAGAATTTTACTTCTCCCCACGAAAAATAAATATTTATTCCAAAACCATGATAATTAAAATAATAAATTTACACAAATAATTTCATCGTTTAGATCATTTCATAGTTTCTCACTCAAAACATCATCCTTCCACCCCAACTCTATATATAAAAAAAATGGCCACTCTGGCCTAATCTAGGCCGACACCATAGGAAAAATAGGCCAACCAAAATATAGTGTAGTGAAAACAAATAAATTCTTTCCTATAAATAAATAAAATTCATATCTTCACTCATAATCCACTTTTAGAATATCATTTTTCATCATCAACACATAAAAAATTAAACAATGAGGAGAATAAATGAATCTACGCTCCCACATTTTTAATTTAACTTATATAAATCCCATGTGATTATAGTTATTGTTATGGTATGATGTGGTCTCAGATATATTTTTATAATCATATGGAATATATACATAAGAAGGGATGAAACAACGAAGACATATAATGTTTGCATATGAGGGTGGCTAGATCATTGAGGATTTGTATGTAAGGAACCTTTTTTGCTATTTTTTTTTAATTTATCATAATTTTAGTATAATATCATTTTAGAGAGTGTATATATGGTGATATGCATTTTTAAATGATAAGGGATGGGATAACATGTCAGTTACAAAAATTCTCACCATTTATCTTCCGCATTGAAATGAAATTTCCTGGGGAGGAACCAATTGAGTGTGAATTATACTCATACATAATTCTATATGTTGTTTTTTAAATTTATAGAAAGCTATTGGAAATCATGATAGATATTACTAGTTTATGATATCGATGGTTGTTAGGGATTTTTTGAGTCACTCATTTTTTCCCTTGAGAGTTTTTTTTATTTTTCTTAGTATTGAATTTCATAAATTTTATGTACTTTTTAATTGTACAAAAATACATGAAATTTTTCTTGCTTCTTACCCTCCTTGTCCCACAAATATCTCTTCCTCTTCAAGGTGACGTCTCGCTTCATCATTCCCTTTGATGCCTCCCCCTACCATGCAGTGGTCTTTGGGTTAGATCCTACTTGCCCTCCTGGCCAAATTGATTCTTCTCCATATTTTATGAGGTTTCCTTCTAGCTCTAAGTGTTTTGGACAGTATCTGGTTCCTAGAGAGGTTCGACACGTTGAATTATCTCTTCAGAGCCGCTAGGGTGTGGATTCACCTTTGGTGCATCGATGGTGGTCCTAGTCATGGATTTCAATTTAGAAAATGTTTTGGTGATGGCATGGAGTGTGGATTAAGCTTCATTATGCTTCATGTTTGATGGTGTGTTTGTGGTTCCTGTTATTGGGGTTTTGAGAGTGTTGCAATTTTATTCCCTCTTTGGTGTTCATTTGTCTGCCTTGGGTTTGTTGTTACATGTTTTTTTTTTGATGATTCCTCTTACATGTTCACATCAAGATTTTGAAATTATGGTCCAGTTGATGTTTTTTTTCATTTGTTTCATGGTGTACATTGTTTTGTGATACTAGATTGGTCGTTTTGGAAATAATGTTGGCACTGTCATCGAATGAAAACTTTGGTGATGTGTTGATGTGAAGATAGTAATGATGTTTGGTTGGAGGCATGCTGATGGTGGTGAAGTGATTGGTCCTCGATGGTTACTGTATTATATAGGGCATTGTTAGTGACTTGTACAAGGAGTGGCTCATGAATCGATTCAACTTGATTACTTTTTTGGATTTGAAATTTGAATTTTTTCAGGGATGTTTTTTGGAATTTTTTATGCATGGGATTTGAGGAAGAATTTTTGAAATTAGTTTTATTTTGATTTCTCTATGTGGAAGAAACCAACACACTATAAGGATCATCTCCAGATGAGGATCAGATTAGTAATCATTCACCAGATCATTGCCATTCATATTTAGAAGTTTTAGAGGGTATGGATCTGCCATCAGTATTAGGATTGGCCAACCGTGCACGTGACATCTAGACGAGCGATCATGAAAATGTGGAGGCTTGACATCATGATGTAGTCTTTGAGGAGGGAAAATCCTATAGTCTTGATATGGTTAACTTAATTTTGGATTTTATTTGGATGTATTGTTTGTAATTTGTGGTTTATCACTTTTTCCTCAAAAAGTGTTTTGATAATAAAAAATTATGTTTCAAATGGAATGGTTCAACACCAGTCTTAGGTCAGGAGTGTCAAGAGGAAAGCCCATAATGTATAGCAACTAATAAAGAGTGTCTGAGTGGGGTAGTCTATGGTTGTCATTCTAAGTTGCTATTACTGCGTCCTAAAATATTAGGCAGCACATGCCTGCACTCACAAATTATGTGAGACACACAATACCATGTCATTATTCATCACATATATAAATGAAATCATATCCATCTTATAAGACTTTTCTTCCTCATATAGAACTTACCATATTTGACACCATGTATCACTCATTTGTGTGATGAATGGTCACTAGAAATTCACCATTTCCACCATTTGAGGAACATAGGCTTGATTTATTACACAACTAAGATGGCTAGAACCATCATGAGAGTACCACTAGAGCTCAGGAAATCCTCTATGAAGCCAATTTGACTGAGTAAAAACCATACATACAGGTGTGAATTTTAGTGAGCTGTAACAAAAACCATGAATTAGGGATAGTGATGATTACATATTTAAAATAAATAGGTTTCAATTATATTTTACTAGGACATAGCACGATCACATCGACAAAAATTCCTTAAATTATTTATAGTTTATTCTATGATGGTGTTTCTGTTGTGAAGTGATTGGGGTAATAGAGGAGATTCATGTTTCTTGAGTTTCATTCATGTCATGAAGGTGTTATATCATATTGTGTTTGTGTATATAGTAGTGGTGTAAGTTGTAGGATTTCTAGTTCATTCCCAAAAGTGAATATATGTGTTGCAAGTGTGGAGAGACTTATTTTTCAAAGATTCACATGGATAAAAGAGTTAGCATGAGATAATGTTATCTCATAACAAATGTACTTTCCCATGAAGAACCATCGAATTCTGAAATGGTTTACATTTGATGAATTGGTATTTTTTGTATAAATGACACGTATATACAAATATAGTAGAAATATAAATATTTTATCAGTGCTACTCCCATGCATGATTTGGATAATATTTTAGGTGAATGACATGTAGTTATTTGAATCATGTTTAAAGGTGATTTTAAGGCCGAATCAAAGTGGTAGAAGGATATGGTGAGATGTTTCTAAGATATGAGTAAAAATAGGCAATGATACAAGTGGAAATGATTTCAATAAATAATGGGGGAGGGTGATATGTAATTGATAAAATTGTGGTGGAATATTCTTTAGCTTAAACATTGGGAGGCTATTGTATATCTCTTCTAGGTTTTTTATTTTATTTTTTTAAAACCATTCATGGATATCCTAAGAGGGTGGTGTTCAAGTGGAATGTTTTTATTTATGTAGGGGGTTGATTTATATCATTCATTTTATGATTTCATGTTTGGTTATCACTACTATTATTTTATTACCCATCCGTTATTTATATTCTCATACATGACCATTGTATTAGGGGAGAGGGAGTTTGATTCATCAATCTTCAATTGATATGATCAAGACAATTTCTTTTGAGTGTTAAGTGAATTCAAGTGTTAGTTAGAGAATGATACTTCCACCATGACCATTGTGTTATTTATTATTCTATATTTCTATATGGTTTCATGTTACCCATATTCTTCAGTAATCCAATGTACATGACCATGATAAAATGAGATCTTAGGAGAGTGGAGAGTGTCTACCAAGACCAAGGGATTCACTGGGTCTTAATTATGATAATTTCATGTCTACCATCATCAATTTTACTATAAGAGAACTAGTTTAGAATATATATTCTTAAAATACTGACCAACTAACTACAAATGGATTTTAACTAACATAATCCCAATGTAAATCCCATAGAGATAATTAACAACTTTGAAATCAATAAATATGACTACAATATAAAAAATAAACTCTAATTTTTGGGACCACCTTTTACATTAGTTGTATTTGTTGTAAACTATTATCAATAATGTAAAAAAGGAAGACAGAACTCCAAAGTGAATAGATATTGATTGATGTGAAGATTTATATGGAATTGTTATAGATTCATAGCATTAGATTCCACGCTTGGGTAATTCTCCATGTTGTTTCAAATCAGACGATTGAAGAACTGATCTTGAAAAGATTAAAGAACTTGTATCATGTCTGATACAATGTTGACAACATTTAAGTAGCATCCTCTTAAGGATGATTGAAGTGGTCTTTGGATTTCACGTTCCAAAAAGAAATGGTTAAGAAGGGGTTCATGGGATTGGTATTTGAAGAACAAGAGGTTTGGACATTGATGTGGCCATGAAAATATTTTAATATGACCATGCATTTAACATAAAAAGTTTATTTTTGGCTTACAAAACTTTTTCCAACCATGGAGGGTAGTTGAGGACCACACCTCAAGCACATGCGGGATCTGAGGGTCATCCATGCTTGAGGGAAGCCTTCAAGGCCATCCCCACATGAGTCAGGGGCATGCGGGCCGTGTATAATCCCACGGAAGCGCACACACGGTGATCAACCCATGCATAGGGATGCATAATGGAAGTTGGGAGTGTTCCCAGAGAAGGCATGGGTGGGCACATAAGCACGCCTACAGATAACTGGTGTGGGGTGGCACCGGAGGGGGGAGAGGAGAATTCTACGCAGTTTTCAGGAGTAGTCTATTTATAAACGACGCCTCCCCTGCATCTGCATTTTGATGTGGGATAACATTTAAAAATTACAGATATAATCTCATCCCCTCATCTCATCCCACATCTCAGTCAGATGTCCAATTATCCATGACATCCGATCATCTAATCCTCACCGCTCATCTGATCTCATGCCACGTGCATTTGAACCTGGACCATCTAATCCTCCCGCAACATTTGGTCTATCCCACGTCATCATCTTCAACCTCTCGATGATACTGCCACCCATCGGCAACACTACACTCACCAGATAAGATGTATTATCACAATGGATGACCTCTAAATATCAATTAATTATCATTTAGGCACCATAAAATCTATTGGATCAAACTGAGACCATGCATGAAATCTACATCTTGCATGCATGCTAAATCATGAAGAAGAATGATCATCCAAGGCAAACGGAGTTGTCGAGCCCATTTGGGTTCGAGCGAGATTCATGAACAAGAATTATGCACAAAATCTTGACCATATGCATGAAGATAGGATCCCACATTGAAGAGGAAAAAAACTAAGGATCCCGGCATATATTCACCCACAGGTTTGAATATTTTTAAAACCCCAAAAATCCCGAGCATTTAAACAATGATCCCTATGGCCTCTCACACAGTTTTTGAAGTCGGAAGAGGAACCCACCTATCCTTTTAAATGAGGATCCTAAGACTAAGAATGAAGTTTATCTATCATTCCAGAGAGCTAGTGTTCTCAAAAAATAGATAATCTCTAAGCATCACTTCACGAAGAGAAACCAGAGCACCATGAGTCTATAAGGATCTACAAAGAAGAGTACCTACAGTCATTCTAGAGGTGCTATGCACCCTCAAATTTCATCGCGAAGAACTGGATCATGAACACACGATAGGTTTTGTAAAACCCTCAATGTGATTTGCAAAGGCCACTCCATCATGAGACAATTATTGAGATTCACTCTCACTGAGCTTTGTGAAGAAGAAAATATGTGCACCTCGTGTACAAGAAAGATATGCGCATCCTTTCGTGAAGAAAGTGACCAGTGAGCACCCTGGTTTCACAAAGAAATGTGAGAACACCCTACTGTTTGAATGTTTATATTCAACTGTGTGCATGGGTTCATTGTTGAAGAAGAAGGATATAAAAAGTGGTGACTTTCCTGAAAGTGTGTGTTTGATTTGAAGAAACCTGGGGGATCATGTGTATTTTTGTGAAGAAGAATAATACATGCATGTATGCATGTGCTCTAGTTGAAGGAGCCTGAGGCATTGTATACTTGTGTAAAGAAGGATCTCTCACATTGAAAGGGTTTCACCCATTCGTGTTTGAAGAAACATACACATATAAACCTAAACAAACATCCTAATCTAGTATAAGAGGAATATGGAGAATAAAGAATAGGAAGTGTAGAAGAGGTCGAATGTGTGTGTTAATAAAGTATCATACCCATTAATGGTTCTCAAAAAAGAATAAGAAGAGGTGAGTGAATGCATGCACATGCATATCTGAAGACACTCAAAATAAAGAACCAAAATTGTGTGTGAACATATGTGAAGAAGGGAAGGAAGATTTCAGCCTAAATGTCAGATGCACGAACA
The DNA here is from genome assembly GCA_963277665.1 of Viscum album. Classification (NCBI taxonomy): domain Eukaryota; kingdom Viridiplantae; phylum Streptophyta; class Magnoliopsida; order Santalales; family Viscaceae; genus Viscum; species Viscum album. Next base: position 626,769,913 of record OY728167.1, read on the forward strand.
CATGCATAAATTAAAAATAAGAAAAGAACTGATTTAGATGATGCCAAGTAATCTAATCTTCATTTTTGAATCAATCACATTGGAGTATGTGATTCTATACAAAAGAGATAATAAGTTTTAGTGCAGTTGGTTGTTTCACTCAGAAGAAGAAAGAAGAATTCTATCATAGTTGGTGTTGCACTAGAAAAGAAAAGAAAAAAATAATGACGAATTTCTTTACTACTGCTTTGAAAATAATCAAGTGAATAGAACTAAATAAGACCAAGAGTAGAACCTAACTTTTGAAGAAGGATGAAGACTATATCTGTGGGCATTATAAATAACCATCTAGAGGCTTTAAGTTGGACTAGGATATCACCATTCCCTGGAAAAGGATTATTTCCCATCCCCTCCAAAGTGTAGGAACCCATACTGACTAGAGGATTGTTTTCCTGGTTAACCCATTGTAACCGTATATCACATTATAGTGGAGAATCCAAGAACTGGTCATTCCCATGCATTGCAAGGGAGTAGCTTCTCTTTTTGAGTAGTGAACCTTGTAAAAATATAATGTGCATATTTTTACTATTTCTACTATTTCATGCGAAAGGTAAATGAGAATAAGAGAATAGAGATCCTAACAGGTCAAGAGGTATAGTGATAAAAAGTTGGAATTGGTTTCAAATGTCCCCAACACTAATTCACCCCCCTCTCTGTGTTAGGTGTGTCCTAAAATTTTCCTATCAATTGTTATTAGAGGGAGTTTTACCTATGTTATATTCTCTACCATGAAGTTATTCTATTTTTATGATTTGAGTTTATTTCTTAAGTTATCAATGAAGTGCACATTTAGGGAAGATTCAGTTATCTCTGAGTAGAAGGCTATATCTACCAAGACCATGATTAATAGTAAAAACAAGGAGAATAGAAAGTTAAAGAAAAACTCTCTCTTATCTAAAGAATAAGAAGCATTTGGTTCTCCATATCTAGCTCACATTGAAGACACACCAGACTTGTAATGTAATGAGAAGGTCTCTCAAGTTCGCACCAAGAATATGGAAAACCTTCCTACTCCAACTGATCCATAGGAATGTGTTAGTACATTTGGAAATTATTCTGATGATGAAAATTCTAGCACAAGTGGTGGTGATTAATCTAAAACATCTCAAGAAATATCAGTTGATAGATTAAGAATTATTCTACATGGTATTTCTGAAGAAAGTGTATTCTTGGATTGTGGAGTATTTCAATGGATGTGGGAAAATATCACTCTGCTGGAAGGAGAAACTTATGTTTTGGAGAAAGGATTACAAGAAAAAATTGTTGAGGGTTTAAAGTTCTCCAGACAGGTTGGATCCATTGAAGCAACAATGTGAGAATTTGAAGTAAGCACTTCAAATTGGTTCAAAGATGTTGAAGAAAAGGAGGGATTCAACAGGACTCTAGAATAGAATATCCATGCACTTGAAGATGAGTTGAAAAGGATAAATGAAGTCAAAGAGGTATATTTGGAAGAAGACTCCAAGAAGATCAAAGAACATGACTATTTGATACAAAAAAAGTAAATATGGATGAAGATGAAGTGGAAAGATTACAGAAGGATTGTGAAGAGAAGGTGACTATGATTGAAGACCAGGAAGACATCCTCAATATGAGATTTCTTGAATTGGAAGCTAATTTTACCAATCTTGACTGGACATATATTGAGTCTCTACAAAAGAAGGAAATAGTAGATGCTAGTAATCAATTATCGTTGGAGGATTCTACTGCCAAAAGACCTCCAACTAGTTATAAGAAGATCTTGGCTTCACTCATTGATCTATCAAAAGAAGCTGAGAAAGTAAAGGTACCATCTATACCAACTTTTACTACTATTTCTAAAATTTCTTCTTCAAAAAGTGCAGTTTGGATGAAAAATTATAAACAAGTATGGGTGAAGAAGAATGAGGAGAAACCTACCATCATAGCTATGGTGTATAGGGGAAAGAGTGTTGAAGATAGCTCCCCAAAGAAAGCACAAAAATTCAAGAAGAAGGCTCAACAACCTTATAATGAAGCTATCAAGAAGTCAAGGTTTGATGGCCAATGATGGTGTTATAATGGATTTGGGAATTGTGCACTAGATTGTGGGTACAATCCCTTAAATATGAAATCACAGAGAAATCCCATTTCCAGGGGTAGAAAGCTAGATATTAAGATGAAACATCCATATATCCTGAAGCATAAACATACTACAATCCAATTTAGAATGTTAGATAACATCTGTTATGTATGCAACAGGAGTGGTCACATGAATGGTGCATGTTCATTTCAACAGGTACCCAAAGATAAAAACAAAATAAGATCATAGAAGCTAGCCAATAATCGAAATTCAAAGAAGTCATTGGATTCTATGTCTAAGAAGGGGATGGTTGGTTCATCCAAAAGAACTACTATGAAGGATTCCACTTAGAAGAAGCCATGTAGAATATCCAATCTTGAATCCTCGGTTCCAAATGACATATTAGTCATTTGGACAAAATATTTGGATAGAATAAGGAAAAGGGATGATGTGCAGGCTAAGGATAGTGCTAAAAACGAAACACAGATTCCATATGAAGGAAAATAAATTTTGGGTGTGAGGTGAAACAAGGCTGGTCACACTGTTAGATGTTTATTTGAACTTACTCCATCCCAACAAGAATTCCTCAAGAAGATGAATTTTGTACCATGAGATTCTAGTTCATTGAAAGCCCTTCAACAAAGAATACTCACACACAATGATATTGAAGAAATTGTGAGGTCCACACAATCATAGTCAGTATTGAAGATCAATTGTGAAAGTGTGAATAATAGAGCATATAGGTTGAGAAAATAATATCTACCTTATTATTCACATTGATGGAGAAATGATGATCCACCTTATTCCCTTAAATATTTGTGTATTTTAATTGTTCTTATGATACATGTAATTGAAGGTCAAGAAAAATATCCGGGGGAGAACCTAAGATTTTGTGATGATAAGTGTTCCCTAGAACAGGAGACACATGAAGAAGATTCCAGAGTCATTATCTCAACCAGTATCAACATCAGTTGTAAAAAAATTCCAATACTCTGAATAATTTATGAGGATCATGTCATTTGAAAAAGTATGTTATTTTTAAATCTCACATCCTTGGTTACTCAAAATAAATATCATTCTACAAAGGGGGAGTAACAAAATTACTCAGTGAAATAAGAAGAGTGGATGATTTCTCATATCATGAGGTATCATGACTTAGTGGATAATGGAAAGCTCTATTTTCTAAATCAAATCCTCTTGTTTTCTACAACGAGCATTTCTCAAGTAGACTTAGAGTGAAATGATTGCTGGCACATTGCATAATAATGGAATGATACCCTCTCTACCATGAACATTGTATTTCTTCTCAATAAGGGGGAGAGAAGTGAAATGAAAGAATTAAGGGGGGATAAGAGATCATTTGGAAATTGACACATTCATTTCAGCAGAAGTCTTAAGGTATTGGAAATAAAATACAAAGGGGGATATTTTTGGGACCACCTTGTACATAAGTTGTATTTACTGTCAACTAGTATCAATAATGGTAAAAATGAATAAGGAACTCCAAATTGAATGGAGATTGATTGAAGTTAATATGTCTAGAGAGTTGTTATGGAATCATATCATTGGATTCCATGCTTTGTAAATTTTCTATGTTGTTTCTAATCAGACGATTAAAGCACTAATCTTGAAATGCTTAAAGAACATGTATCATGTATCATTACAATGTCTATGACACTAAAGTAGCATTCTCTTAAGGATGATTAATGTTCTCCTTGTAATTCAAGTTCCAAAATGAAATGGTGAAGACGGGGATGCATGGGATTGGCATTTGAAGAAGAATAGGTTTGGACTTTGATGTGTCCATGGACATATTTTAATAGGTCTATGCATTTTAGAAAGATAATTTTTGTATTAAAAAAATTTGGGCAACCATAAAGGTTGGCCGAGGACCTCACCTCAAGAACATGCGGGAACCGATGGTCAACCGTACTCGAGGGAAGCCTTAAAGGACATCCCCGCATTAGGCAGGGGTGTGCAGGTCATGTAGAAGCTCGTATGAGTGTGTGCACTGTGATTAACCTGTTCGCAGGGATGCATAGTTTGTTCTAGGAGCATGCCCCGTAGGAGGCTTGGGTGGGCGGAAAACTGTGCCCGCAGAGAACCGGTGCGGGGTGGCACCGGAGGGGGGAGAGGAAAATTCTGAATGGTTGTTGGGAGGAGTTGATTGATAAACCGCACCTCTCCCACCTCACCATTTCAACGTGGGATAACATTTTAAAAACCCAAATTTATTCTCAGAAGCTCATCTCATCCCGCATCTCAGTTGGTTTCCCAATCACCTGTATCATTCAATCCTCTAATGTGCATTGCTCATCAAATCTCGCACCACGTTCGTTTGAACCAGGACCGTCTAATCCTCCTACAACATTCGATCCATCCCACGCCGTCGTCTTCAACATCTCAACGCCATTGCCACCCTTCGGTGACACAACACTCACCGGAGAAGATGTCTGATCACCATGTATGACCTCTGACTATCAATGAAGGATCATTTCAGAACCCTAAAATCTATTGGATCGAATCGAGACCATGAATGCAATCAACATATTTCATGCATGTGAAATCTCTAAGAAGAAGGATCATCCGAGACAAATGGAGATTCCGAGGCCATGTGAGTTCGAGCGAGATTCATGCACGAGAATTGTGCACATGATCTTGACCCCATGCATGAAGATGGGATCCCAAGTCGAAGAGGAAACAAACCGAGGATCTCAGCATATCTTCACTCACGGATTTGAATATTTTCAAAACCCCAGAAATCCCAAGCATTCAAATTGTGATCCCTATGACCTCTCACACGATTTATTAATGCGGAAGAGTAACTCCCCTCTCCTATAAAAGGAGGAGCCCAAGACTATAAATGTGGCTACTATATCATTCCCAAGAGCTCGTGTTATCGAAAAATAGATCATCTCTGTGCATCACTTCACGAAGTGCATGAAGAGCACAACAAGTCTTTAAGGCTCCGTGAAGAAGAGATCCAACAAGCCTTCGACCGGTGCTATGCACATTCGAATTGCATTACAAATTAAGAGAACACGAACACATGATAGGTTTTGTAAAACATTTGAGGTGCTTCGCGAAGGCCACTCCATCGTGAGCCAATTCTTGATATTCACTCTCACTAAGCTTTGAAAATAGGAAAATATGTGCACCTAATGCACAAGGAAGATCCACGCATCCTTGAGTAAAGAAAGTGACCCATAACCAACCTTGTTCCACAAATATATGTGATAACACACTCCTTAATGCATGTTAATATTATACTATGTTTAGGGGTTCATTGTTTTTGAAGAAGGGGACCACAAGTGGTGACTTTCATGAATGTGTGTGTTTGATTTGATGAAACGAAATGGCTCGGGTGTTTGAAAGTGAAGAGGAAGAATACATGTATGTATGCATTTACTCTGGTTAAAGGAGCCCGAGGTCGTGTACACTTGTGTGTAGAAGGAGATCAAACATGGAAAGGGTTTCACCCATTTTGGTTTGAAGCAACATACACATGTAATCCTAAATAAACACCCTAACCTAGTGCAAGAGGAATAAGGAGAATAATTAATAGGATGTGTAGAAGAGGATGAGTGTGTGTGTTTGTGCTTAAAGAATCATACCCATTATGGGTTCTCACACAAGAAGAAGAAGTGGTGAGTGCATGCACACATGAATGAATGCACATGAATATGTGAAGACACTCAAAATAAAGAACCAAAATTGTATGTTCCCATATGTGAAGAAGGAGAAGGAGTAGTTCAACCTAAATGTCATATGGAAGATCACATGAATACATGAAGAATAAAAAAGATCTGATTCAGATGATGCCAAGGGAACCGATCTTCAGTACCTAAATAATCACATTGGTGTTTGTGATTCTATCCAAGAAGATAGAAAATGTTTTACTGTAGTATTTTGTTGCACTCAGAAGAAGAAATAAGACGTCTATTAAAGTTGGTGTTGCACTAAAAACGAAGTGAATGAAAGAAGGAAGAATTTATTTCCTACTTCTTTGTATGTAGTCAAGTAAAGAGCACTAAATAAGACCAAGATAAGAACCTACCTTTTGAAGAAGGAAGAATACTATCTTCGTAGGCCCTATAAAAAACCAGCTAGAGGCTGGAAGTTGGACTAGACTATCAGAAGTCCAGGGTAGAGGATTGTTTCCCACAACCCTCCAATGTCTAGGGACCGATACTGGCTAGAGGATTGTTTTCCTAGTCAACCCTCTATAATAATATATCACATTATAGTATAGAATTTATGCATTGGTCATTCTCATGCATGGAAAGGACATATCTTCTCTTATTGATTATTGAACCTTGTAAAAATATCGTGTGCATATTTTTACTTGTTTCTATTATTGCATGCGATGGGGAAAATAGAATAAGAGAATCAATATCCTAACAGGTCAAGAGGTATTGGGATAAAAAGTTAGAATTGGTTTAAAAAGTCCCCAACACTGATTCACCCTCCCATCTTAGTGATCGGTATATCCCAAACTAGTCATCTCACTAACTACCCTAAAAGGAACCATGTGAGATGAGGTGCACCAAGAACATTAAACATTAGGATCATGAAATAAAAATGTATAAAAATAGAAGATGATAGTCATGTAGTTGTTACAATCAAGTCTTAGTGAATCATTTTGTCTAGGTAAACACTCTCCACTCTTATATTCTATAATTTCCACATGGTTAGGTACTTTTGATTAATAAATAGTATGGGTAACCTGAAACCAAATTTAAACATAGAAAACTAACTTACCGAATGGTCATTGAGGAAGACACACTCTAGAAATTACCTTATAAATAACTCAAACACAAAATGGTATTGGTCAAGATTATATAAACTGGATAGAGATGAATCACACTCCCTCAACCCTAATATAATGGTCATGCATTAAATGATAAGGAAGGGATGGAAAATAAAAGAGTAAGAGTGATAACCTTAAATTAAATACAGAAAATTATGATACATTAATAAAGTATTACCCCAATATCAATAGGACACAAGAAATAGAACACTACCCCCTCATTCATTCCATGAGTGGTTTAGAACAAAATAAATTAAAACAACCAAGAAGAAATCTGTAGTAGCCTCCAAACGTTGGTAGCTAAATAATACTCATCCACAATTCAATCCATTTAATAATAGATTCATCCTTGATTTATATAAGAAATTTTCACTTGTATATCCTTAAAACTTCTAATAAAATTTGTACAAATATATATTTATATATATCTCACTTTGAGTCGGTCTCAAACTCCACTTTTATCATTCCCTAAATACCCATGTTTCATTCTCCAAAAATATACTATAACTCATGTATGGGATAGGTACATTACATATTTATGTATATATTCTATATATACAAAATCATATCCTCCAAGGAACAAGAAATGATTTCTGATATTTACCTCACTTCAACTTGAACGCATTATACATTTATATGTATGGTCGGCATGTGGAATCTTCATATGAGAAAACAAACTCCATCATCTTCACGAATATTCAAAAACATTTTTACTCCATCCTTGCACCGCATCCAGTATTTTCATGAAATAAATAAAATCCCTTCAACATCCACTACTACTTTATGAACATATAATATAATTCAATAATCCTTAGAGATGTGAAAGACACTAAAAATCATGATTTTCCTTTATCCACACACTTTTGGTATAGAGAACACACCTTCATGACATGAACAGTAAATCATTGAATAAAAATGTAGTCAACATGCTTGTGGTATGTCCTAGTAAAACATAGTAAAAACATTTATATTATAAATAATTCCTTATCACTATCACTCATTTATGATTTGGTATTAATTCAAAATATTCACACATGCATGCATTCAATTTCCACCCACATAGTTTCTTCATAGAGGATCACACGAGAAATAGTATTAGTCTCATGGTGATTTTGGATTTTTAGTGGAATAATAATTGGGTCTAAGTTAACCAGACGATGGAAAATATAGATTTACAGTGTATCTTCATGGAACCAATGAGTGAGAATCAACAAAAACCAGGTCAATTTTTTGTGAGAGAAATATTATAGGAAAAACATTAACATGATTTTATTTATCAATGTGATGAAAAATTCCAAGTGTTACCCATTCCCCATATGTTTTGAGTATGGTAAGGGGTTGTATAATGTATTGGGATACAATGGTTGTGGCTCAAAATAGTATCCCCAGACTGCCCTGTTCTAAATCTCCTGAACAACATCGACATATATGAGGAACTCCTCTTAAAAAACATGAACTATTCTTGGTACTGACCCATGCTAGTGCTTAAATCTTCTTGATTGTATGTGTGTCATCATTGTTGGCCAGTGCTACAACCATATTATAAACATAAAATACAAACCCCATTTCGTTATAAAATTTCCATATTCATATGTATATATATATACATTCTTTTTTTCTTCCAAAATTTGATTCTAAATTCTCCTACACATAATGAAATTAAAATTGTTATCATTAGAAAATAATAGTAAATTTATGTTTAAAATTAATGAAATTAAATTTTGAAAATATATTAATGAACTGTAGAAATCAAATCCCCCCCCCCCCACAGATTTAAACCATACTTATACTCAAGCATAAATATCTATATATATCATAAATGAAAGAAATTATATAATTATTTAAATCTCAATGTAGAAAAAACAAAAAAAAATATCAATATGGAAATAAACATTCAAGCTTCATATAAAATATATACTTTAAAATACTTAATTTTCAAAGAAACCCACCAAACTTGTATTCTAATTTTTCCTTTAGAATTGATTTGCTTCACATCACTTACATTAAAGCATATTATTACCTTATTATCATGCATTCAACGTTGTGTTCTACCTCACTATAATTTATTTCTATCATCACTCAAGGTAACAATTTAATGGAGTTATGATCATACATTGAGTAAATTCTCTTGACCATAGCCTTGTAATGGATTTTAAAACTCTGATCCGTAAAGAAAAACATCACTATTAGTCATGATGAATTCAAAATAAGGATTAAATGAATATCAGTATTAGGATAGGTATTAGTTGATGTGACAAATAGAATAGTTAAAGGGGTGTTTCAATTCAAATAAAAATGAATGATAATCAATGTAACACCCCAAGCTTCCTCGGTATGTTTCCTTTCGAATAATGCAATGGCGTGCATTGTACACAACTTTGAGATTTTAACACATCATAACCAATCAAACAAGCCGTTATGAATAGTAATACCTACTTTTTGAAATTTTATAAATTCTATCTCTCAAAATGGACTTCATTTTTGGATTTTTAATATCGAAATTAGCCTAGGGTGAAATTTTGGTACTTTTTGGATAACTTTCATATTTTGATGAATAGTGAAAATTACTAAATTTTAATTAAAAACAACATTTTTAATCAAAATAACTAATAGTGATAAATTATGAATTTGAGTTGTTTTAAAGTATATTTAGAATAGATTTTTACCATTTAATATAATTTTGGTCATTGGACATAATTTTACAATTAAACCGAACATAAACAAGTGTCAGTCTTTTGATAGTTATTATCTCTTAAAAACACGCTTTTTTGTTTTGACAGCGGGAATTAATTTTAAATTAATTTCTGCCACTTCTGTGTTTTGAATTTAGAAAAATGGATTCCATATTTGGAATCAGGATGTTCAAATTTTTTAAATAGGTAACTTTTATTTTTAGACATTTTGAATAATTACTGCGGTAAATATTTTATTTACCATGGTTAAGGGTAAATCCGGTAAATAAGGGTTAAAAAATATTATTATAATAATAATAAATTACCCTAAAACGTGTCTTAACCCTATTGGTTGATACATGGTCGACCATGGGCATCTTTGGGTCTATTTTGGGACCCCATGGATCCACTTGTAAGTGATAATGACGCTTTATTTTAATTAAGTTAAAATAAATACAAAAATGACACAAGCATATATCTTTTAACAAAACAATTGTTACAGAGGGTTATATATGTTGGATTTTAGATTATAAATATTCCTTACAATTCTAAAAAGATTTACTAAATAATTCTATTTTATTTATAATTTTTAGACATTAAATAATTTAATTTATTTATGACACGACGATGATGCAGTAATTACTATAATAGTGCAAAATCAAAATAATTGATATTAAAAATACCCAAATAAATATAATATGAACCTTTTAATGAATTAAAATAATTTTCTAGGATAATATGATATATTAGTATTGATTTAATTGACTTTTTTTGAAGTAATAAATCTGTTATGAGTTTCATAAAAAATCAACTATTGAATAGTGTCAAAATTGACATAAAAGAGTTTTTAAAACAAATATTATATTATTAATTGATATTAAATTCCTAAAAATCTAAGGTTCGGCCAAGAGACTTATATCATGATAGGTGTATCATTAATGGACCACTTGGGGGTCTCTTGTATGTATATGGTAAGTTTATTAACCATATAATATAAAAATACAAAGAGACATTGTAAAAGTGAACCTAATTAACTTAGAGTTAATAGTTAAAGATAAGGTTAATATAAGTACAAAAACCTGTCTAAATTCTATTGGTTGAGTTGTTTTCGACCCATCCCCACCTTAACCTTTGAATAGTCATCTTTGGAGCCATTGGAAACCGAATATGAATTTATTATAAACTAATATCTCTAGCTTTTCCAAAGGTGCCCCTCACCCCTCTTATAAAAGGGCACTCATCCTTCTCATTTCTTCACACCTTCAAAGCCCTTTGGTTCGGCCAAACCCTTCCCAAATACTATCTAAACTTCCCTCACTACAACCTAGAGGCCTTTGTTTGATCAGAAATCCAACCTAAGGAGCCCTTTTGATCAAATAAAAAGGAAGAACCCGAAAAAGAGGTAATGTTTTCACCACCCCTTTTCAAGTTCCTTTCTTCTTCCACTTCCTCTTTATTTTGTTATTTACATTATAAAATAATAACTCCAGTATAATATATATACTGTGATGTTATTATAAATATGGTACAACCATATTCAGTATTCTATCCATCCTTTGAATAACATGTCACCATACGTGCGTACGTACGGCTTACCCTCTCCACGTCGTGGTGTAATTGTTATTCAATATATTATTATTTGGATGGGTATAATAATGATGTGTAACTCATGTAAATAATAAATATAACATGATAATGATTCTGTATATATGATATAAAATCCAATTATATATTATTTTAATATCAAAAGAATGATATTGTCGCTCTTGCGTATGTATGGACTACCGTCTCCACGAACGCGATGAGATTCATTGTCCATCATATCCATTCAAGTATAATTATCATTAAATGATTTAAAAATAGTATCTAAGGACTTGATATCATTCTGGATATGAATAATATACATCCCATTAATAACGAATATGGCTCACATAACAAAGAATATAAAGTAAAATGAACCCGTTAACACCCGAAATGGCGATAATTCTAAGATATTATTAACAAATCAATGTTAAAAGATCATATATGATATCATATTAAAGTAAATGATTCTTGTATAATTAAATAACAATTATTTCACCATTATACAGGAGGTAAACCTACCATCGACCAAGGAAAAAGTACAAAGTAAGGGATTCTCTTATCTCACTTTCAATTCCGTGAGATTTCCATTATTCGCCACTAAATTATTGAAAGTGGTGTATTGTGTATGGCCATTTGATATATATTATCATGATTCTATTTATATTCATGTTATTCTGTAAATCATTTGGTGGTTATTAACTTTTGGCCATACGACTCAGTCGATTAACGTGGTAAGGGATTTTCTAAACTCACTTTTAATTTCGTGAGAATTCCATTGTTCACCACTTAATTATTGCATGTGGTGTATGTGTACTGCCCATGATTGTATTCATTGTGTAATATACTTTAATTTATGGGTATTTACATCATCATGGTATGATACTTCTTTCATGGGTGTATGTTTCGTAAGTTACCTAATCGATAAGGGAATTTGAAATTTCAATTCCCACTCATTTGGCTTTACGCATATTTCATTGATTACATTACCCCAAGATTATGTGTGGAATCACTATTCATTTGATTATGTCATAATTTCCACTCCCCTTCTTGTGGATATAAGTTTGATACACATAATCACTCCATTGATAATTCTCAAGTCATTGATATGAATTTGATAAGAGTAATTTTAACTCATTCTCCATTTGTTGAGTTAAACATCCAATTCGTTGGTATTGTTTTTACAAGAATATGTGTGAATGTCCTTTGATTGATTTACACTGAATATCCAATCATATTTAGTGTATTTATATTTGTCACACATATTTATGTCATTGATTTATCCTTAACCTAAGGATACAACCTTTATGAGAGATTTCATCTCAATTTACATTCCATTGAGACTTCTTTGATGATATACACCAAATCACTTTTATGTGGTGTATATAATGTACTTTGACATAGTATATCATGATTACGTTTATTCTCATGATATTACAATGTTTCAATTACCTCAATTATTTGTACTCAAGTGTCTCTCTTTTGGTTAGAATCTCTAACCAAAATACCATTTTAAAATGTTTTAAAGACTTATTCTTCTAAATCTTGCTCATTAATGTCCATGTTTTAAAAAAAATGGTTTTAAGGATTTATTTATATGGACATTAAAGTTTTAAAATCAAAACTCCTTTTAAAAGTTTCAAAGTGGTATGGGACACATTGATTCAAAAATCTGTTTTTAAATGGCTTCATGACAAATAGTGTGACTTTTAAATGATTTCAAGAAAAAGGAGGATATTTCTCTCAAATAGTCTTGATGATTATTTTCATCTATGTCAACATCCTTCATTATTCTTGATTGAGGTTAATGTGATACAATACAATCTTCTATATTGTATCGAATGAGTTATTTTGATTGTGGATGTGCTATTTTTATACCATTCATTGTTTGTGGTTAAAGTATTGACATTTCGTATGCTAGTTTTAATACGAATGTTTATGTTATGTTTAAACCTGTTCAAATGAGGAATGCATTGGACTTAATAAGTGACTGGTGGAGCCCGCTATAGCTCCTCAATGCATCGGTAGGTCTCATGAGACAAACTAGTGTCTTGGCACAAGGCCTTGGCAAAATCTTATTTTTAGTCTTGGCACGAGGCCTTGGCTATGTAGTTATGATAGTCTGGCATTATGCATTCCATCATTATGAAAGTGGTTATTGATAATGCAAGGGATTATTCGACTAGTAGAATATCCATGTGAGTAAGTAAATGGCATTATTTTATTTTATCTTTGCCATTTTATGCTAAAGTTCAAGTTTAAAAGGCTTTTATTTTAGTTATAAATTGCCTTAAGTGTTTATGCTTATTTATGAAAGCTTCTGCTATAATGTTATCCTTACTGAGCATCTGAGCTCACCCCTTTCAATGTTTTATTTTTCCCAGGATTATGAAGAAGTAATTTATGAATGACCTGCAGGGATAGTATGAGGGGATATGAAGACAAGATGTTTTTTTATGTAATGTAAAAAATTATGGATGTATCTAGTTATTCCAAGGCTACTAAACTAATCGGTCTTTCGAGACTTGATCTTTCTCGTGATCATGCCAATGTTATGTAATAATGCACCGACTCTAGGTAACTAGGGTCGGGGCGTTACAGTTGGTATCAGAGGAAGTTTAGTACAAACCTTGGAAGCTAGATTTAGATAAACTCTGATTAGAGCACGTAAACCTAAGATGAACTTTGAGGATTAGTATAGAAGAACTTCCTAGAATTTTGGTATTGTAGAGATTTTGTGAGTTTTCCGAGCAATACATCCCTGTCTGGATACGAGCAGGTAGAGGCGGCTCTGGCACAGATGTACCTAGGGGTAAAACCCGAAAACACCGCTTTGAGCTAGAATCGAACAGGAACTGGTGCACGACAATGGGCCTTGCTGCACTCTTTGTTACGACACTCCCGGGGGATATGCTTTGGTAAATTCACAAGATTAGTATAAACCATTATTAAGGGAATACAAAAAAAATTCCCCTAAGAATATATGTCTGAAAATAGATAGTGGATAACCTAGATTTTAACATAGGGTACCCAAAGTTAGGATATATTGTTCAATTAAAAGATTATCCTATTATGTCTATTTTTTTTACATTCTTATTAGATAAGTATTCAATAAACCCTAATTTTATTTTCTTTTGTTAGTTGAAACATGGAGGGAGCAAGATCACGAACAACTCTTCTCTCTCTTCCTAAAGAACTACTTATAATTATTATCCAGAAGTCATGCGCAGACGGTGTTGAAACTTTTTCAAATGTCCAAGTTACATGCAAAAAACATTATGAGACATCCAATACCTCTAGCATTGCACGATTCTTTCAAGGATCAAGTACCGACTATGGGATAATGTTGCGCTCTCAACTTTCTTACCACGATAAGCGTGGGAAGTACCATCAGGGTCTTTTCAAATTATTCACTTTATCTCAAAATTACGATGCACTAAATGATTTTCTAGATGCTGCAGAAGAGGGAGACCTTCAAGCAGCCTATATGTATCAAATTATATATTTATGTCTTTTGGGATATACGAAAACTGATTTACCAAAACCTTATTTTGAAATATTTGAAGATGAATCAGTGAGATTTTTTCTAAAAAAACATGTTAAAGACGATGTCTCAAAATTATATATAAGAAATACCTATTTTTTATGATGCATCGTTGCTTCCATCGATATAATCCAAAATGGATGAGGAGTTTTTGGGTAAAGGAAGTAGATGATTTTGAAAAATTCCTGAGGTACCATTGTGACACATGAACGCATTCTACCAAAAGGCAAATCCGCCTAGTCTCTCCAGAGTTCATTTTGTGGTCCACATACCTCTAGTGACAAAATACATGCCTGACCCAATGCATGTACTCACCTATGAAGAATTATAACTGGAACTTGATCTATCTTATTGTGGAGAGCCTATCAGAATTCTTCATACCAAAGATCAATTGTTGAGAAACCGGATGACTTGTCTGGTAAAAGATCTATGGAGAAATCATAAGATGGAAGAGGCAATGTGGGAACCCGAGGAACATATGATGAAGAACCTATGTGGAAATAAATGGATGGTGAAATGTTTAAAAGTGTTAGTGCTCTTTATTGATGGGATTACTTTGAAATAATTTTCTCTTGTATGTGTAAACCTGCAATTTATCATGTGAAAATGATATCTGAGGAATAATTATCTTTTTTGTTGCGGATATAGTTATAACACCACGGGAAAAATGAGCAATTGCGACGGGTTATTTGCGACGAGATTTATTCCCGTCGCAAATAGTCATGTTAAAAACTTATTTGGGACGGGGGTATTTCCCCGTCGCAAATAACGAGGCTTTTGCGACGGGATTGCTTTTCCCGTCGCAAATAGATTTCCCGCGATGCGCGCCAAATCGCGGGAAACTTATTTGCGACGGGGGAATATTCCCGTCGCAAATAACCGGCGGCGGTAAAAGGTAGTTGCGACGGGAATATTCCCTCGTCGCAAATACTATGTCGGCAGGGGTTATTTGCGACGGGACCCGTCGCAAATAACTATTTACCGGTTGACCGTAATAAATGTTGGCTAAGGTATTTGCGACGGGAATCCCGTCGCAAATGGGCCCGTCGCAAATAATCTAACCTATAAATACCCCCATCCGTTTTTTTCATTTCATTCTCATTCCTTATCTTCTCCTTCTCTCAAAATTATATTTCTAGAGTTGAGTTTTTCTCCAGTTTAATTTTTTTCTCCGGAGCTCATATTAAAGTTTTGAAGAACGATCAGAACAGATCAATTTTCAAGGTATTTATCTTCATTTTAATTTTTTATTTATTTTTAATTTTTTATTTATTTTCAATTTTTTATTAGTTTCAATTATTATTAATTAGTTGTAATTTAATTATGTTTACATTGTTTTATTACTTAATAAATTTAAATTATTAGTATTGTTTATAGTTAATGGTAATTAGGAATAATTAGTAATAATTTTTAATAATTAAGAATAAATATTAATAATTAGTAATAAATACCAATAATTAGGAATAAGAACATTATTACATTATTAGTTTATTTTATTATTAATATTCAAATAATATAATTTTTTATATATATACAATTCTTTTTTGATCTGTGTGTTTGCTGTCTTCACATGTATTATTTGTATGTGGAGATAGAAAACGCACAGATCAAAAAAGAATTGTATATAAATTAGAAAATTATATTATTTTAATATTAATAATCAAATATATTAATAATGTTATTATTTGTAATTATTGGTAATTATTTCTAATTATTGATAATTATTCATTTAATTACTAATAATTAGGAACAATTATCAATAATTATCAATAATTAAGAATAATTAGTAATAATTAGTAATAATTACCAATAATTAGTATTAATTACCTATAATTAGTATTAATTCCCAATAATTAGTATTAATTACCAATAATTAGTAATAATTAGGAATAATTAACAATAATTAGTAATAATTAACAATAATTAACAATAATTAGTAATAATTACCTATAATTAGTATTAATTACCAATAATTAGTATTAATTAACAATAATTAGTAATAATTAGGAATAATTAACAATAATTAGTAATAATTAGTAATAATTAGTAATAATTAGGAATAATTAGTATTAATTAGGAATAATTAGTAATAATTACCAATAATTAGTATTAATTACCAATAATTAGTATTAATTACCAATAATTAGTATTAATTACCAATAATTAGTATTAATTACCAATAATTAGTATTAATTACCAATAATTAGTATTAATTACCAATAATTAGTATTAATTACCAATAATTAGTATTAATTACCAATGTTTAGTAATAATTAACAATGTTTAGTAATAATTAACAATAATTGTCAATAATTACCAATAATTAGTAATAATTATCAATAATTATCAATAATTACTAATAATTATCAATAATTAATAATAATTAGCAATAATTAGTAATAATTAGTAATAATTAGTAATAATTAGCAATAATTAGCAATAATTAGAAATAATTAGTAATAATTAGAAATAATTAGTAATAATTAGAAATAATTAGTAATAATTAGTAATAATTAGTAATAATTAACAATAATTAGTAATAATTAACAATAATTAGTAATAATTAGGAATAATTAGGAATAATTAGAATTAATTAGGAATAATTAGGATTAATTAGGAATAATTAGTATTAATTAGGAATAATTAGTAATAATTACCAATAATTAGTAATAATGATTATTAATTACCAATAATTAGTATTAATTACAAATAATTAGTATTAATTACCAATAATTAGTATTAATTACCAATAATTAGTATTAATTACCAATAATTAGTATTAATTACCAATAATTAGTATTAATTACCAATAATTACCAATAATTATCACTATTTAGTAATAAATAACAATAATTGCCAATAATTACCAATAATTAGTAATAATTATCAATAATTATCAATAATTACTAATAATTATCAATAATTAATAATAATTAGCAATAATTAGTAATAATTAGTAATAATTAGTAATAATTAGTAATAATTAGCAATAATTAGAAATAATTAGTAATAATTAGAAATAATTAGAAATAATTAGTAATAATTAACAATAATTAGTAATAATTAACAATAATTAGTAATAATTAGGAATAATTAGGAATAATTAGAATTAATTAGGAATAATTAGGATTAATTAGGAATAATTAGTATTAATTAGGAATAATTAGTAATAATTACCAATAATTAGTAATAATGATTATTAATTACCAATAATTTGTATTAATTACCAATAATTAGTATTAATTACCAATAATTAGTATTAATTACCAATAATTAGTATTAATTACCAATAATTAGTATTAATTACCAATAATTAGTATTAATTACCAATAATTAGTATTAATTACCAATGTTTAGTAATAATTAACAATGTTTAGTAATAATTAACAATAATTGCCAATAATTAACAATAATTAGTAATAATTAACAATAATTAGTAATAATTACCAATAATTATCAATAATTACTAATAATTATCAATAATTACTAATAATTATCAATAATTAATAATAATTAGCAATAATTAATAATAATTAGCAATAATTACTAATAATTAGCAATAATTACTAATAATTAGCAATAATTACTAATAATTAGCAATAATTACTAATAATTAGCAATAATTATTAATAATTAGAAATAATTAGTAATAATTAGAAATAATTAGTAATAATTAGCAATAATTAGTAATAATTAGCAATAATTAGTAATAATTAGGAATAATTAGGAATAATTAGTATTAATTAGGAATAATTAGTATTAATTAGGAATAATTAGTAATAATTACCAATAATTAGTAATAATGATTATTAATTACCAATAATTAGTATTAATTACCAATAATTAGTATTAATTACCAATAATTAGTATTAATTACCAATAATTAGTATTAACTATCAATAATTAGTATTAATTACCAATATTTAGTATTAATTACCAATATTTAGTAATAATTACCAATATTTAGTAATAATTAACAATAATTGCCAATAATTAGAAATAATTAGTAATAATTACCAATAATTATCAATAATTACTAATAATTATCAATAATTATTAATAATTACCAATAATTAGTAATAATGAGTATTAATTACCAATAATTAGTATTAATTACCAATAATTAGTATTAATTACCAATAATTAGTATTAATTATCAATAATTAGTATTAATTACCAATAATTAGTATTAATTACCAATATTTAGTAATAATTACCAATATTTAGTAATAATTGACAATAATTGCCAATAATTAACAATAATTAGTAATAATTACCAATAATTATCAATAATTATTAATAATTATCAATAATTAATAATAATTAGCAATAATTAGTAATAATTAGCAATAATTAGTAATAATTAGCAATAATTACTAATAATTAGAAATAATTAGTAATAATTAGAAATAATTAGTAATAATTAGAAATAATTAGTAATAATTAGTAATAATTAACAAAAATTAGTAATAATTAACAATAATTAGTAATAATTAGGAATAATTAGGAATAATTAGTATTAATTAGGAATAATTAGTAATAATTACCAATAATTAGTAATAATGATTATTAATTACCAATAATTAGTATTAATTACCAATAATTAGTATTAATTACCAATAATTAGTATTAATTACCAATAATCAGTATTAATTACCAATAATCACCAATAATTACCAATAATCACCAATGATTACCAATAATCACCAATAATTACCAATAATCACCAATAATTACCAATAATCACCAATAATTACCAATAATGACCAATATTTTCCAATATTTTCCAATAATTACCAATAATTACCAATATTTTCTAATAATTACCAATATTTACCAATAATTACCAATATTTACCAATAATTAGGAATAACTACCAAAAATTAAGAATAACTACCAATAGTTTGGAATAATTACCAATAATTTGGAATAATTACCAATAATTTGGAATAATTACCAATAATTTGAAATACATCCCAATAATTTGAAATACTTACCAATAATTTGGAATAATTACCTTATTACATTATTTGTATATTTTATTATTAATATTAAAATAATATAATTTTCTATATTATATACAATTCTCTTTTCATCTGTGTGTTTTCTGTCTCCACATGTAATATTCACATTCTTTTTCAAAATTATCAACCTACTCGCCAATGGAGAGGTGAAAGTGAATGCGAATATTACATGTGGAGACAGAATGTTAAATACACAGATGAAAGGAGAATTGTATATAATATAAAAAATTATGTTATTTTAATATTAATAATAAAATATACTAATAATGTAATAATGTTATTATTATATAATTAATGTTTATGAAAAAATTATATTAGTATTATTAAAATAATAAAAAATCAATATAATATTAAAATTATCAATATTTGTAACATGTTTTGCTTTATTCTCAATATATTCAATCTTTACTTGAGTGTTTTTTCTAGCAAATTATTCAAAACCAGTAATGCTTTTATATTTTATAGAGAAATATGGAACAACGAGGTCGTCAACAATCATTATTAGGTGACCGTATATGGATAAATCAACGTAGAAATCCAAACGGTTCTGGTTTAAATCCAGTATATGTTGAGGGTGTGGAGACTTTTTTATCATTTGCGGAATCAAATTCAGAATTTGTTTCAGAAGGAAAAATAAAATGCCCTTGCAGAAAATGTGCATTGAGAACGTTTGACACGTTTGACAAAGTGGGGGAACATCTCTTGCGTTTTGGTTTTCAAGCAGATTATGTATTTTGGTATCAACACGGTGAACGCAGTTCCAGAGCAGGTGATACCAACTTGATTCCGGATCCATCCCAGTTTCAAGATTTAGTACATGATGTTGCAGGTTCATCTCTTCAACATACAGAAACTCCGGCTGATATAGCTTCAAATCCTGAGTTGGGACCGTCTGAATTTTATGAGTTGTTGAAGTCTACTGAGGATGTATTATATCCTGGCTGCAAGATGAGCAAATTAGAAGCAGTTGAAAAATTTATGGCTATCAAATCAGATAACGGAATGTCAAACACCTGTTTTGACCAGATATTTTCTTTGCTGAAAACACTGTTACCCGAAGGAAATGTTTTACCTGCAAATTACTATGAAAGTAAGAGGTTGGTTCGAAATTTGGGACTTACTTGTAAGAAGATTCATGCATGTTCAAATGACTCCATTTTATATTCAGGGGAAAATGAGTCGTTGGATAGTTGTCCCACATGTGGGCAACTGAGATATAAAGAAGGACAACACGGGAAGTCTGGTTTGATTCCTGTAAAACAGTTGAGATATTTTCCGCTTACATCCAGACTTCAGCGTTTATTCATGTCTAAGAATACAGCGACAATGATGTCATGTCATAAAGAGAATAGTTCAACCGATAAAAGCATGAATCATCCAGCCGATGGTGATTCATGGAAACATTTTGATAGAGTGCATCCATAATTTGCTTTAGAAGCTAGAAATGTTCGACTGGGCCTTTCCACTGATGGTTTCTGCCTTTTTGGATCTTATGGTAGTCAATATTCATGTTGGCCTGTTTTTTTAACTCCGTATAATTTACCTCCATGGATGTTGATGAAGGAGCCATATATCTTTTTTACTTTACTAATTCCAGGACATCCGAAGAAAAATATTGATGTTTATTTGAAGCCATTGATTGATGAATTAAATTTATTGTGGAGTACTGGTGTCAGTACATATGATGTTGCAACGAAACAGAATTTCATACTGAGAGCAGCATTGATGTGGACAATAAGTGACTTCCCGGCTTATGGGATGTTATCTGGCTGGAGTACACATGGTCAGAAATCATGTCCCTACTGTATGGGAGAGAACAAAGCATTTATGCTCATTCATGGAAAGAAACCGTGTTATTTTGACTGTCATCGCAGATTTCTTCTAGCTGATCATCCTTTTCGCAGAAACAGATCTCATTTTAGAAAAGGAACAGCTGAAAGGGATGGACCTCCAAAAATGATATCAGGTTTGGAGTAAAAATCGGTTGTATTTTCATTACCTCCCATCACTTTTGGTCTTACAATAAACCAACAGAAAATTTCTGGTTTTGGGAAAGAACACAATTGGAATAAACGTAGCATATTTTGGGATTTGCCATATTGGTCTGATTTGTTGGTCCGACACATGTTAGATGTCATGCATATTGAGATGAACTATTTTGATAATTTGTTTCATACAGTTTTGGATACGCCAGGAAAGAGCAAAGACAATGTAAATGCACGTTTAGATCTTGCCCAAATTTGCAGGCGTCCAGAATTGGAACTCTTTGAGAATGTCAGAACAGAAAGGTTACTGAAACCAAAAGCAGCTTATACACTGTCTAAAGAAAACCGTTTATTATTTTGTCAGTGGATTGCAGATTTGAGACTTCCAGATGGCTGTGCTTCCAATTTGGGTAGATGTGTAAAGAATGGTCATATTACTGGATTAAAAAGTCATGATTGGCATGTTATAATGGAGAGACTTCTACCCATTGGATTAAGAGGTCTGTTGAATTCTGTGATTTGGGATTCCATAACAGACATGTCTCATTTTTTTCGGGAAATTTGTTTGGCTACGACAGATTATGATGCTCTAGGAAAACTTGAAAAAGATGTTGTTGTAATTATATGTAAACTTGAAAAAATATTTCCGCCGTATTTCTTCTACTCAATGGAACATTTGATGTTACATTTGCCATATGAATCCAAATGTGGAGGTCCGGTACAGTTTCGATGGATGTACCCATTTGAAAGATGCATGCAAAAATTGAAAAGAAAAGTACGCAACAAAGCATCTGTTGAAAGATCTATTGTAGAAGCTTATTTGCAAGAGGAAATATCTTTTTTATGCTCCCATTATTTTGAATCTGAGTATCCTTCAAAACACAACCGAATGGGACGGAATGAGAGGAATATTGATGAAATCGACAATCAATTATCTATTTTCAACCAGTCAGAGCTTGGTTTTGGTGGAGTTTCTGAATGCTGGCTTTCAGATGATGAACATCATAGAGCTCATACGTATGTTCTGCTCAACTGTGAAGAGATGACATCAGTTGTACTGTAAGTGTTTATATCACTTAATCTATCATTTATGTTACAGTAAATAACTTTGGTTTTTATAGGTTGTATGATAATCATATCAAGAAACAAATTCCACAAATTACAGCAGCTGCTCTCGAAGAACGTCGACTGCAAAATTTCTCTCAGTGGTTTCAAAAACTGGTAACATAAATTCTTTATCTTTTAGAAACTCATTCAATGTATAGTTTACTATATTGATAATTATTTCACAAATCATCAGGTGTCTCGACATGCTGATAAAATTGACAAACGGCTGTGTGTATTGAGTAACCCACCTTCCAAACTTGTTAAAACTTATAATGAATATGTGGTGAATGGATTTCGATTCCACACACATGCATATGGGGAATCGAAAAAAACAATGAACAGTGGAGTTAGCTTGAGAGGATCTCATCATCGAGAAAATGAAGTTGAATTTTATGGCATACTTGATGAAATCATTGAACTCTGTTATCTTGGACAACATTACATAACCATGTTCAAATGTCAGTGGTTGGATACAGAGAGAGGCGTGCGTGTTCATCCGACTCATGGAATCATCCATATTAAATGTAAAAGTGTTCTCGCAGTAAATGAACCATTCTTATTGGCTCAACAGGCATATCAAGTTTATTATGCAAAGTACTGTGCAACATCAAGAGACTTGACTGGTTGGTGGAGTGTAATAAAAATCAAAATTCGAGACAATCAGTTTAGTCAAAGTGAAAGTGCTTTCACTGATGTGCAAAGAATTGAAGTTTTTCAAGAGAGTACTCAAAATCAATCTTTTTTACAAAGAGACATGAGTATCGATGACGACACCCCACATTTAGGAGTCGGTGATGACGATGATGTTAATGATGTCACACATGAATTTGAAATGGTAAGAGATGAAGCAACTGCAACTCGAATGGATATCGATGATGTTGAGGAGGAATATGAAGATGACATTGACATATATGAAGATGATGATGAAGATGAACACTTATAGAATTCCATGGTATTTATATACAATCATAATATGTATATATGTATATATAATAGTAATTATCAATTATTTGGTAACATTAACATTTTCTGTTTCAGATGGATGAGGCCACATTTCGTGAGTTGGCGGAGGCTGACCTGCCTTTCGATGCGGATGAGTTGCTGGCAGATGACCCTCAGCCTGCAGGCGCTCCAGGGAGTAGGCGGAGGGGGCGCGGTCTTGCACGATTGATGATTCCTGACCCCATCCCCGAGCGACGTCCACATCTTGGGTTTGATCCGCGCACCCGGAGGTGTGATAACCTGTGTGATAACCTGTAGATTTGACTAAGATTTCATTAATCTATTCACATAATAAATGTTTATTATTTTTTCAGTTTTCCGCATATAGCAGTCGGACAGGGCAGCGCTATTTTGCGCAACTATTTCTCTCAGCCGTGGACCACATGGGAGCAGATTCCCATTGATGTGCAGCAGGCCATGTTCGGCCATTGGTTGGTACGTACGTAAATAAATAATTTTTATTTTGAAAATTATTTCATTTCTAACTTGATATTTTGATTTATTTGTAGGGTTTATGGTATCCGATCGAGGATACCATGCGTGACGCCATCCACGAGGCATGGGAGGTGGCCATGCGTGATCGTCTTCGTCAGTTTTTGCACAATTTAAGAAAAGCTGCGATGAAGAAAGCAGGAGTGTCAGATTTTGAGGAGTCATGTAGAGCACACCGACCAGAGTATATTTCATCCCATGTATGGGATGGATTATGCGCGCACTGGTTGAGTGGTGCCTTTCCGAGGAGATCATCGGTGGGGAGGCAGAATCGGGGGAGACAGGAGGTGACTCATCGAGCTGGGAGTCGTTCTTTCAGTACTCATAGACAGCATCTGGTACGTACATTATTTATAAATATTTTATATAACTATAAATATTAACAGTTTATTTTTTATTCTTGTAGGCTGTCGAGCACCCCGATATTACAGAGTACGACGTATATCGGAGGATGTACAGTGATCCTGCTATTGGGGAGCTCAGAGGTGATCTTCAGCATCACATCGTGGTCAGTATTATTTGTTTTCAAGTTTAAAAATTAACTGCATATAATATATTCACAATTTTATTTTTAAATTGCAACTATAGGAGTCATATGAGGCCACAGCGGCACAGGCCCGGCCTGAGAGTCAGGCCGAGTCATCAGATCAGACCACTGCCCGTCAGTTTGATGAGGCGGCATGGATGCAGGCCACCCAGTATGCCTTCGAGAAGGGCCGGGTAGTTGGTATCGGCTCTCGACTGACTCCCGGAGATTATTATGGCAGTGCTGCGATGTCGGCGTCCAGCTCAAGAGGATCTCATGCATCTTCTTCTACACAGTATGAGGATCAGTTGCGATCTCAGACTGCACAGATAGAGAGTCTCCGACAGGAGCAGGAGCAGATGCGTCAGCCGCATGAGGAGGAGCGTCGACGCCAGCAGCAGCTGTACGAGGAGCAGACGAGTCGGTGGCAGCAGCAGCATCAGGAGCAGATGGAGTACATGCGCCGACTCACTCATGCTTTAGGGATGGAGTTTCCTCCACCACCATCTGCAGATCCCCCACCTCCCCCCCTCCCCCCCTCCTTCAGATTAGAGTTTGTATTTCTGTTATAAAATTTGTGAAATCAAAATAATTTTTTTTCTATTCGTAGTTTCTGTCTCATTATAAAATATTAATAATATTATATTTTTAAATAACAATATTAATATGAATAATAATATTATTTATATTTTATAATATTAAATTATATATATATATTAAAATTATATATATATATTAAAATTATATATATATATTAAAATTTTATAATATTATAATTTAATTATTTTTTTTTTGTAATACTTGAATTATTTTAATATTTGAATGTAAAATATTTCTATTATTTTTATATTAATTAAAATAACTTATTAATAATTTTTTTATTTATGAATTATAATTGTAATATTATTATATTAATTAAATTATTTATTAATATTCTATTATTTTTATTTTTGAATTATAATTCTACTATTATTATAGTAATTAAAATAATTTATTATTTTCATTTGTAAATTATAATTCTATTATTAAATTAATTAAAATAATTTATTAATAATTTATTTTTTTTATTTTTTTTATAGTATTTGCGACGGGATACTATGCCCGTCGCAAATACTAGTATTATTAATAGTTTTTTATTTTTT
The DNA here is from genome assembly GCA_963277665.1 of Viscum album. NCBI lineage: Eukaryota > Viridiplantae > Streptophyta > Magnoliopsida > Santalales > Viscaceae > Viscum > Viscum album. The sequence continues at coordinate 626,795,878 of OY728167.1, forward strand.
TTTAAAAAGTATTTGCGACGGGTCCCGACTCCCGTTGCAAATACTAGTATTATTATTTTTTTTTTATTTTTTTAAAAAAGAGTTTTTGCGACGGAACGGTCGTAAAAGCTATTTGCGACGGGTCCCGTCGCAAAAGGTATTTGCGACGGGTCCCGTCGCAAATACTGTTTTAAAAGTTTTTTACAAAAATACGGAATACTATTTGCGACGGAGAGAATGCCCGTCGCAAAAAAGGTCTTTAGCGACGGGCCCGTCGCAAATAAGTGTAGTTGCGACGGCGTTTTCAGCAACGGGCAATTTGCGACGGGACCCCGTCGCAAATGGCTATTTGCGACGGGATCCCGTCGCAAATAGCCCGTCGCAAATACCTGTTTTTCTAGTAGTGTAAATAACCATTTGGTCTTATATGATCATTGGGTATGAGGAAATTATAAGTTATTATAATTTGGGATGAAAATGCATGGTATGATATAATATTTGTGGTTAAATTATGTTATTTTGAGGAATTTATCTCATTTTGGTAATATTATAAAATATAGTTTTTGAAAAAGGACAACACGTAGACCGTGTGACAACCCGTCGCGTCGGACAAAGGTGTGGGAATCGAACCCACAACCAAAGTGTGACTGGGATTTATCGCCTACCACTGGACTACGTGAAGTCCCTGGTTAGTGTGACTATTTTTTTAGTTAAATGATTTTATTGATCAATAATAAGTTAATTTGGGTTCTTATTTCTTATCAAATGAATACCCTTGGTATAGGAAAATGATTTGGTGCTTAAGTGATAAATATTATTTTGGAAGATGTTCGATTTGTTGGGAACACTATATGCCCAAGGAAAATAGAATACTATGGGGTTTCATTTGAGGAATAATGGTAGATTTTTATTGTGGATTTATAGTGATTTGGGTTATTTATGGAAATTATTAACCTATAATAGAGAATATGTGATTAGGTTAATTACTTTTGAGTATGTGACTTTAAGAGTAGTTTATGTCATTTGGAGATACAATTTAACATGGGAGACTACATAATCAAATTCTTTAATTATTTGGGGTTTAAATATTACTTTGGATTATATGGAAGGATTTTAAGGACAATTGATTATTGAATGGTATTTATTTAACTTTGGGGTATTGTTGGTTTAATTTTAGAAATTAAGATTAGTGCATATTTATCTCAATGAATATCCTTTTGGGGGATCATTAGATCATTCCCTAACCATTTTGGTTTTGATTAATCATCAAAGACAATGTAAATATATGGTTTATCCTGCATGGATCATGTGATTCTATAGAAGTTTATTCTAGCTCTTCCAGTGTGACCAAGTCTTCTTGAATACTCATCATTTAAAATAAAATTGAGTTAGTGGTGGAAATTTATTAAAGAATGAAAATCTACTTAAAATGTAAGTATATCACATAATGTTCTTAGTCAATATCATAAATGAATTCCTCTTCCTTATGTAATGTAACTTAAAAAAAATGTTGTCCGTTTACTTTCCTACTAGGAGACTAATGGTCGTTTGTCCCAACACAAGTTTGTGGTTTTCTCATTGTTAACTTTCTCCTGATCATGATTTCTATCCCTCTCCATCAGAACTTTACACTTAGTTTATCATCCATATCCATGTTTTCTTACATGGAATCCTAGTACGGGTAATCTTGGATGACCCTTATACCTCTCTTTCTTCCTTTTAAAGTGATAGTTTTATTGACTCTTTTTCCGATGTGGGACTTTCCATTTTATTCCCAAGAAAAATTTTAAAAATTGCGAGGACGCAATTTATTGAAGGATGGGAGAATGTAACACCCCACGCTTCCTCGGTATGTTTCCTTTCGAATAATGCAATGGCGTGCATTGTACACAACTTCGAGATTTTAACACACCATAACCAATCAAACAAGCCGTTATAAATAGTAATACCTACTTTTTGAAATTATATAAATTCTATATCTCAAAATGGACTTAATTTTTGGATTTGTAATATCAAAATTAGCCTAGGGTGAAATTTTGGTACTTTTTGGATAACTTTCATATTTTGATGAATAGTGAAAATTACTAAATTTTAATTAAAAACAACTTTTTTAATCAAAATAATTAATAGTGATAAATTATGAATTTGAGTTGTTTTAAAGTATATTTAGTATATATTTTTACCATTTAATATAATTTTGGTCATTGGACATAATTTTACAATTAAACCGAACATAAACAAGTGTCAGTCTTTTGATAGTTATTATCTCTTAAAAACACGCTTTTTGTTTTGACAGCGGGAATTAATTTTAAATTAATTTCTGCCACTTCTGTGTTTTGAATTTAGAAAAATGGATTCCATATTTGGAATCAGGATGTTAAAATTGTGTAAATAGGTAACTTTTATTTTTAGACATTTTGAATAATTACTGCGGTAAATATTTTATTTACCATGGTTAAGGGTAAATCCGGTAAATAAGGGTTAAAAAATAATATTATAATAATAATAAATTACCCTAAAACATGTCTTAACCCTATTGGTTGATACATGGTCGACCATGGGCATCTTTGGGTCTATTTTGGGACCCCATGGATCCACTTGTAAGTGATAATGACACTTTATTTTAATTAAGTTAAAATAAATACAAAAATGACACAAGCATATATCTTTTAACAAAACAATTGTTACAGAGGGTTATATATGTTGGATTTTAGATTATAAATATTCCATAGAATGATAAAAAGATTTCCTACATAATGATATTTTATTTATAATTTTTAGACATTAAATAATTTAATTTATTTATGACACAACGATGATGCAGTAATTACTATAATAGTGAAAAAACAAATTAATTGATATTAAAAATACCCAAATAAATATAATATGAAACTTTTAATGAATTAAAATAATTTTCTAGGATAATATGATATATTATTATTGATTTAATTGACTTTTTACGAAGTAATCAATCTGTTATGAGTTTCATAAAAAATCAACTATTGAATAGTGTCAAAATTGACATAAAAGAGTTTTTAAAACATATATTATATTATTAATTGATATTAAATTCCTAAAAATCTAAGGTTCGGCCAAGAGACTTATATCATGATAGGTGTATCATTAATGGACCACTTGGGGGTCGCTTGTATGTATATGGTAAGTTTATTAACCATATAATATAAAAATACAAAGAGACATTGTAAAAGTGAACCTAATTAACTTAGATTTAATAGTTAAAGATAAGGTTACTATAAGTACCCAAACCTGTATAAATTCTATTGGATGAGTTGTTTTCGACCCATCCCCACCTTAACCTTTGAATAGTCATCTTTGGAGCCATTGGAAACCGAATATGAATTTATTATAAACAAATATCTCTAGCTTTTCCAAAGGTGCCCCTCACCCCTCTTATAAAAGGGAACTCCTCCTTCTCATTTCTTCACACCTTCAAAGCCCTTTGGTTCGGCCAAACCCTTCCCAAATACTATCTCAACTTCCCTCACTACAACCTAGAGGCCTTAGTTTGATCAGAAATCCAACCTAAGGAGCCCTTTTGATCAAATAAAAAGGAAGAACCCGAAGAAGAGGTAATGTTTTCACCACCCCTTTTCAAGTTCCTTTCTTCTTCCACTTCCTCTTTCTTTGTTATTTACATTATAAAATAATAACTCCAGTATCATATATATACTGTGATTTTATTATAAATATGGTACAACCATATTCAGTATTCTATCCATCCTTTGAATAACATGTCACCATACGTGCGTACGTACGGCTTACCCTCTCCACGTCGTGGTGTAATTGTTATTCAATATATTATTACATGGATGGGTATAATAATGATGTGTAACTCATGTAAATAATAAATATAACATGATAATGATTCTGTATATATGATATAAAATCCAATTATATATTATTTTAATATCAAAAGAATGATATTGTCGCTCGTGCATTCGTACGGACTACCGTCTCCACGAACGCGATGAGATTCATTGTCCATCATATCCATTCAAGTATAATTATCATTTGATGATTTAAAAATAGTATCTAAGGACTTGATATCATTCTGGATATGAATAATATACATCCCATTAATAACGAATATGGCTCACATAACAAAGAATATAAAGTAAAATGAAACCGTTAACACCCGAAATGACGATAATTCTAAGATATTATTAACAAATCAATGTTAAAAGATCATATATGATATCATATTAAAGTAAATGATTCTTGTATAATTAAATAACAATTATTTCACCATTATACAGGAGGTAAACCTACCATCGACCAAGGAAAAAGTACAAAGTAATGGATTCTCTTATCTCACTTTCAATTCCGTGAGATTTCCATTATTCGCCACTAAATTATTGAAGGTGGTGTATTGTGTATGGCCAGTTGATATATATTATCATGATTATCTTTATATTCATGTTATTCTGTAAATAATTTGGTGGTTATTAACTTTTGGCCATACGACTCAGTCGATTAACGTGGTAAGGGATTTTCTAAACTCACTTTTAATTTCGTGAGAATTCCATTGTTCACCACTTAATTATTGCATGTGGTGTATGTGTACTGCCCATGATTGTATTCATTGTGTAATATAATTTAATTTACGGTTATTTAAATCATAATGGTATGATACTTCTTTCATGGGTGTATTTTTCGTAAGTTACCTAATCGATAAGGGAATTTGAAATTTCAATTCCCACTCATTTGGCTTTACGCATATTTCATTGATTACATTACCCCGAGATTATGTGTGGAATCACTATTCATTTTATTATGTCATAATTTACACTCCCCTTCCTGTGGATATAAGTTTGATACACATAATCACTCCATTGATAATTCTCAAGTCATTGATATGAATTTGATAAGAGTAATTTTAACTCATTCTCCATTTGTTGAGTTAAACATCCAATTCGTTGGTATTGTTTTTACAAGAATATGTGTGAATGTCCTTTGATTGATTTACACTGAATATCCAATCATATTTAGTGTATTTATATTTGTCACACATATTTATGTCATTGATTTATCCTTAACCTAAGGATACAACCTTTATGAGAGATTTCATCTCAATTTACATTCCATTGAGACTTCTTTGATGATATACACCAAATCACTTTTATGTGGTGTATATAATGTACTTTGACATAGTATATCATGATTAACTTTATTCTCATGATATTACAAAGTTTCAATTACCTCAATTATTTGTACTCAAGTGTCTCTCTTTTGGTTAGAATCTCTAACCAAAATACCATTTTAAAATTTTTTAAAGACTTATTCTTCTAAATCTTGATCATTAATGTCCATGTTTTAAAAAAAATGGTTTTAAGGATTTATTTATATGGACATTAAAGTTTTAAAATCAAAACTCCTTTTAAAAGTTTCAAAGTGGTATGGGACACTTTGATTCAAAAATCTGTTTTTAAATGGCTTCTTGACAAATAGTGTGACTTTTAAATGATTTCAAGAAAAAGGAGGATATTTCTCTCAAATAGTCTTGATGATTATTTTCATCTATGTCAAAATCCTTCATTATTCTTGATTGAGGTTAATGTGATACAATACAATCTTCCATATTGTATCGAATGAGTTATTTTGATTGTGGATGTGCTATTTTTATACCATTCATTGTTTGTGGTTAAAGTATTGACATTTCGTATGCTAGTTTTAATACGAAAGTTTATGTTATGTTTAAACCTGTTCATATGAGGAATGCATTGGACTTAATAAGTGACGGGTGGAGCCTGCTATAGCTCCTCGATGCATCGGTAGGTCTCATGAGACAAACTAGTGTCTTGGCACAAGGCCTTGGCAAAATCTTATTTGTAGTCTTGGCACGAGGCCTTGGCCATGTGGTTATGATAGTCTGGCATTATGCATTCCATCATTATGAAAGTGGTTATTGATAATGCATAGGATTATTCAACTAGTAGAATATCCATGTGAGTAAGTAAATGGCATTATTTTATTTTATCTTTTCCATTTTATGCTAAAGTTCAAGTTTAAAAGGCTTTTATTTTAGTTATAAATTGCCTTAAGTGTTTATGCTTATTTATGAAAGCTTCTGCTATAATGTTATCCTTACTGAGCATCTGAGCTCACCCCTTTCAATGTTTTATTTTTCCCAGGATTATGAAGAAGTAATTTATGAATGACCTGCAGGGATAGTATGAGGGGATATGAAGACAAGATGTTTTTTTTATGTAATGTAAAAAATTATGGATGTATCTAGTTATTCCAAGGCTACTAAACTAATCGGTCTTTCGAGACTTGATCTTTCTCGTGATCATGCCAATGTTATGTAATAATGCACCGACTCTAGGTAACTAGGGTCGGGGCGTTACAGTTGGTATCAGAGGAAGTTTAGTACAAACCTTGGAAGCTAGATTTAGATAAACTCTGATTAGAGCACGTAAACCTAAGATGAACATTGAGGATTAGTATAGAAGAACTTCCTAGAATTTTGGTATTGTAGAGATTTTGTGAGTTTTCCGAGCAATACATCCCTGTCTGGATACGAGCAGGTAGAGGCGGCTCTGGCACAGATATACCTAGGGGTAAAACCCGAAAACACCACTTTGAGCTAGACTCGAACGGGAACTGGTGCACGACAACGGGCCTTGCTGCACTCTTGGTTACGACACTCCCGGGGGATATGCTTTGGTAAATTCACAAGATTAGTATAAACCATTATTAAGGGAATACAAAAAAAATGCCCCTAAGAATATATGTCGGAAAATAGATAGTGGATAACCTAGATTTTAACATAGGGTACCCAAAGTTAGGATATATTGTTCAATTACAAGATTATCCTATTATGTCTATTTTTTTTACATTATTATTAGATAAGTATTCAAAAAACCCTAATTTTATTTTCTTTTGTTAGTTGAAACATGGAGGGAGCAAGATCACGAACAACTCTTCTCTCTCTTCCTGAAGAACTACTTACAATTATTATCCAGAAGTCATGCGCAGACGATGTTGAAAGTTTTTCAAATGTCCAAGTTACATGCAAAAAACTTTATGAGACATCCAATACCTCTAGAATTGCACGATTCTTTCAAGGATCAAGTACCGACTATGGGATAATGTTGCACTCTCAACTTTCTTACCACGCTAAGCGTGGGAAGTACCATCAGGGTCTTTTCAAATTATTCACTTTATCTCAAAATTACGATGCACTAAATGATTTTATAGATGCTGCAGAAGAGGGAGACCTTCGAGCAGCCTATATGTATCAAATTATATATTTATGTCTTTTGGGATATACGAAAACTGATTTACCAAAACCTTATTTTGAAATATTTGAAGATGAATCAGTGAGAATTTTTCTAAAAAACATGTTAAAGACGATGTCTCAAAATTATATATAAGAAATACCTATTTTTTTATGATGCATCGATGCTTCCATCGATATAATCCAAAATGGATGAGGAGTTTTTGGGTAAAGGAAGTAGATGATTTTGAAAAATTCCCGAGGTACCATTGTGACACTTGAACGCATTCTACCAAAAGGCAAATCCGCCTAGTCTCTCCAGAGTTCATTTTGTGATCCACATACCTCTAGTGACAAAATACATGCCTGACCCAATGCATGTACTCACCTATGAAGAATTATAACTGGAACTTGATCTATCTTATTGTGGAGAGCCTATCAGAATTCTTCATACCAAAGATCAAGTGTTGAGAAACCGGATGACTTGTCTGGTAAAAGATCTATGGAGAAATCATAATATGGAAGAGGCAATGTGGGAACCCGAGGAACATATGATGAAGAACCTATGTGGAAATAAATGAATGGTGAAATGTTTAAAAGTGTTAGTGCTCTTTATTGATGAGATTACTTTGGAATAAATTTCTCTTGTATGTGTAAACCTGCAATTTATCATGTGAAAATGATATCTGAGGAATAATTATCTTTTCTATTGCGGACATAGTTATAAATAACCATTTGGTCTTATATGATCATTGGGTTTGAGGAAATTATAAGTTATTATAATTTGGGATGAAAATGCAAGGTATGATATAATATTTGTGGTTAGATTATGTTATTTTGAGGAATTTATCTCATTTTGGTAATATTATAAAATATAGTTTTTGAAAAAGGACAACACGTAGACCGTGTGACAACCCGTCGCGTCGGACAAAGCTGTGGGAATCGAACCCACAACCAAAGTGCGACTGGGATTTATCGCCTACCACTGGACTACGTGAAGTCCCTGGTTAGTGTGACTATTTTTTTAGTTAAATGATTTTATTGATCAATAATAAGTTAATTTGGGTTCTTATTTCTTATCAAATGAATACCCTTGGTATAGGAAAATGATTTGGTGCTTAAGTGATAAATATTATTTTGGAAGATGTTCGATTTGTTGGGAACACTATATGCCCAAGGAAAATAGAATACTATGGGGTTTCATTTGAGGATTAATGGTAGATTTTTATTGTGGATTTATAGTGATTTGGGTTATTTATGGAAATGATTAACCTATAATAGAGAATATGTGATTAGGTTAATTACTTTTGAGTATGTGACTTTAAGAGTAGTTTATGTCATTTGGAGATACAATTTATCATGGGAGACTACATAATCAAATTCTTTAATTCTTTGGGATTTAAATATTACTTTGGATTATATGGAAGGATTTTAAGGACAATTGATTATTGAATGGTATTTATTTAACTTTGGGGTATTGTTGGTTTAATTTTAGAAATTAAGATTAGTGCATATTTATCTCAATGAATATCCTTTTGGGGGATCATTAGATCATTACCTAACCATTTTGGTTTTGATTAATCATCAAAGACAATGTAAATATATGGTTTATCCTTCATGGATCATGTGATTCTATAGAAGTTTATTCTAGCTCTTCCAGTGTGACCAAGTCTTCTTGAATACTCATTGTTTAAAAAAAATTGAGTTAGTGGTGGAAATTTATTAAAGAATAAAAATCTACTTAAAATGTAAGTATATCACATAATGTTCTTAGTCAATATCATAAATGAATTCCTCTTCCTTATGTAATGTAACTTAAAAAAAATGTTGTCCGTTTACTTTCCTACTAGGAGACTAATGGTCGTTTGTCCCAACACAAGTTTGTGGTTTTCTCATTGTTAACTTTCTCCTGATCATGATTTCTATCCCTCTCCATCAGAACTTGACACTTAGTTTATCATCCATATCCATGTTTTCTTACATGGAATCCTAGTATGGGTTATCTTGGATGACCCTTATACCTCTCTTTCTTTCTTTTAAAGTGATAGTTTTATTGACTCTTTTTCCGATGTGGGACTTTCCATTATATTCCCAAGCAAAATTTTAATAATTGCGAGGACGCAATTTATTGAAGGAGGGGAGAATGTAACACCCCAATCTTCCTCGGTATGTTTCCTTTCAAATAATGCAATGGCGTGCATTGTACACAACTTCGAGATTTTAACACACCATAACCAATCAAACAAGCCGTTATGAATAGTAATACCTACATTTTGAAATTTTATAAATTCTATCTCTCAAAATGGACTTCATTTTTGGATTTTTAATATCGAAATTAGCCTAGGGTGAAATTTTGGTACTTTTTGGATAACTTTCATATTTTGATGAATAGTGAAAATTACTAAATTTTAATTAAAAACAACTTTATTAATCAAAATAATTAATAGTGATAAATTATGAATTTGAGTTGTTTTAAAGTATATTGAGAATATATTTTTACCATTTAATATAATTTTGGTCATTGGACATAATTTTACAATTAAACCGAACATAAACAAGTGTCAGTCTTTTGATAGTTATTATCTCTTAAAAACACGCTTTTTGTTTTGACAGCGGGAATTAATTTTAAATTAATTTCTGCCACTTCTGTGTTTTGAATTTAGAAAAATGGATTCCATATTTGGAATCATGATGTTCAAATTGTGTAAATAGGTAACTTTTATTTTTAGACATTTTGAATAATTACTGCGGTAAATATTTTATTTACCATGGTTAAGGGTAAATCCGGTAAATAAGGGTTAAAAAATAATATTATAATAATACTAAATTACCCTAAAACGTGTCTTAACCCTATTGGTTGATACATGGTCGACCATGGTCATCTTTGGGTCTATTTCGGGACCCCATGGATCCACTTGTAAGTGATAATGACACTTTATTTTAATTAAGTTAAAATAAATACAAAAATGACACAAGCATATATCTTTTACCAAAACAATTGTTATAGAGGGTTATATATGTTGGATTTTAGATTATAAATATTACTTAGAATGATAAAAAGATTTCCTACATAATGATATTTTATTTATAATTTTTAGACATTAAATTTTTTTTATTTATGACACAACAATGATGCAGTAATTACTATAATAGTGAAAAATCAAAATAATTGATATTAAAAATACCCAAATAAATATAATATTAAACTTTTAATGAATTAAAATAATTTTCTAGGAGAATATGATATATTAGTATTGATTTAATTGACTTTGTTCGAAGTAATCAATCTTTTATGAGTTTCATAAAAAATCAACTATTGAATAGTGTCAAAATTGACATAAAAGAGTTTTTAAAACAAATATTATATTATTAATTGATATTAAATTCCAAAAAATCTAAGGATCGGCCAAGAGACTTATATCATGGTAGGTGTATCATTAATGGACAACTTGGGGGTCGCGTGTATGTATATGGTAAGTTTATTAACCATATAATATAAAAGTACAAAGAGACATTGTAAAAGTGAACCTAATTAACTTAGAGTTAATAGTTAAAGATATGGTTAATATAAGTACCCAAACCTGTCTAAATTCTATTGGTTGAGTTGTTTTCGACCCATCCCCACCTTAACCTTTGAATAGTCATATTTGGAGCCATTGGAAACCGAATATGAATTTATTATAAACTAATATCTCTAGATTTTCCAAAGGTGCCCCTCACCCCTCTTATAAAAGGGCACTCCTCCTTCTCATTTCTTCACACCATCAAAGCCCTTTGGTTCGGCCAAACCCTGCCCAAATACTATCTCAACTTCCCTCACTACAACCTAGAGGCCTTAGTTTGATCATAAATCCAACCTAAGGAGCCCTTTTGATCAAATAAAAAGGAAGAACCCGAAGAAGAGGTAATGTTTTCACCACCCCTTTTCAAGTTCCTTTCTTCTTCCACTTCCTCTTTCTTTGTTATTTACATTATAAAATAATAACTCCAGTATCATATATATACTGTGATGTTATTATAAATATGGTACGACCATATTCAGTATTCTATCCATCCTTTGAATAACATGTCACCATACGTACGTACGTACGGCTTACCCTCTCCACGTCGTGGTGTAATTGTTATTCAATAAATTATTATTTGGATGGGTATAATAATGATGTGTAACTCATGTAAATAATAAATATAACATGATAATGATTCTGTATATATGATATAAAATCCAATTATATATTATTTTAATATCAAAAGAATGATATTGTCGCTCGTGCGTATGTACGGACTACCGTCTCCACGAACGCGATGAGATTCATTGTCCATCATATCCATTCAAGTATAATTATCATTAGATGATTTAAAAATAGTATCTAAGGACTTGATATCATTCTGGATATGAATAATATACATCCCATTAATAACGAATATGGATCACATAACAAAGAATATAAAGTAAAATGAACCCGTTAACACCCGAAATGACGATAATTCTAAGATATTATTAACAAATCAATGTTAAAAGATCATATATGATATCATATTAAAGTAAATGATTCTTGTATAATTAAATAACAATTATTTCACCATTATACAGGAGGTAAACCTACCATCGACCAAGGAAAAAGTACAAAGTAAGGGATTCTCTTATCTCACTTTCAATTCCGTGAGATTTCCATTATTCGCCACTAAATTATTGAAAGTGGTGTATTGTGTATGGCCATTTGATATATATTATCATGATTCTCTTTATATTCATGTTATTCTGTAAATCATTTGGTGGTTATTAACTTTTGGCCATACGACTCAGTCGATTAACGTGGTAAGGGATTTTCTAAACTCACTTTTAATTTCGTGAGAATTCCATTGTTCACCACTTAATTATTGCATGTGGTGTATGTGTACTGCCCATGATTGTATTCATTGTGTAATATACTTTAATTTATGGGTATTTAAATCATCATGGTATGATACTTCTTTCATGGGTGTATGTTTCGTAAGTTACCTAATCGATAAGGGAATTTGAAATTTCAATTCCCACTCATTTGGCTTTACGCATATTTCATTGATTACATTACCCCAAGATTATGTGTGGAATCACTATTCATTTGATTATGTCATAATTTCCACTCCCCTTCCTGTGGATATAAGTTTGATACACATAATCACTCCATTGATAATTCTCAAGTCATTGATATGAATTTGATAAGAGTAATTTTAACTCATTCTCCATTTGTTGAGTTAAACATCCAATTCGTTGGTATTGTTTTTACAAGAATATGTGTGAATGTCCTTTGATTGATTTACACTGAATATCCAATCATATTTAGTGTATTTATATTTGTCACACATATTTATGTCATTGATTTATCCTTAACCTAAGGATACAACCTTTATGAGAGATTTCATCTCAATTTACATTCCATTGAGACTTCTTTGATGATATACACCAAATCACTTTTATGTGGTGTATATAATGTACTTTGACATAGTATATCATGATTACCTTTATTCTCATGATATTAAAAAGTTTCAATTACCTCAATTATTTGTACTCAAGTGTCTCTCTTTTGGTTAGAATCTCTAACCAAAATACCATTTTAAAATGTTTTAAAGACTTATTCTTCTAAATCTTGCTCATTAATGTCCATGTTTTAAAAAAAATGGTTTTAAGGATTTATTTATATGGAGATTAATGTTTTAAAATCAAAACTCCTTTTAAAAGTTTCAAAGTGGTATGTGACACTTTGATTCAAAAATCTGTTTTTAAATGGCTTCTTGACAAATTGTGTGACTTTTAAATGATTTCAAGAAAAAGGAGGATATTTCTCTCAAATAGTCTTGATGATTATTTTCATCTATGTCAACATCCTTCATTATTCTTGATTGAGGTTAATGTGATACAATACAATCTTCCATATTGTATCGAATGAGTTATTTTGATTGTGGATGTGCTATTTTTATACCATTCATTGTTTGTGGTTAAAGTATTGACATTTCGTATGCTAGTTTTAATACGAATGTTTATGTTATGTTTAAACCTGTTCATATGAGGAATGCATTGGACTTAATAAGTGACAGGTGGAGCCCGCTATAGCTCCTCGATGCATTGGTAGGTCTCATGAGACAAACTAGTGTCTTGGCACAAGGCCTTGGAAAAATCTAATTTGTAGTCTTGGCACGAGGCCTTGGCTATGTGGTTATGATAGTCTGGCATTATGCATTCCATCATTATGAAAGTGGTTATTGATAATGCATGGGATTATTCGACTAGTAGAATATCCATGTGAGTAAGTAAATGGAATTATTTTATTTTATCATTTCCATTTTATGCTAAAGTTCACGTTTAAAAGGCTTTTATTTTAGTTATAAATTTCCTTAAGTGTTTATGCTTATTTATGAAAGCTTCTTCTATAATGTTATCCTTACTGAGCATCTGAGCTCACCCCTTTCAATGTTTTATTTTTCCCAGGATTATGAAGAAGTAATTTATGAATGACCTGCAGGGATAGTATGAGGGGATATGAAGACAAGATGTTTTTTTATGTAATGTAAAAAATTATGGATGTATCTAGTTATTCCAAGGCTACTAAACTAATCGGTCTTTCGAGACTTGATCTTTCTCGTGATCATGCCAATGTTATGTAATAATGCACCGACTCTAGGTAACTAGGGTCGGGGCGTTACAATCAAAAATTGGTCTGAGTAAAAGGATACTCTTAAAAAAATTATATCTCCCCACGTCTAAAATTAAAATACAATGCTCATAAATAAATTAATACAATGAATGGTTCACCCTATTGTATTCAATATTTTTTATCCTAAATCTGTATTTTTCAAAGAATCTCAACAATTATATTTCATTTTCCTTTTTTTTTATTTTTTTTTACTTTTAAGAGGTAAATAGTAAATAATAATGATATATAATATATGATCTTTCTCCAAACATCCAATGAAGAACCCTGATATCTTATCTTCAATGTTACAAATTTCCATTTCTACATAGAAATCCCCTACCTCACACATGAACCGTTGAATTTCATAAAATATACTAATATTAAAGGTAGGGAGAATGTAAAAATACTTATATTGGATAAAAAATAAAATTTGATATAGGTTTCTGTGGAAATGGGATCAAAAATAGAAATACCACATTCATGTTAAATGTTATTTTTTCCAATCATATCTTTAATAAGATGAAAATAATGTTCAAGTAGAATTACATGAACAATGTGTCTCTCAAGAAATGGGTATTATAAAGAATATGAATAAATTAGCTTATAACCCTCTCAGGAATTAGAATAAATTATAAATGAAAATCTCTCATTGAATTCATTACAATAAAAAACATGAAAACCTGATTTTTAGAAATTCCAAACATGGAAACATGTAAGGGGAATTTCATTCAAATAAATTAGCTAGCCCCTAATTTTCTTTAATCATTCACCCCCACCGTACTCCTTCAATACTATTAAAATTTTACTATGAAGCATGGAATCATGGAATTCCTATGAAATTATTTTATCCTATATCAAAATTATAGCAAAAATATAATTTTGTCATGTATTTCCCCTAAAAATGATTTTAAAAGTAAATGATATAGGGGAGTAAAAATATAAGACATTAAAAACAATAATCACCTTTTATTGTAATATTTTTTATCATTTTTCCAGTTTGTCCCTTGAAATCATTGACCTACAAAAGAAAAAACTAGTTAAATCTCAGAATCATATCACATCAATTCTAAAAAATAAGGTAATTGACACAATTTGTGAAAATAAAGTCTTAAAATAATTCATAAAACTAAATTCTGAAAAAGGATTTAAAAAAATCAGGCTAACTCTAGTAAATGTATTTTTTTAAGGTCATTCTATGGAACCTAATTCTTTTTCATAGGTGATAGGAGTATTTAAAATAATCACCCAGTCTAAATTTAACCATGACTGATGTTGTTTCATATATGGTGTATCTATATTATTCCTCCCCTTTGGAAAAATCTTAAAATTTTGAAAATGAGAAAACTTAGTATTTAATAGATCATCAAATTTAATAAGTAATTTGAATTATTTTACCCTTGATAGTACTCTTATCCTTATTATTTTGGATAAACATATCAATATATTCAATAATCTTACTTATTTAAACAGTCATTACCACATACTCTTCTTTTTATTCTTAATTTATATTTCCTTCTTGATTTTCAAGGATTCATTTTATAAATTCAATTTTCATCCACCCCTCTTCCTTCAATGTTTCAACTTCAGCTTCAACTTCCATTTCTTCCTCAATATCATTTTATTTTTCCTTTACTCGTTTTTAGGGGGAATTGAATATCCTTAATGATTGATGATTCAATTCATGGGTTTTCCAATCCTTATAGGACTCCATCAAGGATTTATCATTTTCTTCATTCTCCATTGTATCAATAGTGTATGTGTACTATGTGGAAAATATTCCCTTAGTTTTATCCTTTGGGTTTTCCTTAGGATCAGTCTCTATCAAAGAATTTTTTTTAAGATTTATCATCAATAAGTTCCTCAATGTAATATTCTCTATTGGTTACCGTTAGATATTACATAGCTTACATGGAAATCCACTCCATGTCTTGACATGATTATTGGAATATTAATTCAAGGATATAATGGAATTACACATCATTTCTTGAGTATGGTTGTGGGTTATACCTTCAATGTATTTGGATATTCTGCTTGAGTTGATCTTTTTTATTCCTTAATAATTCAATTTGAGTAGAGAGTCAGGTGTGTTCATCCATTATTCTATTTATTCATTCCATCATAAAACAAAAAAAACACAAATGTAAAAGGGAAACACAAGTAACAAAAATATAATATAAAATCAGAAAATTTAAATAAGGGAGTGGAGATAATTTTCATAACTATTCAACTAGAGTATCTCTTATAACTTTTCCTCTACAGTGGTGTCGGAAACATGGTTTCCTATATTGTATCAATACATTATATGATATAAACAGATTAGTATTGATATTATTAATCTTCCAATCAACTAAATTCATGTGTAGTATAGCTACTAAAACCCAATTTCAAACCCATGGGTGCGAGGAAAAACCTAGAATTAAATTAACATGACTTTTAATAAAAACAAAAGTTATAGCAACTTCCCTAAAATAAACCATGATAGATGAGGTGTACTAAGAAGTTGAAACATCAAGATTATGGGATATAAATGTAAAGAAATATATGTTTATAGACATGATGTTTTTATAATCAGATAATAGAATCCTTTGGTTAAAATAGACACTCATTACTCTTCTATGCTCTCATTTTCTCATGGTTAGGTACTTTGGATTAATAAAGAGGATGGGTAGCCTAAACCAATATTTAAACCTAAAATAATAACAAATTTAATGCTCATGAAAGTAGTATCACTCTAGAACTCATACTATAAAGAACTCTAACACTTGAAGTTAATGTTAATGTTCATATAAATAGTAGATAGATGCATCACACTCCCCCACCTTTAATATAATTTTTATTAATTAGAATATAAATAAGGGATAAATAAATAAAAGGGTAAGATTGAGAACCTAGTACGAAATCCAAAAAATAGTGTTACATTAATAAATCAATCCCCCTATATAACCAAAAATATAGAACTATAACACTACTATATCACGTTATCCATGATAGATTTAAAAATAAATAAATGAAATTAAAACCTAGAAGACATATGTTGCAACATTTATAATTTTTTAGATGAATAAGACTCCACAATTTGATCAATTTCATAATATCCTACTCTTTTATTTATAAAAAATGTTTTTACTTCTGTCTCCCTAAATATTTTACTCGTATCATGTCCATAACTCTCCTTATATTTCTCACATTTTAGTCAAACTCAAAATCCCCTTTAAACATGTTCTAGAAAACCATGTTCCATTATTTTGAAATATACTCCAACATGTTAATGGGAGAGGTACTATCATAATATTTATATATCATTAAAAACTATCATTCCTGGAACAAACAATGATTCATGGAATATACCACACTAAAACATTCATTTTTTATTCATGGGAATATGTGTTTATAACTTGTAACTCAATTCATGAACATTTTCATCTCTATAAATATTTGAAGATTTAGAATTTCCACCTTCACATCATGTCCATTATCTTTATTATATGAACTAGAAATCCTTCAAATATTTTGGATACTATATTAATATATGCAACATCAATGAAATCCTTTATGATGCTAAAGACACTAAGAAAACATGATTATATTTTGTATGCATTCCTGTTTCACAAAGAAAACCCCTTCATAGTATGAACAATAAATATTCAACAAAACTATGGCCAACATGCTCAGGGTATAAACCAGCAAAATTTAGTAAAAAAATCTATAATATAAATAATTCATCATCACTATCATCATTTCAGAATTTTTTTAGTGTCTTAATGAGATTCACACTTTCATGCAAGGAATTTACTCCATCATAGTGGATTCATACAGGATCACCTAAGCTCCAATGGTATTTTCATGGAAATTATATAAATCCCAGTGGTGTAATAAATTGAGCCTAAGTTCCCCAAGTGGTAAAAATGATAGATTTCTGCTGGTATGATGCGATATGAATGAGTGAGATACAAAACAAATATGGAATAATGTCTATTATGGGAAGATTATGGGTGAAATATTGGGACAATGTTCATTAGGAAAGTGAAGAATAGTGTCTTGGTGTTGTACATCCCACATTAATATCGAGAATGGGAAGGAGATACCTAATATATCTATACATAGTGGTAGTAGCTTAGAATAGTAACTGTGACCGCCTCATTCTGAATCTCCTTCCAAACTCCAACACGCGCCATGCTCTGCTCCTAAAACTCTTGACCTATTCCTGGAATTTACCTACACCATGAGTTGCCTCTACCTTGTTGTATTTTTTTACTCAATGTTTTCATGTGTTATAACCAAAATTTTCACCAATAAAATAAAAAATAATTTATTAATAATATATCCATATAAAAACACACACACACACACACGTACATAGATATATATATATATATACATTTTTTCGAAAATGTCATTTTAAATTCTCCTACCCAAAAAGTACTTAATATAGATAATATTAAGTAAGAATCATAAATTTAACTCTAAAATTAATGAAATTAAAATTTAAAAATTATTCGAAAAATGTAGACATCTAAGTGTAATACCTACCATATAATATTATTTATACCGTTTGTGCATGTCATCATAACATGAACAATTTAACGTGGGATTCTATGTACATTCCTAATATCAACTCTAAATATAGAGGGCTCATGGTAGGGTTTGGTCAGGAAAACTATGTTTAATTAAAATAAACTTCCATATTTATAAATCAATATACATTAATGCAATACAAAACCATACTTATTTATTACATACTCATACTAATAATATAACACAAAAATCTAAATAACTTATTCATTCTTCATAAAAAATTTGAGAATATAAATTTAAGAATAAATTATTACCAAATCATCGAAATATTTTGTTCTAGTTACAATAATCCATTAAAATCATAACAATAAGAAAAAACAACAAATTCAAATTTCAACATATTCATTAAATAACACCACTATAAATTTATATCTTTACAATTAAAAATCCCATACTCATTTAAACACTAAGAATAATTTCATATTTTTTATATCAGGAAATAATATATAATAATATTATACTCTTAACATGTATTGACCCATTACATGAATATAATAGTAGTATAATAAAACAAAATTTTCCTTAATCCAAAAAATAAGCTATATATTGAAAGCTGTTTTATTCTGATGTGAAAATGAAAATTTAATACCAAACAAGAACCATAATTGATACAATCCAACTAAATATATTTTATATTTCTTTAAGAAATTCATAATACATATATTCTAATAAATTACTTCTACAAATGTCACATAGATCAATCTCAATAATAAAAAAAGTAATGATTCAATAGAATTTAGATACATAAGAAACATATAAAAGTATCCAAACAGTAATACAATGACCCATTTCTTATAAAATTAACCTTAAACAATGATAAAATAAAAATAACAATCACATACATCATTTAGAATATTTTTTAGTATCATTCCAAAAAAGTAGATGTGAAGAAATTCAATCAAACCGTTAAAACCAATTTAATGTCCTGACAAACAATAATTTAGTTTTAATATCATGGGTTTTTTTGGTATTTTATTATTATATTTATGTTTATTTATTTATTTTAGATTAATTTATGTAGATTTAGAGTGTCTTGGGTGAATAAAGGGGATACAATGATTGTTTTGAAGTGAACTATGTTGGATTTTACCCAATAGGTTTCACCTGGTACCTAGAGTTTGGTACTGGGTACCTGATGGAGGTGATAGGAGAGGGGTTACCTAGGAAACCTACCATGTACTTGGTGTATAAATACTGGGTACATGATGAGTGTTTGGGTATTTTTTAAATAGTTAAATTTCTATATTTTTTCTAGTTGTGTGATTTTATCTTTAATTCAGGTTTTTTCATTTCAAGATGTCATTTTGATAAATTTCCCTCCCCAAAGACTCTCACATTATCCTTCCAAAATCAAAAAATTTTTATCCTTCAGTTTAAGTTAGAATCACAACTCATTGGTAGGTTTATATACTCCTTGAAAAGAGCTACATGATATGTTTCATTTTATGAAAATCGGACAATGTTTAATCACTGTTAAATTCTAATTTTATCATTCTCTTCAAGCTTGGTGATTTTTTCAATTTCCTATATTCTATAATTATTCAATCCTTTGTTCCTTGTTCATATTTTACACCTACTGTGAGGTAGGTCACGTTTTCACTCTTTAGATTTTAATAGAGTTATTTTATGAAAAATGTGCACTAAATTTTTGATTTATTAATTTATGTCTATTTAGTGGAATGAGAAATTAGTTCATGTGATATAGAATAACTTTTCATGATCGTTTATGCATTGAAGATATTTTATAAAAGTGTTTTAGTGATGAAATTATAGAATTTCAAGGCAAAAGTGATGGATTAATAATAAATATGATTAAATATATTAGGAATTCAATGTAGTTATTAGTCATGGATTTACTAATAATAATTTAAGGTACAATTTGATTTTGTTGTTGTTGTTAAATTGATGTATAAAAGTGTTTTTCACCACTATATAAATTCATACCGTGTTAATAATAATTTCATATAGTTATTTAGGTTAATTTCACATGGTTATAAGTGTTTTGATATGATTATTCTACTATAATATAAGTAATTTAGTGATAAATTACATGTGACATGGAATTAAACACATCCAATGAACATGAAGTATTATTTATATGTATATAATGATTTTATTTTGAAAATTTTGAATTTTATGGTAATGATTTAAAGGTGGAAATGTGTTCTGGTAAGCTAAAGTGATGTTAAAATAGGGAAATTGGTGTATAGTAATTATTTTATTGAAAAAAATGATTATTATAATTAAAATAGGTATTATGGTGTGAATTATGATTTTTGGAATTAATAATTAATAGTGCAAAAGGATGACTAAATTTAAATTTTCTTTCCTGTTATTTTTCAATATGAATGATTTATTTGTATTGGATAACTAGAGAGGGAAATTATGATATGATGTTCTGAAAATAAATTGATTTTTTGAATGTTTTACTCTAACACTTTTGTTTTGAGAAGTTCCATGATGTTGTCTGTAAGAGCCCGAGATTTTATGAAAAATATTCTTTTTAATTTCATTAATGTCTTATGTTGTACGCTACACCAAAAGGAGGTTTCACAACACGCATCCTTGACTTTCCTTGCATTACACGCAATCACGACCTTCCTCGATAGTGTGTGTAGTACGCAATACCGAGTTTCACTAAACAAAGATATGCTATTAAAATATTGTTAAAACTAGCCGTTATGAATAGTAATAACCAACTTTTAAAATTTTAGAAATTTTATCCCTCAAAATGGACTTCATTTTTTGGATTCGGAATATCGAAATTAACTTAGGGTGAAATTTTGGTACTTTTCGGATAACTTTCATATTCTGATGAATAGTGAAAATTACGAAATTTTAATTAAAAACAACTTTTTAATCAAAATAATTAATAGTGATAAATTATTAATTTGAGTGGTTTTAAAATATATTTAGAATATATTTTTAAAATTTAATACAGTGTTGGTCATTGGATGTAATTTCACATTTAAACCAGTTATAAACAAGTGTCAATCTTTTGATAGTTTTTATCTCTTAAGAACATGCTATTTGTTTTGATGACGGGAATTAATTTTTTAAATTAATTAATTCAACTAATATGTTTTGAATTTGGAAAAATGGAAATAATTTTTGAATTCATAATATCAAATATATATTAGGCCTAATTTTTGGTATTTTTCTGGAAACTTTCATTTTTTGATGAATAGTGAAACCACTAAGTGGTAGTTAAAAAAATGAAATTTTCATAAAACTTAATTTTACCACTTCTGTGAGTGGAATTTCAAAAATCCAAGAGACACGGTTGATATCAGTAAGTAAAATATGGTTCAATGAGATGAAAATAGTTTTTGGTGAATAGTGCCTTTTTACTTTTTTTACCACTGTTAAAAGTAAATAGGGTAATTAAGGGTAAAAATGATATTATTATTATACCAACACATGTCCTAATTCTATTGGATAAGTTTAATTAGACCCAAAACAACCTTAGGAATAACATATGACCATTTAGGCCCACTTGTATTAGATTAGGACATTTATTATTAATTTATTTAAAGAAGGGTTAAAATAGTTAAAATCAAAGTTTAATAAGTAAAAATTTTTTAATATAGGGTTATAAATAATATAAATTCTACTATAAATATTAATTAGAAAGATAAAAGGATTTCCTACATAATGGTATTTTATTTGTAATTTTTATACATTAAATAATATAATTTATTTATGACACAAAGATGATGCAGTAATTATCTTATTAATGAAATATTGACATAACTGATGTTATAAATACCCAAATAAATGTAATTTCAGACTTTTTATGAAATAAACTAATTTTCTAGGTTAATATGACATGTTATTATTTATTTAATGTACTTTTTTAGAACTAATCATTCTGTTATGACTTTCACAAAAATCAATTACAAAATAGTGTCAAAATTGACATAAAATAGCTTTAAAAACAAATATTATATTATTAATTGTTATTTTATTCCTAAAAACCTAAGGATCGGCCAAATGACTTAGATGAGGTTATATATATTAATAATAAACAACTTGTGGTTCTTTTGGCTTCTTATAGTATGTTTATTAACCTTATAATATAAGAACACAAGAAGACACGGTAAAAGTAAAATTATTTTACTTAATGTTAAATCTAAATGATAAGGTAATAATAGGAACCTAAACTTGTCTAAATTCTATTGGATGAGAGGATTTCGACCCCTCCCCACCTTATCTTATAAATTAATTAATTTGGAGCTATTTAAAACCGAATTTGACTTTATAATAAAATAATAGTTTTAGTTATTCCAAAGGTGCCCCTCTCCTCCCTTATAAAAGGGCACCTCCTCCCTCTCTTCCTCACACCACTTTGAGCCATCATGCTCGGACAACCCCTGCCAAATTCCCTTGTAAACTTCCCTAGAAACATCCTAGAGGTTATGGTCTTCCTCAAAGACCAATTTTAGTGCCCTAAAAGGAGATCTCAAAGAGGCGCTTCAAAGAAGATGTAATGTCCGTTACTGATTCATTCATCTTTATTTCTTCTTCCACTTATTCTTCTTTAGTTGTTTCATTATGAAGTAATAACATCAGTATCACTTATATACTGATATGTTATTATAATTATGGAACAACCTTATTTCACCATATATCCATCGTACAGAAAAGGAAATCATCGCGCGTGCGTACGTACGAAATACCGTCTCCATGCAGTGGTGTAATCTATTTTCCACCACCACCTTACATGGATGGGAATAATGGTGTACATAATAACTATATATGATTATTTTAATTTTAAAGTGATATTTATTCTGAAATAGTATACATAAACTCCAATAAAATTCCACGATCATGAGAACGATATCATCGCTCGTGCGTACGTACGGACTACCGTCTCCACGACGCGATGAGATTCATTCTCCACGTTAACCATTCATGAATGATTATAAAGTATATATAATAATTAATACTGAAATATATGACATAATAATGATTCTGGATTTATGTTTATATATATGTATGTCATCTACTTAATTCCATTCAACTCAATAAGGAAAAGAAAACAGCGTTCATGCATACGTACGGTCTACCGTCTCCTGGAACGTTGTATTTCTTTCCATTTACTGATCTATTATATATATATATATTCTGAATATATATTATATATAAATCATGTTTTATATTCTTTAATTAAGTAATCATGATCTAATTAATCATATGAATAATTACAAGTCAAAACACGGATGAAAAATGAAATGATTTTACCCAAAACGCTCTTTAACATGGAATTTACAAAAGAACGGGTAATATAAAGACATAAGTGAACCATATATGATATCATAACAATGAGTATGATTCTGGACTAAGTAAATAACATTATTTAAATCATTATACAGGAGGTTCGGACACTTATGAAGCAAATCGGACCTAAGGTAAGGGAAATATCACAATCTCATTTTTATCCGAGATTGTTTATACTTTGGTATTTACTGGGGTGTATTTTAACATCCACATCGATGTTTCCTCAATATGTAATATTATTTCAATCCACCTACAATTGTTTAAATCCAATTTTAACCTTCGGTGAGTTTTTAGTAAAATATATGAAAGGAATCTATTTTCGTTTTTCATACGAGGTACTTTTTGACTTTTCCGACAAAAGTACAAAAAGAATGTTTTTTTAACTTATACAACATGAATGTATTTTTAAAAAATTATTTCCAAAAATCTTCCATTACAAGTTTTCATGTTTATTTTTAATCAACTTCTCTTAGTTTAGAATTGTATGACATGTTATGAAAGGAAAAGTGTTTTTCAAGTAGAAAGGATATTTTCCTCAAGAATGGAGTTCCAGTGTTTTATCAAAATTATTTTCCATCTAAGATAATATAGGGTTATTTTTCTATCCCTATTATTACATGGATTTGATTATGTTGTTATGGAAATATTTTTATGAATTCCTTTATTTTATATGAATTGTTTTATGATGTCATGTTGTTTAAGAATCCCATTTTTACTACATGGGTTAGCAATGATGTATGATTTATGATTTCGTGGCACACATAAAAATGGTATCATTATGAGATGGGTGGGACCTATATCTCCCACCAATGAATTGGGTAAAGATTTTATATCTCATGAGATAGACATGGCTGGAACGGTAGGTTATACCAGTTCAGTGAAATAGGACTGAAACGAGGAGTGAACTCGGTTCAGAAATGGACTTTATCCACTAAGATAGTCTTGGTAATGAGTCTTGACTAATAAGAAATGATTCTCTATGATTATGTGTGTATTCCACAAAGTTTCATGTTTTATTTTATGAGTATTTGGATTACATTTCACTACTATGATTTATCCCATGTTATGAAATTATGATCTCTTTTGCAGGTTAAGATTTCCAAAAGTTATGTTCTTATGAATATGATGTGATTGATATTTCTTTTGTTTACCCTTACTGAGCATTTGAGCTCACCCTTTTATGTTTTCTTTTCCCCAGGATATAAAGAAATGTTTTATGTAAAAAAAAGAGGAAGATCTTTATGGGAGATGTTGAAGATATTTCACCACGATTAGAAGATTATATTCAGAGTTTCCAAAGACACTAAACTATTACGGTCCTTGTGTGTGTGTTTTTGTAATGTACTATCTATTCCGAAAAAGTAATGTAATTTCCATGTACGTCAGGCTTCGGGTCTCTAAAGTTGGTATCAGAGTAAAGGTTTAGTCAACCTTTGGAAACTAGGACACGAAAACGTTAGTGAGATCCCTAGAGATATTTCTATGGTATGTCTAGGGATGTCTCTAAGTTTAAGTATACGTATAGGTTATAGTCCTAGAATTGCGCTAACGATCTTAGAATTTAACCTAAGATGTTAGATATTGAGGGTACTCCCCCTTTACTATGTTGTTTTCCCCAGCATGATTTTTTCCTCTCACAAGATTCTTTTTGTGTTTTAGTTAATGGAGGGAAGCAGATGGAATTTGGTTAACATTGAATCCAATGGACAAATTGGTGACTATGAGCAACAAAATTGTGTAATTCCTAGAGTGAAAGATATTGTTATTATGCCGAATCATTCATCGCGATATATGATTAACAACGGGAAATTTAGTGGTATTCCTAATTCATCAAAGAAGGGGAAGATAAACTATTATGCATGTTCGCATGTTAGGAGCATAAAGAAAGGAAAATTGAGATTTCTAAAGAAGGGAAGAAGAACCTTGAGGAATACCTCAAATGGAGGGACCGATGTTATCTGTGTGGAGAAAAGGGTCATAGGGTGACATAATGTTATGGAGTTCAATGTCTTATTTGTGGAGAACATGGGCATTACCCAACTCAATGCCCTGACCTAAAAAGTAACTTGTAAATCGAGGAAGGACTTATTCCAGGACAATCATTGAAGTGGATGGACTGAAGTGTTTATGTATTGGTATTCAAGAATAATGTTGTTGAGGTACTTTTATGGTGTATTGAAATATTTATGTATTGGTCTATTGTGGTTTTCAATAATTTTAAGGTACTGGTAACCATAAAAAGTGATTCAAATATTTTGTAAAGTAGATGATATGCACATAATGAAGGGATAAAGAGAAAATGAAATGTTTGACAGTATTCATGAGCTCATGATTGATATAAGGACTAAGTGATGTCATGGTTAGAGTATATAGAATTTTGAGGATTTTGTATGTGGAAAGAGTTAACTTTTTACAGCATTCATGTTTTCACTAAGGTTCAATCGGTATTTAAGAGAATACATGATTAAGGCCTTTGAATGTTTGGAATGTGACCAACAAGGCATATCTTATGATATATGGGGATCAACGATGGTATTAAATCTCTGGTAATCGTTTTCACTATATTATGAGAGTGGACTGCAGTATTATGGATAAGCCTAATGATTGGAATGGATTATGTTGGACATAAGTTAGTATTGTTTAAGGATTGAATTTTTTTCGATATTATTGATGGGATGTTATAGTAATATAGTTTTAGAAAAAGGACAACCTACAGGACGGGCGACAGCCCATCGCGTCGGACAAGGCCGTGGGAATCGAACCCACAACCGAAGTGCGACTAGCCTTTATCTCCTACCACTGGCCTACATGAAGTCCCTGTTTAGTAGAAACTAGTTTTATTATATTAAGCAGTATGATATATGAAGTATAAGTCCATTTTAGGAACCATATATGATTAATCTCACTATAGATGGTCTTATGTATTTTTTGATAACTTTTCTAATCTTTTGTTTGAGACAGATGGAATGACCCATCATTCTATCACATGATCTGCTAACACATCGCGAATGACAAATTCAACTTCATTTCTTTAAGAGATGAAGTGGAAATTGTCCAAAGAATGCCTAACGGTTAGACTATACCAAAATCACGAAAATATTTAATCTAATTCCAATTTCATCAACTTTAGGGAAATGATCTTGAAAACCAAAAATGTTGTCCTAGTGATCTTATATATGATGAATCAGATGGTACCTTAGATCATCACAAATTTATGGCTATGTGATTGCTGGATTTTCCATATCCATGTTCTCTACCACTCTTCATCAGAACATGATGGTTAGATTTCTCTTCCATATCCATATTTTCACATATGTTGAAACCCAGTGATTAGTTTATTTGGGTAACCGTTACATTTCATACTTTTGTTTTTAAAGATTGGTTTTGGTATTCCTTTTTACGATGTGGGTTTCTATTAAACAAACTTTAGAGTAGTAAACCATTTTCAACCCCGACAAATTTCGAGGGCGAAATTCATTTTAAGGGGGGTAGAATGTAATAGCACGAGATTTTATGAAAAATATTCTTTTTAATTTCATTAATGTCTTGTGTTGTACGATACACCAAAAGGAGCTTGCACAACACACAACCATGACTTGCCTTGCATTACACGCAATCGCGACCTTCCTCGATAGCGTGTGTAGTATGCAATACCGAGTTTCACTAAACAACGATATGCTATTAAAATATTATTAAAACTAGCCATTATGAATAGTAATAACCACCTTTTAAAATTTTATAAATTTTATCTCTCAAAATGGACATCATTTTTGGATTCGGAAAATCGAAATTAGCTTAGGGTGAAATTTTGGTACTTTTTGGATAACTTTCATATTCTGATGAATAGTGAAAATTACTAAATTTTAATTAAAAACAACTTTTTAATTGAAATAATTAATAGTGAGAAATTATTAATTTGAGTGGTTTTAAAGTATATTTAGAATATATTTTTACAATTTAATACAATTTTGGTCATTGGATGTAATTTCACATTTGAACCAGTTATAAACAAGTGTCAATCTTTTGAAAGTTATTATCTCTTAAGAACACGCTATTTGTTTTGACGACGAGAATTAATTTTTTAAATTATTTAATGAAACTAATATGTTTTTAATTTGGTAAAATAGAAATCATTTTTGAGTTCATAATATCAAATATAGCTTATGCCTAATTTTTGGTATTTTTCTGGAAACATTCATTTTTTGATGAATAGTGAAACCACTAAGTGGTAGTTAAAAAAATGAATTTTTCATAAAACATAATTTTACCACTTTTGTGAGTGGAATTTCAAAAATCTGAGAGACACGGTTGATGTCAGTAAGTAAAATGTGGTTCAATGAGATGAAAATAATTTTTGGTGAATAGTAACTTTTTACTTTTTTTGCCACGGTTAAAAGTAAATAGGGTAATTAAGGGTAAAAATAATAATATTATTACCCTAAAACATGTCCTAATTCTATTGGATAAGTGTAATTCGACCAAAAACAACCTTAGGAATAAAATATGACCATTTAGGCCCACTTGGATTAGATTAGGACATTTATTATTAATTTATTTAAAGAAGGGTTAAATTAGTTAAAATCAAAGTTTAATAAGTAAATAATTTTTAATATAGGGTTATACATAAGATAAATTCGACTATAAATATTCCTTAGAAATCTAAAAAGAGTTCCCACGTAATGGTATTTTATTTGTAATTTTTAGACATTATATAATTTAATTTATATATGACACAAAGATGATGCAGTAATTATCTTATTAATGGAATATTGACATAATTGATGTTATAAATACCCAAATAAATGTAATTTCATACTTTTTATGATATCAAATAATTTTATAGGTTAATATGACATGTTATTATTGATTTAATTTACTTTGTTAGAACTAATAATTCGGTTATGATTTTTACAAAAATCAATTACAAAATAGTGTCAAAATTGACATAAAATAGTTTTTAAAACAAATATTATATTATTAATTGTTATTTTATTCCTAAAAATCTAAGGTTCGGCCCAATGACTTAGATAATGTTATATATATTAATAATAAACAACTTGGGGTTTTTTTGGCTTCTTATAGTAAGTTTATTAACCTTATAGTGTAAGAACACAAGAAGACACGGTAAAAGTAAAATTATTTTACTTAATGTTAAATCTAAATGATAAGGATAAAATAGGAACCTAAACTTGTCTAAATTATATTGGATGCTAGGATTTCGACCCATCACAACCTTATCTTCGAAATGAATTAATTTGGAGCTATTTAAAACCGAATTTGACTTTATAATAAAATAATAGTTTTAGTTATTCCAAAGGTGCCCCTCTCCTCGCTTATAAAAGGGCACCTCCTCCCTCTATTCCTCACTCCACTTTGAGCCTTCAATCTCGTCCAAACCCTGACAAATTACCTTTTCCACTTCCCTAGAAACATCCTAGAGGTTCTTTTCTTCCGCAGAGACCAATTTTAGTGCTCTAAAAGGAGATCTCAAAGAGGCGCTTCAAAGAAGAGGTAATGTCTGTTACCGATTCTTTCATCTTTATTTATTCTTCCACTTCTTTTCATTAGTTGTTTCATTATGAAGTAATAACATCAGTATCACATATATACTTATATGTTATTATAATTATGAAACAACCTTATTTCACCATCTATCCATCCTACAGAAAATGAAATCACCGCGCGTGCGTACGTACGGAATACCGTCTCCACGTAGTGGTGTAATCTATTTTCCACCACCACCTTACATGGATGGGTATAATGGTGTACATAATACCTATATATGATTATTGTAATTGTAAAGTGATATTTATTCTGAAATAGTATACATACACTCGAATACAATTCCACGATCATGAGAACGATATCCTCGCTCGTGCGTACGTACGGACTACCGTCTCCACGACGCGATGAGATTCATTCTCCACGTTAACCATTCATGAATGATTATAAAGTATATATAATAATTAATAATTAAATATATTAAATTATAATGATTCTGGATTTCTGTGTATATATATGTATGTCATCTACTTAATTCCATTCAACTCAATAAGGAAATGAAAACAGCCTTCATGCGTACGTACGGTCTACCGTATTCATGAACGGCGTATTTCTTTCCATTTACTGATCTATTATATATATATATATATTATGAATATATATAATATATAAATCATGTTTTATATTCTTGAATTAAGTAATCATGATCTATGTAATCATATGAATAATTACAAGTCAAAACTCGGACGAAAAATGAAACGGTTTTACCCAAAATGCTCTTTAACATGGAATTTACAAAATAACAGGTAATATAAAGCCATAAGTGAACCATATATGATATCATAACAATGAGTATGATTCTGGAATAAGTAAATAACATTATTTAAATCATTATACAGGAGGTTCGGACACTTATGAAGCAAATCGGACCTAAGGTAAGGGAAATATCACAATATCATTTTTATCTGAGAGTGTTTATACTTTGGTATTTACTAGGGTGTATTTTATCATCCACATCCATGTTTCCTCAATATTTAATATTATTTCCATCCACCTAAATTTTTTTAAATCCAATTTTACCCTTTGGTGAGTTTTTAGTAAAAGATATGAAAGGAATCTTTTGTCGTTTTTCATACGAGGTACTTTTTGACTTTTCCGGCAAATGTACGAAAAGAATGTTTTTTTTAATTTATCCGGAATGAATGGATTTTTAAAACATTATTTCCAAAAAGCTTCCTTTAAAAGTTTTCATGTTTATTTTTAATCAACTTCTCTTAGTTTAGAATTGTATGACATGTTAAGAAAGGAAAAGTGTTTTTGAAGTAGAAAGGATATTTTCCTCAATAATGGAGTTCAAGGGTTTTATCAAAATTATTTTCCATATAAGATAATATAGGGTTCTGTTTATATCCCTATTATTACATGTATTTGATTATGTTGTGATGGAAATATTTTTATGAATTCCTTTATCTTATATGAATTGTTTTATGATGTCATGTTGTTTAAGAATCCCATTTTTACTACATGGGTTATGCAATGATGTATGATTTATGATTTCGTGGCACACATAATAATGGTATCATTATGAGATGGGTGGGACCTATATCTCACTCCAATGTATTGGGTAAAGATTTTATATCTCATGAGATATACATGTCTGGAACGGTAGGTTATACCGGTTCAGTGAAACAGGACTGAAACGAGGAGTGAACTCGGTTCAGAAATGGACTTTGTCCACTAAGATAGTCTTGGAAATGAGTCTTGACTAATAAGAAATGATTCTCTATGATTATGTGTGTATAACACAAAGTTTCATGTTTTATGTTATGAGTATTGGGATTACATTTCACTACTATGATTTATCCCATGTTATGAAATTATGATCTCTTTTGCAGGATAAGATTTCCAAAAGTTATGTTCTTATGAATATGATGTGATTGATATTTCATTTGTTTACCCTTACTGAGCATTTGAGCTCACCCTTTTATGTTTTTTTCCCCAGGATATAAAGAAAGGTTTTAGGTATTAAAAAAACGAGGAAGATCTTTATGGGAGATGTTGAAGATCTTTCACCACGATTAGAAGATTATATTCCGAGTTTCCAAAGACACTAAACTATTACGGTCCTTGTGTCTGTGTTTTTGTAATATACTAAGTATTCCACAAACATAATGTAATGTCCATGTACGTCAGGCTTCGGGTCTCTACATTGTCCACTTATAAGAACCCATGGTATAGGGTGAGAAAGGAGCCAAATTAAAATGTGAGAACTGTGTTTGGATCATAATTGAGTTAGGCTAGGGATTTAATGTGTTTCCATTTATTTATAATGTAAGGATACTTGAACCATGTGTTTGGATAATTCAATCCATACCTGAAATTAGATGTATTCTAGTATTGGATTAATTAGTAATAAGTTTATTTAGGTGTTTTAGTTATCTCTTTATACTTAATTTTCATTAATGAAAATAATTTTTTTATTTAATTTAATTTCTCTACACTATTTTTATATTATCATGTTAAAATACAAGGGACACCTAGGGTTATAGTGGTTTGTATTGTGGATTTATTCTCACTTTCGGTATATAAACACTTTTTGTAATACATATTATAAATGTGATATTGAGGGTAAAGGAAATAATGCTCAGAAGCAGGAAAGATGATTGTAGTCGATATATTAGAGTATATTTTTTCATTTATAGTTATATATATAATTTTATAAAATTTTCTTTATTTAAATTTTTATTTGTATTTTTTATGTACTCATACGTGAGTTTCACTTTAGAGTCTTATTTGGTTGTATGATTCATATTTCCATTTTTATGGATATTTTTATGATATATTTAGAATGTTATTATTGATTTTTAGTGAATATGGATACATTGATGTTTATTTTTGTTCATTTATGAGATAAAACATTTTTGGGAAATTATATCCCTAAGAAATTTCCTTAAATCCTTGATGCTAGTCACCCGATTTTGGGGATTATGGTGTAAACATGAGGACATAAGAAATTTTTCCTTAGTGGCATGGTTGTTCATGAGGGAGATGAAATAAAAATGGCATATGATTACTTTTTTTCTAAGGTCTTGATATTTTGGAGTGTCTTGATTAAATATTTGGATTTTGGACTTGGTATAGAAGTTGTGTGCATACATGCCCGGAATAACAATAATAGAGGTCTACGTTACATGGGGAGTATAATATTTTACCTATGATGTTCATAAATGAGATTTTAGGATTTGATTCTCACTTAGTTGGGGAGGAATTGTCTAGAATCATACATTATTTTGGAATATAAATACATAATATGGAATGTGTGTGTTAATATATTTGTAATCTATTGGTGATTTAAATTTTTTAATGATAGTTAAATTATTGTTAAAATATTTTTTTAGGAATAGATTAATAGATGAATAAGATTAAATTATTGAAATTAATTTAATGATTAAATGTTATTGGTTTTATTCAAATAATTACTTCATGATTATGTGTAAGAATTAAAACATGACATTTTTTTGTTTGCGGAAAATTTTGTTGATTATTTATAACAAGTTTGTTGATTTTTATTGAACTATGGAACATATTAGGTTATTTTATGATCCTTGTGAGAAAGTTGTTGGGTAAGAGCATTCATATAAGAGGTATTTATATTTTGAACCAATGAATATTCATATGGTGGGTGAGCCTGATAATTCTATGTATTAGGAAACATATTGTTTTTAAAATTAATTCATATTATGGAAGAGTGACCACATTAGGATGTCGTAGTGATTCCTAAAGTGGGTTTAGATTGGTCAGAACAAAATAATCCTATATTTAGAGATGTCGTTGGGTCTTGAGGTTCTTAAGAGTGTTGGAGAGGATGGATATCAGTTTTGATTTAATTAGTCCTCTTGAATAGAATATAGTTATGATTTATATCTTTATTCATAAAGGACCATATAAATGTTAGGGGGGTTTATTTTTCTAAGAAAAGAGGATAGAGGGGTTGTCATATAATTATTTTTAAGTGATCCTCTTTGAGAGTTCTTCCCAAAAAACACGGGGGCTGAATAAATGTCAAGAGATCATGGAAATGACCCCAGTAAATATACATGTTATTGATCATTATTATAAATTAAAAAACTATATTTTTCTATAATTTTTTTTGGATATGAGACATATAAGGCTTGTTGATTCAAGTATAGTTTAAATTTTGAGATCCAATTGAAGGTTCATCTCTTATGTTTACCCATTTTTAAGGTAGTGGTAAATAAGGATCTTATAGAAGATAAGGATCTCAATGAATGGTAGAGTGATTAAATGGGAATATGTGGATATCATATTTGTAATAATATTAAGGGATATGAATATCTTCGAGATGGAGAGTGACCATGTTTCCCATTCATCACCTTCATCTTGAAGAAAGATACTATTTGAGTGTTATTAGTGTTTTCGAGGTGATCCTTATTGGTCAGTTTATCCTTGTGATTCAAAAGAGTGATAGTCTTGTAAAAAAGGATATATTTCAAAAAAATATTATAAGGTATCTTATAGTGGTGGTGGTTGTGTTCACCTTCCACAAATATATTTGATGCATGGGATCATGCACTATAATAGATTGTTAGCCACATGTCATTTTGGAGTTCTAGTAGCATAGGCGGTTGAGGTTCTTAGGGATAGATTTGGTGATGGGATACTATTTACAGTATATAGATGGTGTTGTTTTAGGTCTATGTTTCCAATTCACCCCCATGCTAATGTATTTTGAGTCGGTGCAGACCTAATTTCCAAATATAGAGGTTATTGGGACATATAAGTGGCACATTGGGTTTCTCATTGGTTGAGAGTATGTCATTGAATCATCCATGAAGGGGTTTTTATGCTTAGTCTTAGACACTATTAAAGACTTAATACATGTTCATGAGTCATTAATAGTGATAATAATAGTTACCCTTAAGAAATTGATTGATTGAAAACCTACATTTAAGAGGACACAAGATGTGTGGATTATCATATTTCTCACCTGATCCAAAAATATGGTCACTCTATAGTATGGATCCATATAGGTTAGGAATATATAATTTATCACCATTAAATAATGAATTTATATTCTATAAATGGATTCATTATGTTTTTAGGTGTTGGGATTAGTTCCAAGAAAGGATATTTCTATGTATCCCTATGATTGGAATCAAAACCCATGTAGTTTTTTTCAACTTAGTGAGACACATCATACCTTTTTGGGTCATTAATCAAGAACCATAGTGGTTGATTTTACGGTCATTTATCCATGAATTATTCTAAGGCAATTTATAGGCATTTTTAGGTGTCTAATTATACATAGTTTAGAGTCTTGCATCTTGGACTATTATACAAATGGTGCCTATAAATGGTTTGTGTGAGACAATTTCATGGAGTGACCCTTTTTAATTTACTAGTGAAAGTGATATAGGTGAAGTGATTTTAGGTTCCAAGAGGAGTATCTCAACTCAAGTAATTTAAAGGATCCAAAATAAGTATATTGACTCTATGTATGTGAGGTAACCAATAAGTGTATGTTAACTTGAGTTAATTGTGTGGGGATTATTCCTAAGAATTCCTTTTTAGTTTATCCTAATTAATTATTTCTAGGAAATATAATTTAGGGTTTGGGGTTACAACTAATAGAAATATCATGATGTGACTTTAATATTCTTGAATCCATGTCCAATGATGTTTAAGTAATTATCCTTAGAGTGGAATCCCCGTATCAAAGTTGATATCAAAACCCACAATATTTGAATTTTAATGTTTTAGTTCATATGTCATGGAATGTCTAGGAAATTTAATGTTAATGGGGTAAAGATTCTTTAATTGTGGAAGGGGTTAAAATAAGATATTTAATGAGGCTTATTCAAGAGTGAATATTATCCATTTAAACAAATAAGATGACTTAGGATAAGGTAGGTTTTGGGAAACCATGAGGATAATTTCAACACAAGTCATTTAAAGGAACCAAAATGAGAATATTCACTCATGGAATACAATGAAAAATGTAAAATTATCTATTCTCAAGGAATATATGATAAATATTGGAACCTAAATAGGGTTTGGGAGAATTAGTTCCTAGATATAGGGCCTAGTATAATTGGTTCTCTAGAAGGAGGCCTAGGGGATGTGGAACTGGAGTTTTGGGACTATAGTGAAGTGGTTACCATGTATGAGAACCATTTGAATTTGTTCCTAAGTATGATACTTATGTGAATTACTGGCTAGGTTATAGTTCCAAGGTAGCCTAATACTTAGGTTTGAGAACATAAGTAGTCATGTTCCTATGGATAGACTCTAATGAAGAGGATTTGAGCATTAATTTTTCAATCTTTTCTTCATACGATTGGAGTCAAAGATCACCTCAAGGAGGTTTTCATTCACTCAAGTGATTCGGTTCATTTTTCTTCCTTATCCAAGAATATGGTCTGTTGAGGGTGATGAATATGGGATGAAATGTGTCCCTTTTATAAGAAAGCCCTAGCCTGGGCATCCAATTATGGAGGAAACCACCTTGGGTGACCAGAAATATATCTAAGAGTTTGAGGATGGGTGGAAATGGAGAATAACATGTACCAAGAAGTGTGCACATAGAGTAGGGAATGCGTAGTGTATAGAACATGTGGATAAGGGCACATATAGAGTTCACCATTTTCAAAATGTCCCAAAATCTAGAAAAAAACAATTTCAATATTAAATAACCATAACATTTGATCTATTAATCCATTTTTTCTCCATATGTGGTCATATGAAAGTCTACAAAATCAATTTTCCAGTATGTATAGGATTTCCATATAAAAGGATTTGTATGAGGTAAAGAAGTGTTTAAATAACCCTATGAAGTGGTTTTCTGATTTTGACAACGATTTTCATTTTAAATGGATGAAATAAATATCCCTATTCTAGTGGGAGTTTTTTAATAACATCATGCTGGTATGAGAAATGTTTTTTATGAATTATTATACCTTGATGTATGAGAAATCATGCACTACATACTTATCCCATTTTCATTTTTTCTACAGAAATATATTTTTTCTTCTCGTACCAGACTTATTTTTTCTAAATAGGGACCTTATCATGGATTTTAGGGTATGTTTCTTTGAACAAATTTTTACAGGAAAAAAATTAACACCTCAAAAATATATTTGGTTTGAATGAAAAGAAACCAATTTTGAGGTAATATAATGTACTTTTCCACATTACATTATTATCTAGAAGGCTTCTAGATCTAACTTCCCAATAAGAGGACATACAAAAAAAGGTGGATCTCAACTCAATTATTTTTAACACGATGTGGATAATCTATTATCATGGTTTTTGATATCCATATATAGGGTTAATGGTGGAAATCCTGATCTAATTTTTTAGGAAGAAACAATTTGATATTAGGGTGAATGGAATGAAATGGGATTTTGTAACCAAATCAAAGATATGATATCTAGATGTCACAATGTATACTATAAAAATAGAAATCAAGCCATGTGTAATTTTTATAGGTGAATATTCATTATTATATGAGATTAGAACTAAAATAAGAGTCATGATAGGTCAAATGATAGTATATATGGGTTTTTTAATATGGTATAAAAATTAATTTTTGGATGATATAGAAAACAAAATATGAGTATGGAAACTATACACTATGAGAGTTTGGATTAAGGTGTAATTTATGGATGGATATCATATACATGATCTGGATGTCATTAAAAAAATTGTTTTAAGTGGAATCAATCCACATGTAGTTCTTGAAAATTATCCTTTGTGTAGATTAGGTTTGTTCATAAGAGAAATTATAATGGTTCCATTATCGTGATGGTTGTTGATAAAGACCCAACATATTCTAGTAAACGTATACACTATGAAATCATACATGGAATTTTATCATATGTAAAGGAATCGGTTTATGTGAAATAAATCACTCTAATAAATTTAAGGTCTTGCTGGATAGGTCATTATATCATATGACTCATGGGCACGCGATGAGGAGCATGTACGAAATATGAATTTTACGATAGGGGAATCTCAACCCAATGCTTTGGTATTTAAGAGGTGAGTATCTGGACTGAAGGAATTTTTTCTTCACATATAATTCCTATTAGATGTGAAATTGTACATGAATGGGATATCATTGTCTGTCATTAAAAGTGGGTATGATGTACAAATATGTATCATCTAGGTTACTTGAATCAAACTGAATAGTTGGTTTAAGGAAAGGGTAAATAATGTAATAATAATTTCCAAGCCAAGGAAGAATATAGAAATGAGAGAATATGTTATCCATTCTTAATAGAGATACTACTACCGAACCATCAATAAATAATAAATAGGGTTAAGAATGAACTTTTCTTTAGGACCACAAACATTCCATAGGGGTCACTTAGCGGCATTAAGGAAACAATACTATTCACTATCAATTCTAATTGGGGTTTATTCAGATCATTCCGTCACCATGTTACTATTTTTTATGAAAGGGTAAACATAGAGGATTCACTCATGGTATGGAATTCCAATAAATGAATCTCAACTAGAGACTTCAAGTTAGTGAAGATTCAAACAACAAAGGTATGAAGTAGGTTCATTGAGAAAATAATACTCAATAAGGGTTCAAGCACCCTAAAGATTAAACCACTATTTTTTGAATGCATTCTCAAAGCCACGGTATAGTGAAGGACATATATCCAATAAATCCATAGCCTATATGTGATGCATGGATATTTTATTTTTGATGGAATATTTTCCACTGACTTAAATGAAGTGGATATAAACTTAAGAAAACCACCCCATAAGATATCAGATAATGAAATATTTCTTAATATAAAATTTATGGGAGGTATTACATTAATATATGTGATGAATGAACTGACATTAGAATTAACCCATTCATTATAAACACAACAGTTAATTCAAGTGTCATCGAGGAGCATCCTTGGGTCTATTTAAAGGAACAACCATACAATTTTTGGAGACAATGCTTTATTTTATGATTGAATAAAAATCCTTACAACCCAATGTTTTATTCATTATTCACTTTTATGTTTGAGGTATTATCATACCCTAGATATAGAATGGATCCCATCTGAACATCAGATTATTATTTCGACCCATGGATACCTTTAGAGGTGGGATATCATTTGGTTTCCACTAAATTATCTTTATCAATCACATTTAAATATTTTTAGGGTATTAAAAAATGAACAAATGTTCTTCTATGAATGGTACACATTCATAGCAGTTATCTTCCATTCAATTTTTACATTTTCATATCTCTTACATGAGAGATCCTTGGTAATGGGTTGTGATAATTTTTCCATGTTCAAATAATTTTTATAATTCTCATTTAATTCCATGTAGTTCTATTAAAGTAATTACCATGTTTAGATTTGTGAAATAATGTGTAGAAAATGAAGAATATGTAAAATTGATTACCATTATGCATTTTTAAATGTTTTAGATTAATAGGATTATGCTTCTGTAGAAACCTTCTACGGATGGGTTATCCTAGATTAACCTTACACTAAGATATATTTGTAAGGGTCATATGTATTTACCGTTTCGTTTAGTTTTCTATATATGAATATTCCACACTAACCCTTATGTAGATGAATCTACATAAGGTTTAGCTGGACTTACCATTACATAGAGTAGTCTACATAAGGGTCATTCAGTTTCAGCTTTATGTAGAGTAGTATACGTAAGGGTCATTCAATTTTAACCATATATATCAGTTTGCATAAGGTTCATATCCAAATACCCTAATGTATATTATTATTTGTAAAGGTAAGCATAGGATACCTTCACCCAGGACTCCTATGTAAAGGTAATGGATTATAACGTTACCTTGGGGACCCCTCCTATGTAATGGTATAAAAAAGAGTTTATAAAAATGTTTTTAATTTATAAAATGGTTTGAAGGGTATATAAATTATTAATAAATCATGATAAAATGTATTTTGAGAATATTACATTTATAAGGAATTTACAGAAAAATTATTAAATTATAGTAGTATTATATTTAACTATTTATACATATATGAAAAAATTATTAATTAATATTTCTTAAATATTAAATTTTAACATATGAATTATATTTTAAACAAATTATATGGAATTTATTATGATCTATAAATAAACATGTTTATTTATAAATCATACAAGAAATTTATAAAGTGTTTATAAATTAAAAAATAAGGTTAATATATAAAATTTTTATATTTGAATTTGTGAATTATTCATAATTAATTAATTTGAATTTTCAAATTAAATATCCTTATATTGAATATTATTTAAGATACATCAAATGGGTTTTGATGATTTATTTTAATATTGTGTAAATAATGTTAATTATAGGATATTTAGATTTTATAAAATGTATACAAAAAATAAGTTGGATTATAAATTGTTTATAATTCATAAAATATCATATATAGTTAAAATTAAAAATCTATAAAATTAAGAATATGTAATTTTTAATATTAATGTGAATATAAATAGTTAAAATTTAAAGACATTGAATGGACATAATGTTTGTTAATTAGTAAAAGGATTTATTGTTAGCTTTTATTTATGAATTGTTCATAAATGGTTATCTCATATTTAAATATATGAATTGATAATTAATTTAAAAGAATATTCCCTCCTTTATTCATAGATTAAAATTATATATATTATGAATGGGTATGATTTAGTTTAATTGTTAAACTATTTATAAGAGATATATCCTTTCATTACATGATAGATATGACTCTATAAATTTTTTTATTTTCATTTACCTTAACCTCAGTTTGTAATTAGAGTTTGATGGGTTTTTCCAACACTACCTTATTTTAATAATCCAAATTCATGATTATAATTATTTTAATGAATTTCATGTTTTCTGTTACTAAATGGTTTTCTATCAAAACATAAAATATTTTCTAAGTATGGACCTACTATTCCCCCTTACTGTGTGAAGGATTGGAACTGACCATGAAGATAAAGTGACCTTATAGAACCTTACCGCATGATATAATCCACCTAAATTAATGAACAAAATACCTA
Source organism: Viscum album (assembly GCA_963277665.1). Lineage (NCBI taxonomy): Eukaryota > Viridiplantae > Streptophyta > Magnoliopsida > Santalales > Viscaceae > Viscum > Viscum album. The sequence continues at coordinate 626,836,174 of OY728167.1, forward strand.
AAGTGCATCAGATGAAAAAAAAATATTTCAAATTCATGAACTGACCATGAATTGAATTTGAACTTACCATGCTTATAGAATCACATTACTGCATGTACAATCAACATATTATGTGATAGATATATACCTACCATGAGTAAAAAAGACCAGATTGTCGAAATTAGTGAAATGATATTGTGAAGGAAACTACCAACTAAATGATGAAATAAACTTACCATGCCACTGTATGAAAAATTATAATCATATAATGTAATACCCACATCTGTTATTTTAGTATCCTTGTGGAGATGAATTCCTACTATGATATAAAATGAACTAACCACATGAAGGAATGAACCGAACATGAAAAATTGTCATGCCAAATGATTGTCTTGACCTACCATAACAATTTTTCATAACATGGTAGTGGAGTATGTTAAAATGAAAATTGACAGTTTTTGGAGTATTAATTGATGAGTCGGTGCATTTAGTACTACATTTATTTTTCTACAATAGTTACATATTGATGAAGATATTTTTTAGAAGAAAATATGATCGTGTGAAATGGGAGAAGGGAACATATGCATATATATAGAATAACTGAGGATTCAGAACATACACATGTTCTAAATTGATGAATCATTTATAAATTTCCTTGACACTCTATTTTTCTTGAACTATTATGAAACTTGTTCAAGCTCCTTCCAAAAAAAATTCATGCTTTTTGGATTGAGCATAACTTCATCATCTCATATTTATTCACTTTCTCTGTATATTTATGATTTACATTCAAGATATGTTATTTTTAAACTTCATATTTGTAAAATATTGTCTCTTAAGCTAATCTCTAGATTACATAATACTCTATAAAATATTTTTATTTTTATTCCCATGCATAACTGTGGAATAGGTCATGTGTGACTTTTAATTTTGTTTTAAACAATGAATAAATATGGAAGGGGAAGTGTTCCTTTAAATCCCTTTGTGATATTGTCAACAAAACCCAATCCATGTTTTGGATTACTTTAATTAATAATAAACATCTTGGAATTAGGTGATATCCGAATGGAGGTGATTTAGTTTCGATTGTTGAATCAATAATGTTTTCCTTATGTCTTCTCCATTCCTTCTTGTTTTGAAAATCACAAACACCTTATACTTAAGAAAATATTATTTTTACCCCCATAAGGAAAGTTTACTTCTTTAAAGAAATTTACCTTAACCTAGATTTTCTTATACATAGTAATATTATTCTTAAATCCAAAAACCAGATTCATAACTAAAAATACGGAGTCATATAATAAAAAGGTTTAGAGAATTCTATTTTTAGGATCCGAATTCTGGATGTGATCTGTAATGAAGTTTAATCCGAATTCTAGACTCCGAACTCTTAACCAGTTCAACTCTGAACTCTGAAGAAGTTCGACTCTGAACTCTTAATAATTTCGACTCCGAACTCTGAAGAAGTTCGACTCCGAACTGTTAAGAAGTTCGACTACGGACTTTTAAGCCGTTCGACTCTGAACTCTTAAGAATTTCGACTCTAAACTTTTAAGAAGTTTGACTATGAACTCTTAAGAAGTTCAACTCCGAACTTTTGGGCAGCTCGATTCCGAACTCTTACGATGTTCGACTCTAAACTTTACAGGTTCAGAATCCGATCTCTGGTGAAATCAGACTCCGAATTCCTACAAAACAGAATCTGAATATTTCTTACCATAGACTCCGAACTTCTTTTTGGTTAGACTCCGAAATTATTATTTTACTTACACTCTGAATTATTGATTAGATTTCACTCACATATGCTTTGTTTCAAAACGATGTCGTGCATTCAGTTTTACATGGTTTGTTCTAAAACGACGTCGTCTTTTCTGTAGAAAATTAACCGTTGGTTGAGTTACACGTGTACAGGTCCCTCCGAGTTTCATGGAAAATATGATGGTTGGAGGAAGTAACTGACCGTTGGTAATTTGCTTATAAATAGGAGCTCATTTGAAAGAGCTCAATACAACAACAACAACAACAACAACAACAACATAGAAGTTGATCGATTTAGAGACCACACGCTGCTAAGGTGATTTCTAGAGAGAGAAATCTTTACATGCCTTGTGCGTACTGAACCGCTCATTCAGTTTTTTCGTCGTGCGACTCTGAATGTTGGTGATTACATTAGAGGACTTCCGGGGATAGGAAGACAGAGGTTTCCAACACCTTGAAGTTGAGGGCTTCCTTGCTGAGGAAGACAGAGGTTTCCAACTACCTTGAAGTCGAGGACATACAGGGATAGAAATACAGAGACATCGATCTTCATATCGAGGGCTTACCCTGGTGTGGGTAAGACAGACTTGCTTGAAAGTATAAATCAAGGGACCTTTATCCAAGGTTGTTGGATACCTTCTCTTTGGGTTAAAAGACTTATATCTTGTTACTTGTAGTTTTACTACTTGTTTGTTTCTGCTGCATTTTGTATTATAAGGAAAGTATAACTTTCTTATACTTCTTTACTTGTACTCTATTTAATTTAGATTCTATACGCTTTAAGGTAGAATCTTATATTGTAATCTTTAGTTGAGTTTCAATTTTCGGAACAATATTTCCGGAACCTACTTTCGGAATCTCCATCCAAGTTTTCATTTGGTGTTAGAGGTGTTGTGAATTTGCTTAGTTTAACCTTGTTAAACTTAGCTCTTTCCTTTGTTTAAAGGAATTTTTAAAGTGTACAATTCACCCCCCCCCCCTCTTGTATATTCAGCATCTACGTCATTATTTTGATCCTACAATTGGTATCAGAGGATGTTTCTGAAATACTTCTACTCACGTATATGTTTTCATTCTAAACATTGTCATTCCGAACTTTGTCATTCTGAACTTTTTCATTCTGAACTTTTTCATTCCAAACATTGTCATTCCGAACTTTGTCATTCCAAACTCTGTCATTCCGAACTCTGTCATTCCAAACATTGTCATTCCGAACTTTGTCATTCTGAACTTTGTGATGATGAACTTTTTCTACTAACAAGGTTGTGTACCAATGGTTGTTTTAAGTATGGCAGGAATCAATGTTGGTTCTAATGATAATCTAAATCCTACAAGACCACCAATCTTTTATTGTAATGACTATGAGTACTCGAGAGATCGAATAAAGACTTTTGTTATCAATACTGGAGTGGACAACTTTGTTATGATTACTGGTGATTATAAAATTCCTGATAAGGAAGTTAGAACTTTTACTAACCAGGAAAAGCAAGAGTATCAACTCAATTATAAGGTACGCAATACCTTACTTTTTTCAATGACTAGAAATATATATAGGAAAATTTTTCTTGTGAAGCAGCTAATTGTATCTGGAAGAAGTTAGAGGTTACACACTTTGGAACTTCTAAAGTGATTGAGACTAGGAGAGCTATGCTTAGAGCTGAATATCATGGCTTCAACATTCCGTATGGTGAACCAATTTTTAAAGTTCAACACAGATTTATGACTATAGTCAACAACTTACAGTCTATGGGAGAAAACTGTTTAGATGATGAAGCACTTGTGGATAAGATAATTGATATTATGCCCAATGAGTGGGAATCCAAAAGAACTGTTATAGATGAGAACAGGAAGGTCACTAAAATTTATCTTGATGATCTATTTGGAACTCTTCTACAACATGAGACCAGAATGAAGATAGATGCTAACAACATCAAAAAGAAAAATGGGAATGGTACTGTTGCTTTTACAACAACATCAAATCAGATGAAAGCTAAGACTCCAGATAGAGTAACCAGATCCAAGTCTAAGAAAGTTATTTTCCAATCTGAATCTAGTGAGAGTGAAATCTATGAAAATGAGTTAGCAAATCTTGCTCGAAGGATGAACAAGATAGATGGCCAAAGAAGTTTCCAATCTAAGTATAAGAAAAAGGAAAGGAAAGATAGAAAAGATGGAGAAGTCACTTGTTATGAATGCAAGAGAGCTGGACATATTAGACCAGATTTCCCTATGCTTAAAAAGAAAGAAATGAAAGAAAGGCATTCAGAAAGGAACAGAAAGAAGTATTATATAGCCAAAGCTAAGAAGGTTTTGAAAGCTAATGATACCTGGAGTGACAGTAGTGGTGACTCTTCAGATGAATCTTCTGATTATGAATCTTCAGGATAGAAGAATCTTGGTCTTATAGCCAGATTACCTATTGATAATCATTGTTTCATGGCTAAGGTACGAAATCCTGAATCATTGACAAATGTATCTTTAAATTCTAATGATTGTATGTATTATAACTCTTCTGATGAAGAATCCTCTTATGATGAAGAAAATACTTTACCTACTTATGAAGAAGTTTCTAGGTTTGCTAAACTTCTTGAGATTGAGAATTCTAAACTCATTAAAAAACATGATAAACCTTTAGGAATTCTATTCTTTCAAAAGAAATATCAGATCTTTCTAAATATCTTGACAGGAAAAATGATTATTTTGAAAGTATATCAAAAAATCTTGAGGAAGTAAGTTCTGTGAAGAACAAACTTACTAAAGAGTTAGAAAAATTAATTTCTAAGAAAAATGTTTTCGAGCCTAGCTCTACTTATAAATCTAATGATTTTTAAGATAAAAACTTGGTTATAAGACTCCGGTCCAAAAATTTTTCCTTAAAGAAGTGTTTATCAAACATTACCCATGGTAAGGAAAATTTTGATAAAATGTATTCCCAAATACAAACTTTAAGAAATAAATCCGGATTCGGTTATACCCATGCAAAACCAATTTTTAGTAACAATTATTGTGTTCCTCAAAGTTCCCCATTTTGTACCAAGTGTCAATGTGGTGGTCATTGGACAAAGAATTGTTCCTTAAACAAAACCAAATTCTTAGGTTTTCATAAAGCTTATTTCTCAAAGAAGATATGGGTTCCTAAATTTTTTTTGTCTGGAAATCTCAGATCCAAGCAAGTTTGGATTCCGAAAGTCTAATTCTCTTCTTGTTTTCAGGAAAATAAAGAGAATACCAACAACAACACGTGGTACATGGATAGTGGATGTTCCCAGCACATGACTGGTAACAAAAGCTATTTTGAAAAGATTATCAAAATGAAAGGAGGAAAGGTAACTTTCAGAGATAATGCTAAGGGAGAAATTGTTGGTATTGGTAATATTGTTCTTCTTGGAAAAACCTTAATTTAAAATGTTCTGTTTGTTAAGGGTCTTAAGCACAACCTCATTAGCATAAGTCAGTTATGTGATGAAGGATACCTTGTGAATTTTAGGAATGATAAGTGTTTAGTTCACAATTCCAAGGAATAATTTATTCTCTCAGCCAATAGTCAAGAGAATGTTTACACATTGAACCTAGAAGACCTCAGGAGTCAGAATTTACCTTGCCTAAGTGCAATGGAAGATCATTCATGGTTATGGCATAGAAGACTAGGTCACTGTAACCTTAGGAACTTATGAAAACTCTCCAAGAATAAACTAGTTAAGGATCTATCGGAGCTTAGATTTGATTCTTCTAAAGTTTGTGATCCTTGTCAATATGGAAAGCAACATAAATCTAGTTTTAAATCGATCGGTGAAGTCTCGAAAACTAATGCATTATAGTTAGTGCACATGGATCTTTTTGGTCCAACACAAACTGGAAGTATTGGAGGCAAATACTATGTGTTTGTTCTAGTTGATGATTACACTAGATTTGCATAGGTCTATTTTCTAGCAAAGAAGTCTGAATCTTTTTCTTATTTCAAAAGTTTTAGAGCTCATGTTAAAAATGAGAAAAACCTTCCTTTGAAAACTATTCATAGTGATCATGGAGGAGAATTTCAAAATTTTTATTTTGAAACTTTTTGTAGTAAAAAAGGTATTACTCAAAATTTTTTAGCACCAAGAACTCCTCAGCAGAATGGTGTAGTTGAGAGAAGAAATATAATTCTTCAGGAGATAACTAGAACCATGTTGAGTGAATATTCTATAGCTAGACATTTCTGGCCTGAAGCTGTAAGTACTGCTTGCTATACTATAAATCGAGTTTTGAATAGACCATTTCTTAATAAAACTCCTTATGAGTTATGGAACGGTAGAAAACCAAGACTTTCCTACTTCAAGTTTTTTGGTTACAAAGTATTCATTCTGAATACTAAAGATAACATACATAAATTCTCACCAAAATCTTATGAAGGGATTTTCCTAGGCTACTCCAAAACTTCTAAGGCATATATAGTTTTCAATAAAAATGCTTGTATTGTTCAAGAAATAGTGCACGTAAAATTTGATGAGTCAGATCCTTCTGTTTTTAAACCATCCCAACCTACATCCTCAGATGTGTTTTTAAAAACTGATTATCAACCTTTGATAGAAGAACCTTCTGATACGGAAAATGTTCAAGAAGATACTTCTGAAACATTAACCCCAGATGATTTTCTACCCTATGTTGATGAACATGTTTTACAAAACCCAAATCAGTTGTTTCTTAAGAATCATCCTAGTGATAGTATCATTGGTGATGTAAATCAACCTGTAAGAACTAGAAGTTCCTTAAGAAATGAAATAGAACATCTAGCATTTCTTTCCCAATTAGAACCAAAAATCACTGATGAAGCTTTAGGTGATGATGATTGGATCAAATCTATGCAAGATGAACTAAATGAATTTGAAAGGAACAAAGTCTGGATCTTGGTTGATATACCTAAGGAAACTTCTGTTATTGGAGTAAAGTGGGTCTTCAGAAATAAATGTGATGAAAATGGAGTCATAGTAAGAAATAAAGCTAGACTTGTTGCAAAGGGCTATAATCAGCAAGAGGGAATAGACTATGAAGAAACCTATGCTCCTGTAGCTAGACTTGAATCTATCCGTATTCTACATTTCATTGCATCATTCCTTAATTTCAAACTTTTCCAAATGGATTTGAAATGTGCTTTTCTTAACGGTTATGTCCAAGAGGAAGTTTTTGTTGAACAACCTCCTGGATTTGAAGATACAAAACATCCTGATCATGTTTTTAGACTTACCAAAGCTTTGTGTGGTCTTAAACAAGCCCCAAGAGCCTGGTATGATAGACTCACTGGATTTTTGCTTCAAAATAACTATGTTAATGGAAATGCAGATCCAACCCTTTTTATAAAGAAAGATAAGAAAAATGTTTTGATTGTTCAAATTTATGTTGATGACGTCATATTTGGTTCAACTCAGCAATCTTTAACCGACTCCTTTGCAAGTCTAATGAAATCTGAGTTTGAAATGAGTATGATGGGTGAGTTAACATTTTCCCTTGGTTTTCAAATTTATCAAAAACCAGAAGGAACCGACATATCTCAACATAATTATATTAAAGATCTTCTGAAAAAGTATGGTTATGACAATACTAAGAGTATAAGTACTCATATTGGTACCTAAAACTCTTTAGATCTTGATGAAGCTGGTAAACCAGTAGATCAAACATCTTTTAGAGGTATGATAGGAAGTTTACTTTACTTGACAGCTAGTCAACCAGACTTAATGTTCTCAGTATGCTTATGTGCAAGATATCAATCCAACCCTAAGGAATCTCACTTAAAGGCAGTAAAAATAATTTTTCGCTACCTTAAGGGAACCATGGATCTAGGATTGTTTTATACTTCTAGAGATGATTTTATTCTAAAAAGCTTTTCTGATGCTGAATTTGGTGGATGTAGAATGGATAGAAAAAGTACATCCGGAACTTGTCATTTCTTTGGAGATTAATTAGTTTCTTGGTCCTATAAGAAGCAACATTCTGTAGCACTTTCCACTGCTGAAGACGAATATGTAGCAGCTGGAAGTTGTTTTGCTCAAGTATTGTGGATCCAACACACACTCACAGACTATGGCTTGAGTTTTACTAAAACTCAAATTTTCTGTGATAACACAAGTGCTATTGCCTTAAGTAAGAACCCTGCACATCACTCTCGTGCAAAACACATAGATAGTAGGCATCACTTTCTTAGGGATCACACACAAAAAGGAGATATTATTCATCAGTTTACCAGAACACAAGATCAACTTGCTGATATTTTCACAAAATCATTACCCTTCGATAGATTTGAATACATTAATCAAAAGTTAGGAATGATAATTGTAAGGTAATCATTCTTCATTAACTTCTTGTTGAAAAGTTCTCCTAACAGTAATAAAATCCTCTTCATAGGGGGAGTACATTTGGTTGTTATAGTTTTTTTAAAAAAAAACCTTTGGAACTGAACTTCCGGAATGGAAATTTTTGAAACTAAAATTTTTGGAATGGGAATTTCCGGAACTAAAATTTTCAGAACTGAAATTTTCGGAACTGAACTTCCAGAATGAAATTCTTCGTACTGAAGACTTCTGAAATGGAATTTTTGTACTAATAATTTCATAACGATATTTTCAGACTGGGGTTTTCGTAACGAGGTTTTTGTACTGCAACTTTCTTAATGAAGTTTTTTTCCCTTTAAGAAGAATATTACCAATTACAAACAGTATTTCTTGTCAATTCGTAAGTTATGATTTTCTTACTTATATTTTTGTAATCAAATTTTTTCTTACTGGTATTTTCCTTGTTTTTAAAAAAATTCGGATTCTAGTTTTTCCTCAAATCCGAATGTTTTACTTAGAAACCTCAAAAGATCGAAGTCAAATTTTCCTTGAGGGATTGTTCTCAACCATCAGATCAGATCAGAGCTTTTTCAACCGTTAGATAGCTTTTGGAAGGCCAACGGTCAAATTCTTTGCCAATATAAAGGGGAGCCCGAGACTCATCCCACATCGGTTTTTCAAGCTTTTGCATCTCGAAGCCCTGCTGCTCCTCTTAAGGCCGGTTCCAAACCTTGTGAAGCCGTTCCGAATCTTACAGTTTACTTCATTCCGAATGTCTGTTGAAGAAACCACTCAAGATATGTCAACTATCAAACCAATTTCAAAGTGGTTAGTTTACAGGGAAAGGGTAGTCCATCCTTATTTTTATAAGCTTGATTCTATTATTTCAAAGAATATTAGACTGAATGGATGGGAAGATGTATGCATAGAAAAACCAGATAAACAGGATCCGGTTTTTCAGACTTGTTGATAGAGTTTTATGAGTATGTTTCCTTTCTTGTGGAAGATGGCAGAGAAATGTTTTCTTTTAAGTCTTATGGGGAGACTTATAAACTTTCTTACACTAAGGTAGCAAGTCTGGTTGGTATAGCATATGAGGGAGAAGCTAAATTCTGTTCTCACAAACTTCCCGATGTGCAAAGAGGTTTCAATAAGGAGAAGGCACTTAACTGTCCTGGGCTTAAGGATGATTCAACAACTAAGATTGCTCGGCTCACTACGAATAATAGATTACTTCAACTATGGGTGAATGGTTTTCTGGTTCTGAGAAGAGGAGATAAAGACAATCTGAAGAAGAGTGATATCTATGTCTTATATTTTTTTGTTAAATCTACGAAAGATAAATCTGATAAGGCATGTCTTGGTTACAATCTAGAATATCAAAGAAGGAAATCTGAGAGCTCAGATTATGATGTTTCCTACCTTACAGTCTAAGTTGATTATTCAATGCTTAGAATCTTTCAAAGTTGCCTGCAAATCAAAGATCCGGAATTACAAGCTCATGCTTGTCAGTGATGATACGCTTAAGAGAATGAAGATGGGATTTTCTAGTGAATCCGGAGAATTTTACCCCCTATCTGTGGAGAAATTTTAAACAGCTGAAAAAGAAAAACAATCTCCAGAACCTTCAAAAAAGAAAAGGAAGAAGAGAAAGGTTAAGGAAGTATTTGCTGATGAAGATGTTCCTCAGCCAAAGGAAACTGAATCTGCACCTCCCAAGCCAAAGAAGCAGAAACCCTATACAGATGAAGTAGAAGCAAAGTGGAGGAAAGATAAAGGAATTAGGAAGGAAGAGGATCCTCAATTCGGACTGGACCCTGCTGAGGGTAAGGCATTAAAAGAAAAATCTGCTGAGGAGCTAGAAAGACAAGGGAAGGAAAAGAATTTGAGAAAGAAGATGTATGAAACTGATCTAATGTGATATTTGTTAAAAGATACAGAGTTGGATTCCGAAAGGGTTTCAGTTCCAGAAACTTTCAGTGTTGAACCTTCTTTACCAGAAACTCCGGTGAAAAACTATGTCACTCCGGAAAAGGTCAAGGGTAAATAACCTATAGTAGAAGCTGAGAAGGAGGTTGTTGAAGCAGTTGAGGAAGAAGTTGAAGAAGAAGAAGAAGAAGAGAGTGAAGATCTGGATACCTTGATCAAAAAATTTCAGAATTTTAAAGATAAGGTTGAATCCGCAAAAATAGTATCTTCAGGGAAGGGAGATGAGGAAGTCAGCAAGCAACTTCAAGAAGAAGAAGAAGAGAATGAGCTGTTTGATGAAGAAGAATCCTATGAGAAGAACTTTCTTAAGGAAGGACAAGAAATACAGAAACCAGATGAGGATCAGATTGTTCAAGTATTTAAATCTGAGGAAGTATCTCCTAATGTGAAATCCATTCCGAAATCTGATAAAGGGATGAAAACTCTCATTGAGACACCTATTAAATATGTTCTCAGAAAGAAAGAGGTTGGTGGTACCTCTAGAAGGAAGCTGATGCCAGTTGAAGAAGAGAAATCTCAAAAATAAGTTTCTGATTCGGAATCATCATCCCACGGGCATGATTTTGTGGTTCAATCTCTGAGAAAGTTGGTGGACACAATTCCGATTCTTCCAACAATAGATTCTAGATGCAAGTTGCTGCAACAATCTATGAATCAAAAATCAGATTCTTTATCCATGGTAATGGATAAGTTTGTGAAGTTGGAAGCTGAACAGAAAAGTTTTCTGATCAATCATGATGTGCATAGTAAATCCTGCAGCAAGGTAACCAAGTGGTCTAAGAGATTTGAGGAAGATTTAGTTGACTTTGAAAATTTTCAGGCTGAAGTTCAAAATGCCTTTCAAATGGAGGATAAGAAGGTTAATGAGATTTCTGAGAAATTGTCCCAGGAACAAAATTTCTGGAATCAACAAGTTAGGGATCTTAATGGGAAACTTAAATCAGTATCTCAAAATTGGAAAACTGAAAGAGATTTCCAGATTGAGTTTCAGCAGAAAATGGAAAAGCAAGATGAGTTGTTGAAGTTGCAGAAAGAAGCCTTGGAGGCTCAGGAAGAGGCTTTAAAAGCTCAAGAAGAAAAGGTAAAATCCTTGGAGAGGCAAAGAGAGGAAGATCAAAGAGACTTGAAGAAACTCAAGGCCTTATTAAAGCAGCTCATTCCAAAGGAAAAGGAAGACAAATAAACTCACTCCGATCTTTTTTTATAGTTGTCCTTCCTTGTAAAATTTTGTTCCCTCAACTCAAATGAAATGATTATCTGGTTGGTTTGTATATTGTTATATATTAATGTTTCAGGTACTATACTTTGTTTTCCATTCCCCTCAATTCTTTCCGAAAATCACAAAGGGGGAGAAGGAAAAAGAACTACTCCTAAGGAGGAGAAATGGAAAAATTTCTAAGAGAAATATCCTTAATAAAAGGAGGAGTTTCCCACTACGAAGTTTTCACTCTTATATTATTGAAAACTCCACTCCGGAAACACAGAATACAATCCTTAGAGTTTCAATGCCTAAGGGGGAGTTAGTTGTATTCATTTCTATCCATGAATAAAGGGAGATAAGTTTTATTTTCAAAGTCTAATAAACTTTTTCAAGATCCTTATATGCTTTCTTGTAAGGATGTCTGTGCTTTCCCAAAAGGGTGAGATTGTTGAGTCAATAACGTTTTCTTTATGACTTCTCCATTCCTTCTTGTTTCGAAAATCACAAACACCTTATACTTAAGCAAATATTATTTTTACCCCCATAATGCATGTTTACTTTTTTAAGGAAATTTACCTTAACCTAGATTTTCTTATACATAGTAATATTATTCTTAAATCCAAAAACCAGATTCATAACTAAAAATACGGAGTCATATAATAAAAAGGTTTAGACCATTCTGTTTTTAGGATCCGAATTCTGGATGTGATCTGTAAGGATGTTTAATCGGAATTCTGGACTCTGAACTCTTAAGCAGTTCGACTCCGAACTCTAAAGAAGTTCGACTCAGAACTATTAAGAAGTTCGACTCCGAACTCTTAAGAAGTTCGACTCTGAAATCTTAGGCAGTTCGACTCCGAACTCTTAAGAAGTTTGACTCCGAACTTTTAAGCAGTTCGACTCCGAACTCTTAAGAAGTTCGACTCCAAAATTTTAAGAAGTTCGATTCCGAACTCTGAAGAAGTTCGACTCCGAACTCTACAGGTTCAGAATCCGATCTCTGGTGAAATCAGACTCTGAATTCCTACAAAACAGAATCCGAATATTTCTTAACATAGACTTCGAACATCTTTTTGGTTAGACTCCGAACTTATTATTTTACTTACACTCCGAACTGTTGATTAGATTTCACTCACATATGATTTGTTTCAAAACGATTTCATGCATTCAGTTTTACATGGTTTGTTCTAAAACAACGTCATCTTTTCTGTTTCTAATTAACAATTGGTTGAGTTACACTTGTACAGGTCCCTCCGAGTTTCATGAAAAATATGACCGTTGGATGAGGGAGCTTACCGTTGGAAATTTTCCTATAAATAGGAGCTCATTTGAAAGAGCTCAATACAATAACAACAACAACAACATAGAAGTTGATCGATCTAGAGACCACATGCTGCTAAGGTGATTTATAGAGAGAGAAATATTTTCATGCCTTGTGCGTACAGAACCGCTCATTCAGTTTTTTCTTCGTGCGACTCCAAATGTTGGTGATTACATTCGAGGACTTTCGGGGATAGGAAGACAAAGGTTTCCAACACCTTGAAGTTGAGGTATTCCTTGCTGAGGAAGACAGAGGTTGCCAACTACCTTGAAGTTGAGGGCTTGCGGGGATAGCAAGATAGAGACTCCGATCTTTGTATCGAGGGCTTACCCTGGTGAGGGTAAGACCGACTTACTTGAAATTATAAAGTAAGAGACCTTTATCCAAGGTTGTTGGATACCCTTCTCTTTGGGTTAAGAACTTATATGTTGTTACTTGTAGTTTTACTACTTGTTTGTTTCCGCTACATTTTGTATTATAAGGAAAGAATAACTTTCTTATACTTCCTTACTTGTACTATGTTTCATTTAGATTCTATAGTCTTTAAGGTAGAATCTCATATTGTAATCTTTAGTTGAGTTTCAATTTCCGGGTCCATATTTCCGGAACCTTCTTTCTGATCTCTTTCCAAGTTTTCATTTGGTGTTAGAGGTGTTGTGAATTTTCTTAGTTTAACCTTGTTAAAATTATCTCTTTCATTTGTTTAAAGGAATTTTTAAAGTGTACAATTCACCCCCCTATTGTATATTGAGCATCTACATCATTATTTCGATCCTACATCGTATGAGATCGAACCCATTATTTAAAACTCTGATGTGATTTTTCAATTTTTTTATTTGTTTTAAATAAAACCAATTTGTATTTCTGATTTATTAAACAAAATTATACTCTAATAATTAACATAAAATGGTGTTTCATATATTTTTTTATATGAGTATATTCATTTCAAAATTAAGAGTATTTTCAAAAGTATTTTAATGGATTTTTTATCTAGATTTTGTGAAACTATTCAAAAGACAAAGTTATATATGTATTATATTATTATTAACTGTGGGGTTGTATAATGTTAGGGGATTTCATTTTTAAATTTTTTAAACAAAAATTTATAATAGAATCTCAATTCACTCCCTCTTGAGTTTTCCACTTGGGAAAACATTTGGCATCAGATCATTTCCAATATAACTTTTTTTCCCGGATCTATTTTGACTTAAAGATCTTAAGTTTTTGTTTTTTTTAATTTTATTTTTATGTATAATCATAGAAATTAAAGGGAATACACTAATCATCCAGTTTATTTTAATGGAAGAGGTTAATCCCATTGGAATATAAAGATGATAATTCATTTAGAAAGTATGGACTTTGATATTTTTACTGTAGTTGAAGATATATATGAAAAACCTCAAAATTCTAGAGCTTCTTAGAGTGATTCCACTAACGTATTATATGATTATAACTCTAAAGCTATGAATTATTTTTACTAAGCTTAGGAGAAGTAAAATTCAATATAATATCTACCTGTGTTGCTGATTATGGGAAAGGTGATACATTGTCTAGTTCTCAGGATTGAACTTCAATTGTTACAAAAATGTGTTTAAATACCTATACTATTAAATATGATACTCTTAAGGTGAATACTTATGAATCTATTTTAGATATTTATATCAAGTTCAATGAGATATTCAACATGATTAATGCATTGGGGAAGATCATTTTTAACAATTATAATGTCATATGGCTTCTCATATGCTTACTAGATAGATGGAGATGAACATCTATGTCGATCAGAGAATCCTATGAGTTTAATACATTGATATTAAATCATATAATTAGAAAACTCATGATGTATGACGAAAAATTTCAAGTAAATAAAGAGTAAGTAGTTGAACCAATTAAAAAGTCAGTATCCTTAAGAAATTCAAAATCAAAACTAAAATAGAAGATCAGAGTTGAAAGTTCAAGTGATGAGGAATCAGTATCAAATAGTGATGAAGAAACAGATAATATAGATAGATGTTTCAATAATTTCTACAAGAAGAAAAATAAATTATGAAATACAACTTCATATGAAAATATTATAAAATAATGTATTGGATAAAAGAATGGAAAAACGATGATTCAGCCTAAGATGTAACGTACGACAAGTGTAAAAGAAAAGGACACATCAATGGTCACCTTACTAAGATAAAATATAAGAATAATTTTGATGAAAAATCAAAAAAATTATAAAATGATATGAAATCCACGTGGAGTTCCTATGAGGATAACTCAAGTGATTTAGATGTGAGAATAGAAGAGAGAAATGAAAAAATATTATATGTGTTTCATGAAATACTCATATGGGGTATTAATTGTTTTCTCAATTCACCTACATATATTTGTATTCCTTCTATATCTAAAAACAATGATGATAATATGTCAAGTGATGAATTATTTGAATATTGTAACATACTGGAAGGAAAATCTAATGAATTTAATGAGAAGTATAAAATTTTAAAGAAGCATCATGTTATGTCTACTCACATTAAAATTGATCTTACAGTTGAAAAGGATAGGAATGGTCAACTATTAAAAGAAAATAATTAGATTATATTATATAATAATAAACTAAATATGGATCTATTAACATTTAAAAATGGAAGGGAAAATCTAACCTAGAGATTTGGAAAATTTACATCTTTTAAATATAAAATAGGAATCGTTTACCAACCTAGAAAGGGAATCAATTTTAAAAGAAAAATTTTCCCATATTCTAGTTATTCTAGTTCATCAAATATTTATTACTCTTATAGACCCAATAAAGTATTTATTTTTTAATGTCTAAGGTATTCTATTAGGAAACTAGTAAAAAAATTATGGAATCTTAAATCATTTATTTCCAGTATCATTAGACATAAGAAACTTGTATTACCAAAATCATTTCTGGTATAAATATTTTTATAGTAAACATGCTTTATAATCTATAGTATGCAATTATAGAACCTGGATAGAGAATTTTAATGAAATATTATTGCGGATATCTCAATCTTCAAGAACCTATACAAAGTGGATGATGGATATGTAACTTTTTGTTACAATTCCCATAAAAATATCACTATACTATATCAAATTGGTAACCCTTGTACATTTTTTATTTCTTTAGATTTATTTTTTGGTGGATTAAAATATAACCTGCTTATTATTTTTTAGTTATGTGATAATGATTTTCATTTTATGTTTGAAAACAATTTATTAAAAGTATTTGATGCTAAACATGCTTTAGTTTTTACTTCCATGAGAAATGATAATGATTATGTTGTAGAATCAAATTATTTATTTTCTAATAATTCTTCTTGTTTGAGTGCCTTTCAAAAACAATATTGGATTTTTAATATCATACTAGGAAATTTTAATATTCAATCACTTATAAAGACAACAAGAAGGGGTTTGTCGAGGATCTACCCAAATTAAAATTCCCCTAAAATAGTCAATAATCTATGTCAAAAGGGAAAGCAACAAAAATTATCTCCCATACCAAAAAAATAAGTTTCAAATCATCAACCATTAGTGTTGGTTCGAATGTATTTTTTTGGACCTTCTAGAGTTTCTAGTTTTGAATGGAAGCATTATGACTATGCTGTAGTGGATGATTTTTTGAGTTATACATGGGTGCTTTTCCTTACTCATAAAATTTAATATCTTTCATATTTTTCTAAGTATTCTAGATCCATAGAAAATACAAGTGGGTTTAGAATATAGATATTAATAATTGATATTGGGTAGGAGTTTGTAAAACAAGAGGATGAATATTTATATTCATGAAATGGCTATAGTCATATCTTTTCTTCGCCTAGGACCCCATAGTAGAATGTTTTAACAGAGAGAATACATATAATACTTAAAGAATTTACCAATACTATTCTAAATGAGAATGATTTACTATTTTCATTTGGGGAGAATCTACAAACAAAACTTTATATTTTATTAAATGAATTTTAATTAGGACCCTTTTAATGAACATCCCATATGAATTATGGAATGGTAGAAAACAAAATGTTAATTACATTTAGAGTTTTTGTTTGGAAAGTATTTATATTCAACACAAAAGTGAATTTAGAAATGTTTACGTAGAAAAGTGATGAAGGAATTTTCATTTGATATTATATTACCGGTATATAATATAGGGTATTTAATAAAATAATTAAGATTATGAAAGAATCTATACATGTCATGTTTGATGAGAAAGACCCACATGAGCACATGACCCCTTTAGAAAATATTAAGGATGATCTTTCTAATCTGGAAATCAATTCTAATAGACCTCCTGTAATGAAGTCTCCCAGTTCGGATGAATAGCTTGAAACCAAACCTATAGAGGAGAATCATGTGACAAATAGTTCTATTACTAGAACTATTCTGAATCATAGATATCAACCTTTATATGATGTTGTTGTATACTAATAAAAAATAACTCAGAGTATATGTTATCTTATAAACCATGTTGAACATCATGTTTTCTTATCACGTCCCAAACCCAAGAACATCACAGAAAAAATAGATGATAAATTTTGGGTAATGTCTATACCAGAAGAGTTAAATTAGTTTGAAAGATATAAATTTTGATAACTATTTACAAGACCAAAGGACTACCTAACTATTGGCACTAAATGGATGTTTAGAAATAATGTGGATGAGTCAGGAACAATAGTTATAAATAAAGCAATATTGAAGAAGGTATTATCTATGAAGAAACTGTTTCACCAGTTTCTAGACTGGAATCCATTAGCATGTTTCTTGACTAAAGATCACATTTTTATTTCAAACAATATCAAATGTATGTCAAAAGTTATTTATTAAATGGTTACACAGGTGATGATGTTTTTTTGAACAACCCCTAGATTTCAAAACCCTCACATTCCATATCAAGTTTTGAAATTAACAAATACTTTATTTGGTTTAAATGAGATCATAGAGATTCGTATGGTAGGATATGGTCATTTATTATTTTGAAGGTGTTGCCAAATGAATATATTACCCGACATTATTTATTAAGATAATTTCAAAAGATATTTTATTAGTAAAAGTACGTGTTTATGATATTATATTTGGATATTCAAAATATTTTTTGTGTATTGAGTTTTAAATAATTATTTATATCAATTTTCAAATGAGTTTAATGGTTGAACATAAATTATTTCTTAGTTTTCATATTTTTCAATATAATGATGGAAGTATATTAAATCAAAGTATGTACGCTAAATATATTTTAAACCATTTTTGTATAGATAGTACTAAAGGTAGTGATACTCCCATGAGTACAAGCTATAAACTCGGTCATGCTCAAACTGGGAAATCAGTTGATCAAACCACTTAGAGAGGTATATTAGAATATTCTTATAATCAAATTCTAGTTTTCCATATATAATGATTACTGTTTGTATGAGTGATCATTTTTGTAGAGACCCGAAGCTTGATGTACATTGACATTACATTACATTTGCGGAATACTTAGTACATAACAAAAACACACACACAAGGATCGTAATATTTTAGTGTCTTTGGAAACTCGGAATATAATCTTCTAATCCTGGTGAAATATCTTCAACATCTCCCATAAAGATCTTCCTTTTTTTATACCTAAAACCTTTCCTTATATCCTGGGGAAAAGAAAACATAAAAGGGTGAGCTCAAATGCCCAGTAAGGGTTAACAAAAGAAATATCAATCACATCATTTTCATAAGAACATAACATTTTGGAAATCTTAACCTGCAAAAGAGAGCATAATTTCATAACATGGGATAAATCATGGCAGTTAAATGTAATCACAATAATCATAACTTAAAACATGAAACTTTGTGTCATACACACATAATAATAGAGAATCATTTTTTGTTAGTCAAGACTCGTTGCCAATACTATCTTAGTGGACAATGTCCCTTTCTGAACCGAGTCACCCTCGTTTCAGTCTTGTTTCACTGAACCGGTATAACCTACCGTTCCAGCCATGTCTATCTCATGAGATATAAAATATTTACCCAATGCATTGGAAGGAGATATAGGTCCCACCCATATCATAATGATACCATTCTTATGTGTTCCACAAAATCATAAATCATACATCATTACATAACCCATGTAATAAAAATGGGAATCTTAAACATCGTGACATCATAAAACAATTCATATAAGATAAAGAATTCATAAAAATATTTCCATCACAACAAAATCAAATCCATGTATTAATAGGGATAGAAACAGAACCCTATATTGTCTTACATGGAAAATAATTTTGATAAAACTCTTGAACTCCATTCTTGAGGAAAATATCCTTTCTACTTCAAAAACATTTATCCTTTTATAACATGTCATAAAATTTTAAACTAAAAGAAGTTGATTAAAACTAAACATGAAAACCCGTAAAGGAAGATTATTGGAAATAATGTTTTAAAAATCCATTCATGCCGTATAAGTTAAAAAAAACATTCATCTCATACTTTTGTCGGAAAAGTCAAAAATTACCTCGTACGAAAAACGACAAAATATTCCTTTCATATATTTTACTAAACACACACCAAAAGGTAAAATAGGTTTTAAACAATTGTAGTTGGATGGAAATAACATAACATATTGAGGAAACATGGATGTGGATGATAAAATACACCCCAGTAAATACCAAAGTATAAGCAATCTCGGATAAAAATGAGATTGTGATATTTCCCTTACCTTATGTCTGATATGCTTTGTACGTATCCGAACCTCCTGTATAATGATTTAAATAATGTCATTAACTTATTACAGAATCATATTCATTTTTATGATATCATATATGGTTCACTTATGACTTTATATTACCCGTTCTTTTGTAAATTCCATGTTAAAGAAGCGTTTTGGGTAAAATCGTTTCATTTATCGTAGGTGTTTGGAATTGTTGTTCTTGACATTATTATTAATTATATCATGATTTACATACTTCCAAAATATAAAACATGATTTATATATCATATATATTCAGTATATATATATATATATAATAGATAGATAAATGAAATGAAACACACCGTTCATGGAGACGGTAGTCCGTACGTACGCATGAACGCTGTTTTCCTTTCCTTATTGTCTTGAATGGAAGTAAGTAGATGAAATACATATATATATATATAAATAAATCCATTATATTTAACATGTCATATATTTCATTATTATTCATTATATTTACTATATAATCATTCTGGAATGGTTAACATGGATAATGAATCTCATCGCGTCGTGGAGACGGTAGTCCGTACGTACGCACGAGCGATGATATCGTTCCCATGGTCGTGGAATTGTGTTTAACTGTATGTATACTATTTCATTATTAATATCACTTTATAATAATCATATATAGTTACTCATTACACCATTATACCCATCCAATTAAGGTGGTGGCGGAAAATAGATTACACCACGGCGTGGAGACGGTATTCCGTACGTACGCACGCGCGGTGATTTCCTTTTTCCGTAGGATTGATAGAAGGTTAATTAGAGTTGTTTCATATTTATAATAACATATCAGTATATAAGAAATACTGATGTTATTACTTTATCATGAAACAACTAAATAAGAAAAATTTTAAGAAGAAAGAAATTGAAAAAGATCGGTAATGGATATTACCTCTTTTTGACGCGCCTTCACTTAACCTCCACTTAAAGAACCAAGGATGGTCTTTTAAGAAGACCAATACCTCTAGGATGATACTAGGGAAGTGTAGAAGAGATTTTTTCAGGGTTTGGCGGAGCTTGAATGCTCAAATTGGTGTGAGGAGGAGAGGGAGGAGGTGCCCTTTTATAAGGGAGGAGAGGGGCACCTTAGGAAAATCTGAAAATATTATTTTATATTTAAGGTCAAATTCGGGTTATAATGGTTCCAAAGGGTCTTATTTCGAAGATAAAGTGGGGATGGGTCGAAATCCTCTCATCCAATAGGATTTAGACTAGTTTAGATTATTATTTTAACCTTATCAATTAGATTTAACTCTAAGTTAAATAATTTAACTTTTACCGTGTCTTTTTGTTTTCTTACACTATATGGTTAATAAACTTACTATATCAAGCCAAAAGAACCACAAGTTGTTTATTATTAATATATATAATCTTAGCTAAGTTATTTGGCCGAACGTTAGATTTTTAGGAATAAAATAACAATTAATAATATAATATTTGTTTTAAAAAACTAATTTATGTAAATTTTGACACTATTTGGTACATGATTTTTATGAAATTCATAAAAGAATTATAAGTTCGAACCAAGTTACTTAAATCAACAATAACATGTCATATTAACCTAGAAAAGTAGTGTAAGTCATAAAAAGTCTCAAATTACATTTATTTGGGCATTTATAACATCAATTATGTCAATATTTCATTAATAAGACAATTACTGCATCATCATTGTGTCATAATAAATGATAATTATTTAATACCTAAAAATTCTAAATGAATTCCTATGATTTATATAATTGTATTAGCTTTCTTTAGACTATTCATGTTCGAAGTTGTATGAAGTTTATCACTAGATTAAAATTATTATACTTATAAGATTTAAGAAAGTGACATGTTGTCACATTCTTTGGTTTTAATAATAATTAAATTATTTTCATTGAAAAATTTAATTAAATGAATCTAATCAGACCCTTAGGTGGTATGGATATCCTTTTAGTCATCAAATAGGATTTTGAAATTTGTTAGGGTAATTTTAAAATATTATATTTACCCTTAATTACCCGATTTACCTTTAACTATGATAAATAAAATTTGCCGTAGTTACTATTCATAATTCCCAAAAATAAAAAGTAGCTTATTAACATAATTTGGATCCACTGATTCCAAATATGGAATCCATTTTTCCAAATTCAGTACACAAAAGTTGCAGAAATTAAATTAAAATTTATCCCGTTGTCGAAAGAAAACGGGTTTTTCTTTAAAACATTGCAAAAGATTGAATTGATTTAACCTACGAATTCAATGTAAAATCAATGATAATGACATACATTATATTAAATGGTAAAAATATATTCTATTTATACTCTAAAACCATTAAATATTATAATTTAACCACATAAGATATTACGATGAAAAAAGTTGTTTTTAACTAAAATATAGCGTGTTTTTACTATTCATTAAAATATGAAAGTTATCGGAAAAATATCAAAACTTTATCTAATGTAAATTTTTATATCTTGATTCAAACGAAGAATTTTATTTTGTCAAATTGAACTTATAAACATGTCAAAAACTAGATTTAAAGTGGGTGCGCCATCAAAAGGCGTCAAAACTGCATTTTTTTAAAAATACTTATTTTACCCGAAAATTTTATTTTGTTCTTATACCATGTTCTAGAAATGTGTAAGATGATTAATAATGTTATAAAATTCAAAATTTAGTTAACACTATTCATAACTGCTAGTTCATAACAATATTATAATAATATATTGTTGTTTAGTAAAACCCAGTATTGCGTACAACACACACTATCGAGGAAGGTCGTGATTGCGTGTAATGCAAGCCAAGTCAGGGTTTCGTGTTGCGCAAGAATCCTTCATTGTTTCGTATAACAGAATCCAACCATATTTCTTTTATACATTGAATATATATATATATATACTCAATGTAGCGTAGAATATCTATTATCAAAATTGTGTGTAACACGATCCAAGAATAGTGTTGCGTATACTGCAAGCTAATACGGTGTTGCGTATAGCACAAGGTAATCTTGGTGTAGCACAAGACATTAATGAAATTAAAAGAATATTTTTCATAAAATCTCGGGGTGTTACATTCTACCCCCCTTAAAATGAATTTCGCCCTCGAAATTCGTCAGGGTTATAAATGGTTTACTACTCGAAAGTTTGTTTAATAGAAACCCACATCGTAAAAAGGAATACCAAAACATGTCTTTTTAAAAACTAAAGTATGAAATGTAATGGTTACCCAAATTAACTCATCACGGGGTTTCCACGAAGGACAACATAGGTGAAAATATGGATATGGAGTAAAAATCTAACCATCAAGTTCTGATGGAGAGTGGTAGAGAACATGGCTATGAAAAAGCCAACAAT
The DNA here is from genome assembly GCA_963277665.1 of Viscum album. Lineage (NCBI taxonomy): Eukaryota > Viridiplantae > Streptophyta > Magnoliopsida > Santalales > Viscaceae > Viscum > Viscum album. The sequence goes on from OY728167.1 coordinate 626,858,801, forward strand.
CACAAAGCTATTGATTTGTGATGATCTAAGGTACCATATGATTAATCGGATATAAGGGAACTAGGACAACATTTTTGGTTTTCAAGATCATTTCCCTAAAGTTGATGAATTAAAAGATATACTTGCATGATTTTGGTACAATCTCACTGTTGTTCGTGAATTGAACAATTTCCACTTCATCCCTTAAAGAAATGAAGTTGAATTTGTTATTCGTGATGTGTTAGCAGATCATGTGATAGAATGATGGGTCATTCCATCTCTTTCAAACAAAAGGTTAGAAAAAGTTATAAGTCCATCTTATGGTAAGATTAATCGTATATGGTTCCAAATATGAACTTATACTTCATATATCATACCGCTTAATAAAATAAAACTAGTTTATACTAACCAGGGAATTCCTATAGGCCAGTGGTGGGTGATAAAGGCCAGTCGCACTTCGGTTGTGGGTTCGATTCCCACAGCCTTGTCCGACGCGATGGGCTGACACCCGTCCTGTAGGTTGTCCTTTTTCTAAAACTATATTACTATAACATCCCATCAATAATATCGAAAAACAAACAATACTAACTTATGTCCAACATAATCCATTCCAATCTTTAAGCTTATCCATAATACTGCAGTCCACTCTCAGAGATTTAATACCATCGTTGATCCCCATATATCATAAGATATATCTTTTTGGTCACATTCCAAATATTCAAAGGCCTTAATCTTGTACTCTCTTCAATACCCATTGAACCTTATTGAAAACATGAGTGCTGTTAAAAGTTAACACTTTCCACATACCAAAATCCTAAAAATTCTATATACTCAAACCATGATATCACTTAGTCCTTATATCAATCATGAGCTCATGAATACTGTTAAAAATTTCGTTTTCTCGTTTTCCCTTCATTATGCTCATATCACCTTATTTCCAAAAATATCTCAATCACTTTGAATACCACATTACACCGATACATAAATATTCCAATACTTTATGATACAACATTATTTTGGAATCCCATTACATAAACACTTAATCATTCCACCACATCGTTGTCATATTCAACATCGCCAATAGTGATCGCATGTGACTTCCCTTTGTCCTTTGCCTTAAGTGGTTGCTCATGTCGATCATCACTAACCATTGGATTAGGGAATTTATTAGCATAATGCCACATTTCCTTGCACTTGAAGCATTGAAGTGTTGGTGGTGCGTTCTCTACAGTGTTTGCTTTACTTACATCATTAGAAACACTTTTTCCATTACTTCGACACTCAGTTGCTCGATGACCTTCTTTTCCACACTTAAAACATTTTCTAGTCCCTTTAAGACAATCTCCACCATGCTTCTTTCCACACTTTGTGCATAAGGAAACATTCATCTTCTTTTCACCATTATTCTGAGATTTATCCTTGAACTCCATCTTTCGTTTCTTGTCAAAACCATGAGATGGATATGTAACACCAACTTCCATTTCTACCTTGATAGCACAACGCACAATTTCTTCATAGCTACTGAAGTCTCTTAAAGCTAATGCCCTTCGAAGACTTGGTTTTAAGCCACTGAAAAATCGATCAACTTTACTTTCAGGTTGGATGATAATGCCAGATGAATACCTTTCATGTCTTGTAAAATTCGCTTCGTATATACCAACAGATTCGTCATCCTTCTTATTTAGCTCAAGAAACTCCTTTTCCATATTTGTTCGAAGAATACGAGGGAAGTACTTACTGAAAAACAAGTTCATGAACTCGTCCCATTCCATGGACTCAATTTCATCTCTTGGCCTCGTATTCTTGATACGATTCCACAATTGATCAGCTTCACCTTCCAAACGATATACTGCTAAGATAACTTTATCATGTTCAGAACATTGAAGAACTGAAAATATATTTTCAGTGGTACTGATCCATTATTCAGCAACAAGTGGATCAGAAGTCCCACTAAAAGAAGGTGGACGTTGCCTCATGAAGGACTCAATAGAATATTGTTCCCTTTTCTACTCATTTGGAAGTCCAGAATGATTCATAGCTTGTGTAAGTATAGCAATAATATTTTTCACTCCATCTCCCATAACATTTGTTTGTTCAGGAGGACAATCATTGCATTGTCCATTGCATTGATCAACACGGTTCCTTCGGGTTCCAGCCATCGTCTAAAACCCAAAAAGAATAGTGTGAGAGGTAAAAATCATGCTAGGGAAAACAACATTATAAAGGGGGAGTATCCTCAATATCTAACTTCTTAGGTTAAATTATATGATCGTTACTGTAGTTCTAGGACTGTGTCTTATACGTATACTTATCCTTAGGGACATCCCTAGACATACCTTAGAAATATCTCTAGGGATCTCACTAACGTTTTCGCATCCTAGTTTCCAAAGGTTGACTAAACCTTTCCTTTGATACCAACTGTAGAGACCCGAAGCTTGATGTACATTGACATTACATTACATTTGCAGAATACTTAGTACATAACAAAAACACACACACAAGGATCATAATAGTTTAGTGTCTTTGGAAACTCAGAATATAATATTCTAATCCTGGTGAATGATCTTCAACATCTCCTATAAAGATCTTCATTTTTTTATACCTAAAACCTTTCCTTATATCCTGGGGAAAATAAAACATAAAAGGGTGAGCTCAAATGCTCAGTAAGGGTAAAGAAAAGAAATATCAATCACATCATTTTCATAAGAACATAACATTTTGGAAATCTTAACCTGCAAAAGAGAGCATAATTTCATAACATGGGATAAATCATGGCAGTGAAATGTAATCACAATAATCATAACTTAAAACATGAAACTTTGTGTCATACAGACATAATCATAGAGAATCATTTCTTGTTAGTCAAGACTCATTTCCAATACTATCTTAGTGGACAAAGTCCCTTTCTGAACCGAGTCACCCTCGTTTCAGTCCTGTTTCACTGAACCGGTATAACCTACCATTCCAGCCATGTCTATATCATGAGATATAAAATCTTTACCCAATGCATTGGAGGGAGATATAGGTCCCACCCATCTCATAATGATACCATTCTTATGTGTGCCACAAAATCATAAATCATACATCATTACATAACCCATGTAATAAAAATGGGAATCTTAAATATCGTGACATCATAAAACAATTCATATAAGATAAAGAAATTCATTAAAATATTTCCATCACAACAAAATAAAATCCATGTATTAATAGGGATAGAAACAGAACCCTATATTGTCTTATATGGAAAATAATTTTGATAAAACTCTTGAACTCCATTCTTGAGGAAAATATCCTTTCTACTTCAAAAACATTTATCCTTTCATAACATTTCATAAAATTTTAAACTAAAATAAGTTGATTAAAACTAAACTTGAAAACTTGTAAAGGAAGATTATTGGAAATAATGTTTTAAAAATCCATTCATGCCGTTAAGTTAAAAAAACATTCATCTCGTACTTTTGTCGGAAAAGGCAAAAATTACCTCGTACGAAAAACGACAAAAGATTCCTTTCATATATTTTACTAAAAACTCACCAAAGGGTAAAATAGGTTTTAAAAAATTGTAGTTGGATGGAAATAACATAACATATTGAGGAAACATGGATGTGGATGATAAAATACACCCCAGTAAATACCAGAGTATAAGCAATCTCGGATAAAAATGTGATTGTGATATTTCCCTTACCCTATGTCTGATATGATTTGTACGTATCCGAACCTCCTGTATAATGATTTAAATAATTTAATTAACTTATTACAGAATCATATTCATTGTTATGATATCATATATGGTTCACTTATGACTTTATATTACCCGTTCTTTTGTAAATTTCATGTTAAAGAAGCGTTTTGGGTAAAATCGTTTCATTTATCGTAGGTGTTTGGACTTGTTGTTCTTGACATTATTATTACTTATATCATGATTTACATACTTCCAAAATATAAAACATGATTTTTATATCATATATATTCAGTATATATATATATATATAATAGATAGATAAATGAAATGAAACACACCGTTCATGGAGACGGTAGTCCGTACGTACGCATGAACGCTGTTTTCCTTTCCTTATTGTCTTGAATGGAAGTAAGTAGATGACATACATATATATATATATATATATATATCCAGTAGATTTAACATGTCATATATTTCATTATTATTCATTATATATACTTTATAATCATTCTGGAATGGTTAACATGGATAATGAATCTCATCGCGTCGTGGAGACGGTAGTCCGTACGTATGCACGAGCGATGATATCGTTCCCATGGTCGTGGAATTGTGTTTAAGTGTTTGTATACTATTTCAGTATTAATATCACTTTATAATAATCATATATAGTTACTCATTACACCATTATACCCATCCAATTAAGGTGGTGGCGGAAAATAGATTACACAACGGCGTGGAGACGGTATTCCGTACGTACACACGCGCGGTGATTTCCTTTTTCCGTAGGATGGATAGAAGGTTAATTAGAGTTGTTTTATATTTATAATAACATATCAGTATATAAGAAATACTGATGTTATTACTTTATCATGAAACAACTAAATAAGAAGAAGTTGAAGAAGAAAGAAATTGAAAAAGATCAGTAATGGATATTACCTCTTTTTGACGCGCCTTCACTTAACCTCCACTTAAAGAACTAAAGATGGTCTTTGAAGAAGACCAAGAACTCTAGGATGATACTAGGGAAGTGGAAAAGAGATTTTTCCAGGGGTTGGCCGAGCTTGAATGCTCAAATTGGTGTGAGGAGGAGAGGGAGGAGGTGCCCTTTTATAAGGGAGGAGAGGGGCACCTTAGGAAAATCACAAAATATTATTTTATATTTAAGGTCAAATTCGGTTTATAATGGTTCCAAAGGGTCTTATTTCGAAGCTAAAGTGGGGATGGGTAGAAATACTCTCATCCAATAGAATTTATACAAGTTTATAGTATTGTTTTAACCTTATCAATTAGATTTAACTCTAAGTTAAATAATTTAACTTTTACCGTGTCTTTTTGTTTTCTTACACTATATGGTTAATAAACTTACTATATCAAGCCAAAAGAACCACAAGTTGTTTATTATTAATATATATAATCTTATCTAAGTCATTTGGACAAACCTTAGATTTTTAGGAATAAAATAACAATTAATAATATAATATTTGTTTTAAAAACTAATTTATGTAAATTTTGACACTATTAGGTACATGATTTTTATGAAATTCATAAAAGAATAATAAGTTCGAAACAAGTTACTTAAATCAACAATAACATGTCATATTAACCTAGAAAATTAGTGTAAGTCATAAAAAGTCTCAAATTACATTTATTTGGGCATTTATAACATCAATTATGTCAATATTTCATTAATAAGACAATTACTGCATCATCATTGTGTCATAATAAATGATAATTATTTAATCCCTAAAAATACTAAATAAATTCCTATTATGTATATAATTGTATTAGATTTCTGTAGAATATTAATGTTCGAAGTTTCATGAAGTTTATCACTAGATTAAAATTATTATACTTATAAGATTTAAGAAAGTGACATGTTGTCACATTCTTTGGTTTTAATAATAATTAAATTATTTTCATTGACAGAATTTAATTAAATGAATCTAATCTGACCCTTAGGTAATATGGGTCGACTTTTAGTCATCAAATAAGATTTTGACATTTTTTAAGGTAATTTTAAAATATTATATTTACCCTTAATTACCTGATTTACCTTTAACTATGGTAAATAAAATTTACCGTACTTACTATTCATAATTCCCAAAAATAAAAAGTAGCTTATTAACATAATTTGGATCCAATGATTCCAAATATGGAATCCATTTTTCAAAATTTAGTACACAAAAGTTGCAGAAATTAAATTAAAATTATTCCCGTTGTCGAAAGAAAACGGGTTTTTTCTTTAAAACATTGCAAAAGATTGAATTGATTTAACCTACGAATTCAAGGTAAAATCAATGCTAATGACATAAATTATATTAAATGGTAAAAATATATTCTATTTATACTTTAAACAATTCAATATTATAATTTAACCACATAAGATATTACGATGAAAAAAGTTGTTTTTAATTAAAATATAGCGTGTTTTTACTATTCATTAAAATATGAAAGTTATCGGAAAAATATCAAAACATTATCTAATATGAATTTTTATATACTGATTCAAACGAAGAATTTAGTTTTTTCAAATTGAACTTATAAACATGTCAAAAACTAGATTTAAAGTGGGTGTGCCATCAAAAGGCGGCAAAATTGCATTTTTTGAAAAATACTTATTTTACCCGAAAAATTTAGTTTGTTCTTATACCATGTTCTAGAAATGTGTAAGATTAATAATAATGTTATAAAATTCAAAATTTAGTTAACACTATTCATAACGGCTAGTTCATAACAATATTATAATAATATATCGTTGTTTAGTAAAACCCAGTATTGCGTACAACACACACTATCGAGGAAGGTTGTGATTGCGTGTAATGCAAGCCAAGTCAGGGTTTCGTGTTGCGCAAGAATCCTTCATTGTTTCCTATAATAGAATCCAACCATATTTCATTTATACATTGAATATATATATATATATACACTCAATGTTGCGTAGAATATCTATTATCAAAATTGTGTGTAACATAATCCAAGAATAGTGTTGCGTATACTGCAAGCTAATACAGTGTTGCGTATAGCGCAAGGTAATCCTGGTGTAGCACAAGAAATTAATGAAATTAAAAGAATATTTTTCATAAAATATCGGGGTGTTACAATTTTCATGAAAATCCTAAATATTCACATTTATTTTGTATTAAAAGTATTTTCAAATACCTAAAAACTACAACCAATTTAGGATTTTGTTATTCTGAAGGATATAAATTTTATTTAGTTTTTTATTTAGATACTGATTTTGGTGGTTGTAAGTAAGATGACATAGGAACTTCTAGAGTATTTCAGTTTTTGGGAAAGTCGATAGTTTATTGGTGTAGACAGAAATATAATTTTGTTCATTATCCATAGTTGAAGATAATCATGTAGCTACAAGTAGTTTTTTGTGCACGGATTCAATGAATGGAATGTAGATTTCTAGACTATGGATATAAATTATAAAATTTTTCTTTATGTATTGATAAAAAAAGTGTGATAAGTGTTTTTCTGAATCCTATATCACATTCCAGAACAAAGAACATCGATATAAGACATAACTATTTAAGTGGTTATTTTCAAAAAAGGTTATATTAATATTGAGTTCATTTGTACTGAACATCAAACTACTGATATGTTTTTAAAGACTTTGAATGTTAAGAGTATAAATTATATCATACATTTATTGGCCATGATAAATTATGTCTAATAATTTCAATTTTATTTGAACGTAAGTAGTTATTTAATTCCTATGTTTTATAGGATTTTATTGAATTAAATATGGTGTGTAGTTCACATGATTAGTATTTCAACCAAGATTTTTTGTTTGTGAAATTAGTATACATACTATAAACATAAAATCATGTGATCACCATACTTACCATGAGTATTAACTCACACATCCACTATGGTTACTATGATTATTTTATCACATGGTCAATACATACTATGAAAATTCTAAATATGTGGTTATCATACCTTCCATAAGGTCATAATCAAAATTCAAACCATCCTTCCAATCTCATAGATCCACAGTCTGTAAAAATACCATGTTTTTTACATACATATAATTTTTTGAAATTTATTTTCTAGGATTTGACCTATGTATATTATTATTTTACTCAATAAATTATTAAATTTGATTTTGAATATGAATATAAATAAATGTTTATATTTTCCTAAATTATCCTTCTTTCATTTGAATAATATCCTTTAATCACAATCTACCTATTTCAAACTTCAACTTAAACCTTCCTATTTCGAATATCTCTCTTAAACATGAATATTTTGAGAAACCAAATCAAAATAAAAATATAGATGATGAAGAACATCTTGCAAGACACATTTCAAGATTACCCACCACCTTCAAATAAGTTGAAGAAATCAAAATCTAGCATGAGTATGAAAATGAGGCCAAAGAATCTGCACTTGGTTGATCATCATATCTCTATAGAAAAATGAAATCAATGAAAAGTTGCTGAAATCGATTAAATTCTTTGTTTGGAATGATATTCAAAAACAAGGATGGGATGATTGGTTTATATATAATAGTAATCATTTCAATATAAATATTATTAATGAATTTTTGGCATACCTTGACTTATTTCCTAGAGAGAAATGAGATACAGTTAAAACAATGATAAATAGTAAACTTTTAGATTTCTTTATGAGGTGAGGGGAAAAGATTTTGTGTGTACCTAAAAGAGGAGATTTTAGATATTACTAGAGATCATATCCAGTTAATCATGAAAACATTGAGTTTTAATGTTCTCTAGATGAGTTCATTGGGAATAGGACTCCCAGAAGACCCACTATTGTTATGTTGAGTGGATAATTTAGGTTATTGGACAAGTTTATCTACCATTTTATTTGTCCAGTATGGAGGGACATCAGTATACTACAACACTGTAAATGATTTTCTAGTTTTTAATAAGGAATGGTGTTCAGATCAGCCAGAATAGGTATGTAACGATACATATGGTTTATTTTTGAAATTATTCTTCAAAATTCAGTTTTTTACCTTACCCAATAATAATTTCAGCCATGTTAGAGTAAAAAGAATTTGTTCCTTAGGGGTAAAACATAATTTCCTTATCATATGGACTATGACTTACAGAAAATATTATTAAGGAAAAAAGGTAAACTAGAACCCTTGTAGAAGACAATGGGTGGCTGACTTAGAGAGTATTTATAAAATATTTGATCTAGCTATGTACTCGGATAGACTTAGTGATCTTATAGATCCATGTCTTGAACTTGATGATATTGTTTAGTATTTAGATGATGAGGTGTTTATTGGTGTTAAAGAAGTTTAGGGAGAATATGAAATGGAATATTTGGATAAGGAATCTAGAGCTACACATGAGGATAGCATATTATTCTCTCGTTGAATATCATTTAGACCTCATAAATATTCCTTTAAAATTTCAATCACATGAAGAAGAGATTCATAATGAGGATCAGGATGAAAAAATTGTATTATTCAATGGTTATAGGCATGAATTGGGTGATTCTGAGGACTCTGAAGGTTCTAATGTTGGTTCAGGTGTATCACATGTGATTAGTTGCATGCCCAAAAAAATTATATCAGAAGTATATTACAAGGGGGAGAAGTCCCCTCTATAACTTATTTTAGGATTTTACTATCTAACATTATATGGTGATGGTGGAAGATCAACTAGACATGGTGGCCCAAACATCCTTTCTGCTCAGAGATATCCCTAGATATATCTTATTACTGCTATAGATACTCAAGAGAGTCTTGAGGTATGTCCTGCGAGACATTAATTTTATCAAACTCGTCATGATTTTTTCCTAATACAACCAAAAAAGGTGAATATATCAAGCCTGGAAATTATCATGGGGAATTTATTGAGGATTTTGATCCTTCTTTTCATGAGGAATAAGTTTCTACTAATGTTAGATCTGAAGTTCAATTTGATAGATCTAGTCTAGTGGAGGATGTTCCAGGGATAGATGGTAGGAATAAAGATTATGATCCATCTACCTCTACCCATTTTACATTATATGTTAACAATGATTATCTAAATGAATTATAATCTAATCTTATGGTTGTTTTCATGGAATCCATTCTTTTTTTTAAAGGACACTAGAGCCTTCTAGAGAAGAATATATCAGAAGAACTGTGTTGATTGTGATTTCTCATCATCGGCCAAAAATTTTTCTTGAGATGACTTTTCCAAAAAAAATGAGATTAATAGTATTAAATCAAAGTTGGGTGCTCTCTAGAAAGACCTATTTAATAATATGGTTTAGTAATAATAGATTTTCATGAGTTTTTTATTTCATTCTCCTTCTCTAGCTCCTTGTGTTCAGTTAGAATTTTAAGAAGAAAAAATCCAAAAAACCATAAGGGATAAATTGACGATTATATTTGATGAGTTCCTAAAGACCTGATAACTTATGTTTTATGGAATTTATACCCATTCTTCCAAGACCTTGTATTTATTAAGGTAATATTTTAATAAATATTGGAAAGGTCGGGAAACTATGAATAAGTCTGTTTATTATTATATTATCTTAATCTATACTAAGTATGATTTAAAGGGTATATTCAGAAACTATTAATTCTACCTCCATATGCCTCTTTTGACTCTATATTTTAAGTGAAACTTTTTAATTGTTAAGTATATGTTTCTATTTTTTTAATCCTTCATGTAGAATAGATTTGATTTCAATCAGGCATTAAAGCATGGTCCTCAAGTTGTTAGTTAGTTTACCAGGTTAATTGAACATTATCTCTACATGTCTCAAGGAGCTGTTCTATCCCTTTTATCCATTCATATATATCTACTTAATAATAATACCTCCTATACCAACAATCCTTATGTTCTATCTCCTGTAAAATCTTTTTCTGCAAATTATATCTATTTCCAAGTGTGGAGTACTTAGTGAGCCTACATCCTCTTATACTCCTCAGAATACCTCTATCCTTTCATTAATTCTAAAGGAAATTATCCTATCCTTACTTAAAAAAATGATAGATATCCCAGAATCAGATTTAGACTAGAATCTATGATAGGGAATTTTTTCAATCCTTTTGAAATATATTTTTCCATATTAATGAAAATTTTATCTTTCTATTAATACTTCTCTTTTTTTTCTTTTACCTATTTTCTATCTTTCTTCATTAACTTTTTGATCATCCCAAACGTTTGAGTAAGTGTGTGTGCAATTAATTGATCTGGATTTATTAACAACACTTTTTTAGGGAACTTACTAAAATTTAAGTAATTATGTTGTTTTTAATTCAATCCTCTACATGTATACTTTTGCTGTATTCAAATCAGTTTATTTAATTTTCATGATTTGTGATCATAAAAAGGGGAATATTGTTGGATTTTTCATAACCTGATTATTTTAAAAATACAAAATAATATTTATAATGTTTTTAACGAATTTTATGTTTTCTTTTAGTAAATGGGTTTCGAGACAAAATTGAAAAAATTTCAAAATATGTACCTTACTATAAGACCATATTGTTTGATGGTTTTGAACTGACAGTGATGTTCAAGTGACCATGTGGAACCTTACCATATGTTTTACTCCACCCGATCATATGAAAAATCTTCCTACCATGTGTCTAATGAACAAAATCAATCAAAGTAATGAAATAACCATTAATTTAATTTCAACTTACCATGTGGTGAGAATCACCTGGCCACATGTACAATAAACCTACCATATGACAAAGACGTACTTACCATGAGTACAAAAGATATGACCAAACGAATCAGTTAAGTGACCACATGAAGGAAACTACCTACCACATTAGGGAATCAATTTATAGTAACATGCTATGTAAAATTCGCATCAAGTCATATACTAAAATTTTCTATTGTGATAGTAACTTCATGAAGAGGAATTCCTACTACCAGATCAAATGAACCGACTTCATGAACCAATGAACTGGCCATGAAAACAATTCATGGAAAATGAGTGTTCCAGCCTACCGTGAAAATTTTTCATGAAAAATAATTTTTCATTAAGTAAAGATAGATTTCCATGAATAACTTAGATGGTGATCATTTTAAATCACCAATAATTTTTTTTATAATTAATTATAGCATGGGTGAGTTTAAGACTGAACTGATTGTTCTCCAATGTTTAATTTTTGATGAATTTATTTTTATGATGAAAATACAATCACATAAAACATTATAAGAGAAAATATTCTTATACACATAATAATAGATGACTTTGAATATGCACCTATGCTAACAAAATAATAATTTAGTAATATCCTTGACACTCTGTTTTCCTGAACCTATTGTGAAACATGTTCGATCTTCTTCTAAAGACAAATTTAAGGAATTAATAAAACTGAATCATTACGGAGTGTGTAGCACATCATCTTCGCCTCTTTAATATATTTATCTATCTATTTATTCTTTACATTCAATCTATTTTCTTTTTTACTCTATTTATTTATAAAACGAAGTCTCCTAAGCTAAACTGTAGAGTAGATAATACTCCCTCAATTTTTTTCATTTTTTTACTGTGTATAATTATGAAATTTGTTCTACATGACCTAGTATTTTTTATCCCATGAATAACCATGGAATAGGCTCTTTTCCTGGAAATCATTTTGTTTTTTTGTCTATAAAACCTGCTCCAATTTCTGGGTTAGTTTATTTAAAAATAAACTAATTGGAAACCAATTATTTATATGCGAAGGGGATTAATATTTATCTGGAGATCGAACCACTTATTTAAAATTCAATTATGCTTTATCAATTTTAATCTTTATTTTAAAACAAATTGATTTCTATTAGAATATTATTAAACAAAAATATAATTTAATAGATAACTTAAATTGGTGTTTTATATACTATTTTTGATACAAGTGGATTAGATTCAAATGTTAGAGTATTTAAAAAAAAAATTAACTGAGTTGTGATCAATATTTTGAGAAGTTTTTAGAAGATTAAATTATATGGTTTTAGGTATTCTCAACTAGGTGATCTTTTCAAATTTGTGGATTTCAATTAGAAATAGTTTTTAACATAAATTGTAATTTGAAACTCAATTCCACCCTCTTGAGTTCTCCACTGGGACCAATAGAGTTATTATCTTGAATGTTTTCATTGAATATAGATTATAAATATTATGTTTTAGAGTTATGATGAATTAAATTATCTCATTAGTAAATTATTTTTTGGAAGAGGGACTTGGGGTCGGAATACATAGTGTTTTGATGATTTTAATATATCTAGAATGTTTAATTGTGTTGGTTGTTATTTTCTTTAGGGTTGATCATTTGGATATCGTAAAATATCATATAACTCTACCCCTTTATCTGAAAATATCAAATACCCTATACATATGATGTATTTGGATACATGTGAATACATTTGAATTCTATTTTTTAGTGAGTATACTAAATTGTGAGTTGTGTAATGTGTTACACATCAATATGGTTTAAACATATAGATTTTTTTAAGGGAGTATGATTCCAAAATAAATCACCTAATGACTAAATATAAAGGGGATAACATGAGATAAGATGGTGAGAATAAATTCCATTAAAATAATAAGCGTTAGATTCATTCTACTGTTGCACTTATCAAGACCTTGATCATCCAAATGGGTTGGTATTACCAATTAAGGGTGACCATGGATTTTCATTCATAATGAAATAAAGGAATATATTAAACTAGATCATCCTTGGGTAGGTTTTTCTTAAGAATGGTGCCTCTGGATTATCTTTTTTTAGTCTGTTATTGGTGTTTGATTTTGGTTAAACTTATCTAGGAAATCATTAAGAAGGATACTAGATGAATTTTTATTGAGTGTATCCATTTGATGTATTATAGAAAGGGTTGTATGATTAAATATCAAAGTTTCATATATGATATCATTGGGTTGATGACCTACCTTAATAGCTAACTGTTGAAAGTAATTATCTATCAGACTCATTTACTTAGTGATATATAGAACATGGAGCACTAGTAGATATGATGGATTAAAAAGGGGTCATCATTTTTGTGGGAAATTTTTTTTATAAAATTCCTTATTAAATGTTTATAAAACATGATAGGCATCTTTTATAATCCTTTGTTGTAGATAAATTATGTCATCATCATTAAACTAAACATCGAGATTAATCATTGTAAGGGGAAACTTAATGTATTCTACTCCTATGAATGGTGACCTAATTATTATTATTAAGCAAGACCGGTAACTTAAAAAGTAATTTAATTTTGATAAATATTCTATATGTTATAGAAATACATCCTCTTGATTAATTAAGAGTTGATGTTTTTCAACAAATGAATCTAGATTCTTGTGGAAACATAGAATGATTCACATATAGTATCAATTAAATTAGAAGAAAAATGACTAAAGGAATCATATACTCCATAAATATACTCAATCTTATTGGATGCATCATTAATTTAAAGAATTTTAGTCTCATATACTAAATAGAATTGGGTAATCCAAATTATATTCAATATTATTGAATAGGATCCGGACATTTTGGGACTAAAGGTTTCCTTAAATATTTATTGGTTACAAAATTGTATGTAATTATTCGAATATGTATATGATACCAGCTGTATTTTTATAAAGGTTGTATATATATAAAAATAGAAATAGAAAATAATTGAAGAATGGATTTTCAAGTAATAGAGAAGCAGAGTTGATTCGTTTATAACTTGTATGATTCAATCTTGGATGAACTTTTCATTAGATGTGTATTATCTCATTTCTCTCTTGAAAAGATCATTTTAGATATTATTGTTTCATAAAAAGAGGTGGGAGTTTTAATACACATAGTTTATGAATTTTTAAATTCTATAACATGATATAATGGGGACTAAAATGGATAGTTATGGTTAGGGTTTTCATCCTATTTTCATTTGTGGAATCATTATGATAATGGTAATGAATAGAATAAAATTTTACCAGATATTCTAAAATTAATGAGAAAAGAGGAACTGGTCATATACTGTCTATGTTCGAAGTGTTTTAATATTAGTATTGGTTGTTAAACATGAAATCAGAAGAATATTTAAAAAAAATTCCACAATGTTTTTCATGAAGCTAGTAAAGGTCATTAAAAAATGAGGTTGGTAAGGAGAAGGGATAATAATTCCATATGATAGATTAAACAGAATACATGAATGAGTTTAGGATATTCCAGGTAATTGTCATTCCATGTAAAGGTTTTATAGAAATGAATTCTTTAATTTTTAAGGATATGTGATATCAGAAGTATATTTTCCAAGTGTTGTAACAATAAAAGAGTTACAAATTCAGGGAATAATTAATATAGCTTGTAATTTAAATTAAAATGAAGAAAAAGATATTCTGGAATAATTATTTTAATGTAATGGAATGTGTGAAGCTCAGATGTATCTTAATAATGGATTTATAACTTCTCCATTTTATCTTATATAATAAGATAATTTCATTGATGACAAAGAGTTGTTGTGAAAAGTATTTGATGATTAAGCGTATACACATGGTTTATGATTCATCAATTTCTATAACATGTTTTGGGGAGTATATATTGATAGAAGTGTTTATCGAAGATATGGAGAAAATTGTTTATCTAATATAAAATGTTTATATACCTATTTGTTTACATATAAGGGAATTTGTTCCCACCTCCCATTGGTGGTATATTGTAATAGTCTTCTTTTCAAAATAAAATTCTCTAAACACATAGAATAACATATATGATATGGAACAAATAGTTTATTTGTTAAATACTCTTACTATGTGGAAATAAGTGCTATTTTCTCAACACAAAAGGTGTTTTTGTTGTTCCTTTACCTGTTATTCCTAAAACAATATAGTAAATAAGAGGTTAGTGGGAGTATTTTTGAACCCAGAGAAGTTAGAAATTGACAAATAAAAGATTATACCCATCTAAGATTAATTTTGTTTCTAGATAACCTAAATATTTTATGATATGTGATGATAAAGAAAAATATAAAGTGTTATATTTAGTTATTGTGAATAATTGAACGTCACTTTTTCCGAAAATATATTAAAAGTTAAAAATTATAGTTATTTTTCATTTAATATCATATTTTATTTTTATATATATAAAGATAATGAAAATTTTAAATTGTTACATTTACTTATCAGTAAAGGAAAATATTTCTATTCCTTGATGGATATTATGAGTCAAATTACAAAGTGAATTTTAGATAATTCCTGAAAAGGGTTTAGGTTATGTCAGTAATGAGAAATGTGAAGATTTTCTTTACTTACCATAAAAAAAGTGGATATCACATTATCCAAAAAATTCTTTAAGTTATGTCATTAATGAAAAATATAAGAGTTACATTTAGTTACAATATTAAATTTATTTTCACTTTATCCTAAAATTATGTGGGAGTGTAGGTAAAAAATAATGTAAGTAGTTACATTATTTCAAAAAACAGTTTAATATAAAATGTTTTAATATGATAACGATGAAAATATAATTAATTTTATGTAGAAACCAGAAGTCAAAATCATAAAATTTAATTTTTTGTAGATAAGTGGTTTGAATATGTTCAAAGAGTTAAATGATTAGAAATACAACTCCTATATCTCACCATTATTAGTATTTTCATATTTAGTAGTTGTTTCATACTAATTAGTTAATGAGAGAGTTTTATCATATGTTTATAAATATATTTTACAGGAATTATAGTTGATGTAATGAGTTAACAAAACCATTGAAAATGCAACATACTTAAGGATGATCTGGTAGTTTATCATGTATGATATGACAAAATGGAGCCTATATTTTGGTTTGTTAAAAATTCATAAAAGTTTCTAATATTATGGAATTTATTTTATTAAAAATAAAATCTCCAATTAATCATCCTTTCATGTTTCATGCATATGTGTATATATAGATATATATTTCATGATGTTAAATGATGATTGACCTCTGAAAGTATGAATTTGAGTTATCCCTAACCAGATTTTTGTCATGGATTATTATAGGCCATATAAAAATGTTAAAGTTAGTGTGTGTTTAATTATTTTATAGAGATACATAATATTATCATGTGTCAATACAAGTGTTTCTTGTGTATTGGATAACCCACTAAGAATACCAGATGGATTGTCATATAGATCTAATTGGTATACTAGGTATGAATATTTCATATTTTAGTACCCACTACCTAATGTTATAAATAAACCATGAATGATATCATTCATACTTTGATACCCTACTTACTCAATTCAACATATTGACTTAGCTAATACCGGGTGTGGTTTGGTATGTTTCTAATCATGTCATCAGTTAAAGCACAACCAAGATGAGATTTTTTTCTCTAGTATGTTTGACATTTGGGACCTCAATTGAGATGAAATTTGAGAGTTTTTAAACAAAATTATATATTGTATATCTCTCCATATATTTTTCATCTGATGTGATTATCTATATGGATGTATAGAATGTGATTTATTCATTGAAGAATTCATTATATAGCCTGATAATTAAAACTAGATGACTGGCTTATATCGGATTGACATACTCTACATACCATGGACACATGATTCCTTAAAAAATGGTAAATATATGATAATTCAAATTTTCATATCTTGTAGACCAATGGACACATGTATAGAGATACATGTGTTCGATAAGGATTATATCATATCCCTTTATAGCTTTTGTACCGTTGATGCTTTTCTAGAGGGTTCTCTTTTCTTATTGTTATGAATCCAAAGATGCATAATTATTGTCAAGACTATAAAGTAACATGGGGTCACACATTTTAGTTTATTGAAGTGGTATTGAGTTTGACCTAGAGATATACTCTAAATGTTCTTTATATTCAATCTAAATTTTTTTTGGATGAGTATTCACAATGTATTACATATGATTTTATAAAAGGGGGATATAATTATAGTTGTACAAATTTTTTTGAAAATAGCCAAAATGATTTTTGGATATGGTTTCATAATTTATTATATATGATATAATATTAATTTAATAATACACAAATTATATGACGTTCTATAGAAATTGATTGATTGAAGAAGATATATCCCCTAAATCCACAGCAAGCATGCGATGTAAGTCTATAACATTTTGTATGGAAAAATTTTCACTACCTATGATGTGGATGGACACTCGAGAACTAGTATACCTATGGTTTCATTTAAGTATCCAATTCATTAGATAAAGTATAGGTAGGTGTTCCATTCATATATAAGACACGTGAGTTGGAATTGGAATTAATTCATGCATTATGAATGCATGAGTTAATTACAAAATCAAATAGGAGTTTCATTGATTATATTTAAATCAACATCCATATAATGGTAGATGATATAGGCAGTTCTTAATTATTATATGAAACACTTTATAACTCAGATCTCTCTTTATTATTTACTTTTGTGATTGAGGCACATCATGCCATGAATATAATATGGATCTCGTCTAAATATTAGATTATTCATTTGACTTATGGATACCTTTAGAGGTTATCTATCATTTGGTTTCCACTCAATAATATTTATGAAGAAAATTTTAAGGAATTCAATGTTGTTAAATATGATGCAAATCGTATTTAATGAGGGGTACACATTCATATCTATTTTCCTCATTTTAGTTTATAGATTTTAATATTTCTTACATGGGATATCCTTGGGAAATAGATTTAATTATTTCCACATATTTTAATATTTGTTATTTAAATTAATTAATTTTCTAAGGATATGACATGGAATTTATTGAAGATTTAATCATTTAAATGGAATATACTTCTCAATGTGAAGAAGTGGCCTTGTCATGAATAATA
This sequence comes from Viscum album, assembly GCA_963277665.1. NCBI lineage: Eukaryota > Viridiplantae > Streptophyta > Magnoliopsida > Santalales > Viscaceae > Viscum > Viscum album. The sequence continues at coordinate 626,877,221 of OY728167.1, forward strand.
ATGTACCTATGGTACAACTTATGCTCACTGGTGTCATCCTCCTCCTCTCCTTGGCAGTGATTCCTTTCTCGCTTCAATGATGGATTTGGTTTTAGTTTATCCCAATTTTGTTTCTCATCGCCCTCTTTTTCTGCGGTTTAGTGTTTATTTCTCAAATAACCTATATGTGTGGATCATTTCCTCCTCCAACTTGTCTGTCGTTTAATGGTGCCACTATCTTACTCGGTGTTAGGTATTCATCTTTTATTTTACCCTTCCTCACGTGTCATCTCTTTCCTTCACCCCTATCCATTTTCTAATGTTTCTGTATCCCCTTTCATATTGCAGTATCTTTCACTCTTTCTCTATTCTCTCTGGTTCATTGGGTTCCAATTTTCTTCTAGTATGGAGTTAGGCTTCCATGGGTCGTACATCCACCTCCACTGCACTTTATGTTGTTCCCATTGTGCTAGGCCCCAACCTGGTCAAACATGATGGTTCTATGGATACTTGGAAATGTGATGGGGGAGTGATGGCTCGGGTACTTTGGGTGCTCTGGTTTTGGGGATTCTAGTTCAATGATTAGGTAGTATTGGATTTTTCAACCTTGTATGGTTTCAATTTCCATTTGTTTGTTTTTTCATTTTTAATATTTTTGTTTATACATATTTGTTATGGATTATTTTTTAATGGTTTTGGTTTTGTTGGGATGGTTTATGGAGATGGACTCAATTCTACATGGATGCCTTACACTGTTGAAACTCTACTCCGGCCTTGATTCCCATATCTCCCCCCCAGGTCAGTATGGTGGGTGTTTCTTTAGGGCTTTTGGATGTGGTGTTTAGGTGGCCAAATGTATTCCATGAGGCAATGATGGTGCACTGACAGCTATAATGTTCTGCATTTTTCTTGTTCTGTTCATCAGTTCTGACAATGATAACATGGAGATGATGAAAACGGTGGTGTTCCAAATAAGATGATGGAATATGATGTGATTTAGGCTGATACTCATGTTTCTTGGATCGAGGCCTCCCTAGGTATGGTGTTCCTTTCTAACTTTGTTTTTAAATTTTTTATATCTGACATAGTGTGTATTTTGAATCTTGAATGTCATTGTTGGTTACCACTGATCCTCAAAGTAGTATTTTTGAAAATCAAAAAATTGAATTTTCTATCATACCGATGATTACGGTCAAAAAACATTTACCAAGGGTTTATGAGGTTTTATGTTCATACAACATTTACCAAAAGTTGTGGAATTATATAGAACAATAAGGGAAACGAGAACATGAGATAAATTGACATCCCAGTGATAATATAGATATTCAAAAGAACATGTTAATATAGTTTAATGTCATGATACATGGAATGAATTTGAGGTAGTTCCTAGGACAAGAGATCTTGGAATCCCTATATATATTTATATAACAGGAATCAATCCACATGTAGTATATAGATGAAAAGACATTTTCCTAGTATAATGTCGAATGTTGAGAAACCAGATGTGAATGAGGAGACTATAAATTAGGAGGCTTTAAAAATTTATATAATTTGACACTTGTTCTAGAATTGATAATATTTATATCACTATATATCCTAAAATAACATGAATCAAGACACACATATTTCTTATAAGGTATTTAAACCGATATGACTCATGTAAAGGGTTCATGGTAATGAAATGTATGGCTATTAGGGTGTGATAAGGGAATAAACCTGAAAGGAATAGATTCTCAAACCCACGAAAAACTAAACGTGTCCCATCATATTGCATGACCATGGGAAGACCTAATGTGAACTGGTACATGTATCATTTCCCGGGTGAGGGATGACATGATGATGGAATCTATTAGTAATCCTTGGGTGAGTGATCCATGTATCATACTATATACCATATTAAGTGGATTCACACTACACATACTTCATAATATAGGATTTTTCTATATAGATTAGACTTATTCATAAAGGAGATAATGAGAAATACATGGACACTCCAGGGAGAGAGAAAGATAAAACCTGATGTGAGTTCAGAAAGGTCTCATCACCAATGAAAATCCAATAATTGAAATAGAAGATATTCATAATCCTAGGATAGGAGATTCAAGAGGCACTATGTATCATGTGGTAGTGGGAATAAATCCATATGTAGTTCTCATAAGGGGAAACTTTTGTCATAAGTTATGTAAACCATTACCTCCTAGTTAAAATGCGTGTCCATAACCATCAAATATTCTATGTAATAAAAATCTCACATCGATCAAGATATTACATAAAGGAGGTATTTACAAGTTGAGGTCACAAAAAATAGACCTCTCCACTTATTTTAAGTTCATATAGGATAGACCATTTTGAAGAGTTTAATGCTATGTGGGATAGACTATATGTCGTGTAGTTTAATTTCATGTGACAAGGGATCTATGATGTGTACTTTATAGTCATGTATCTAGAAATTTTGATTCTTTTAGTTTATCTAGTTAATTTTTATGTGAGTTTGATCCTCCTTAATATTTTTTATAATTCATAAGGGTATCAAAATCAAAAAAGGTTGAGATCCTACTGAATATAGGGGAAGTAAATAAGGTAAATCATGTCATGAAATATTTTAATCTGAGATAATGGGTCATTGAATAGTCGGAATATGATGACCATTGGTAAGGGACAATGTACCACCACACTATTAAAAATAGAACATGGGATAAGAAGATATTTTCATTAGGATGAAAACATGCCTCTGGTTGGCAAGTCATATATATAGGAAAAACGTTACCCCCAAGTAGAGGATCCCTTTTTAGAATAGGATAAACTTGTTACCAGTTTCTATGAAAGGGGGATCAGGAGGAGATTCTCAAGGTTTTATGTATTTTACTAAGGAAAATATCAACTCAATACTTTTGGGTGATGATTAATTTCACATAAAAGATATGAATAGGTTTGTTCGAAGAGTATATTTCCAAATGGGTTTTCAATACACTATAGTTATATTTCAATATGTCAAGTTGGATATTTGGAAAGAAGGAATATAACCTGATATTAAAGATTGAAAAATATAATCTCATAAGAAATGGAGAGAGGATTCAAGAAGTAATGCATTGAATCACGGTCATTGGTTGTGTTAAAATTTTTTGTTTGAGAGATAGTTTTAGGATTTCAACATGGATTCGAACTTTATAAAAAATAATAGGAGGAGTCTACAAATAAAGTTACTTTAATCAAATGAGGATGGATATATTTCAATGTTCATTTGTTACTAACCTTTCTGATCCATTTATGATTTTATAGGACAGATTTTTCACCGCATAGTTTAAGGCCATGTGGTAAGTACCACATATCCTATAGTTTGGGGTCTTACACCAATAACCATATGCTATGCAGTTTAAATTCATATAGAAAGGACTTATCTAAAAATTATAACATCAATAGATATGGGATATATGTTAGGAAGTTCAATATTGTGAGAAATATAATAAGTGTTTTTCAGTTTATTTTCATAAAACATGGAGTTCAATATTATGAAAATTAATGTCATATGATCAACACCCGTGTGTTGTGAATTTTATAGTCATAAATAAAAGAATTTTCTCACATGTCATAGACTGAAAATCCTGATACTTCTCTATTTGAGTGAGAATTTATCACATACATGTCACATATATCTTCAGATTCTCTAACTCTATCAAACCCTCATCTATTTTCATCTTGAACCAAGGTTAAAAAAATATCCTTTGACCATATGTTCTAAAAAATGATGGTATGGGAAATAATTGGGATGATATTTCATAATTTAAACTTTTAGTCTCTTTATTTTTATATCCCAGTGATTTTTATGCTCTAATGAACTAACAAATTATAATACCATATGCTAAATCCTAAAACAATGTAACTTTTTTTCTATCCCCAAGGGATGCATGAACCTAATAATTTCACAGACTTTGAGTGTCCAACTTAGGGTTTTCACATGATTGAAGTAGATATATGTGTGTTACAGACTCGAGCCTCGCCTGATATATGGTTTTTTAAACCAATCCTTAATGATAAATCACTTATCAATTGAATTACCTAATGATTTCTGGTAGAGGAATTAATTTTAATGGTCTCAAAAATCCTCTTCTTTTGGTCATATGATCTTTTTGAGACAAATAAAATTATTCTTCATAGTAGAGGTTAAATACCCATAGACTTACTCTAGTTGTAATGAATTTACCTTCATCTATCATTAATAGATGAATGTCAATATTGCTTCCCATATATTCCACAAATGACTTTATCAACATGTGAATTTTATTGAATTTGAGATCTAGGTAAATTTTTCTTAACAATGACCATCATGGGAGTATATGTTAATGTAATTTATGGTTTACACATCGATGGTACCACTCATAGATAGGTGATCTTTGATTGTATTGAGTATTACATTGTAATTACCGAGGTAAAAAATGTCTAGAATATGATTGATGAGGGATTTAATAATATGAAAATCCCCTAAACCCTCTGGGTTGTAATACATCACTATAAAAGATTTCTATTATAGTAGTAGACTAGAATTTCACCACAGATATAATATTCCCAATGAAACTCTATAATTATTTGGAATAAATTTTCTATTTCTCACTATAATTGGGTGACATATATTTAGTAGATATTTCATTATAAACTTTAGGGGACTAACAAAAAGAAGACATGATGACACCCTTTCCATTATCAATGAAAAACTAGTGGCTAATAATGGGAGTCTAAGTGTGGACCATAGTGAATCGATCTACCACTAAAAGTAGGCACGTGGTCTATCAAAAGTTAATTTGGAGGTATAAATATAGTTAATGATACCATCATTAGAGGAAATTGGGGTACCACCAAGATCATATTCCCCAATTCTAGGAGTATAGGATATGACAACCTATTGAGATATATATGATTGTATAAGTGTGTGATGAACTTTATAAAGTGTTCACATATCAATACTATGTGAAAATTATTCAAACTTTCTTGATACTGTGTTGATGGAAATAGAGGCTCCCATTTCATAAAACTCTTCTTTCTCAATGTTCTTATTCATGACATGAATATTAGTGAATAAGTAGAATTATTTCTCTTAATCAGAAGAGGATCCCATTTTATGGGATGGTTCCAATATTCATTCTTTGTGGGATGGTGCCCATTGACTCATTTGGTGGAATAGTGCATATTGACATTTTTGGTGGGACAATTTCCATTGGATTGTTTTATAGGTCCATTCCCATTCTCCCAATGATGGCGGCGTGATATCCATATGAGTCTAGGATAATTTCAGAATCCTTCAGGATCCCACTTTCCCTTTATCTCTCATGTTATAGTTTCATATTATCATAGGAGGTAGATAAGTATAAATTCTTATTGTGGGAGATATAGTGTGAATTGGGTTCCTGAATGGATGATTCATTTATACCATAATGATGGAATGAAAATGGTCCACTATCTTTTTGGATCATCAATTCATCAAACCCTTGAATATTTACATACATGACCATTTCCCATTATTATTCTTCTTCTTCATGGAGGATGGATGATAAACATGACACATTTTCTTTGAGATAGCTAAATGGTACTAGACAATCATAGATCATACATTATAGAATATCCTCAAAATTGATGCATTCCCATATCATGTGACCCCTCATATGATGGTATGTGAAATAATTGAAGTGATTATTATTCCTTTATTCATATAGATTATATATTTCTAGAAATGTGATCGAGTTCCTCTATAAAGAAGAGATGAATTACTATAGAACCAAATGATTATTGAAGGAATAAAATTTATTATTCATAGATTCAAAGTTTTTTGTCCTCAACCTTTTCATCTTGAGGGTGGAATCTTCTATTTGTGCTTTTGATGACCTCATTGTCTATTATGGCGGAGCTTGATGATCTATTTCCATGGTTAACTAAATAAATTCCATAGATATTATTATGTAATTGAAATTTTTTTAATCCCATTAGGGTATTTGCGGGGTATGAGTATGGTTGAAAAATCATCTTATAAGATACCAATAAGTATATCTCATAACCGGTCATAGGGAAACATTATTTAGATGGATCATATAAAACCCTTCCATCTTGTAATGAAATACACAACTCTCTCATTCTATTGTAACTTTCAATTAGAGCGTTCAAGGATAGTGATTTTTTTTGGAGTAGAGATGAATTGGATGAGGATTTACTAATCGTGAAATTTCCTTCTTGTAATAGACCCAAAAATAATGTTATTATAAAAAAAATGAGGGAACTTATAAATAATACAAGAATAAAATGAGTTTAGATTCCCTTATTGTTATAATTCTCCCAATATTGTGCTAAAATGGGAAGAAAATGGGTGAGATGATTCTTTGGATCTTATATTCTATCAAATTTTGAGAAGTTTGGATTCTAAAAGTTGGTAGGAGGAGGAGGAGTAAAATAAACATTCTTAGGATATGGATTCCCCAACAGTTGTATTGGTTCATGCAAAACTTCCATAGCATCCATCTGAGTAGTTAAATCATCCATTAATTCATACGATAACAATGTTTGAGTTATCCTTTAGTGGTTTTCCTTAACATTAAGTCAGTTTATCCCCGGTAGTAGGAACTCATGATAATCAATCGATGTTTTAGTCAAATAGGATTATTAATATGATCTTAAGTTTATGGGGTGAATCAATTTTAACTTTTTGTATTAAGAAATATCATCCCATTAAAGAGGGACAACTAAAGGAATAAAAAAAATTTATCCTAAATATCATACACATTATGCATGATTCCCTTGAAAAATTTCATATTAAGATAAGAAATATTCTATTCTACTAAAGTGGATTTTACATTTTTGAGTGGTTAGTGGGCTGTAGATATGTCTATTCCTTTTCCTTTTCCTTTCAAAAAATCACTCTGAGTGTTTAATGGCGAAATATTATAAGGGGTCTGAAATGGTATTTATTTTGATGTTTAGTATATAACAATTTCTTACACACCTCTTTACATATGGAATTATTTACATACAATGCCTCCCTATCAATTTTTTCAATAGTATCATGTTCTAAAATATTATTTGTGTCAACAATGATATCATTTACTGATAAGAGACTTTTGGTAGGAAACAAAAAATTCCTTGAATAAAGTATATATGTAATCTTACTATATTTCATTATAGTGTATGATATTGGAAAGGATTATGGTGTTACAAATTCCACTATCCCTATGGATTGATTTTTAATTATGTTTTTTCTACTATAGTTGTCACATTCTATGATTCTCAAGCCTATATTATACTTATTGGTTAATGTAGTAGAATATCACTTTAAGAAAATACATGTGGTTTAACACGCTCTCTCATTTACTGTACTTATATTAAATAAATCCTCATGGACAACATTTAGGATTTATAATACTTTTAGCTAATGGTTATCCCGCATTTCCAATGGGCCATTGTCAGGATATGCAGATGGGCCTCAGGGGTGTTGGGAACAACAAGGAAATAGACCTTATTTTGAGTTATAATGGTTGGATTCCCCTGAAAATATCTCAATATAGAGGCCCGGGTTTTGATGACTAGGGTTGGAATATCTTCTTCTATAGATTATTATATAATTTGGGTGAGACATTACTAGTGATGATCATGTTGAATAAGATCATTCCTAGCCAGATCCTGGGTGGTTTCCCAAATGTAGTGGATGTCTTCATTTTCCTTCCTAATATAAGGAAAATAAGAATTTCTATTCATAAAATAGATACTCATAAAGAATTTTAATATTCAATTAGGGTACCTATACTCCCTACTATTCAGTCTGCATGGAAATTTCATCCATAGCCTTAGTCCTTTCATATTTTCATGAGGTGTTTCCAAAGATATAATTATCCCTTCATTGAGGCGTTCTTACACCATTTAATTCACCATATTTCATTGTAAGAGTTTGATTTTTTACAATTTATATCAGTTCCTCGGATTAGAGGTTGATATAGGAATGAAAATGACATAATTTCAATGTAGCATTGATTCGAATTTCATAACAACTCATCACTACTATGCACTTTTCATTAGACTGGTTGGAGGGCCTCACTCTTTATGGTTTTTTTATCACGAATTCAATTTTTATTATAAGGGGGAATAAGAAACCCATCAGTGTATTATCACCAAAAGAGTGTATGTATAATAATACTATTTTCTAATCCAGGATCACATTAGTTTCACCATTCTATTTTGGATTTTCTCCCATGATCATGTTTTTTATGTTGGTATCAAACTACTTCCCAAATATAGATAGACACTATGATATACCCAAGAAACTTTTGGTTACACATTGGTTGAGAGTATGGGAGATTATCTTATCCCTCAAGTGATTTTTATGCCTATTACTGGAAAATATTATTGATTTAGGACATAATCATGATTCCTTTATAGTAATAATACCAGTTACTCTAAAAAATTGATTGACTAAAAATATTTATTTAATAGGAAACTTTATGTGGGGATTATATTATATATCATTTGATATAATTATTTGGTCACTCTGTAGCTTGGACATATATAAGTTGGTGGTTTAGAATTTATCATCAGATAGGGAGGTGTTAAGTACTTGTGGAAGGAGGCAGGAAGTGTTATTGATCTTGTATTAGACTGATGAAAATGGTTTTCTTCATATCCCCGTGAATAAAATCATAACCCATGTATTTCAGCTTCATTTAACGAGTCATGTTATATATTTCATGTTCATGTGAAAAGGTCTATAGTGGATCCTTTTAAGGTTGTGCATCCATGAACTCTTCCAATAAGTTTAAATTTGTATGGATTGGTATACTGTTATGACTTTTAGAATCATGTAGTTAGGGATACTATGATAAATGTTCCAAGAAATGTTTGGTATTTTTCTTACACATGACATATTTGTTCTTTATTCACTCTACAGGGTAGTCAAGGTGAAAGTATTTGATGAAAAAGGAGGAGTATCTTGACTCATGTTCTGTGATAGAACCAAGGGATGTATCTCAACTATAGTCAAATAAGGGAATTGAGATGAATATATTGACCCAAGATAATTGTGTAGGGATTATGTGTGGGTTTAACGTTATGGTTCAACTTATTTATTATTATTTATAAAAATAAAAGTTATGTTTGTAGCTAACAAAAAATAGGAGGAACATGATTTTCCTATAATGATTGTTCAACTAACATGAATGATTTTTTTGGATTTAACCTCAAAGAAAGACCTGTATATCAAGGTTGACATAAATAAAATCCCATGTAGTTCAAATTGCACAATTTTAATTCATGTGATAGGGTTGATCTATGATGTTTAATGCCATATGGTGATGAACCATATATCATGTAAGGGGATACAAAAAAAATATTGAGTGGTGATTACTTGTGGGTGTCTCTTTTCTTTTTGACCTTAATAGATAATTTATGTGAAGTTAGTTTTTGAGAAACCAAGAAGAGGATCTTAACTCAAGTAATTAAAGGAAACTAAAAGAAGAATCATTACTCAAACAACAAAAGGAAAATATAAATATTGTATCTACTTAAGGAATATATGGTAGGTATAGGCACTGAGGAATGTGGCCATATTGAATTAGATCCTAGGTATATGTCATGGTCAAATTAGTGCCTAGGTAAGAGACCTTGGTTAAGTGGAACCCTAGTTATGGGACTAAAAAAATGTGGAACCCAAATATGACAATGGGTTGAATCGGATCCCAAGTATAAGACCTAAAAAAATGGAATCGTGGTAGTAGGCCTATGCGAAGTGGAACCCTAATACGAGACTAAGTATAATTGGTGTTTAGGTATGAGATATAGTTGAATTAGTGCCCGATTCAGATAGACTAGGAAACTTTTCTCCATTATTTAGACAATAAAGTAATGTGGTTACCATGTCAGGAGGCATCTGTGATGTTTTCCCATAATATTGAGGCTTGAAAAAATTGTAACTCAAGTGTCCTAATGCCCAAGTGGTTGGGCACTTAGGTGGACTAGAACCCAGGATTGGGAACTCAGGTGGTTTGGTTCTTAGATTTGGGTTCATAGGTAGTATATTTCCCAAGCCACAACTCCAATTATGAGGGAATATGAATGTAATTTTAAAACATTTATCATTATGTTTGTACTAAAAAATCACATAAAGGTGGTTTTTATTCTCTCATGTGATTTGGTTCTCAAATATTCTTTGTATGTGCACCAAGTTAGTTGTAGATGTCAAAATTGAGAGGTAAATGGGTACTTTTATAGTCAATCCCCATATTGGGTTCCCACTTATGTTGGTACCTGCCTCAAGAACCCTAGGTTTGTCTCTCGGCACATGCATTAGGGTCGTGAGGTTGCATGTGTAGAGAAGGGCATGCACGAAGAGGGGTTTGTGTAGAGTAGGGTATGTGCATCATATAGATTTTTTGAGTACGTAACAGGTAGAGTAAAATGTATTTATATATTTCACCCATGTGAAAACAACCTCGAATTTTGAAGAACTCCATCTAAATTCAGATGAATAAAAATTCTTATACATAAGTCTGTTTTGGCTCCACATGTAGTCAAATTGAAGCCTTTAAAATGAACTAAGACTTCAAATATTGTGTTTACCTATATCAAGTCCTTTTCATGTTTAAATGGTGTCTAGACTATCATCAAAAATGGGTTTTATAGTTTCTATAACCCTATTTAAGTAATAGATGGAATACATGGCCCTCTCATAGTTGGAGGTTTCACCACTACATTAATAGACTAAGAAATGTTTTCAAGGAACCTACATCCATTAGTGTGTGATAAATACAACAAGACATAGTGATCCCATTGCCATATTATTCATGTAAAATATATTTTTTTATACATCCACATTTCCTTAATTTTCTAAATAATGATGTATAATGTATTCCATGACAAATAGCATGGACCAAATTTTTCCAGTGTCACTATTTAGTGTAAAAAAACTTTCTAGTTTTAAATTTTTTTAGAATGTTCTTGTAGATCATAGAAAGCATTATTCTATGTTTAGAGGTATAATTTTGGATTCATAAACCTTGATTTTTGACTTTTTTTTATTCTTCACTTATCATGTTTTATATCTTATTATTTTATAAATAACCTAGGTTTGGATAGTGAGTTCTGATCTAGAGTATTTTTTATAAATACGATATTTAAAAGAAGTAAGGATCGTATCATAAGATATTTAACTAGTGATTTTGGTATATCTAGATATCTTTATCTTTAATATTTATAAACTTTTTAAATGAAAGGATTTGATTTTTAAATTGGGATTGATTGGTTGTCATATTTTTTGGAACCTATTAATTAATACCAAAGATGAGAGAAATGTTTTCCATATATAAATGAATCATATATTTTATTGTACAATAGGAACATCTTACTAGTAGATCTAGCATTGATTTGGGAAAGCGGATTAGGATTATATCTCAATTGTTAGGGATGATACATTGATTTTTTTGAGTGTGGTTATAGTATTTTTATCCTTCTATAGTTGATCATAATCATGATTTATTTCCATAATATTTTATAGTATTTCCAACATAGATAGAGGTAGATTTTATAATTGAATTAGTACCTAGTACTAAGCCTTTTCCAAATAATCCTTATAATATTGCTCTAAATAATCATTGAGAGTTATATTCCCAGTTGGAATGTCTTCAATCCAAAGGATTTATTAGGAAGAGTGTGTATTTTTGGGGCGCTCTTAGTTTTCTTTATAATAAGGTAGATGTGGGTATGTTAATATATGTAGTTTACCACTAGTTAAATCAGGATACCATTAAAAATGATTATAATTTTTCATGAATTAATGAATTGTGGAATTAATTAATATATTAATATTGGTTTTAAAAGATAAATCTCTTATTGAGTTATCATCAGTTTAGGGTTCAACATGATTATTTTCCAAATGCAACTTTCTAGATGTGATATGGCCATTTTGAATTATTACTAATGTTGTTTGGTGTCATGAAAATGACAAAAGTGATTATATACTTTATGGATCGTGTTTTATATCATTATTTGGAATCCTTTTTTATTTTATTTATTAATAATACATTAATATATTCATGATCTTATGATGAGAAAGAGGATTATTTGGAATCAAATTTGATATATTGGGAGATATTCTAGTGTATTTGAAGATATTGAAATGAATATTTTGGATATGATAAGTGTATTATCTTAGGAATGTTGTATCTAAATCTTAGATATTAATTGATCTTGAGAAAGTAGTTGTTGTGATGTCTTGGGATATTCCAAAAGAAATATCTGAGATCCATATTTTTTTATGCCTCACACGGTGTGTTCATTAATTTATTCAGGTCTTCTCTCACCTAGCTACATTGATGACAAAATTCACTAGGAAAAATGTTCATTTTTAGTGCGATAATAAATGTTATAATAGATTTAAAGATATATAGAAGTTGTTTAAATAAAAACATATAGGGACAGAGTGAAAATCAGGGAGATAATGAATGTGATACTTAATTTCAAATTATAAAAAAGAATTTGATATGAACACTTATTCTTATTTTAGAAGAAAGTATTAATAGGTATATTATGGTGTTTCTCATTTGGGACTAGGTTGTGTGTTTATGAATGATGGTTTAGCAGTGCGATATATTTGTTAGTATCTTAGTACACACAAGATGAATTATCCTAGCCTTTTTCTTGAGTTGGCCATAGTTGTGCATGCAATCAAACATTGGTGACATTATCTGTTCTGTAAGAAGTTTTTGGTTTTCTCCAACCACAAAATTTAAAAGTATATAACTTCTAAAAGGTATTTAAATATATGGAATAGTATGTTTTTAATATGTTTAGTAATTTTATTTTCAGATGATATATATATATCTGATAAATAATCTTCCTTTATTGAAGATTTAATCTGAATGTCTCTCGTAGATGTAGTTCATGAGTCAAGGGAGGAGTGCTGGATAATTCTAATTTTCTCAAAGTGTAATATTGATATATATAAAGAGGGATTATACTTTTTTAGTGCAATTTACCATTTTTTAATCCTCAATAGAGTGTGTGAGATAATTATAGAGTTTAGGATATGAATACCAAGTTTATAATAAAAGATTCTATTGGGGGAGTAGATACCCAGGTGGTCAGTAAATAAGGATTCTCGCTTGAATATTTAGGGATGATTTTTTGTTTTCATGGAAGAGTGGGAAGGTGTGATGAGTGAAATTCATGTTTCCTAATGTAAATTTAATCTTGGTGTGATGAAAATGTACCATATAGTTTTTCATCATTTTTGATGGCCAGGTATAGAGTATGACAAGGATGGATTTGTTTCAATATTTTTCACCGATTAGTGGGAGAATGATAAACATCTAAGAATACTAGGTAGGATCCAATTAGTATCTATTCTAAAATTTTAATAGGATTATTTCACCATATATTTTATAATTGGTTTTCAAAATTCACAATATAGAAGTATGTTATTTGGGTCATTTTTGATTAGTTGACTAAAGTGGCACATTTTCTTTCAATCGAGGAGACATAGATAACTGAAGGATTTGTAATATGTATTTCATAAAAATTGTGAGAATTCATGGAGTACTAAATAAAATTTTATGAGATAATGACATGAGATTCAAATCTAAATTTTGGAATCTCTGACAAAAATATTTAGGTTATCAAGTGAAGTGGAGCATAACTTATCCCTAAAAAATGAATGACTAATTTGAGTATTATAGTGACCCTCTGTTTTCATATATTAACATTATATCACTATTGTTGTAATGACCCAAGATTTTATCAATTAAATTCTTTCACTTCTTTTAATTATGTTATATCATATAAAATACATAAATATAAGAGATATCGCAATAAAAACACCATTATAAGAAATGAATAACGAAATAAGTAATATTCATAGAAATTAAGGAACTTGTGAAAATGGAATAGTTACATAACATTTTGAATAGTAACATGACCATTAGGAATATTATTTAATCCAATAGAATAGTAACCTCAGCTAATAATTTATAAATAATCTTTATGCATCTTATAAATGAAAATATGGTATAATTATATCACAGTATATGTAAATAAATGTTTTAAAAATGATAAATTTAGTGTTGGAATTTTTGTAAAATATAAATGTTTATTTACAATTTTATAATTAATATTATTATTTAAATGAAGATTTATTTTCATTAAATATATTAATAAATTAACATTATGTGTCTTATGAATATAAAATAATTTTATGCGACTTTATTTAGTTTTTTAATTTTACATAAAACCAGTTATAATTGTAAAATTAGTATTTTTTTAATAAATTATTATTTTAATTAAAAATTACATTTATCATATATATAAAATTATTTTCATAAAATAGCGTTATTTTTTTATTTCTAAATAAAAAAATGGTTTTGGTAGGGTTTTTTGAAATATATGAATTTTTGGTGAATAGTGAAATATATTAATTTACGATATATATATACACATTATAAGTGAAATTCATTATTAGTTGATTAATATCTTGTGTAAGCACTATAATATCTGACTAAACTTAATTATTTAATATATTTAGTGATAATTCTATAAATATTCATAGTCTTGAGAAAAAATAATAATCTAATGAATAAAATAATGGGAAAACCCTCCACTCATCCCCTTTAAATATCACACTCATCACTTATTCTCCTCTCAACTCAAAATTCGTGAATCATGTCCATGTTTTACTCAATACTCTTACCAATCCCCTCCCCCATGTCTAAGAGCCCATGCTCTCATAAAAATACCAAACTCTTTTCCCTCATGAGGTTCTTAAGGAGGAGAAATTCAAGAGGTAAAATCCCTTTTCTTTTCCTTTTAATTTCTTTTCAAATCCATTTCTTTTCATATATTATCCTCACCTAAAATTATCCAAGAGGAATGATAACTATATTATATTTTATATACTATAATTTTATTATGTTAATGGAATAATCTATCCTCAAATCTCTTCCCTTTTTCCATTTAATCAGACAATGAAAATATCATCCGTGGTGTGTCGATTTACCTCCACCGCGGACGATGTATTTTCATTTTTCACTACTACCTAAAAGGATGGTTATACAACCATTAGAATGGTTTAATAATATTTTATTTTAAATATTATAATTTATATAATTTTTTGTAACAAATATATAAATATTATGATAAATAAAATGATATAATATCATAATGGTCGTAAAAACCACCAAAATCAATTAAATAATTTTCATTAATATTATATATAATAAATAATACTCATACCATATAACCAAATGGTAAATAAGAACAATTAAATCTATTTATTTTCATTAATAATAGATATTTTCAATTCAGGAGAATCATTCTCATTTTACATGAAAGTCCATACTTTTAAACAAGAGAACTGATCATGAAAACCAGGAAAATGAACACTCTCAAAAAATGAAATTGAACTATATAACACATAGAAAAGACCATAAATTATCGTAATAAAAATATAATGAATCTAATTAATGTATAGAAGTTTATTTATTTAATAATTAATGAATTTAATTTTATTATCAATTATATTACAGTGAAGGAAGAAATCAGACATAAGTTGAGGGGAATTCTCAAACCCAACTCCATTCACTTGGGTTTTCCCTCTTTCACTATATTTTCCATTATGGATGTTCCATTAATTTTCATTAAATATAATTTATTTTTACACACATGATCGTTTCTAGGAAATACTTGTTTCCAATAATATTTTATTAAAAATGAAATGATTATTTCAAAGGAACGTTTGTTTCTAAAAACCCATCTTTTACTTCATGTGAGATTGTTTCTATTTTAACCAAGATTGATGATTGTTATTCCTTATATATTACTCCCTATTTTTTTTGGGATCCCTAAAGTTTATTCATTAATTCATGATCAATTAAATGATATACATTCCTTTCCATGTGATGTTTTATGTCCAGTATTGATATACATTATATGTGACATGCATGATTATGTAAATGTTATGATGTGACAGGTGCACCCAGAAATATATAGCACAAGTAAATGTTATGATGTGGGGAATGTACATGAAATTAAATAGTTCTCCAATTAATTGGTTAATGTGATATATCTCATGCGATAAAGTGAAATATGTGTGGTACTTTAGCACTAAGACATGATGTTTAATTTTTATGAATTGAAACATTTCATGAAATTATCTAATTCAACCTCTAATGATGATGATTATGATGATGATCACCCATGTTTCATGTCTCTTATTAAACCTCTGACTAGGATTTTAGATGCCCCCTTCATTTTATGTATATCCTTAGGGGAATACATGTACTATGTAGAACGCGATGGCCAATAAGATGTTAGAAAAGAAGGAGTAATACAATATTATTTAGTGTGTAAATGTTATATATGATCCTATTTTTCCGAAGACTCTAAACTTTTGGATCATGCTTGTGAAATGGTTTTATGTTTTTTAAAATTAATATGATTTAATTATCATGTAATAAAAGTAGGGTTGATATATTTGGTATCATAAAATAGTTTAGTTAATTTGGGATTAAGATTAAAGAACCTTAGTGAAAACCCTTTGTATGAGACTAGGTATAAGTAGGCACCCAAGAATATTTGTTTTATTAATATGTTAAATATAGGTATCCCATAAGATATACCTTTAGATCTAATTTTAGAAATGAATAAATTATTTATTCATAACTTGTTCAGAAATTGTTTTTCAAACATGTTCTATTTTAGAAAATGGTGAGGATGAGGAGAAACAAGGACCATAACCTATACGAGGGATAGTGCAGTAATTACACGAATGATATCTCCAATGCCATAAGAGGTGGAGTTCAAAATTTCATGGGAATTATTACCCAGATATCATAGGTTATGAATAATAACCTGAGTAATGTAGATTTTCCCACTTCACCTAAGTAGGAGCAACTAGTAATGAAGACTTTTATGCATCGATGACCATCAACTTTTCATGGATATTCTGATCCACTAGTCGTGGAACAGTGATTCAACTCAATGTAAAAGATCATTTTTGTGATTTTGTGTTCTGATATGAAGTAGGTTTCTTTATTTGTTTATCATTTAGATGGATAGGCTGATCAATGGTGGGATTTTATTAAAAAACCAATCCAAATGATGAAATTAAAGAGATGGAGTGGGAAGGAAGTTAAGATAATGTTTCATAATAAGTATTTACCTATAACTCTTCATAAAAAGAAAGATAGAGAATCAATATATATGAAGAAAAATAAAGGTGGATCTTTCACGGCCTACGAAGTAAATTTCACATGGCTTGAAAGGTATGCTCCATGTTTTGTTATCAATAAATATCATGAAAGTGATATATTCATTATCAGTTTAAAACAATACCTTTTAAAGGATCTAGAAATTTGAGACTTTGGGAGTTATAATAATTTTTTCGATGTGCTCTCTAAGTAGATATAGAGTTTGAAGAATGGTCCCATGGATATAGTGATAAGAAACAAAAGAAGTAATTTCAAGCTGGGGGATCTAATGAGAAAGGTCGAATGAAATATCAACCACTCATATGTAAAAAAATTAGGAAGAAGACTCATGGGAACTGCATCAATGGGATGTGTAAATGCTATAACTATGGGAGATAAGGTCACCAAGCTCATGAATGATGAATATAAATAAAAAAATTGAGCTAATATAATGGAGGAAAAGATAGAACCACCCATGGTTCAATTCTTCAACTATAGGGCGAAAGGGAACTATGCAATCCAATGTTCTAAACCTTGACTCCTCGAGGATAATTAGCATCAGCATACACCAAATACAAAAGAGAAAGGGTTGTATAATGAAATCAATACTACTGAAGTGGATCAAGAAAATGATTTCATAAAAGGTAAACATCATATTCACTAAAGAATGCAAAAAGTCTTATTTGATTTTGGTTCTATCCATTCCCTTAAAACATGCTTGTTTTCTAGAACTATTTAATCGAATCCATGAAACCTTGAAGTAGATATATACATAAAATATCTTGTGGTGAAATCATTGCATCCCAATTGTTTGACTCTTCTCCTATTGGAATATGTTGGAAGATTCTTGCCGTGAATCTATTAATACTTTTCTTGGTTGAATTCAATGATATATTGGGTATGGATTGGCTCTCATTATATATATCATACATCAACTATCAAAAAAAGGAAATATCTTTTCATATTTTGAACTATCCCAAGATCATCTATAAATTCAAGTAAGAAAATGAATCTACTTTGTAAAATACTATAACATTGTGGGTGTTAATCCCTTATGAAGAAGAATATCTCACTCAAATGGTTGAGTAAAAGGAAGGTGTCAACCTAGTGGAAATGCTCATCATGAGGGAATACAATGATGTATTTCAGAAAGAGTTACCTGAACATCCCCCTGATCATGAGGTAGAGTTATCAATATAACTCGTAACCGAAGTTACTTCTATCTCAAAATGTTCTTATTAGATGGAATATAACAAATTGGAGGAGTTAATGAAGAAGTCGTATGATTATTTGGAAAAAGGGTTCAGACACCCTAGTGTATCTCCTTGGTGTTCACCGGTTCTCTTTTTAAAGAAGGATGGATCTATGTGGTAGTGTATCGATTATCAAGAACTAAACCAGATCACTATATAGAACAAGTATTCTCTTCCAATGATTCATTACTTGATCGATCAATTATGAGGAGATCAATACTTTGTAAAGGTGAATTTTTGTTTTGGATATCATCAAATGAAGGTAATGAATGTCGTTTTTCAAAAGACTTATTTCGATAAAAGGTATGTGCACTATGAATTTCTAGTGATTACCTTCTAACATACTAATTCCCCTACAATATTTCTAGAATCAAAAAATAGATTCTTTATACATTACCTTGAAAAATTTGTGGTATTGTTTATTGATGATATTCTCATCAACTCAATGAGTGAGGAGGAATATGAAGAACATCTAAATATTGTGTTGGTGACATTAAATAAAGAGAAATTATATGCCAAGTTCTGAAAGTGTGACTTTTTAATAAATCAATCCATATTACTGGGACATGTGATCACAACTGAGGGAATTTCTACAGACCCTTAAAATACAAAGGCAATTAAGGAATGGTCCATACCCCATAGTGTCATAGAAATATACAGTTTTCTTTGCTTAGTAGGGTACTAATGACGTTTTGTGAGACATTTCTCATGATCGTCCATCCCGCTAACCAATTTAACAAGGAACGAGGTAAAGTATGTTTGGATGGAAGAAAATGAGGAAAGCTTTATGGAGATAGAGAAGAGGTCATTCACTACACCAATAATCACATTACCAACAAGAGAAGGTTTTGTAATATACAGTGATGCTTCAAAAAAAAGGGTTGGGTATTTTACTCATGAAAAATGATAAATTTATATCCTACACCTCAAAGAAGTTGAATATACCTGAGCACAACTACCTGATGCATGATCTGGAGCTAGAAACTGTGATTTTTTCCTTGAAAATTTGGTGACAATATCTCAATGGTGAGAAGTGAGACATATATAATTATCAAAAGATCCTAATGTATATATTCTCACAAAATTAGCTCAACATGCATCAAATGAGATGGTTATAACTAATCAAGGATTATTATAGCTCTATTAAATATCATTCTAGGTAGGTAAACAAGGTAACTATTGCACTTAGCATAAAATAGCCTACTTCTCTATCAATGATGAAGATTGAGAAAGACCCTATCATCATAGATATATAAGGGATATATTTGGAAATCATAATGGTATGGAATAAATCCTAACATTCCAAAATTATTTCCCAAAATTCTATCCATTATAAGAATAATAAGGCATAAATGGAAGATTTGGAGTTTCAAAAGAAGGTGAAAACGGTAATGGGAGGGATTATTCAAGAGATCCATATTGACGATGATGGTGTGATTTGGTTTTTAAAAAGCTTTGTGTACCTTAATCACCTGATATAAAAAAGAGCTATTGGGTAATGCAAATATCTCAACTTTATATATCCATACTAGGAGCACCAATATGTACATGATATTCAAGAACACTTATAGTTGGAAAACATGATGAAGGATATTGCAGAATATATCTCGAGGTTCTTGATATATTAGTAAGTTAAATCATAGCAATAGATTTCTAAAGGGATGATGCAACTGTTTCCTATACCCATGTTGGAATGGGATAATGTCACCAAGGACTTCATCACTGGTCTCCCAAAACCATTTAAAGGAAATAATGCAATATGTATTTTGGTGGATTGACTCTCCAAGACTACCCACTTTATCTCTATTTAGGAAGTTATTTTACATGAAAAAAATACTAAGATATATGTTACGGAACTGGTGAGGATATATGGGGTTCCACTATCAATCATCTCTAACCATGAACCGGGGTTCAAATAAAAATTATAGAGGAGTTTTCAACATGATTTGAGTACTAAATTGAATTTCAGCACACACTATCACCCCAAAACTGATGGCCAATATAAATGTACTATTCAGATTATTGAAGTCATTCTTAGAGCCTATTCTATAGAATTAGAATTTGGATGGGATTAATATTTCCCATTGATTGAGTTCTCATAAAAAAACTTCCACTCAAGTAATCTGATGGATCCATATGAATCATTTTATAGAAAGTGATGTAAAACTCCAACATGTTGGGATGAAGTTGGAGAATGAAAGCTACTTGGACCTGATATTTTCTAATAGATGATGGAGAAGATTCAAACCATCCAAAAATATATCAAAAATAATTAGAGTTAGAAAATAGTTATTCTGACAACCATCAAAGGGACTTGGACTTTGACATTGGAGATAAATTATTCCTTCAAATATCACCATGGAAGTGAGTTATGTCATTTGGAAATAAAGGCAATCTTATCCCAAGGTACATTGTCCCTTTAATATCCTTGGTCGTATAGGGGTAATGGCCTATCAGCTTTCACTTCCACCAAGTATGGTTCAAATTAATAATGTGTTCCATGTATATCTCTTGAGGAAGTGCATTCGAGATCCATCACATGTACTAAACTCTGTGTTCATACATTTGGAAGATGGTCTCTCTTATGAGGAGAAGTCAATAAATATTCTGGACCAAATAGATAAGGTTCTGTGCAAAAATACATACCCCTTTTTCAAAGGGTTGTGGAGGAAAATAAGTATGGAGAAGAATATTAGGAGTTAGAGGAGGAGATGAAGGTGGAGTACCCCCAAATATTTATATAAAATGAATTTTTGAAGAAAAAATTCCAAAAGAGGGTGGAATGTAATGACCCAAACATTTATCAATGGAATTCATTCCCTTATTATAATTATGTTATATGGTATAAAACACATACATAGCGTATTGATTCCAATAAAAACATCATTATCATAAAATGAATATTGAAATAAGTAATATTCATCGAAATTAGGGAACCTATTACAATGGAATAGTAACTTGACATTTGGACTAGTAATATTACCATTAGGAATAGTTATCCAACCAATAGAATAGAAAACACACCTAGAAAAGTAAAAATAAATTTTACTCATCTTATAAATGAAAATACAATATCATTATGTCGTATTATAAGTAAATAAATGTTTTAAAAATGATAAATTAAGTGTTGATATTTTTGAAAAACTTAAATGATTATTTACAATTTTATTATTAATATATTTATTTAAAATAATATTTAAATTGATTAAATAGATTCATCAATTTATATTTTGTGGCTTATAATTATAAAATAATTCTATGATACCTTATTTAATTTTTTAATGTGTAAGAAAATCAGTTATAATTATAAAATTGGTATTTTTCTAATAAATGATGTATTTAATTAAATATTATATTTATTATATTCATAAAACTATTTTCGTAAAACAGAGTTCATTTTTGAATTCTAGATTTTTAAAAATTGATAGGGAAATTTTTAGGATTTTTCTAAAACATTTGAATTTTTTGCGAATAGTGAAATACAATAATTTACAGTATATATACATTATCAATTAAATACACTGTTCCTTGAGACGTTGATGATGAAATAAACATAAAATAAAAATGGCCTTAATTATTTAATATATTTAATTATAATTCTCAAACTATTTATAGTCTTGAGCCAAAATAATAATCTAATGAATAAAAAATTGGGAAACACCCTTCTCTACCCCTATAAATACCACCACTTTCACCTCTTCTCCTCACAACTCCGAAGCCGTGATGATTTTACAATTTCTATGAAATACTATTCTCAAGACCCTCCTCCACTTCCATGATCCCTTGGTCTCATCAAAATACCAAACCCTTTTCCCTAAGGAGGTTCTCAAGTAGGATAAATTAAAAAGGTAATGCCTTATTTCTTTTCCTTTTAATTTCATTTCAATTTTAGATATTTTATTGTCATATAATCACCTCCACTTATATAATAGGAATGATAACTCTAGTATCCTTTATATACTATACTTTTATTATGTTAATGGAATAACTCAAATTCAAATCTATCCCCTTTTCCATTTAATCTCAGAATGAAAATATCGCCTCTTGTGTGTCGATTTACAACCACCGTGGACGATGCATTTTCATTTTTCCCTAAGACATTAAAGGTTGGACATAAAAGAATTAATATTTCTAAATAATATTTTATTTTAAATTTTATAAGTTATATAATTTCATGGAACCAATATATAAACACAATGTAATATAAAATGATATAAGATCATAGTGGTTGTAAAACAGCCAAAATAAATTAAATCATTTTCATTAACATTATATATTATAAATCATCCTCATACCATAAATACAAATGATATATAAGACCAATTAAAATTATTTACGTTCATTAATAACATATAATTTCAATTCTTTATAATCATTCTAATTTTACATGATCTTCCATACTTATAAACAAGACAACTGATCGTGAAAACCAGGAAAATGAACACTCCCGAACAATGAAATTGAACTATATAACTCATATAAAATACCATAAATGATATTAATAAAAATATAATTAATATAATCAAATTATAATTTTATATAGATTTATTAATTAACTAATTTTAATTTATTATCTAGAATATTAAAAGCGAAGGAATTAGTCAGATATAAAGTAAGGGGAAATGTTGAACCCAACTCCATTCTCATGGGTTTTCTCTCTTTCACTCCATTTTTCATTGTGGATGTTCCATTATTATTCCTTATATATAATTTCTTTATCATTAAATTATATTTTTTCCATATACATGTTTCCAATAATATTTTATGACAAATAAAAATATTTTTCCAAAAGACCTCTTCTATCAAAAAACATAACATTTTCTTCTCATGAGATTGTTTCTTCTTCTAAAAGGATTGATGATTCTTATACCAAGTATGTTATTCCCTATTTCATTTGGGAACCCCAATGATTATTCATTAATTTATTCTTTATTAAATTAAACTCATTTATTTCCATGGGCTATTTTATTTCCAATGTTGATATATGTATTATGTGGCATGCATGATTATGTAAATGTTATGATGTGATGGGTGCGCCTGAAATTATATAGAGAAAGTAAATTTTATGATGTGACTAGTGATTTTGGAATTATATAGTGCTCCAATTCATTGGGTTATGAGATATATCTCATGAGGGAAAGTAAAATATGTGTGGTAGTTGACCACTAAGACATGATGTTTCATTTTTATGCATTTCCACATTACATTCCTTTATCTAATGCTTCCTCTTATAATTATGATGATGATGATGATGATATAATAATGATTATTCTCACCCATGTTTCATGTATCTTATTAATACTATTACTGGGAGTTTATCTCATCCATTATTTTGATGTATATTTTCAAGTGAATACTTGTACTAAGGATAATGTGGGGCCAATAAGAAGCTAGAGAAGAATGAATTAAATAAATTTTTATGATTTAATATGTAAATGTTATGTGTGGTCCAAATTTTACCAAGACACTACGAATTTATATCTTGGTTGGGTAACACTTTTATGTTTCTTATCTTTAATATGATGTTATTACCATTTAAGAAATGTAGGGTCACTATATTTGCAGAATACAAACTGCATTACACAAATAGTCACCCAAAGATCGTATTATCCTAGGGCATTTGTAAACATGGAAACATAAATATTATAGATAAGTGATCTAAATTGTCTCACACATGGTTCTTGATGACTAGTACCCTTATTAGACACATAATAAATAATTCATATATTCATAAACTGGGGAAGGAAACCTAAAAAAGTGCTGAGATTAGAGTCTCAATAAGGGTAAAAAAGGGAGATATGTGAGAATAAAAATGATATAAGGGTATGATAATTTGATCATATCAAAATAATATCATACAATTCTTATCAAAGATCAT
The DNA here is from genome assembly GCA_963277665.1 of Viscum album. Taxonomy (NCBI): domain Eukaryota; kingdom Viridiplantae; phylum Streptophyta; class Magnoliopsida; order Santalales; family Viscaceae; genus Viscum; species Viscum album. Next base: position 626,901,529 of record OY728167.1, read on the forward strand.
AAAAATAAATCATGGAATATATATTGGATGTTCATAAGATATGAATCATAAGATAATCAATAACATTAACTATAGAAGCATAATATAGGAATAAGACATGGAATTGTGGAAGACATATAGACATATAGTATCATTCTCTATAAGGGAAGATTTCAAAAAATTATTAGGGAACCTCATGTGGACTATACTTACTAGGAAGGACACAATACCATCCCCAATAATAGTCTGTTCCTTGTAAGTGATCTGGTTTTCCCATCTTTCTATAGTGGATCGGGTTTCCCCATCTTCCACAGTGGATCAAGCCTATCGACTTGATTCCTATAATTATCTCATGATATAGAAATATTTACACAATTCATAGGAGTTAGATATATCTCCCACTCATATCATAATTAAATCATGTATACATGTTCCACAGGATTATAAATGGTTATAAAATAATCCATGAAATGATATGGGTGTCATAAATAAGTAATCATACCATAACCTATTGAAAAAGAGAAATGTTTCAAAATCATTTCATCAAAGCATAACAAATAAAAATAGGAGTATTTTATGATCATATAACCTGTGAATAAGAAACATGTTTCATAAATATATAACCCATGAAATAGAAATGGGTTTCATAAACATCATTCCATAAAAAAATAAACCATTCATAGAAAGAATATTAATGCAACATTTTGATAATTTCCCAAGAAAGGCATGAGTGACATCCCAGGATGTCATCTTAGATGGGAAATAATTTTTAAATATCTTTTAATAACATTTCCTGAAGAAAATAACCTTTATTATTTAAAAAATTCGTTTGAAAACATAAAACCATTTGAAAATAATTTTATTCGAAAATAAACATGAAATCTTATAAAGAAATCATGATAACATTTTAAAACCCATTTCTTTGAAAAACCTTTTAAATCATAAAAATAAATATTGAAAAATAAATTTAAAATCATTTCATTGAAAACACTTTGAAATCGTAAAATGAAATTTTGTAATTTTTTGGAAAACCATTTCTTTGAAAACATTCTGAAAACATATAAAGAAATATTGAAAACATTTTGAAAACCATATCTTTAAAAACACTTTGAAAAATTATAAAGGATAATATGAAAATAATTAATATTTTTTAAAATAATTTTTCCTTCAGTATGATCTTAAAATATGATCTTTAAAAACACTTTTTAGAACAGTTTTTTTAAAACATGGTTTTGGAAATTCATGGCATGTGTCTCAAAGAAGTAAATTTGAGACAAAAATACATTTCCAATTTGGAAACTATTGAAACATAAACCCCATGAATGAGAGTTCATAAAATAGATATTTAAATAACTATATATTTAAGTATAATAATCATAGAATATATTAACAGTTGGTATAAATACCACACAAAAGAAATAAGTGGAAAATAAGTCATAAATCTCATAGAAATAAAAGTCAGACTAGAAATGCCTTTAAAAATTGAGTAGCTTTAGAATCTTGATCCCCATGAAATAATATATTTAATTAAATATTATAAAATAATTATGGAAATTAAATTAATGATATAACATTTCATTGGATAGTATATACAACACACTAAATAAGTTAGTGGTGAATATGTTATGTATCTCGTAGAAATAAAAAGTGAGACGAAATTCCCTTACCTTATGTATTGAATCTCATAGGAATCATTAAAAACTCATGTATAATAAATATAATATTATTATAAATTTATCACCGAACCATATTATTATATATAATACCATATATGGCTTTATATCACCTACTTATTAATACTTTCGTGTTATGGGTATGTTTTGGGTAATATTCGCTTTATTCTTCGCATGTATCTTAAATTGTTATATTTTTTATCCTCATATTTATATAATTATTTCTAGAATGTAAAAAATTATATAAATATAATTTATAGTCAGTATATTTTTATTTATAATAATCTATGAAATATATAAATATGAAACGGAATAAACCCTTCATGGAGACGGTACACCGTATGTACGCATGAATCTTGTTTCCGTAAAATTATTGCATTGAAAGAAAGAAAGTAAATGAAATATGTATATATATATATATGTATAATAATTATAGTAAAATTATTATTTCATATTTATCATATAAATTTACTGAATCCATATTTAATATGTTCCACGTAGAATGTGAACGAATCGTATCGCTTTGAGGAGGCGGTAGTCCACGCTTCACCAAATGAAATTATGGTATTTACAAAAAATGGAATGCATGAAGTTATGTGTTACATAATAATTAAAAAATTATAAATACATACTAAATATAACATAAATTATGTAATAATAGAGATTCCATCTTAATTCCTAACCATTAGTGGTGCTAAAGTAAAAAAATGAACAACATCATTTCGTGAAGTGGTAGTTCGTCGTACACAAGAACAGTAAGTTAGTTACCCATTAGATGGAAATGTGTGTAAGTTTAGGTAAAAACATAGAATACAAATAATTTCAGTATATTTATTATACTTAATTTTTATATAATCTTGTAATATGAATAATTTAGGTGGTAGAGAATGAAAATAAGACAAAAGAGCTTGAGGAAGGATGTTACCTCTTCAATAGGTAACTCCTATTAGTTTTCACCAAATGGATTCCATGGAGAGATTTATTATAAGGACCCGGCCTTAAACATTACATAATATTGAATTAAATGAATAATTCACTTTGAGGATCTTTTCAGGATTAGAGTTTAAGGGAATTAGGAAATAACTATTACATCTCAAAATATTACAATGTAGGCACTTCTACCCAGAATCCACTTTTTTCATAAAATAAAAACTCTTGAAAAAAAAGTCATGTCTAATTCCATGTTAAAGAGAGAATGGCTTTTCCTTGATCCCATCCTTGACCCTATTCATCTTTAAGTCATGTGAAAAACATTTCAAAACTTGGGATGAGCATAAAAGGCTCAATAAGGATTATAAAATAGTTAATGAAAACCTTTGTTCATAAATACATAAAAAACATGAACTCTTTTACTTACCTCATGAAATAATAAGATTTATGAAATACACCTAGAAATCATAAATCATAAAGGTAACTTGCTTCATCCATACCATACTTACATTGTAGCTATCACAGCTACATAGGGAGTTACTTTGGAATACCCATCACAGTATATTCCCTAAATCTCTTAGGAGAAACATTCATGTTTACCTCCATAACGTTACCCAATGCATTGGAGAGCTATCTCGGGCTCACCCTCCCTAATTTTATCACAGAACCACCCGTATATGTAAATAATTCCCAAGAACCATAACATAATCATACCACATTACAAAAGCAGAAAGGAAATATAACATTTCTACATTGCAATAGTAAAATATCATTTCAAGATATTGTAATAATAAATCCATTCTCAAAATCATTTTCAATACCAAAATACGTAAAAAGAGTATTTGGTATTTATTTTTTCCTTTTAAAAACATTCCAGCTTGTTAAGGAAGCCAATGATCAAATAATACTCGCGGTGGCGGAAAGGTCGTTGTCACCGCTTACGTTAAAGAAATATTCCTTTTTGTTGTTTAGTAAAACACTTCATAGAGAAAAGATTCCTTTTGAATAAAAGTAAAATTCAAAGGGTTTTATACATCGTATAAAAGAAAGTCATGTATAAAACTAAAAATAGCCCAATGAAAGGAGATTGAGATGAAGTCCCTTACCTCGTGTCCGACATGACCCGTTCGTTCTTTAATCTAATGAATAATAAACTAAAGTTAATTTATGATTTCTTAAGAACCTTTTTCAAGTTTATTATTCCTTTTATATCACTTATTACCATGTTATAATCATTATGTAATCATTTAAGTTAATAACGTTCATTTTGTCGATATTTGGTTCTTGAGTCAAAAATGGACTTCTTATAATTACATGTTGTTCATGTGGTAAAAGTATCATTATATCCAGAATGATATTCATGATTTGGGTATCATATATATCATATATATCCAGTATGTACATGTATTTATAATAGTACATAACATTTGGAGGTAGGAAATGAAATGCACCGTTCATGGAGACGGTAAGCCGTACGTACGTATGAACGCTACATTCATTTATATTTCTTATTTTAATGGAATTAAAAAATAATGATACATAGTTATATTATAATTCCAGTATAATATCATATATAATATCATTAACTCTATCCTTTATACATCCCACATAGGGCATTAACGAGTCACATCACTTTTAGGGGGCGGTAGTCCGCACTTCCTCCAATGAGATTATCGTATTTACCAACCATAGAAACCATAAATGTTTGATATAATTGGGAAGTACAGAAGAAAAAAGTAATCATAAACATAATATATATCATATATAAATACAGTTCCATCATAATGGCCACCATGAGAGGTGGTAAGATGTAATTGAACAATCATCGTTTCGTGAGGCGTTAGTTTGCCATCCACAGAAACATTATGTTCTTCATCCATTAGATGGAGGTGTGTGTAAGTGTTGTTCGAATCCTTATAATAAAAACATACTAGTATATTTAGGATACTAGTGTTGTTACAAAATAAAGGAAATAAAAAGACTTTATGGGTTGGAGAAGAAGAATAAAAGGAAACAATTTAAGAGAAACTGTTACCTTTAATTTGGGTAACTCACTATGGTTTGAACTAAAGGACTTCTTGATGTACCTTCCTCCTATGATAAAGATTCTAAAAGGAGGAGAGGGATGTAGGGATATTAACTGGGAAGAGTTTGGATGAGCCAAATGGCTTGAGAGGTGTGAGGAATTGCATAGAAGTGGTCTTTTTTATAAGGGAGAGGAGGGGCTCTTTAGGAAAGAGTGAAAATATTATTTTATAATATAATGATATTCGGTTTATAAAGGTCAAAAAATCATTATGGTCGAATATAAGATGTCTCATAATCGAAATAAAGTCATCCAATCAGAATTGGACATGTTTTGGATAATATTTTAATCATTATAATCTTATTTAATTAAATCATTTATTAATGAGGTAAATAATGCATCATGATTGTGTCATAAATAATTTAATTTATTTGATGTCTAAAAATTATAAACAAATACCATGATGTAGGAAATATTTATATCATTACAATGAATATTTATAGTCAAAATAGGACTTATATAACATCATACAAAAATTAATTACTAAACGATTTTTGTTAATGTCACTTTTGTCTTCACATTAAATTAATTAATCTAAATTGTCATTATCACTCCCATGTGGCTCCATGGGGTCCCAAAATCGAACCAAAGATGCCCATGGTCGGACATGACTCATCCAATAGGACTAGGACACGTTTATGCGTAATTTTATATTATTATAATATTATTTCTTTACCCTTATTTACCTGATTTACCCTTTAACCATGGTAAATAAAATATTTATTGAGGTAAATATTTAAAATGCCTAAAAATAAAAGTTACCTATTTACACAATTTGAACCTCCTGATTCCAAATATGGAATCTATTTCTCCAAATTCAAAACACATAAGTGTTAGAAATTAATTTAAAATTAATTCCCGTCGTCAAAACAAAAGGCGTGTTTTTAAGAAATATTAACTATCAAAAGATTGACAGTTGATTGTATACAATTTAAATGTGAAACTGCTTATAATTACCAACATTAAATTAAATGGTAAAAATATAATCTATTTACACTATAAAACCAATTAAAAGGATAATCTAACCATATAAATAAATTATATTAAAACATAGTTTTGAATTAAAACACAATATTTTAACTGTTCCTTAAAAAATGAACTTTATCAGAAAAATACCAAAAAATGACCCAATTTAAATTCTGATGTCCTCATTCTAATGAATTACTTTATTTGGTCATATATAATGTATTAAAGTGACCAAAACTATATTTAAAAAGGGTTCTCCATTAAAAGGCGGTAAATCAGCCTTTTAATGTAAATTATGCTTAAAATTAGATTCATTTATATATTAATCCTCTAACATTTATTGGATAAATATAAATACATGTATAATCATATTATAGTTAGTTTTGTTCATTCTCGCTAATATAATGTCTAGGAGTTAACTACCATTTAAAATAATAATATTATATTATTAGTGTGCAACATAAGATTTAAAGAAACCCGTTGTTGCGTATCGGGTACGCTATTGAACATAGCAACCCCTTTAAGCTAAAATTAATATTTAATTCACAAATATTAATAAATATGAAAATCTATTCTTCTTCATTTACCTGGTATGTTACATTTATACCCAAATAGAGTATTATAGGATGAGGGGATGGATGATGGGAGATTATTTGAGCACATTTTGGGAAATCCAAAGGGATTGAGAGCTGTGAAAAAAGGCGAGGGTGAGTGCCTTTTTATAGTGGAGGAAGAGTGGAATTCTTGTAAATTTTTGGAGACGTAATTCCACCAAGGATTTTCCCATAATTGTTTTTCCAATAATGGCCCCTATTTGAGAAAATTTATGATAGGTTATATATATGAAAAACCAATGGATTTTTGACAGGTTTGGAATTCGTTTTGGGCATTATGTTTAAGTTTTAGTTCTTTTTTAAGTTTATTTTTCTCGTAATCATTGTAATTAATTTAAATCACTTCCACTAATATTTTTGTTCGAAAACTATGTTAACCATATTAGAAATTATAAAATATTATAATTAAAAATATGGAATCAATTGTTCTAACAACCAATTACCAAAGTGGTAGAAATTAATTCAAATTGTATCCCTCAAACGAGTCGCGAAAACGGTGTTTTTAAACAAAAATATTCAAGAGTTTAGATTGTTTTGATATCCAATTTCAATATGAAATTTGTTAAAATTACCTAAATTGAATTAATTTATGTAAAATTAATATAATTACACATTGAAAAATTAAAATAAAATTTATATATATAAATAGAAGAAAAATTATTTTCAAATTAAAATTATGTATTTTGCAATATTCATCCAAAAATGATGTTTTTTAGATTAATCCCTAAAATTCACCCTACAATAATTGTGAAATTATGAATTCAAAAATGAAGATTATTTTTTCAAATTCAATATTTAAAATTCTATAAAATTAATTTTATTATTGTTTACATAAGGGATAAACATTTGTTCATCTGAGAAAATAGTGTTTTGAAACATATAAATACATTACCAATATTAAATGTTTTATTATCAATATGTTATATATATAACAACTATAAATAATATTTTAAAATTTGTTATTACTATTCATATTACGATTTTTAATGACTAAGTTATATCTATCATATTTAGATAATTATAACAATAAAATAATGTTTCATAGAAACTAGGTGTTACATGTAATGCAAGCCAAGACGATGTTACATGTAGTGAAAGCATTTCTTGGTGCAAAATACAATTAAATTTAGAATTATCAAGAAATGAATATATAAAATTTTAAGTTTCTTTTTGATATTTCCCCTCATGTGTCTTCCTTCCTCAAATCATGCACATCAAAATCCCTTCATGTATGCATGTGCAAACTGCTTCTTATACTTGCATATCCAAGAGCATGCATACATGCACTATCCTTAATGTAAAAACTGGTTGTTCAATGTTCTAATATTAATAGTGCATGCACACAACTCAAACTAATTCATAACACACATATTTTGTCTTTCCTAAGTATTTGGTGCCTCATGGGTGATTCTACAACCTTAACAACATCCTTTTCACAAGTATAAACAGGTGTGGGTTCTCTTTGTTTTTCATGAAAATTAAATGAAAAAATCATATAGATATCATTCTATTCCATTTTCTTCAGAAAAAATGGTTCTTCATAAAGAAACTTCAATTGTGTTAAACACTTTTTGAAGGCCCGTGGAACTCCTCTTCTCCTTCTCATAAGATTATCACAATATAGGGATTCTTCTTTGTGAACCAGAGTAATTTTGAGACTCTATATTGTTCGTAGGTCCTAAAAATAAACTATCTGATATGTGTTAGGCTCATAAATAAAATGATTGATTTAGATGGTATTTATAGGAAAAAATCGACTGACATAACTCATGTGAACCATCTCACTTCAAGAGTATCATTCCTCAGCTCTTGCTTCATGATTATGAGAATCACCTTCAATGATTATATCTTATTTTATTCACACTATTTATCATTATCTTGATCTTAGTTTACATATAAAAATGATGTTTCATGTGATTTCAATCAAATTGGATTCATTATAACACTCAAATGGTGATTGGAAGTAATGGAGGGATCAATTTTCGATGTTTTATGCAGACATTCATGTGATAAGTACCTCCCGGGTGGCTGAGGTTAAAGACAATGTTGTGAGATTGATATAATATATCAAATAGATCAGATCTAATGACCCGAATTATATACATGTTTTCTAAGGTAGATGAAAAATACAGCACATCCTTGACCCCACATCGAAATGGTGAACTCATGGGTGCTTCTTTATAATAAAAATTACATCCTTATCCTAGCATAAATGGTTATCGAACTCTCACTTACCATGTTGGCATCCTACTCCACCCTTGTGCCACCCCTCATGGTGGCTCACCACTGATCCCAAGCACCTGAGTGTAGGTGGGCATATGTGTTCTCTTTTCCATGATTCTAGCCATCTATTCCTAGTTCGTTCATAGTTTCCACCTTAGCAGTAGTGCATCTAGATCCCTTATCCAATTGGTTGGTTTGTATAAGGCCTTAATTTTTTATAGAGGTCTATGTAAATGTGTTAGACCAGCCATAAACACCATACCTAATAAATCCAATTACTTAACTCCAAAACTAAAATGGTATAGAGAATGTTTCATCTTAACATAACCATCAAATGTATTCAAACTTAAGTTCAGGTCAATAATCACCACAATTAAAACTCATTAAATTTTCACCTTCTTAACCAATTGAAAACAATTTATACTTCAAAAAACTACATAGCTTCATTAGGTAGCATCTATGATGTTGAATGATTCTGGATGATGAAGTGTGAAAGTAGGAGGATGTGATTTGGGATGCTTATATTGGTATTATGTGGGAGTAAATCTATCAATTCATAAGAAAAAACTATAGTTATCAAAGACAATATAATATTCTTTATATCACTATGTAATATTATACGGAACTATTCACTAGAAGTTAGAAGTTGAGTCGATGCATTTGATGTAAATATGGAGGTTTCCTTGATAGTGCCGTGGATGGCCATGAAGATTGGAAGGTGGTGTGACCGGTGGAACTAACTAGCGGTTGTGGATGTTTTCATATAAATATGTGGTCATTATTTTCTTGTATGACGATAAACTAAAAGACAAAGGTTTCCATTCCAAAGGTAGTGAAGTTGAAATTTAATAGTCCAAAAGGGAAAAAATCAAAAAGAGAAAATGAATAATTTTCATAGAGACTGGTGGAGTCTAGAAAAAATCTGCAATCTACCGCATGTGGTCGTCACAGTGGGAGTATTGTGTTAGGTGTTTATCAGGGAAGATTTAGAGTCTTATTTTTCTTTCATATTTGAATAGTGTTTCAAATAGATAATCCCTTAAAAATTGGATAGTTTGGGTAGGTTTTTTGGATGATAGAATCCCTCACAAATTAGGCGTTATCTCTTATTTATCTCATTTATATATAATGTAATGATATTTCTCCAATGGGGTAGGATTAGGTTATGAACCATGTGATTACATGTGTATTATGGTTCTATTTATGTATTGAGGTATTTCTTGTTCTTGTTCATTGGTTTGTGGAATTTATTATTTGTAGAAGGTTTCATATCAGTGTGTTGGTTGTGGCATGATGTATTCACAATTCTGAATACACAATGTTTGTGGTACCATGGTGTTTTTGATTGTTTGGGATCCTTTTTTTTCATTAAATGTTTTGAAAGTGTCTTCTAGATTAGAGGATAATAACTCATGAATTGTATGGTCTTGTGTGAAAATTAGTATCGTAGCTTGGTTCAAGCCTCTTATGAGCATTACTATGTTTCAAAATCAGATCTTGGTGGAGGTTTCTGTCATACCCTGGTCATGTTTTTCAGAGCATAGTGAATAGAAGAGTTCTAAATCTATCCTTATAGGATATTTCTAGAAGATTTTTCTTCATCACCTTAAATTTTTCTATTTTAGTGAGTGTTTTTTTCAGGGATGGAATTGTAAGATATTAATGTGTAAATAACAATTAGATGGTTAAGGTTTAAAATCATGGATTATATAGTTTTTTTTCTACGCTTAGGGGATTTAAAGATTCCATTGATGTAATTCAAGATGAATGCAAGGTTTTTTGAATAATGGAATTCCTTGATCAAGAGTTACTAAGAATTATCTAGAATATGTGGTCTTAGAATGTGGGATTTATGTTTTGGAAGGTGAATTACATTGTGGAGTTGATGAAAACATTGGGAAACTTATTAAAGTAGACGTTCAACAGGGGCCAAAAGGCCATTATGGATGGTTTTATTCTAGATGATTAAACAATAAACTCCATTTAAAATATTTTGAAAATGGTAGTTTTGAGTGACCTTGATCTTTTTGAGTCATGAAAAAATGATTGTGAATATTTTCAATCTAATTCTGAGAGATATGATTCATGGTATTTGATTCAAAGTGTTCTTCTTTATGGGGTCACATTGTGGATGATGCTTATCTAAAGATTAAGGGAGAGTAATGTTTCTATAAGATTCTTAGAACTGATGATTCCTAAAAAGATAAAGGGTGAAACACATGTTGGGGTTTTGGAAGATACATATCTTGATAGAATAGTTAACTTTTTCTGGTTTTTGTACATTAAATTTGGACATTGTGTATGGAATTTGCATGGGGGTCCATTATTCTGGTAATGTGAATGATAGAACATTGTATCCATTTGAAATATAAGTTAATGTTGAACAGTCTTATATAAGTATGGATTTCTGTCATGGGAATCTCATCACTTGAGTAAGAAGGGGATGATAATCATATTTTCAAAAAGCATATTGGAACTCCGAAATAAAGAGTACAGAACATGTGAGGAGTGTAGCCTCATAAAATAGCATAAGTTGGCCATTATTATGGATGTAGATGTGTCTAGGATTCAAAATCTTGTACGGTTTTATATAGAAGTATGGAATCCTTCCCTTGATTCATTACCATGGTATATCACGGTACGCTTTTTATGTTAATCAATGATGTGACATGTGAAGTGTGGGTGATTTTTTCTCATGAAAAAATTATAGGGTCCCGTAAAAATGGTCATTAGATGGAGAAACCTATTGTAAAAGAGACTATTTTTCATTATCTTTTGTTGGTCTAGAGATGTATATTTTGGAAGAAGAAAGGTATGGAAGTTCTATTGGAAAGGATTCATGTGGTTAAAAAGGTCATACTTTCAACCTTGAAGAAATGTATTTTATAGAGGATGTTTTTCACATTAATATGGTAGTATTACAGAAGATATTTTGTCCAAAAGGAAATTTAGAAACATTCATTACATATTATTTGATAGCTCCAGAAAACTCCATGTCAATTAGAGGAAGAGTGGAATATCCTAAATCCCTAATCATGTTTCTTTACTAAGGTATGACGATGAAGACTTGGATTCCATCCTTGGAAAAACTACTTAAGGAAGATATCCAAAGTATAAAATTTCATATTCAATGGGGGTGGGACATGTGGAAGAAGCAAAACTAGGATGAGGTGCAGTGAAAGTAAAGGACCATCACATGGATTGGTTGAATTGAGAAATGGACATATTATAGTTCTAAATTATTTAGGGCGTACACCATTTTAATGATACCTAACATTTAAAAATATTATTTTTATGGATGTAAAATTTCATTGGTATCGGTAAAGCCAAATGTATTGGGATTATCTTAGACTATGGAATCTTGGTGTAGAGTTTCAGAATGTGGTGTCTAGAATGAGATAAGCTATAGACATGGTACATGGAATGTCTTTTTGAAATAATTTGAATTTATTTTTATGGTGCTTAAAGTGATTCTGTTATATATGTATTCGTATATTTATTAAAATGCTTCATGGAAAATATAATGGGCGGTCATGATCCATAATTTCTGGGTTATTACTCAATAGCGATACTTGGATGACTAGAACATGTGGATCCTTGGTTTTTGATGTCAAAAGTCATCCTAATATTAGGTTTCGTATGTTTTTTTCTGGTTGATAAAATAGATGATGAAAAAATTGAACCATGGTGACATTAATAGAGATATGATTGGGTAGAAGTGGCTAGGGGACTTAGTGAAATACTTAATAATATTCTTCATGTGATATATTGATAGTATAGTAGTCAAAAAAATTCCAGGTGGGATATTGTTATGTTTTTGTGTGATAAATTTTTTCTAGCTAAGTGATGGAATTCTAAAAGGGTGATTCCAAAAATACTATAATGGAACCATCTTGAGACATATCACTAGAACAATTAAATTAGATAATTATTGGTGGTGAATGATTCTAGATGATGATGTTTAGAATCACAAGGATGTGATTTTGGATTCTTGTATCGATATTTCATATAAGTAACTTTGTTAATGCATAATAATAACATATAGTTATCAAAGGCTACGTAATTTTCTTCTGACGGATATGTAGGGTCTATTGAAACTATTCATTTAAAGCTAATAGTTGATCTAGTGCATTCATAATGTAGTTGGAGTTTACCTTGATCGATTAAGGGATGGCCTTGAAGATTGGAAGGTAACACGTTGGGAAGAAATGGTTGGCTATTGGGGATGATTGCCTATAAACTAGTGGGCATTGGTCACTTATCTTATCCTAAAATGAAATTCAAAGGCTCTGATACTAGAGGTAGTGGAATAGAAATGTCATATTATAAAGGGATTAATGACTAGATATATAAGAAGAATAAGTGTATAATGAAGAGATACCGAAGGGACTGATGGAGTCTATAAAAGAAATACAATCAACCACATGTGTTCATAATAATGAGAGCATTGTGGTAGGTTTTTTTCTTAGAAGCATTGAAGTATTCTACTTATTTTGTATATATGTTGGATTTCCATAAGAAATATCCGTTGTAACTCAGATGGTTTAGATTGGGTTTTTGGATGATAGGATCCTTTGTAACTCATGTGTTCTCTCTTATTTCTCTCCATTATATATAAAGTTACAGTGTTCCTCCTATAGAGAAGGATTATGTTCTAAACCATGTAATTAAATGGGTTGTGTGATTCCAGTTATATGTCAAGTTCTTTATTGTTCTTGTTCATTATTTTGGGGAATTTTTTGTTTATGGAAGGTTTCAGATTAGTTACATGGTTGAGGTGTGATGTCTTCTCAATTATAGATACATTGAGTCCATGGTGTCATGGAATTTCATAATTTCCAGGATTCTTGTTCTGCATTTGAGGTTCTTGAAGTATTTTATAGGACATGTCTTCCAAAATGTAGGTTCTACCATAATAAATATTTCTTTATTAATATTCTACTAATTCACTATTTTTCTTACTGGAATTATTATCATTATTCAGGATCATTAATTTTATATATGCTACTTAACATGATAGATAAAACTTATATGATTAATTCCATTATTTTCTATTATGAATAAAATTAGTTGTTGATGTATTATAATATATCATAGTCCTCTTTAACTAATAAATTTATGTTTGTTGCAGTATATTTTATTTTTTTTAACAAAAAAAAGATGAATTTTCTTATTCTCCAATTTTTTACCTTGAAAATGGGATTTCATATAATGAGGAAAAGTCAAAACGCTGGTCAGAATTTGATTTACAAGTTCAACCATGTTTCTTTTTGAATGTTTAAATTAATTAGTTTCATTTACTTATGAACATTAATCCAATCCATGATTAATTTTAAATTCATTTTTTCAAAACATATTATAGCATTTTTTATATATATAATTAAAAATGATTATAAACCCAAGGTCCATAATCATTTTTAAAAATGGAAAAAAATTGTGAAACAGATCAAATGTTGATTGAAACCATGAGAAAATTAGAAATTATAAATACTCCATTGGTAATTGGTGATTCCAAACATTGCTGAAAATAATTATCAAATATTTAGGATGGTGATGGAAAATGTAAAGGCTAATATAAAAAGAGGTATTTAAGAAGTAGAGGAGAAATATAAAGGGCCAAAAGTTCCACATTCCATTAATATATTGTAATATGTAAAGAGTACATGACATTGTGAATAGTAGAGGTTAATCCCTATCTCCCATATATAATTCAATGGTTGGAATACCAAAGTTTAGAGAACATGGGGGGTTTTCCATGTGAAGGGTTGTGTTGGTAAATGAGGAACCATTGTCATTATTATTATTATTATGACATATAAGCATAATATTTCATAACAATCCCCATTAGATGTCATAATTTCCTTGAATCTTATATAATCATAAATTCAAAACATTATGGGAAAAAATGATACTGATGTAGTTAAATTTCATGTTGAGTCATCTCATGATAAACCTTATCAGGAAATCCTAGTGGGAAAACCTAATGAAGGAAAAAGAGTATATCATTCCCAAACCCCGCTCATAAAGTCATGATATACTTTTCTTTATTCAAATCTCAATTTTATAAATCAATTTCTCAAATTTTTCTATTATAATTTCCTTTGTGGATAAATTTTCAAAATTATCACAAGACCATATTTGTTGTATATCAATCTTGCCATTCTTTTGATGTTCAGGAGTGAAAAATAATTTTGGTGAGATATATTTTTTATCTCCTTCGATATATCCACAATTTAATTTTTCTATACAAGAAACACTATCATCATATAATATAGTGGAAATATAGATTTTTATATATAATCCACAATTATTTATGATATGATGAATAACTGATCTCAACCAAACACATTAGAAAATTTCTCCATGGATCACAATCAACTCAACATGATTATAGGAAGTCATACAAATTTAATGTTTTATAGAACTCCATGAAATGGAAGTTCAAACATATTTAAATAAATACCCAATTTGATATCTGGATTTATGTTGATTAGATAAATATCCCGCATCACTATAACCAGACAACTTTAGCTATGCACTTTTAGAATAAAACAATCCTTTACCAAAATATCTATTAATGTTTCTTAATATATGTTTGATACCATTCCAATGTCTATGAGTTTGATAATAACTGTAACTGGAAAATAAATCCATAGAAAATGATATACCTATCCTTGTATTATTTTTAAAGTACATTGGTTCTCTTTTAGTACTTTGATATGGTACTTCAGGACTAGAATGTTCTTCATTATCCTCTTATGGTCTAATAGGATCTTTATCTCAATAATGAGATCATGAAACCATTGGTGTAATTAATGGATATGTTTTTTTCCATATAAATATTTTGTAGTATCTTTACAAAATATCAAGATTGATGAAAAATAGACATCTTCAAGATATTCAATTTGTTGTCATAGGATGATCTTTTCCTTTCCAAAGTCTTTCATTTAAAATTATCTCATTAAATACTCTAATACCTTAAAATATATATCATGAATTCCGATTATAATTAAATTTTTAGCATATACCAAAATTACTAAAAATTATTATCCATTCCTCTTAAGTAAGACACATAGAAAAATTGTATCATTTTTTTAATCCTATTTCAACAAATATTCATTCATATGGTTATACCACATACACCCTGACTTCCTTAATCTGTATGATGATTTATTGAATTTAACATAATAAATATCCCAAGATCCAGATATTGTAGTTCGTATTTTGAATCCTTTAAGGATTTGCATATAATCATTATTATCAATAATACCATATAGTTATGAGGTCATAACATCCATCATACATAATTAAATATGCTTGTATATAAAAAATGTCATGATATTAAAAATGGTTATTGTATCCATATTACAGGAGAGTATGTTTCAGCATAATCTGTTTTTGGTCTTTATGAGAAACCTTGAATAACTATTCGTGCATTATACATCAAAACTTCATTATTTTCATTTTTATTTCTCACAAAACACACTTATAACAATAAGGTTTAATCCCTTCTAGGGTTTTCACAAATTGACCAAAAAACATTACATTTAGAAAATAATTCTAATTCAGGTTGGATTTCAACTTTCAATTTACAGTGATCTGGTATATCATAAAATTTATAATTGGATTTAGGTTCTTGATCCTTGTCAACAATATCAGGTTCCAAAATGTATAAAACTATTTCATCAACAATGGTCTCTACTTGGTTCCAACATCTTTTGATGTTAGTAAAATATATATAAATTTTCTCTTGATCATGATCATGTACATATGATGCATTCTACTATTACGAAATGTCATGATCTTGTGCATTTTTATTATCCTTGGGTTTATTTATTTCTTCAACTAATATGGGTTGTTTCTATTTCCTTTTATGATGATTTTTATCTTTTGGACCATGTGGGTTTCCATGCATCATATGTGGATTGTAAGAATGTTTTATTACACTAATATATTATCGTTTTAGCTCATCGATATTGGAAAGTGTATTTTTAGTTGATATATATAATTTTGTAAATTTTTTGGAATCATTAAATAAATCGAGAAATTGATTTGTTCCAAATTTCAAATTAATGTTCTTTTGAACTTCGAGTTCACTCATATTCACATGAGGATCAAGATGCAATAATGAATTCACTTTCTATAATATTTATTTTGATCTCAATTGGTTTTCCACCTTAAATAATGGAAATAATTTTTCATCAAAATTAAAATCAAAAAATATTATTGTAAATACATCTCGTATCATTGTTTCAAGATACTTTGTGATTAAATAAAACTCAAATCCAACATAAATCCCCAATATTCTTTGGGGTCCCATTTTTGTTCAATGTGGGGGTGTTACTGGCATATCTATAGCCAAAACTAATGTTCATGAATGTGAAGTATTTTGTTCATTGAAATAAGATATTTGTAAAGGGTAAAGTCCATGATATATTGATGGTCTTATTTGAATCAATGCTACTACATGAAAAATTTCACTTCCCTATGTTGAATTTCTAAAAACATTCATAAGAAGTGGTATTGTGATAAATTGTAATCCCTTTATAAATGATTTACCTATTCCATTTTGAGCATGAACATGAGATAAAATATGTTCAACACTTATTATGATCGATATACAATAATTATTAAAGACATGTGATGAATATTATCCAATATTATCAAGCCAAATATGCCTGATTGAATAATTTGGGAATTATTCCCTTGACCTTATTATTTGGCCAAGAATGTTCAAAAATGTCGGGTTGCGAGTTGATAGTAATCCCGCATGGGAATCTCTAGTTGACACATTATTCATGTTCAGAGAATATATAAATGGTCCACATTGTGTATGAATTGGACTATATATGTCACCATGAATCCTTCACAAAAACATAGGCTATTATGTCTTTATTTTCAATGGTAATGGAAATATAATCAATTTTCTTTGTGAACAAGAAATTCATGAAAAATCATTAGGTGTAAGAACCTTTTTTCAACAAATGGATGACCATGTGTACAATTAATTATTTTTACATCATTATTGATCTTGGATGACCCAAATGGCCATGAAATACAATAAAGGTATCGTGGTTAGTAAGCATATGGTTTAACATATTTGATTTGACTTTATATATATTAACATAATAAAATACAGTGGGAATTCTAGGCATTTTCTCTAAAATAAAATTGTTCTTACTATTAATACTTTTTGTATAGAGATATTTAGCACCACCTTCATTCATATTCTCGATGTTATATCCATTTTCATGGATACCTTTAAAACATAATAAATTTCAACAAGACTTTATAGAAAACAAAATATTATTTATTAAAATATGTGTACCTCTAGGAAGGAATATTTATTTCCCTTCTATATCCTTCGATTAATTTTTCACTATCAGTTAATGCAATTACATGAGTGCATCACATTTTATGTTTGATAAAAACATTTCTCATATTTGAAAATCATTTCAGGCCGATTTGCCTTTGTAACGTCTCTTATAAGATTTTGGCAACGACCATAAGCAGGAGATTGGCCAATGTGATTCCGAGGCAAGTATCTGAAGAACAGCATGGCTTCATACAGGAGAGGAGTATTTAGGGAGTGGTAGCTATTGCAAGTGAATTGGTTCACGACCTGAACAAACGGTCTGTGGGTTCTAATATAGTTTGGAAGGTGGATATTTGCAAAGCTTATGATAATCTAGAATGGAGTTTCATTCTGCGGGTGATGAGAGGTTTCGGCTTTCAGGAGTCTTTTTGTGATTTGTGCTTCAGGTGCTTTGCCTCACCATGGATTTCTATTTCACTACCTGGCAGGTGTTTCGGTATTTTTAACTCAGTGAGGGGGGTCCGGCAGGGAGACCCACTCTCGCCCCTTTTGTTTGTACTTGCTCAGGATGCCCTATCCAGAAACCTGAAGAAGGAATCAGCACAGGGGAGGCTGAAGCCGTTTCGTGGAAGAAGGAACTCCCTCAATGTATCACACCTCATGTTTGCGGATGTCATTTTAATATTCACGAACGGAGGGAGGAGATCTTTGAATATGCTCAAGGGAATTATGTAGGAGTATGGGGAACTTAGTGGAAAAGCTATCAACAGGTCGAAGAGTCATTTGTTCATTTCAAATAGGTGCTCGGACCTGAGGTGAAAACGTATTCAAGAAGCCATGGGTTGCGGACAGTGGCAACTTCCCATCGTGTATTTAGGAGTTCCTCTATCGTGCGGGAGGATTTTGAAGACTCACTTCAACGACATCGTGGACCGTATCCTGGGAAGGATTTTCAACTGGAAGAATAGATTACTCTCCTACGGGGGTAGGATCACCTTGATTAACAGTGTTATACTCTCGATCCCCATGCATTTTTTCGCTGTCATCAAACCGCTGAAGGGAACGGTGGAGAGGATTTTACGCATTCTCACGAGTTTTCTTTGGGATGCGAAAAGAGAGGGGAGATGCCACTGGGCTTCCTGGAAAAGGATGGCCCGCCCTGTGGAGGAGGGTGGGATTGGTCTTCGTGACATTAATGAAACGATCCAGGGTCTCCAAGCCAAACTCGCTTGGGAAGTGATAGTGGGAAAATCCCTCTGGGCCAAATTTTACAAAGCAAGGTATGGAGAACAAGGTGGTTGTAGCAGGTACCGTGCGACGACACTCTCTAGGTGCATTGTTTCTCACTTGGAGTTTTTTCATGGCCGCGCCAGATGGGTGATTGGGCGTGGGGATATCAGTTTCTGGGATGATGCATGGTTGGAAGAAAGGCTCGGCTATGAGGGATGTCCCTCTCCTTATATCTCTTTCAGGGAGGCATGCGAGAATTACGAGTTTATTCATGAAAATATTAACCCTTCACAGCTTCTATCCTTCAATAGTGTGGTTATGAGTGACGTGCCTGATAGGTGCTGTTTTTCCGTTTCTGGGTCGGGCCGGTTCAGCTTGAACGGCTTCAGGAGTATTGATCAGAGGACATCAACCAGGGAACCAGAACATGTTTTGACGTGGTGTAAGAAAATACCGACGAGAATGAACTTTCTGCTATGGCGAGTTCGAAATCGAGCGGTATCCACAGAGGAGAACATTAAGAAAAGAGGGGTCAGCATGGCTTCGCGTTGCTTCTGTTGTGAGAACCCAACGTCGGAAACAACGTTACACCTGTTCTTTCAGGGGCAGTGGGCAGTGTTCTTATGGTCTCAGTTCTCTCAATACAGAGTTCCTGAGGAGGAGGATCCTTCGGTACGTGATTATATTGTGGTATGGCTGTCGGGCTTGGGTAACAGGGTTGAGGAACGTTCAGCAGGTTTGATCATTTTGATTTCCATTTGTTGGACTCTTTGGGAAGCACGTAACCAGGTAAGACTGAGAGGAAAACGTTTGTTGCTGGCTTTACAGGTCCGCATGAAATTGCTCATAGTAGAGCTGGCCGGTATCTTTAAGAATGGAATGCATGCGGGTATTCTGGGGAATCTTGCAGAGGGACAGTGGGCCCAGGTATCACAACAAGGAAGATGGTTTCGGTGGCAGCCTCCAACTAGCGGATTAAAATTAAATGTGGATGGCTCGTGTTCGGGGGGGGGGGATTATGAGAGGTGGTGGCATCCTTCGGGATAGCTGGGGTTCCGTTCACATTGCTTTCCACGCCTATTTCAGACCGGGCACTTCGTTAGGTGCGGAGTTCAGAGCTCTCCTCTCAGGTATCATGTTATGCAGAAGAAGAGGTTTTCAAGTGGTGGAGTTTGAATCCGATTCAGAGATTCTAGTTCGGTCCCTTAAGGGAAAATGTGACGTGCCATGGAGCCTGCTGTATGTTTTTAGAAGATGCAAAGCGGAGACCAACCAGGGCAAGCTAATCCATCATAGTGTACGGGAAACCAACTTTTCGGTAGATGTGTTAGCTCGCGGGGGCAGGCCGGAGGAGACCTTGTTAGTGTTTGACAGTCTTAATTCCCTCCCGTGCGAGTGTGTTAACGTGATCCGAAAGGATTAACTTGGTCTCCACTATTTTCGCACCCCGTGATTTTTTCCCCTCGGGTTACTTTCTTACATAATAATAAAAAATAATTTTCAGTCAGTCAGTCATATTTGAAAATTATTTACATCATGGTGTTGTTAATGTGACAAATTTCTTCATCATGAGGATTAATCCCAACAAATTGATTCATAACACCATTTCTATTAATACAAAATAAATCTAAAAAATTGTAAATAAAATAAAAAGAAACAAAATAAGGTCTGAAATATTTTTAAAAAACATTACACCACCCAAAATACATCCCAATCAAGAGAATTTATATATTTTTTATAATATCAACACCTTCTAGGTTTAAAAAATAAATATATATGTCAAAATTCACAATATCATCATTATATTGTAAGGCTTGAGTAAGGTACTGAGTGTTTGATAATGGTAATTTGGGTTGGGTCTTAGATTGACCTTGTGATTTTGGACCCTGTAGATATTTCAAGGTTGTTGTTATAGGTTGAGGAACGAGTATTGAGAGATGTACTAGGCTCATGGTTTACTTTTTTTATGAAATGTTTTTTAAATGATATTTTGAAGAGGTATATATTATGTAGGTATTTCTGGGTTTGAATTATGGGTAATTTTTATTCTAGGTAATTTTAGGATGATTTTTTATTGTTTTAAAAAGTTACAGTAGATTTAAAGAAATTTGGTAATATCTTGTATGTAGGCGTAGTTTTATCTTATGTAAAATTCACCCTGTCCTTGTGAAAAAGTCATGCATAATGGTTCTAGAATATGAAAAAAGGTTAAGTACGGGACCCATTGTATATATAAATCTGTGTCTAAGGGGATATGTAAGAGTAAACTTCATATAAATAAAAGTAAACTCTTGATATGTTGGAGTAAATTATTCATATGTAAAAGTTATTCTGTGAAGGTTTAGATAAAATGGCTAAGTAATACATAAAATTAACATTGAAGTTACCTACTATGCGTAAGAGTAAGTATGTAGTAAAAGGGATATTTAAAAGTAACTTCTAGATATGTAAAGGTAAATCCATAATGTAAAATTTGGATAACTATCAAGTGACCCCTGAGATATGTAAGATTCATCTAGAGGTTGCATAAGGTTCACCTATGGTGGCTAGTGAAAAATGGTAAATTGTTGGGAGTACCTGGAAGTATCTAAGATTCATTTCTTAGTATGTAGGGATATTTCACTTTGGAAAATAGTAAAGTGTTGAATGTCCCTATGATACATAAGGGAATTTAGGTTCATCATATAAGAGTCATTTGGGTCACCCAATGATATGTAATGGTTATCAAAGTGGGATGCATAAGGGTCCCATACGTAAGTGTAAAGACCCGTAAATTTCAAGGAAATTTTTTTTTCATAATTTTCTTTGGAATTTTACAAGAACGCAGTTTCTGAAGGCACCTGATTCCGAGGCCCGGTGTGCCCGGAATCAATTTCCGAAGTTTGGCTCGGGTACGTTCAGTGAACGGACGAGCGGGTTTTTCTAACTTTTGAACCGGTGCCCGGAATCGAATTCTGAGGGCACCGATAAAATCGCAGCGCCGGTATTCTCTTAGAAACGCCTCTTCCGGAGTTGCGTTTTCTCGGATGTGGTTTTTAAATTTTGGGCTTAAAGTTATGAAATAAAATAATTTTGCGACAAATTTATTTTATTTCACTTAAGCCACTTGGAAGCCACTTGAAGCCACTTATTGACGGCTTGAACTGAGTTGAACTGGATAGGATGCTATCCAGAAATATCCTACCCCCTTGGTAGGATATTTGTGAGGTGGGGCCCGCACGAGCCCCGCCGTTTCATTCTGCTAAGAAATGCACCCGTGAAAACCCGTCTTAATGAAAGTCAACTGACGCGTTTCATAAAATCTTAACAGACCATTTAATTGGGCGGTTTATTTCATTAATTAAATGGGCTGTTTCTTTCGTTGAATTAATTCAACGAATTAATTCAATCGTTTCTTAACCTGTTTTTGTGTGTTGGCATATTAATAAAATAAGACCAACCAAAACCTTTTGGGGGATTACTCGTTGAGACAGAATCCTTGTTCCTTCTTCCTCCTTCGTGAAGAACGCGAAAAACGCGAAGAACACGAAGAACGCGAAGAACGCTGAACCCGGAAATCGACGACGCGACACCGTGATCCGCAATGCCGACAACGTTCTTCTGCGACGTCTCTTCCTCCGCGACGGATCTTCGATCGGCTGCTTGAGGTAAGAGTCTCAGACCTTCCTTTTTATCTCCTTCATGGTTCTTAACCAAAAACACGGATTTAATTAATTAAATTAAATCTGTTGCTTCATGGTGCGTTGAGTTCGCCGACTCAATGCCGGATTCCGCGACGACGCGTCGCCTCCGCACGACGACGCGATGATCCCTCTCTTCCGCGACGAGCTTTTCCGCGAAGAACGCCCGCGCGCGACGATCGACGAGGTAGGGATTTATTATGGGATTTACCCCTTTTTATTATTCCCGTCAATGATTCATTAAAGAAATTAAAGAACCGAATTGTGAACAATTTTAATCTTATTAAAATTTTTGTTTCCTGTGTGGAATAAAATTCTCCCGTTTGTTTATCTCTAACGCGGAGGGTGCGGGCCAAATGAACACGGCCCGACGACCCTCCGCCATTCTTCGTTTTGTGCGGATTTTACGAGCGACGATGGAACGTGCCGCAATGGATGTTTGACGATCCCGCAGTGAAGAACGAATCCCGGGAGGAGCAATGGAGCAGACGGGAAGAGAATCGGACCACCGGAACGATCCCGGTGGCCCGCGGAACTCGCCGGCGGCGCCGGGAGCCGGGAGCGGCGGCGCCGGCAGCCGGGAGCGGCGGCGCCCTGGCGCGCCGTCGGATAGGCCGCCGTGACTCAGCGTGGCGGCAGCGGCACTCGCGGCCGCGCGGGTCCGGTGCCATCAGACGTGGCTGAAGCCGTGTCCCGACTCAGCGCGGCCCCACGCGGGGGGCCGCGACACCACCAGGCCGCGGGGGCAGCGCCCCGCGTGCCTCGGCCGTTCGGCCGCTCAGCCGAACCGGGTCAGACTGGGTCGGGTCGACCCGGTTCGGCCGACTCCCGGGGGGGTCGGGCCGGGTCGGCCTGGGCCCGTACCCCCCGTCTTCGGACGGTCTTCATTCAAACGCCCGTAACATGAGATACGGACCTTCAAACGACTCACCGTCAGCGGCAACGCGATCCTTGGATCGAGCCGGTCGTTTCGGTATATCGCATTCAAGGTTTTGGAATACTTTGAGTTCGGCCGGGTTGGTTCGTACACGAAACCAACCGGGCCCTCGGAGCGGAAACGCTCATAACTTGAGCTACGGACGTCTGATTGATGTGCCGTCAGCTTTGTTGTTTTCCTCTAAGTGATACAGATCTTTTGGCATACTACGCCCAAGGTTTGGACGCAGGTGGAGTGTGGTCGGGTTGGTTTTGCCTTAAAAACCAACCGGGCCCCTAGGACGAAAATGCCAATAACTCTCAGACCGGGCGTCCGATTGACGCGCCGTCGGCGACGTTGAGTTCCTGTTGACGATACGGAACATTTGGATACATCAACTTCGGACTTTGTGTCAGTTGATGTATCAGCCTCTCGGCTCGTGGAGCGGACCCTCCCGAACGAGCTTGCTGTGTGTGGGAACCCTAGGCTGGCTGCGACTGCTACCTCGATAGCGATGACCGTGCAGAGATCCTTAGTGGACTGCGACGACGACCGTGCAGAGATCCTAAGTGGACTGCGACGACGACCGTGCAGAGATCCTCAGTGGACTGCGGCGACGACTGTGCAGAGATCCTTAGTGGACTGCGACGACAACAGTGCAGAGATCCTCAGTGGACTGCGATGATGAAGACGGCTGGTCTTGTATCCTATGTGGGTCCTAGCTGTGCTGGTCTTGTATCCTATGTGGGTCCCAGCATAGATGATTCAATACTGGTCTTGTATCCTATGTGTGTCCCAGTATAGTTGAATCAATGAAGACAGCTGGTCTTGTATCCTATGTGGGTCCTAGCTGTGCTGGTCTTGTATCCTATGTGGGTCCCAGCTTAGATGATTCAATACTGGTCTTGTATCCTATGTGGGTCCCAGTATAGTTGAATCAATGAAGACAGCTGTTCTTGTATCCTATGTGGGTCCTAGCTGTGCTGGTCTTGTATCCTATGTGGGTCCCAGCTTAGATGATTCAATACTGCTCTTGTATCTTATGTGGGTCCCAGTATAGTTGAATCAATGAAGACAGCTGGTCTTGTATCCTATGTGGGTCCTAGCTGTGCTGGTCTTGTATCCTATGTGGGTCCCAGCTTAGATGATTCAATACTGGTCTTGTATCCTATGTGGGTCCCAGTATAGTTGAATCAATGAAGACAGCTGGTCTTGTATCCTATGTGGATCCTAGCTGTGCTGGTCTTGTATCCTATGTCGGTCCCAGCTTAGATGATTCAATACTGGTCTTGTATCCTATGTGGGTTCCAGTATAGATGAATCGATGAAGAGTGCTGGTCTTGTATCCTATGTGGGTCCCAGCTTAGATGACTTTGTGCTGGTCTTGTATCCTATGTGGGTCCCAGCATAAATGAAACGATGAGGACGGCTGGTCTTGTATCCTATGTGGGTCCAAGCTTAGATGATTTAGTACCTATGTCCTATCATCTCTTTCACCCCTTTTTGATGATGTATCCTGTGTGAGCTGAATCTTCTGTTTACTCTCCTTTGTGGATTGCGTTGAGCTGTCCTGTGTGGATTTACAGTTTACTCTCCTTTGTGGATTGTGTGGTGCTATCCTGTGTGGGTATACGTTTTGCTTTCCTATGTGGACTGGGTTGTGCTTGGGCTCGGACGCTGGAGCCGAACGGGAATTGATGACTTAGGTATATGTATGGGCATATACCTATGCCGTGTCAGATGTTACTTCGTGATTGTATCTTTCCTTTGTGGATTATCCTACATGGATTTCGGGAGACCTTCGGGGGTCTCGGGGTCCCTACTGAGTATCTTATACTCACCCCTGCACGGGCTTTGCCCGCACTACGTTGTGTTGGTTGCAGACGACGGACAACGCTGATCGTGGTGGAGGCGTGCGGAGCAGGACGGTACTAGAGGTGGACCACTGGGCGGGACGTACTCGGAGCGGTCAGGTGGACCCGAGGAGTAGTGGAGGCTATCTGTAACCACCCTTCAGGTAGGATTTCTAGAGGACGGCTCGACGCTACAGTTTTCCCTTTCAGTTGCTGTTTTTCCTTTTAGTTGTACTTTACTGTTGGGCTTGTATTTCCGGCCCCTTTTACTTTCATCACAGCTTGTACAGTTTTTACTTAGTGTTTACTTTTCCGCTTGCTTACTCTGTGGTTCTTGTTTACTTTTCAAAGGCAATGCCTTCCCTTTTTGTTGGGATTTACGCCTTGGTGCTAGTCGCCAGCCCCTGGCCTATGGAAGGCGGGCTTGGGGTAGTCACAGCACGGGCCCCGAGGGCGGGTCGTGATAGTAAGGTTCAATAATTTCCTAGTGTTTTTTAAAATATAATTATAATGAATTTTTCTAGATTTTTCATTAATAATTAAAATGAAATATTTAATGAGTAAATTCATTATAAAATGGAAATAGGGAAATTTCATGAATTATACAACATTTGTTCCCTAGTTCTCGACTCTCTCTATCTCTCTCATTCTTCCTTGATTCTTTCCAGTTCTTCATGCTAGTTATTTAAGGGAGTAGTTATTTGTAAGATTAGTTACCCTAGAGAGTTTAATACTAATTTTTCTTATTTTATCTCTATTTTATGTTCATGGCTCCAAACAATTGGGATTCATCAGATTTTGAAATTTCTTCTGGGTGAAGCCGAATCAACCAAAGTTCTTCAATGAATGTAGTCCTAAATACTCCAGGTAGGTTTCGCCTAGGTAATTTTTGTGTTATGTGATGTGTAATAAATTAGAATGGGTACGGTTGTATATATATGACTGAGAACAGAACTACTTGGGGTTTTCGTTATTCTGAAGAGATACTCAAGAGTAGTCTCATGTAGGAAAATGTGGGTTAATCCTATTATGGATTGGCTATGTGGTTTTAGGTTTAAATGGAAATGATGTTCTGCGTTGTAAAGAGGTGATTCAAGAGATGTGATGGTTGATGTGGTTCCTTGGTAACGTGATGGGTGTAACACCTATTATTTTGGATGATGTTCATCATTGATAATTTGGTGATGAGGTTTGCAAGTATGACACAGATGATGATTACCATTAGTGTAGGTGATGAAGGAGGTAGACACTCATTGTAGGGGTAAATTTCAGTGGGATCATGTGCACATAGGATAGGTCTCATGGAATGGTTTATTCCACTCATTATGGGTGACACCCTTGGTATATTTAGCAATATACGAGTGATGGTGTTGACGAATGGTATGGAGGAGAGGTGAATCATAGTTGAATAAATTTGGAGGTGTGAGACCATCAGTTGGGAGTAAGATTCTTGTTGTGTGTATGAGATATGATATGGTTGATAAGATAAATTTATTAAAGGCCATGTGTCATAGTTACTTGGGTTACATAGGGTCATTGATCTAATAGTTTGAAAAAAGGTTTGGAATACCATGGGCCTTGTAAAAGAGTTTTTGGAAGTGTCTTTATGGTATCATGGTTGGATGGGAACATTTATGTAATATGATATGGGATTGGTTGGAAGGTTGAGATAACTTCCAATATGATAGACTATGGATGTATCATTTCACTCTAGTATTGGTCGAGGCTAGAAAAGTCTCACATAAGGATAGTCAAGCTCAAGTGTAGCAAGTTGTTTAATGTGTTTTGGTTGATTTTTATTGCTATTTTCATACAATAATATATGTAAAGATATTAGTTAGGTATGTCATTAGTGGTAGACTACTGAGTTCAAACTCACATCCTACATGTGACCTCTAGGAAGCATGAAAACTTTATGTCTCATAGTACATGTAAAGGTGAAATTTCAATATTTGGAACCTAGTGAAGATGAGAGTGCAGATGGTGCATTAGCCAGATGGTATGGTTGTACAGACGGTTCAGGTAGTTCCTTAGTGTTAGGATAGTGGTTAATTTTGGTTCATTCATGTATGTACACATGTGATCGGACTACAGGCGATCCTATTGATTTTTTATTTATTTTAATGGAATTTTTAGTTGTTTATATGGATTATCACAGTATTTTTGTTGATTTTTTTCATTCTGTTATTTAAATATTTTCACATTATTATTGTATTATTAATAATATTTATCTTCAGAGGGTATAGTCTTCCCACAATCATCTCTTGGATTCTAACTGCTAGCCAGCAGCCTTTGGTATACATGTAATTGCAGCTAAGTTCAATTGGCACTCTAATTCAATGACAATAGAGTGAACAATGTTGAGATTTTAAAAAGAGGTATCAAGGAAAGTTTGTCACTAAAAGGTTTTTTTTGTGGGCACTCTTAAATTATGTTCATTTTGAGGTTATTTAGGTGAACCAGAGTGGTTGACCAAGATTGTCTCTCAAAGAACGAAGTAATTTAAAAAATTATTAAGTGATTTTTAAAAATAAAATAAAAGGGAAGAAAAAAATACATAAAAGGATGGTGGTTTTCCATTTATAAATCTAGAATAATTATGCTGGAAGAATATTGTATTTTTTTGTTTTGTAAATGTGACTGAGAGAACGCAATGAGAAGATGTTTTTTTTGAAAATATTCTTAAAAGGAAAAATAGATTTAAATTTACCACTTCACTTACTTATTAATTATTATCATTTAAATTAACATCCAGTTATTTATGATCCCTTAATTTATTAACCCTCTAACCTTACGATAATTAAATTTACCACAAAGATGAAAAGTGTTAAACCCTAGGCTTGCTTCAGAACATGCAATCACTACACCCTGTTTTGATTGTCATTATAAGGATAAATTATGGTCAATGGTAAATTAAAGAATAAATACATTCTATAAATAAGTATTAATTGAGTATAGGTATTATATTTTATCTCTACAAATTTATCCTTTGTGGTTTTGTTTTATCGATTAAGTTGGCGCTCTCACAATTTACACAAATCTCGACCTTACGTGTTTTTGTGTTTATTTTTCTATTTCTTACTTATTTTCTTCTAATATAAGAACTCAATTAATGGATCATATTATTTGAATTAATGTATCTAATTTATTCAAAATAAATAAATGGACAAGGTAATAGGTAGATCAATTACTAAGAAAACTAATCTTTTATGGGTGGTGTAGTCATTGTAGAAACGAATTGAATTCGCAAAGGTTTTGGAAGGGTATTACCCAATATCGTTTCTACTCTTGATTTCCATCCCAAATAGGATGATTATAAAATAAGATAATTGAATATAATATATTAATTAGAATATAAAAAAATAAGTGTATTACAAGAACAAAAACATTCCAATAAAGAAGAGGAAAAGAAAACCACCTTGAAGGAGATACTAACTTGATAGCTTCCCTTATCCAATTGTGAACTAAAATGGTACAGAACCACATCTCCTTTTCAAAAAATCTTTTAATTAA
This sequence comes from Viscum album, assembly GCA_963277665.1. NCBI lineage: Eukaryota > Viridiplantae > Streptophyta > Magnoliopsida > Santalales > Viscaceae > Viscum > Viscum album. The sequence goes on from OY728167.1 coordinate 626,930,508, forward strand.
CTTACAAACCCCTCCAGATTAGAAAAACAAAAATTTATAGAGTTTAGGGGATTCTAGGTTTTATGATATTTCAAGTATGGATGGGGAAATTCGGCCGAATAATTTAATCCAAATTGTACCACTTCTTTGACTACCAAAACATGTGAAACAACTGTCCTTAAAGAATGATTTTTTTCTTCTAAATTGTTCCTAGAGATTTATTCTAAATTTTGGCCCAATACAATAATTTATGAAAATGTAATGGCCCAAATACTGAAGTGGAGTCCAATATGGAAAGTCTAGTCCAACATTGAATTCATTTCATATGTACTCCAATAAAATGCACGATTTAGCTTCGATGTACTGAATAAAAGCTACATACCATTAATTCAGGAATTCAGTTACAAATTTTTATGTTTATATAAAACACATAAAAACATTTATATCCTAAATACTAAAGTGACCTTTAAAAGGGAAAACAGTAATTTTCATCAAATTTTCAAATGAATGGTCGAATCCCAAATATTATATAAATAAACAAAAATGTCATAAAATTATGTAATTTGTATCAATAAAATATTGAATAAATTTTGGTATTATCAGTTACAAATTTTTTTTATTTGGGATGTGGTAGATGGATAATTATGAAAATCATTACAATACATTTGGAAAAGGAACTTGGGATGGATTTCATGCATTGAGCCTGTCTAGCACAAGTACAGGTTGAAGTCCACGTTACTAGGTAAATTGGTATTTTTAGGGTTTTTCAGTTACAATAGATTTATTTAATTTGGTTAAGGGGTTTTTTGATTTCATTAATTTATATTTTTAACTCTTAGCACTTACAGGCAAGTGTTAGTACCCATACATCATTTTAAATTCCTAGTGAATTCATGGAATGTTTGTTCATGCTTGTGATTTCTATTTTGGTTCTGGAATTTGAAGGTTTAGTTTGCTTAAATTGTCCAAAAATAGCTAAACGGTGTTTCTTGTATAGTATCTTGGTGTAATTATACTATGCTAACCCAATATGGGTAGTGATTGTAGAAATGAAAATGGGATTAGTTGTTTAAAATGTCAACAAATTATATGGTGTTACCCATATTGTTTCTTGGTAGAATTATACACAATTAGAACGAGGAGGTGACTCTTGGTGTGAAAAGTAGATAGATATTTCAGGTGTATGATGTGTGTGGTACCTAACCCTAATATGGGTTGGTGGGGCTGTGAATCTGAATGGTATGTCCATGGGAATGGTTGGGAAGTTTAAGGTCTAGTGGGTTGTGCTGGTTATTGCAAATTTCATTATTTTCAATATCTACAATTTTATATATTTCATGATCATGATATATTTATTTTTAATGAGATCTCACCTAGATGACCACTGATGGATTATCGATAGGGTGGATATTATGTGTCACTAAGGCAAGCTCCAAATTAGGCCCCTAATGGTGGAGTGAGGATGGGACATAGATGGGGATCCCAGAGCAGGCAGGTCAGCTAGATTTGGTAGAAGAGCTAGGGTAGTGGTTGGATGATCAATTTAGGGTTGTCCTAATATAGGTTATACAGATTATTGACCAAGGAGCTTATGGAGCTGAGTTATCCATGGAATACATGACAGGAGGGTTCCAGTCAAAACATCCTCCTTTGTTTCTAAGAGAGGGTGTGCCCCAATCTATAGAGTGATGGATTGAGTCTTAATAGAAGATATTTGATTATATCAATAAAACACCAAGGAAAAGGGTGATGTTGATCATGCATATTATCAAGGGACCATCTAAATACTAGTGGGATGTACAAGGGAAAACATGTCGACACATGGGGATGGAGTGGAAGGACATTGAGGTGATAAACTGTAAGAATTTATTTCCCAATACATTGAGGGTGGAGAGATCCTAGGAGTTCATATACCAGGTGAATTAATATACTTTGGTTATGGATTATATCGGGAGGTTAAAAAATTGTCTATGGTTTTCATTAATTCTAGTGAGAGATGAGATAGACATGGTGTAGTGATTTGAGAATAGGTTATGATATGTTATTAATTTTTTGGAAAAAATGTTCAATTTAACCTCGTTTTTAAGGTGCTGAACGAGATGCAGATAGAGGAGTGAAACCTGTTAGATGAGAGTATAACAAGACAGACAATAGTTTTATGTGAGGCTGGTAGTGGGTCTCCAGGTAGTTGAAAGTGGGGACGTGAGGAAACCAAACAGGGTTGTCTGTGTAGAGGTTCGATGATGCCACCGTGGAGTGAATCATCCGTGACATGTTTTTAGTGTGGGAAGACATGAATTGTTCAAGACTGGTGTGATTGACCTCTAAAGGAGGGTCGGTCATGCATTCAAATGGTACATCTAGGGAGGTCTTGTTTGAGAATATCATACACAACTAGGAGTCATGGGTCCAGATAAACCTATTCATCTCAAGTAAGACTAGAAGTGGTACTGGGAGTTTGTAGCCAAGATTCATATGCACTCATGAATTATAGAGGTGGATGGGGATACACAACATTGGGGAAAATGGCTGATAATGTGTGTGACTATACAGATAGGATAGACATCAGGCAGTTGGGCTTTGGGTCAACTTGACATGTTTGAGATAACACAATCAAACTGGTTGAGGATCTATTAAAAGTTAGAGGTGAATTGTGAGTGTGTTTATTATGGTTTTTTATAATGGATACCAGTGAATTTGGTTCGTATATCATAAATAGATTAAACATGTACTAGTTAATATATGAAAATCATATCTGATGTGTAATGATTATGAGATGCATTGGTATCAAGTATGAAAATCAGCATTAGGGATGATGTAGGAAGAAAATGGGCATTTATATGATGCAGTATGATGGTAATTGATGAAGTTTGTCTATTTGTGGATGATCAGTGCATGGGGTATTTAGAATCATAGATGCATGTGACAACATCTTTATAATGATTAGTTGGTCGATAGGTGATCAGGTAAGTGATTCTGATAGTGGGGATTTCTCACATAAGGTATAAACATGTTTGAGTTGGGTAGTCTCAATGAATAAGAAGAGACATATGAATTTAACACTGTCTTGATATTTAAGAATCATGTGATTGAGATTATTAGGTTTTGGTAAGGGTTAGTGATGATGTGGTAGAGATATCATGGGAAAAAATATCATATAATAGGGATGTTGTATTGTCTAGAGTGTATGTGAATGGTAATTCGAGTCAGATCATAGATCAAATTATGATTTTTAACCTCGTAGAGGTTTCTGGGATGTCAATATCGATTGGGGAATTTGTCTCTGGAGATCTCATGAGCTTGAGGTTTAATTTTTTTTTATAAAATGTTATTGAAATGATAATTATAAGATGTATATTGATTTTAGGTGTTTTGGGGCATGAATTTGGGGTAATTTTTATTCTAGGTGATTTTAGGATGATTTTTTCATTGTTTTAAATGTTGTAGAAGAATTCTCAAAATTTGGTAAACTCTGGTATGGAAGGGTATTTTTATGATACATAAATTTACCCTATCCTAATGGAAATGTCATGTATAATGGTCTTAGGGTAGGAAAAAATTCTATGTAGAGGATCATATGTAAACATAAAAGTAGATTTGGTTCTATGGGAATATGTAAGAGTAAAATCCATATGCGAAAAAGTAAACTCTTAATGCATAAGTGTTAATGTTTCTTATATAAAATAAAATCCATGAAGAGTTAGGGGAAATTGATAAGTAATACATAAGAGTAACTTTAAAGTTACCATGTATATGTAAGAGTAATTCATCCATAAAGGGTATATGTATATGTTACTTTTGGATATGTAAAGGTCATCCTAAAATTTTAAATTTAGCTTTGTGTTGAGTTACCCTAAGATACAAAAGAGTCATCTACATGATTCCTAAGGGTTACCTTTGTTGGGAAGTGAAAAATGGTAAAGTGTTGGTAGTAACCTATAGTACGTAAGATCAATTTCGTGGTACATAAGGGTATTTCCCTTTGTAAAATGATAAAGTGATGGAAGGTCAAGTGATACATAAGGTTCTTCAGGGTTAATATGTAAGAGTTGTTTGGGGAACCCTGTGATACATAAGGGTTGGCAAGGGTGTGATTCATAAAGGTCCCATGCGTAAGGGTGGATAATATCCTATTACTGTTAAAATTTAATTACGAATTTTTTTATCCAGTTTTTCATGAAAAATGAAATATTAAATGGGGAATTTGATTATCAAAGGGGAATATGACCATTTTGAATATTTTACAAAAACATTTCCACAGTTATTGACCCTCTCATTATTCATTTCTTCTTGATATTTCTTCAATGATTGTTTAAATTTATTCATTCTAGTTGTTGTAGGGAGTAACAACTGGTAATTTTAGCTACCCCAGAGTGTTTAATAATGGTTTTCATTTTTTATCTCTATTTTCTATTGATGGTTCCCAAAAATAAGTATTTTTCTATATTTTAAGATTTATTTTTGTTGAAATTATATTAGTTATTGATCTTCAATGAGTGGAGTCTTAAATAATCCTTTTATCTGGTGACTAGATAATTCTTGTGTTATATGTGTGTTATACGATTTTTATTAAATTGGAATGAGTAGGGTTGTATATGTGCGATCAAGAATAAAATAACTTGTGGTTTTTTGTTGTTCCAAAGAGATAACTGGGGGTTTTATCATGTGGTAAATGATGGGTTAATCCCATAATGTCTTTGATAAATGTTTTAAAGGATTTTGTGAAATGATATCATGTGTTTTAAAGAGTTTATTCATGATATGTTATGGTTGATTTGGTTCTATGGAAAGATGATGTATGTAGCTCGTGCGACTATGGGTGATGTTGATCATTGGGAATGGGGAGATGAGGTTTTCTGGTATGATGCAGATGGTGTTGTCCATTATTATGGGTGGTGATGGAGATTCATCAGAGATGTGGCCTAGGTTGTTGGTTATTGTCACACACCATTGCAGATGAGTCTATTAAGGTCATGTGCAGATAGGATAGGGCCATGAGGTGGCTTAGTCCACTCATTATGGTTGGCTCCCACTGTAGATTGAGTGGAATCAGAGTGATGGTGTTGACCATATATATCGAGGAGGGGTCCATCGTAGTTTTCCATAGATGGTGGTGTGAGGCCACAAAATGGGAGTAATATTATCGATATTTATGTGAGATAAGTTCAGGATGATGGGCCAAATTTAGTAAAGGATGAGTGTCAGTGTGCCTTGGGTTTCATAGGGTCATTGAGATGGTGGTTGAAAAAAAGATTTGGAAGACATTGGGTCTTGTGATATGGTTTGTGAATGCATCATCGGGGCATTGTGGTTGAATGGGAACAATAATGACATGTGATGTGGGATTGGTTATAAGGTCAAGCACACATCCTTTAGGAAAGTCTATTGATGTATCATTCCACTCAGGCATTGGATGAGGTTGGTAAAGGCTCCCTTGAGGCTGGTAGAGCTTGATTGGATCAGGTTGTGTAATGTGTCTTGGTTGTTGTTTATTACTATTTTATACATTGGTAAACATATATATATTAGTTAGGAACGTCATTGATGGTTTCCTACCAATTTCATACTCACACTTTGCATGGACCCTCCAGGATGCATGTAGACATTATGATTCTTGGTACAGATAAGGGTGATGATTCGGTGTATGGAACCTAGTGGAGATGGGAGTACATATGGTGCATGATCTGAATGGCATGGTTATGCAGATGGGTCAGTCAGTTCCTCAATGTTGAGATCATGGTCTATTTTTATTACTTCACACATGTACATATGTGATCAACCTATGGGTGACCCTATTGATTATTGTATTATTGATATGACATTGCAGGTGTTTATATGGCTTATCGTATGTGTGTTTTGAGTTGTTGATTCCCATTATTTAATACTGCCTCCAATGTTTTTGTGTTATTAGTATTATTTATATTTAGAGGGAATAATCTCTCCATTACCATCTCTTGAATCATTACAGTAAGGTGGATTCCTTTGGTGCACGAGGAGGCATGTCAAAGACCAAGTGGTGCTCTGATATGGTTATTGCAGAGCGATCCTGGTCCACAAAGTTTTCTTTATCACTCTTCTCCCATCCATTTGATTTTAGTTGATAAACATCAATAAAATTCATTGGTGTATGATTGGTATGCTACCAGTGCCCCTTCATACCACACTGAAAGCATTCTCTTTCATCATTCTTCATTTTCTTTGGTTGTGGTTGTTCATTATTTGGACGCTTTTGGTGGCTCTCTTTCCTCTTCTCATTGGAGTTTAACCACCTTGAACAGATGATTTACCTTAACCTCAATTATGTTGATTATTTCCATTACCCTGATTACAAGTATCCACATTCACTTTGAGGACTTGAGTTGTATCAATGGGTCGAGACTCATGATTCTTCATCAGGAGTTCATTGAATTTATATACAAGAAGGCATGAGAGTGTTTCAAAATATTTTTTCAATACTTTCTCATGATATTATTGTTGTAGATTTATGTCTGAGACATGGAAAGTAGAAAAATTATTTTCCATTATATCTGTGTCAGTGATATTTTCTTTGTATAATTTTAATTAAGATATTATTTTATACATTAAAAATATATATTCACTTACCAATTTAAAATCATGAAATCATAGATGATTCCACTCGTATCTTGCTTATGGTAAAACTATCAGTGGAAGGTGATCATATCAATTCTTTAGGTTTTTTCATAACATCATAATATTCTTCATCATTGGATACTCATTATTCAAATCTTCGTCTAGGTAATGGAGGAGAAATATTAGGGCTCAGACATGGTCTTGAGTGAAATCTTGATTTTCAGTTTTGATTGCACCATACATGCCATTTGTGCTGAGATGCATCTCGACATCCAGAATCCATGACAAATAAATCATTCTAAAAATTACATGTTATATAAAGTCAAGATTCACAATATTCACCATGTAAAAATTGACATGGAACTTATTACTAACCTCATCAAATGAATTAAACTTCTCTTGATAATGTGTTATGAAATAGATGAAACACCAATTGAAACTATAAGAAGCTTCAAAATCTGAAAAACAAAAAAAATCCTTGTTGAAACCAAACATTGAAAAAATGTGTCATCGAATATTCAAGATGATAATGGTGAATAAAAATGATAATACAAAAAAGAGTTAGACATGAAGTAGAGAGCCTAACTATATAGGGCTAACAAGTCTACATTCCATTAACATTTCTTCATATATAAATAGTGCACGAGGTTATAGTAAATGGTGATGATAAATCCTTATCTCGCATATCTAATTCAGTGGTTGGAATACTAAATGTTAAAGAATATGGAATGTTATTCATGTGGAGAGTTCTGTTGGGAAATGTAGAGTCATTTTTATTGTTGTCGTCGTCGTCATCATCATGAATTTCACATATAACATTTGACAAAAAACTATGTTTATCGGATAAAAATAGGATGTTAAAAAAACTCAACTCAATTGGGTAAGAAAATATAAACTTGCCCCGCCCCGCCCCACCCAACCCAATAGATATTGTCCAAGTGGGAAATGGAGATATGTTGACCATGTTTTTACTTCGTAAAATATTTTAGGGGTGGAACAATATTGCATTGTATTTCCTTACAAAGCCTTAAAAAATAATTATATTTTTATTTTTTCATTATTTAATGATAATTGCTACATGATTAATAAATGTTAATATAATTTGATAATAAAAATATATGAAAAACATAAAATTTGAGGGAAACTCGGTGTGTTTTTATTTTACCATTATTATATTAAAAATTTATTATTATTATACTATTAATCTTAAACTTATTTTTTGTTCAAAACATATATTAATTGTTTTTGGAACTTTCTAAAAATATATTTTTATATATTTAATTATTTAATAGTTTTATTGTTAAAAAATATTTATATATCACGTGTTTTAATTGTATTTTAATTATAAAAAATAAACGTAACATTTTTCATTCTAAATCTCAATAATCATGCATCATATATTATGCATTATTTTATTAATAGCCTTACATATACAAATCATATATGAAGTATTTTGATTTTAGATTATTATTATTATTATCTACATTTTTAAAGTATTGTATTATTTTCTACTATCAAATTAGTGATAAATATAATGGTCAATTATAATAGTTGTTATTTTTTTGAATTAATTGAATTAAATTTTTGTATAATTATTAGTGGATAATTCTAACAAGCGAGCCTACACTTTCCCTAAAAAATAAATGTGTGCAATCTAGGGTTCATCGTGATCTATGGTAGCCGAATACCAGATCTCTCATCTAGAGGACCCTCTCATGGGCTACTCCGCGCTCAGCCTATTCCATCAAACCTTCCAGGGGCTTGATGGGGACTCCAAATCTCACATCTCTGGATGACATTTTTTTCCTCCACCCCTTCCTCAACTACATTGTCCATTCGGGATGTTTGATCTGATGCCCGAGTTCAAACTGCATTTTTTTCTTTAGGACCCGCGATTGTATTTAGACTATTTCAAGCATCAGATATGCTTATTTGATTTTGTAACTATTTATACATAATCACTACAAATTACAAGTACCAATTTACATGTGAATATGATGAATTATTTTCTTTGACCTTGTTAAAATTAACTCCAAAAAATTCTCAACCATGTTTTCATTATCTCCTTCCCCATTTATCACTTTCACCTATGTGGGTTCTTAGAAGCTAAAAAATAAATACATGTACAAACTCGTACTACTCAAATGGATGTTGATGAGAAAAAAAACATTCGGGATCTCTTTTTTGGTTATCATTTTTATATACATCTTTTTTTTTGTTTTTATATTTTTTGTTATTATATATTATTGCATGATATTCTTTTTAAATTTTTCCAAAAAAAATTTGTAATTTCTATAAATTTTTTGATCTAGGAATTCAGAAATCTATATGCATCTCTATCCCTTAATGGATTCCAATGAAGTGAAATTTGGCCTCACTAATGATCGCCTTGAACCAAACATTCCACCTATAGTTGTTCACAATTTTCAACATGAACCAAATTACATTATAGCTACAGCACAGGAAGCAGAATCTTCTAGTGAGACATCATTTGTAACATAATTTCAATTTACTATATGATTGAGGGTTTAGTTTGGATTATTTTCTTTTTTCATGAATGTAAATTTTAATAACATTTCTGCATTTATGCTTAATTATTAGTGGACACAATTTTTTTATTTTTTTTCTATGGATTCAGTAATTGACAAAGAGCAAAGAGTCAATGGCCTTTTGGATGACATAATGTCTGTAAATTATGAACCTTTCAACCATGATGATGTGGTAAATCTCTTGTTGGAGTGCTTCTAGACAAACCAGTTAGAAGTGGGGAAAATTCACCTCACTGAATTTATGGAATTTCAAATAAGCGATTTACCAGGTTTAGGTAGAAACCTTCAGAAGCCCAATGATAGCTGACATAGAAACTAAATACAAAGTTGTAGACAACAAAAAACCTAAAAAGTATCAGCGTGAAAATTTTTCGGAACTCCTCCTAGGGTCACTTATATCACTTACATGTCCTTTGAGTTTTATAAATTCATTATGTAAACATATTTTGGGCTCAAGTATCTCATCTCATCAAATCAGAATTGCCAGTAGACCTGACATTGTTGATTCCAAGAATGACTTCAAAGTTAGAAATCTGAAGGATGTTGCTATGAATAATAATTCAATCATCCTTGAAGCTGATTCCATTGTTCAATTGATCAAACATTCTAATGTAATCTATGTACCATCACATAACCATGAAAATGTTGTTAGTTAATGCACCACTAAAAAATTTGTTGCTAAATTACATCTGTGTTTTTTTTCTTCCTTCGGAATACATGATTATGATTGTTGAACCACCGACCAAAGTTACTCTTATTTTCATTTCGAAAAACCTAGTCTTGAGGTTTTCCATAAGAATTATCGAGGGCAGCACAATCTGGTTCCATGATTGGGGAGCTTAATATAGAGAATTTGTACAGTAGTTAGAGTCTAATATTCCATTTTTTTCAGATTCTTTTCTCTTTTTACTATTAGTTTTTCCCCTCATTTCTCCATCTTCTTAATTTCTTCTATAGGTGAACCCATTCCAATTGATGATAGAGAACATGAACCTCAAGTCATTGATTGAAAACCACAACTCAATGTTGGACACTACATTTCATATCACATTCTTTTCATTATAAAATTACAAGTGGTGTTTTCTGATTTGATCATGTCCATTGATTGAATCATGTTGTTCTATTCTAAGCAATCTTCATTGCAAACATTGAATGGAAAAACAAATTCTAGTCCACCTTAAAGAAGAAGGAAAGACCCTCCTGGGAGGCAAAGCATTGCAGGAGAGTACAATGCCAATTTGTAAGATTGTTCACAGGAGTCATGAAAAATGCTCATATTTTATTGTTACTAGGAGATGGTATATCATGGAAATCTAGGGTTAGATGAAGCATGAGAATCTGATCAAGGACTTTGAAGTTTTTGAAGAGAGAAAGGTTTTTATATGGGCACGTTCATTGCTGTAAGTGTTACTTTTGTTGTTAATAGTATGTAAATGATACATTGTTGTTCAAGGTTGGGTGGGTGTGTTTGCAGGCATAGCGAAAGTTATTGGGTGAAAGATCCCCTTGATAGAAACCAATGAAACTAGATTTATACTATAACAATTACAGTAGCATACCAGGAATTACAGCCTTAGAGTGGGGGAAGAGAGAGGGAAAATAGTAAACAGAGTGTCCACGAGAGGCCCCCTGGCTCACTCTACCATGCCCCAAGACAAAAGAATTTCACCCTAATTTCCCAGCTCAAAAATAGTCCCCCAATACCTATCTCCCCAACCCCTTTTATTACCCAAGTGGTTACAACTGACTGGACCCCAGCTTCCCCCCATGATCCCACCTCTCCCTTTAGTTACATTCTGTTTCAGCTCCAGGTGGAGTTTGTTTCAGCCCAGGGGATCTCTCAACATAATTTGTTACTACCATGTGGTCACCAGTGTGGCGCTCAGTGGGATCCCTCTCTACCACGACCCTCTTCTTTCACGAATAAACTTTCCACACCCCATCCTTACACCCAGCTCTAACACTCGCCGCTCCTTGTAGATCCACCTTGTCCTCAAGACAGAATAATGTAAATTATTTTCGAATGGTAAAATCGTCCTCCCATGTAGCATCCTCTTTCGGATGACGTGCACAATGGATAAGGAATTGTGGCTGGGCAATGTGATTCTGGAGGTGAAAATGGTGGGTAAGAACAGCATGGGGTTTTGGAGTATACGAATTTTCCACCTCGAGGCCCGGTAGTAAAGTAGGGAGGACCTAGGAATTTCGCACCACCAGCTTTAATTGTGACACATGAAATATGGGATGAACTTTAGCTGAGGGAGAAAGATCGAGATGGTACGTAATCGGCCCCACTTGGCCAAGAATGGTAAAAGGGCCATAAAATCAGGCTTCCAAATTCTGGTGGATCTGATGGATGATAGTCTGCTGATGATGAGGCAAAATCCATAAATACACCGGATCATCCACCAGAAAAGAAATTTGGTGACAGTTCTAGTCCACTCGGAACTTCATATAGTCCTAAGATAGAGATAAATGTTGATGAAGCTGAAGTAAAGCTTCATTGTGAACTTCAATAGTCATGCCTACTACAATTACCCAGACATCAGTAGGTAGAAAACTCAAAATAGAAGGAGGTGAGTGAACATAAATTTCCTCAAATGGAGTAGAATATATTGAGGCATGCTAGGTATTGTTGTAACTCCACTCTACCCACAGAATCAAGAAAGACCACATCCGAGGCTGGTCCACTACAAAGCAGTGCAAGTAGCTCTCAAGGCAATGGTTTACCACTTCTGTTTGACCATCATTCTATGGGTGGTAGGCTGAGCTGAACTTGATGGACCTACCATGCAGGTGAAACAATTTTGTCCCGAAATTGTACAGAAAAATGGGGTCCTGATCACACACGATGGAAGCTAGTGCGCAATGTATTAGAACAATTTCTAGGGGAAAAAGTTCAGCGAACGTCCGAGCAGTGTAAGGATGCTTGAGGAGCATGAAGTGAGAATATTTTGTATGTCGGTCAACCACCACCAATATGACTTCATACCCCTTGTATTTGGGCATCCCCATAATAAAATCCATTGAAATTTTTGTCCACATAGTGGTGGGAATGTCCATGGGTTGTAGGAGTCTCGCAGGTGCTAGGGTAGAATACTTATAGTGCTGGAAGATCATACACTTTCGGACAAATTCCATTACAGCCTTTCTCATTTCGACCCAATATAGTTTGGCTGCAAGATTCTTATAATTTCTTTAGAAACCTGAGTAGCCTCCTTGAGGGGAGGCATTAAACTATGTTTGGAGCTTCGTTACCCATCGGGACGAGGTAGGGATAGCCAGTCAATTCTAGTAATACAGAACGCCCTAGGCCAGTGTGAAGACTATGTAGATATAATGACCCTCCTATAATGCATGGAGCACCCTACCAAGATAGGGATCTAAAGACACGCCATCAGTCTGAGTCTGACCCTCTTTCCAGATGGACTGGGACTGCAGCAGCTGAAGCTAGGAGAGAGGCTCCACCCGTCGGGACAAAGCGTCTGCAGCAGAATTCTCCCGGCCCGGTTTATACTTGATCTCAAACTGATAACCCAACAACTTGGCGATAAAATTTGATAGATCAATAGTGGTAATTCACAGCTGTAGTATAAATTGAAGACTCTGGTGATCTGAAAAAAAAAACTATGAAGGTCTGACCCAAAAAATATAGATGACAATGCTAGATGGCCAGAACGAGGGGTATGATCCCCTTTTCATATACTGATTTGGTGAGGTTCTAGTCTAAAAGAGACCTTCTAAAGTATGCTACTTGTCATCTTCCCTACATAAGGACAAGTCCCACACCATGGCCATAAGCATCGCATTCGAGCTCAAAATCTTGAGAGAAATCTGTTCGAGCCAGGACTGGTGCCTCCATCATTAATTTCATAAAATGAAAGAAAGCTTCTTGAGTTTCGACAGTCCACTAGAACCCATATTTTAGGGTTAATTCTGTAAGAGTTCGGGCTACCTTTCCATACCCACAAATGAATTTTTGATAATATCTGGTGAGACCAAGGAAGCCACGGACACCAGTAACGCTTTTTGGAGGAGGCTAGTCTAACATGACCTATATTTTACTGGGATCCATTGCCACACCTGAAGCCAAAATTAGGTGTCCCAAATACTCCACCTCCTACTGGCCAAAAAGGAATTTTTTCTATTAGAAAATAATTGTTTATCATGTAGATGACGAAGCCCAACTTCCACATGATGCAAATGATTAGACTAATCCCTACTGTACAGAAAAATATCATCAATAAATATTAGAACAAACTGACAGAGCGAAGAATTAAATAAATCCTTCAAAACAGCTTGGAATGTGTAGGAGGAGTTAGTGAGGCCAAAGGGCATCACTAATTATTCATAGTGGCCACTGTGTGTCCAAAACATTTTCTTATCCTCATCGGACTCCTGTATTTGAATTTTGTGATAACCTGCTTTGAGGTCTAACATGGAAAAATAGGCAGCTCCATGGAGTTCATCTAATAATTCCAGTACCACTGGTATGCGGAATTTGTTTGGAACCGTTACATTATTTAAATACCTATAGTCCACACACATTCCCCATGAGCCATCCTTCTTTTTAACAAGAAACACCGGCCTAGAGTATGCATTGGAGGGTGGCATAATGATTCCTTTATTTATCAGCTCTTGCACCTGTTTCTCTATTTCATTTTTTGAAGGTAAGAATACCAGTAAGGCCTGACTGAGACTGGTTCTTGTCCGGGAAAAAGGTTAATGGCATGATCTCGATGCCGATGCACTGGAAGCCCCTAGGGTTCCAAAAATACAGACAGGATGTTATGAAAAACCTTTTTCAATTCTTAGTTTTGAGCCTCAGTCATTTGTGTCACGAGGTTTCTTTTGTTACCTCCAAAAAATTTCGGCAGTTCGTTATTCTGTCTAGATTTGTAAGCCCACCAGTCCAGGGAGACTATTGTCTGGTCATTTTAGTGGATACTTGAGAGGGTAAATGTCCAACCTCCCATTTAATACATCATTACCATCAACTGCCAATTTATGCTGACATATCCTAATGTTCTCAACCAACAGATTCCTAGGATTATATCTAATCCTCTAATCATAAAAACATGGGCTTCAATGGAACACTCATAAGCCCCTAGGACGAGCAAGATCTTCTGGCAGATCCCTAAGGTTCCTATCTTATAAACATCGCCCATCCTTACTCCCATCTTCTTGGTGGCCTGGACAGTGATCCCCAGTATACTGACTAACCTGGGGATAATGAAAATGTGATTAGCCCCAATATATATTAAAATCAGGATGGTAATCCCCCTTATGTAGCCCTCTATTTTCATGGATGAGATGGGATTTTTTTGGAAGTCCAAGTCACTGCACAAGATTCTCAAGTTCTAAAATTCCAGCACCACGCATTCAGCCTCTAGAGCTTCTGGAGCTTCCGCCACAGCCTCCAACTAGTCCTCCTCCTCCTCAAGTAGAGGTGAAAGATCAACATTCTATTCCTCTTCTCCAAACAACAACACCATCATCTTGGAATTAGAACATTTTGCATAGTATTATACAGTTTTCTGCACCAGAAATACAACCCCTTCTTTCTGCAGTCCTCCCATTCCTGGTTGGCAAACTGTTGAACTCCCCTTCTTCCCACCATGGTGGTTCACTGTATTTCCTTGTCATCTTCTCCCATCAACTCCCCTCCCAGGCATATGTGTGTGTGTCAAAATCCCATTTTCTTGGTGATTCAAGTTCTATATGAAGGCTTTCAGCCCCCATTCCCATTTGGGAGCGTTCTTCCAGCTCGACCTGGTGCCCAATTCCTCTGCATAGTTCTAGCTACACATGTCATGTCAGACACATTACCTTAAAATGTGTTTTTTTGCTATGTATGCAGACCTAGCTGTGAACATCATCCCTCAATCCATGAAGGATGTATCCGATATACTGAGGTTCTGGCTTACGGGGAACCAAAGCTGTAAAGAACTCAAAACGTTCAATGTATTCCTGAACTGACCCATTTTTCTGGATTGCTGCAAATTATTCATAAGGATTTTGTATTTCTAAACCACTAAAGCGCTCTATCAGATCCTCCTTAAACTGCATCCATGTTAGGTTCTGGTATAACTCCACCAATATGGTAAACCAGATGATTTCTACCACTTCAATACTCACATGGGATAAGGGAATTTTTTTCCCTTCACTATCTGATTAATTCAGAAGCAAAATTCCACCTGATTGATCCATTCCCGGAGATTAGATCCATCGAACACTGGTATCTCAACCCATCGGACTTCCAACATCGGGGTAATCCCTTCAGTGGTTAATTCAAATGTTCCCCATGCTTCCTCCTTTAATGTTGTTTTATCAAGATATTCTGACAGGGAATATCATGTGGAATCGTGTAATTCTGAAGCCGATGCTCCATCCTACCTTGGCAGCTTCTCCAACTAGCGCAATATATATAACATCGATATGTGAACCACTAACAACCTAGTAATTTCTTATTTAAGATATCACACTGATTCGTTCAGTCGCAACACTGATGGCTCCAAGCATCCCATGCACTGGTTTTTTCTAGTTTCTACATTCTCCATCTTCTTCTCAAATCCTTCCAGGCGTGCTTGAAGCTGAGATTCCATCACCTAGACCCTTACCCAACAAATGAGAATAGTATGTCATCCGGAATATCAGACCAATTTGATAGATACCCTTGATAGAAAAAAGAAACTAGAATTATACTATAACAATTAGAGTAGAATACTTGGAATTAGAACCTTAGATTGGGGGAAGAGAAAGGGAATAACAGTAAACAAAACATCCATGGGAGGCCCCCTAGCTCACCTTCCCAAGCCCCGGGCCGAAGGACATTCCTCCAAATTTTCATGCTCAAAAGTATTCCCCCAATACCTCTCTCCCCTACCCCTTTTATTACACCAGCAGTTACAACTGACTTGACCCCATCTTTCCCCCATGATCCCACATCCCCCTTGAGTTACATTCTATTCCAGCTCTAGGTGGTGTTCATTTTAGCCTAGGGGATCCCTCAACAGAATCTGTTACTGCCACGTGGTCCCCAGTGTGGCCCCCAATGGGCTCCCTCTTTGCTGCAACACTTTTCTTTCTCAACTAAACCTTCCACGCCCCATGATTCCACCCTGTTATAACATAGGGTTTCTGTATGCTTCTCCTCCTGAAATCGGTAATCGCGAGACAACCATGAAAGTTATGTATCATATGAAGACAAGGAGCTGGTTGAACTAGAAGCACTTCACTGAGATTTTATGTTTGGTGCCATTTTTTCTCCTATTATGATATTTGGTTTTATCTGTACAAGTTAGTAACAAATGGAATTTTGTTCATTTTTATTATAAAAATTAAATACTTTCAACGTTTTCATAGAACCGGGTGTAAATAAAAAATTTAAATGAATGAAAATAGATGATAAAAAATTGTAATAATGATGAAAAAACTAGTATCTATCCATAACAAACTCTACAGTAAGAAAACATATGTTCATTACATTGATGGTTTCAATGAATTATTGGTTTTTTAGATTTTTTATAACTCATGAAGATTATGAACGGTGAAAATGATTCATCTATAGCATGGAAATTCCTAAAGGAATGTTTGAGGTACCATATTCATTAATTGGAGGGTCTAGTTGGGGTTTTTAAGAAAACTTATAGAGGAAAAGCTACTAGAAATTGTTTTCAGTGGATTTTTCACTGAAAAAATGGTTTACCAGATATTCAATATCTTTTCTACTAGTGGTGCTTAACAAGTATCCATCCCACATTTATGTGGCAGATTGGACTGCATTTTACATTAAAACAAACTGGAGGGAAAAGTTGAACTCAAGAGGACCGGCATAAACATATGCTTGTTATTTCATTTGTAATGTTTCATATTTTTATATCGAACACATGAACACACACACATATATATATAATGTGTGAAATATTTAATATTTTCTAATTTAGTGTTTTATTTTAAAAAATTTTAAATCATGATAATAAATGCATAATGAGTCACATAATGATGTTATGACCCTAATCCTGTTTTAGAAACCCCAAAACTCTCACTGTGTGATGAATGAAAAATGATGAAAAAAATTGGGAGTCTTTGATGAAAGCAGAAGGATCGGGTCAAAGGGGGTGTGGGAGAAGGATCGAGTTTAAGGGGGGTGTGGGGGAAGGGTCCCCACAATATGGACTAGTTCAAATGAATTAGTTTTAGAGTTTTCTATAAATCAATATATATTTTTTGTTTCCTTTTGTGTACTTGAAACTCCCTATTTCTGAGTGGAATATATTTTTTTTGTTTCCTTGTGTGTACTTGGAACTCCCTTTTTCCGAGTGGAATTTTATTTCTCCTCTGCTCATGGTTTTCCAAATTTGGGTGATGTAAATCTGGTTTTCCTTAAATCTCATTATTTCTTTAATTCTATTGATAATTCATTTGATCATTTTGTAACAGCGCATAACTAGTTACATAATATACAAACCAAATCAAACTCAATTTTTTGAGTTCATATTAAAAGTGGATCTAAATGTATCGAACAATTTTTGTATTTCTACATGAGATCTTGACCCACTATACTCTGTGGTCTTGGGTGTTAAGAACCCCAATGAATTTCCACTATTAATAACTTATTCTCATTGTCTCACTTCATAGAAAATTTGGAAAAACGAATCCAAACATCAATACAAATTTTTAATAGCCAAAATAACAAGAGAAAAAGTATATTCAAATTCAATGCTCTGGGTTCTAACTCTTGGACATCATTTCCAAAACTTATATTTGGAATATCCCCTATAACATGACCCTTATAACTCTAAGCCACTACAATAATACCATTAACTAATTCTTTTATAAAAACTAAAGCAGCCACATTAATTTTCACAGCCTTAGCTGCCGGTTATCTCTACTTATTAACCCCAGACACAAAATTACATCCCCAACTGTCCAATAAAACTATCATTGATCAAAATCCTCAACAATAAATTGGTTTGATGATCTTGCCCTATTCAAATTCTTCCAAAAAATGATATTTTTCTAAATTTTCCAGGCTAAAATTATTGTGACTCACTTCTCACAAAGGGAGAAGAATGGAGGGAGAAATTGGCCTTTCTTTCAACATTAATAAAGATTACAAAAATCCCCTTCCACAACTCTCTCTCTCTCTCTCTAACATGGAGCTCTCATATCACTCTAATAAAATGGAGATATCTTGTCTCTCTTTGTCAAAAACAAGGAGCTCTAACGATTTTAGGAGTCTCTCGACACCTTCTTATATAGGCATATTGGGAGGTGTAAAATTTGACACAATTCTCACCAATCCCCCACCTACCATGGACTTATCCCATGGTCTCCAAAATAATAAGGGCTTCACATGTAGAATCTTCAAAAACCATGTTGAAAATGTTTTATTATTGAGTTTGGTGCACCAACCACCTACCAAGGTTGCTGAAAAAACTCCACCAATTTCTCCTTCCAACTGCAATCCACTGGAACATCTACAGAGGCCCAAATTCTCTAATGTAACCACTTATGTCAACAAATTTATCAGTTTCTCCTTCCTATGAATCTCTACAGGCTGTAGAAGGTGTCAATCCATCACTTCATGTATGCAATGATCGTGAATGTAGATATGTTTCTTGATATTCTTCTATCATTCAGCAACAAGTACTCTGAATTTGGATATTTCATTGATGAAATCATCCCTCATGAATATCTTCAAACCTGTGAAATGTTAGGTTTGCGATGAACAACATCACATAGATCCTGTGGTGGTTCTGCAACTTCTTGTGGAGAGGATTGAGTCTCCCCTACTTAATATCCTCCTCCTCCACCTCCTCGTACGCTGCTGATGAGTCTTTATGAACCACCTCCTCTTCAGTTTCATGTGGTACTGGTATATGTGTTGAATTAGGAATTCATTCCTTGACACTTTCCCGTCATGAAATATTGGGATTTTGAATGTCCTCAATGATCTAATTCTCATGGAACACTATCTGTTCCGGGCACAATAGAAGAGCGTGGATGGGTGTACCCAAATTTAATTTTATCGTTAACAATGATCAAATTGAGATCTATCACGATGATAAAATATGGGATCTTTAGAATAGAATGAATAATGAAGAGGAAAGATGGAAGTCCCATAATGATAGAGAGGATCATCATATATTGGTTATAATTTATTCAACTAAAAGACAATAATTACTTTGATGAAATTCTCTCTCCATTGATGTTTCTAGTCACAATCCAATGTGATCTGTCATTGCATCATAGAATCCAAGTGTAGGCTTCCTCTAGCGGTGATCCACACATGCTCCACGTATCTATGAATGTCGTTAAAGGGATCTCTGGTTGCTAGCGTGGAAGTGACTTAGCTTGCGATGTCCACCATTGATCAACTTGAGAGCCACTTACAAAGCGCTCACCTTCGTCCGGCGGAGGAAGATCTCTCTCGTAACATGAGAGCATTCTTGGAGGAAAGGAATTATATATTTTCTTGAGAGATTTCCCCAAATTCATTGTGTATAACCATAGAGAATGTCTAGCTTCATGTGAATATTGTAATTGTGATATATATTACCTAGAATAATAAAATAATTAAATAATTACCCAAATACATTTATTCATTTCATTTATTTCTTAGTAAGACCCCATGTCTAATAACATTTGACTATTATTATTACTTGACATGCGCCCAGCGAATTACACATAATATTATTCAATTAAATAAATAATATTATTTCATACAAATCCCCAGAAAAACTACACAACATGTATATATTAATATACATGGCATGTAATTTTGTTTTTTCCATTTACTTTATTTCCTCCACCACATTTATCAAACCTTGAATAATGAATATTTATTTCTTAAATAAATATCACTGCATTACTAGCTAATAAATATATTATTTCACCCACAATATATTTTATCGAATAACTAGTGTCAAAATAAATGTGATCATACATCCTTGAATAATTATTAAACCACCATCGGGAATAATCCATTTTCAACTTATTAAATGAATATTTAACTGAGATACTTGGACACACTTAGTGTGTGACCCTCTAGGCCTGTTTTTCAGTGTCATTAGGTGGAGCCTACCTAATGTCCAAGGTTAGCATCTAGAAACATGCCAAGGCACCCATAGAAAAATTAGTGAACACCGTAATGATGTGTCACCTCCTATGAACGCTTATTGTATAATGTAATCCCTTTGTCTTGAAATCCCGAATCAAGGGGGTTGCATGTTAGTTCCATCAACCCAGGTTATTGATTATTCATTATTTGAATTCCCAGAATTGAACTCACCCATTCTTCACCAAAGAAATGTATTTATTTAGTCTATATCTATTCCATCAAAGGGCATGAGATATCGACTTTTGTTATTGAAAAAAAGGGACAAATATTTTTTCACATTATCTATTAATGCATTATTACTCGTGACGCACCCAACATATTCTACCTCCCTGCGAATAGTGTGTTGTTATGGTTTTCGTCAATACATCTAAGTGAACGTGTTGTAATACCCATTAATAATAATCTTATATTCTAAGGACCAATACACCCATATGAAAATAGGAACATCCAATGACACTATGAAATGTGGATTTTCTACTGTTGGGTGTCATTCTCAAAATATCCTCCTGGATATTACCAAGGGCACACACCATGAGAAGGTGCCTCAAAGTTTCATGAGCCTTCACCCATAATGATTTGTATTATTTGTGTCCCCTAAATAATATCATCCGACCAAAGAACATATCTTTAAGAATAGTGTTATGGAACTTCCAGGTTGTCATCATAGTAGGGATCCACTATGACCCTTTAGTGAAACAGCTATCCTTAGGACATTATCACATGCATTGTCACATAAAATAAATATCAAGATATGATAAGGTATTTATTAATATTGAAATCCTTGAATACAAGTGTATCATAAAGTACAAAGTAGTGGGTTCTAGGCCACCAACTCTAACAAACTCCCACATGGACTAGACCCAACACCTAACAACCTTTAACCTCTAGCTCTCACATGATATTAATTTTTCTATTGAGATAGGCCTTTAATCATGGGGTCCATCATGTTCTCTTCTGTGGACACTCTGCTCACTGTAAATTCACCCCTTTGATATAAATCCCCCAAGAGGTGATACTTCTATAGAATGTGCTTTATCTGTTGATGTGACCATGGTTCTCTTGCAAGTGCCACCGCTACAATATTATCACAATACAATGTGGTAGATTCTATATTTATAAGCACCACATCAAGCTCCTTGAAAATGTTCCGAATCTAGACAGCATCAAAGGCTACGTCAGAAGCTGTTATAAATTCGGAAATTGCTATAGAATCGAAGAAAACTGGCTGCTTTGAACTCTTCAATCTCACATCTCCTCTGTTGAGACACAAAACATGTCGAGATTAAAACTTTAGATCGTTATGATCTATCTGGAAACAAAGATCAACATAATCTCTGATGAAAATTTCCTCATATCCACCATACACCTGGAACATATCCTTATTACTTATTAGATACTTAAGGATAGTCTTAACAGCAGTTTGATGATGTCCTCCAGGATCTAGTTGATATATTCCTACCATGATCAGTGCATAGGCAACATCAAGCCAGTACATAACATGACATACATGAGGGATCCAATAGCTGAAGAGTGTGGGATCTTAATCATCCAATCTTTCTCATGTTTTGTATGAGGAAACATTATCTTAGAAAGATGTATGCCATGTGACATTGGAACCAATCCCTTCTTGGATTGTTCGATACTAAATCTCTTTAGTATCTGGTCAATGTATGTACCCAGACATAGTACATGAAACCTCTTGAATCTATCAAGAATGATCTTGATCCCTATAATGTAGGTTTCTTCACCTATATCTTTCTTGGATAAACACTTGTTCAACCAGTCGTTAGCTGGCTATAGGACTGGTACATCATTTCCAATAAGTAATATGTCATCAACATATGCTACTAGGATAACGACCGCATTCCCATTAATCTTTTTACAAACAAATGGCTGAAATTCGTTCATAATGAAACAAAATTCCTTTATAGATTCATAAAATCGAATGTTCCATGACCTTGATGCTTGCTTTAATCCATAAATGGATTTCTACAACTTGCAAACCCATTTGGCTTCACCTGGTGTCACAAACCTTTCTGGTTGTGTCATTCAGAAATCTTCCTGAATGTTCCTGCTAAGTAATGCTATTTTGACATCCATTTTCCAAATATCATAGTCATGGTAAGCTTCCATGGAATGTATGATTTTTATGGATTTAAAGATGGAAACTGGTGATAAGGTTTCATCATATTCAATTCCTTGATGCTATCTGAATCCTTTAGCCACTAGCCTTGCTTTATAGATGCTAACTTGACCTTCCATGTCCAACTTTATCTTGAATACCCTTTTTCATCCAACAAGATTTACATCAATAAGAATATCAACTAGAACCCATATATGGTTCTAATACATGGAATCCATATCTGAATTGAAAGCTTGTAGGCATATTGTAGCTTCTGAGATCTCTACTTCTTCCTTGTATGATAGAGGTTGATCATTGTCCAACAATAATGATTCACCCTCCTTGGTGACTAGGAAAACAAATTTCTCTAGTTCCCTTACCTCTCTTGAGCTCCTACGTAGTACTCGTGTTTCTGGAACCTCTTCCATGGGGAACTGTGGAACTTATTCTTGTACAAAATCATGTGTATCTTGAGCATCAACTTCGTCGAAGTCAATCTTTATCCCACTATCATTTCTGAGGTTGTTCTCCCTCTCAATAAAGACGGATTTTCTATTGAAAGGCACTTTATTTGCTAAAGGGTTATATAGTTTATATCTTTTTTCCTTGGGATATCCTATAAATATACAATTCCTTCCCTGAGGTGCTAGTTTGCTGCTTGATAAGGACTTAACAAATGCCTCACATCCCCATACACATGTGTGTGACAAAATGGGTTTCTTTCCATTCCATAATTCAGAGGGAATTATATTTTCCACCCTATTTGGTACTCAATTTAATTTGTATGCTACATTTTGTAATGCATATCCACAAAAGGATAATGGAAGATCTGCATGAATCATCATTGACCTCACCATGACCAGCAAGGTGTGGTTCCTCCTTTCACTAACACCATTCCATTGTGGTGTATAAGGAGGAGTGAGTTGTGATAGAATCATAGACTCCTGTAAAAGGATGATGAAATCATGGTTTAGATATTCTACACCTCGATCTGATCGAAGATTCTTTATCTTCTTACCATAATGATTCTCTACTTCATTCATGAATTCCTTACATTTCTCCAAGGACTCTGACTTATACCTCATTAAGTACATATAGACATAATTACTCAAATAATCAGTAAAAGTAATGAAGTAAGAATATATATCTCTATATTCTATTAGAAATGGTCCACACACATCCATGTGTACCAATAATAGAAGCTCTGTGGCCTTTCACCCTGTCCACCGAAATGTGGCTTGGTTATTTTACCTTGTAAACATGTGTGACATCTATAAACTGGTTTTTGATTAGTATGATCGAAATAACCATCTTAGAAGAGTTTTTTCAAGCGCTTATTATTTACAGGACTGAGGCGGTGATGCGAAAACTGGGTGTTATATGATTCCTATCAGTCTGTTTTGTTATCAATTTCCAATACTTGGTTTTCGTAATATAATACACACAAACAGTTATTTAAATTCTCTATACCAAAACATACATTGTTCTTATAAAAGAAACAAACCTTACTTCCAAACATGAAAATAAATCCATCCATATCCAAACATGATACAAAAATTATGTTTTTGGTAACACTAGGTACATAATAACAGTTATACAAAATTAAAAGCATCCCAGTTAGCAATGGAAGATGGTAATCGCCAATGGCCAATACAGCCAGCCTTGCGCCATTGGCATCTCAAAGATCCACCTCTCCTATATAAATATTTCTAAATCTACTTGTTTAATAAATTTTAATATAGATATGATTCCCACAAGCTGTATCTAATACCCAATGCATAGAAATGGAATGATTACACTCAATAACGAATTGACCTTTAGAGTCCCCATGCTTCTGGGTGTAGTTCCTCTTCTAGTGGCATGACTTGCCACATGAAAAACATACCACCTCAAATTCCTTTCCCTTCCTCTAGATCTTACCCTTCTTGGAGGGACGGTGCACAGGGTCTTTAGACCGTTTATAAACCCTTTACCCTGTTTCCTTGTCCTTCCTCATTTTATTCACCATAAGGATTGCGAGTTTTTCACTCCACATGTCCTCCTCTACCTGGAGAATCATGTTCAGATGTTATAATAGACACTTATCATTATTTATAATGTTCTAGTTGATAATAAAAATAAAGAAGGTCTTGGGAAGTGATGATAGGATGGGATCTGTATGCAACTAATCTGGGAACTTAATCCCTAACATGTCCAGGCGTTTAATGTAGCCAATATGCTTGACTACATGAGGACCAGCTGGCACAAACTCTCCAAGCATAGCTGTGAACAAAGCATTGGAGATCTCATATCACTCATATCTCGCCTTCTCTTGATATAGATCCTTAAGGAGAGACATCATGTTATAAATGTCCATGTATTAATATTCATTTAAGATATCATTAGACATGGATGAGAGAATGAAACGTTGTACATATGTAGCAACATCCAAATATTTCATGTGGAGAGATATTTCCTCACCATTGGCCTCATTTCCAAGTGCAACTAGAAAATGATGCTCTAACACATACAATTTCTTCTCGTGATGAAGGATGATGCGTACACACCTTTGCCACTCCTAGAAATTTGTGCAAGTGAGAAGGTTTTCCTTCTTGAGCATGGTTCACAATGACATGTTTGATTTCGTTTTTCTTTCTATTTCTAAAAATTAAGATGGGAAAATATTTATTACTTTATAGTGATAAAATAGAGAAAAATAATTAAATTAATAATTATTAGTCTCCCAATATTTTATCGAAATCCAATATCCCTTACCATTGACTTTAGAATATTCTGTTGCCCGAATATTCTAGTGAAAGAATCCATATTTAGATTTGAATTACCCCACCTAGGATTGGTTATCCAATTTTAAATGTTTTAGATAGGTATTCCAAATGCCAACTGCATTAACTCACAACTCCTTGATCCGCTGAGTGGACTCCCAATTCCTGAAATCCTTTTCTTTTGGATTTACTCAACCTTTGCCTCTTGGTCAGGCCATGTCCTACTGTGGTAGTCATCCCTTGATGTAAACCAAGTCAATTCAACCCAAAATCTCCAATTTGAATGCCTAGATAATTGATAGCATCCTAACTAGTGTTGTTCAAGCACTTTGAACTATGATTCAATTCTAACCAAGATTATGGAAGGCTATACCGACATAATATTTCCTTGAGTGATTTTATCCTTATACATAAATTGCCATTTTTTATTTTATTTCTTACATTCTTGTTAATATTAAGTGGGATATACTGAAATGATTAACCATGTCTAAGATAATATTTATGCATTAGATGACTTTATTTTAGTTCCATCTTGCATGATTGTTTAATTAATTAATTGTGTGATCATGAAAACACACCCAATATAAATAAACCATGCAACTAAAAGAAATAAAATAAATATCATGATCATAAGCTTGTTCTATTGGTTAGTTTCTTTAGCAGTTGATAAACTAACCTACGAACTAGGAGAGAAAATACCTTGATCCTTTTGGGTTCATGTTTATGGCTTTCCACATGTCCACCTTTGAATCTCATTGACTTTATTTCACCTTGGATCTTAACTTGAACCTCCTCCACCAGCTTAGGAGCTCCATCCATTATATATGCTTTTATCTCACTCGTAGGTGTGGAGAAAATGAGGTTTTTCATAAAAGAAACATTGGGCATTCAGACCCTACATATTAATGAGGAGAAGGATCGAAAAAAAAAATTTAAATTTAAATAAATTAATTAAAAGAAATCATCCATATACAAAGGTCCTACTGTAGCCAATTACCATCCATACATGCAACGATATTTAAACATAAATAAAACTAGAATTCAATTCTTTAATCATTTTTTTATAATATAAATCATGCTCGAATCAATTAATTATCATCACTAATTAATCAATCATTTTATATTAAACTCTTTTCTTAATTTCCTTACGATTATCATCCATCATAATTTTAAAAAAATAAATTCATTTAACATTATCTTTGTACATAACTGGTACTTTTAAGAAAACCCGGTGAATTTTCATTTATAACTACCCAATGAGAAGAAATGAACATTACACAGATGTTAAAGTAAATACATATATATATAACGCCTATCAAGTGTTGTTCCCCAGCTTTATGCCCTCACCATGGTAAACGTCTCAGGGGTTTTTATAATATAATAATAAATTTTAATAAATCATTATAAATTGGATGAGTACATGATGTGTAGTTCCTACTACATGGCATGTACTATTGTTCACCATCCATCCTAAGTACATGCCTGGGGATACAACATGTATATGTACTTCGTAAATCATCATAGTACATGGCGTGTCTATTGGGTCACACATCGTGTAGTATCCTCTTTCCAAAGTCTATAATCGGGCAAGCCGTGTATATGGTACACAAACAAAACATAACCCTAAGGGACCACACGCCATGTCCAGTGGGTCAAACATCGTGTAATTTACAAACCATGTTACACTTGTTCATGGTCAGCACATGGTGTCATAATGACTTATATAAACTCCAACACATGGCTTGGTAGGGAGGCCTGGTCCTGATGCATTGAACCTTGACTACACGACGTGTACTATAGAATTCACGCCATGTGTTTTGGTGTAGTACGACTAGGAGCCTTTGGAACCTTCGGATGAGATCCACTATTTTATTTTAATTAAAATTACATGAAAAAATCATTTCTATAAGGTGACCGAGAAATGAAAGAGGAGGAATAGATCTCATGATTTAGATTTACAGAATGATTATCATGATTTGAAACAACTAAATTATTAAATTCATAAATCATCATTGAAAAACTAAATAGTTATAATCAACGATATGATCACTCTGATACCACTCGTAGGTTTAAGGCATAGCATAAGAACATGGATGGGTGTACCAAACTTAAATTTTACCATTAACAACGATCAAACCATGATCAGTCATGATGATAAAATTCCAGATCTTTGGAATAGATCAATGAATGAAAAGAAAATATGGAATTCCCAGAACCATAGGGAGGATCATCATATGTTTGTTATAATTAATTTAATTAAATGACAAGAATTAACTTGATGAAATTCTCTCTCCGTTGATATTTCCGGTCACGATCCAATGTGATCCGTCATTGCATCATAGAAGCCAATTGTGGGATTCCTCTTGTAGTGATACACATGTGATCCACCTATATTTGGAAATTTTCGAAGGGATCTCCATGTGCTAGCACGGAAGATACTTCGCTTGCAATGATCGCCTTCAATCACCTTGAGTGCCGCTTCCAAAGCACTATCCTTGATCTAGTGGAGGAGGATCTCTCCCATAACTTGAGAGTGTTCATGGAGGAAAGGGATTCTTTCTTTTCTTGAGTGCTTTCTCTAGATCCATTGTGCACAACCATAGAGAATTACTAGCTTAATGAGAATAATGTAATTGGTATTTATATTAATTATAATAATAAAATAATGAAATAATTACCCAAAGGAATTTATTCATTTCATTTAATTCCTAGTAAAACCCCATTTCTAATAACATTTGACTATTATTATTACTTAACATGAACCCAGCAAATTACACCTAATATTATTTAATTAAATAAATAATACTATTTCTCATAAATTCCATGAAAAACTACACGGCGTATATATATTAATATACATGGTGTGTACTTTTCTTTCTCCATTTTCATTTTTTCCACCACCACATTTATAAGACTTTGAATAATGACTATTTATTTCATAAATAAATATCACTGCATTACTCACTAATAAATATATATTATTTCTCCCAATATATATTCTATAGAATAACTAGTTTCGAAATAAATACGATCAAGCATCCTTGATTAATTATTAAACCATAATCAGGAAGAATCATTATTCATCTTTTTAAATGAATATTTAACTGAGATACTTGGACACACTTAGTGTGTTACCCTCTAGGCATCTTTCCCAGTGTCATTCGGCAGATCCCACATAAAGTCCAAGGTTAGTGTCTAGAAACACTCCATGTCGCCCATATTTAAAGAAGTTAACGCCATAATTATGTGTCGCCTCCTACAAATGCATACAATGTAATGTAATCCCTTTGTCTCGATATATCAAATCAAACAGGTTTCATGCTAGTGCCATCAACCCATGGGCTCGAGTATTCCTTCTTTGACTTCCAAGAATTGAACTCACCCATTCCTCACCATGTCCATGGAATTATTTAGGCTATATCAATTCCATCAAAGGTCCTGAGATATCAACTTCCATTATTGACCAAAAGGTAAAAATCCTTTCTCACATTATCTATTAATGCAGTATTACTCATGACGCACCCAACATATCCTACCTCACTGCGAAAAAGGTGTCAACACAGTTTTTGTCATTAAATCTAAGTGCGTGAGTTATAATACCCATTAATAATAATCTTAACATCTATGGACCAATACACACGTCTATAGATAGGGACATCCAATGACACTATGAAATGTGGATTTCCTACTGGCAGGTCTCGTTCTCATAATATCCTTCAAGGTATTACCAAGGGCGTACACCATGAGAAGGTGCCTCAATGTTTTATAAGTCCCCAAACATAATGTCCTATATTATTTTTTTCCTTCAAATAACACCATCCATCTGTAGAACATATCTGCAAGAATAGTGTTATAACACTTTCAGGTTCTCATCATAGTAGGGATCCGCTATGACCCTTTAGAGAAACAGATATCCCAAGGACATTATCACATGTATTTTCATGCATAAGAACAATCAAAATGTGATAAGTAATTTATTAATATTCAAATACAAGAATAAATGTTTATCATAAAGTACAATGTAGTTGGTTCTAGGACACTAACTCCAACAAACAAAACATTTATGCTTCTGATCATTTTCTTAACCTTCGAGTCCCAAGGTTCATATCCAAACTCCACATCTCCATAGATGATGAAGATTAATGGATTAGATCTCCTATATAGCTTCTTCCATAGTTCCTTGGATACATGTGTAAAAAAAATACAAATACTCGTAAATGAGAGTAAGATGGATGTTTACCGGACCATCTCTTATATGGAATTTTGAAATTCACCGGTACCGATGGTGATTTGTTGAGGATGTAGCATGAAAAATGAACTTATTCTCCCTAGAATGGCTTAGAAAACTTATCCAAACTCATCATGATTCTAACCCTATCTATGTGGGTTCTGTTTATCGTTTCCACAACTCCTTTATGTTGTAGGGTGTGTGAGACCATCCTCTCATGTCAGATGCCCTGACTACCACAATAGGCATAAAATTGCCTATATGTTTACTATCCTTTATTGTATGAATGAATAATATTTATCTTCCTTCTAGTTTCATGATCCAACATGGTGTGGAAGATTGTTAAGTTTTCAAGTACTTGGTCCTTCGTTCGCAAGAAAAACACCCAAACCT
Organism: Viscum album; assembly: GCA_963277665.1. Taxonomy (NCBI): domain Eukaryota; kingdom Viridiplantae; phylum Streptophyta; class Magnoliopsida; order Santalales; family Viscaceae; genus Viscum; species Viscum album. The sequence continues at coordinate 626,960,257 of OY728167.1, forward strand.
TTTGAGATGCATCATCAATGAAGGATATAAAATATTTATTACCTCTGAGTGAATCCACCTCCATGGGACAACTTATATCAGAGTGTAACTGATCTAGAAACTCTGATCTCCTTGATTAAGTAGTATTGAATAAGACTCTATTCTTCTTTGCATATAAATAATATTTTCAAGGATTGAGGGATGCATCCTTTTAAACACTGATATAATTCTTCTTTTTCCGAGCATGTGTATGAGTCTCCTATTCCATAGATTTGATGATTTATTTCCTTCCACTGTATTGAGGATTTCAGTACATGTCTTCATAGGAGTTTTTTACAATTTATCACATATGTTTCCTCAAGTGATTAAAATGACTCATTTTATCATCTTCCACCCTCCATTGCGGAAGATGGTGTCATAGACTTGTTGATCAAAGGTTGTTCTTGATAACGGGTTGAGTTGAATACTCATACCATGCCAAACATCATTTAGGGTGATTATGTGTCCTACATTTGTCTTGACATTGATATATTTCATGATAAAAATCTCCAGTGAACCAATATCCCCCATCTTGACTGTACCAAAGTCACCCGTTTGATCAGTCAAGAAATATTCATGATACAAAGTGACATGGTATGATGTTGTAGTATTAACCACCCATTCCATGTTCCTTACTAATGTATGCAATCACATTACTTCTTCATCTTTGGAGTAAAGCATAACTTCTCCGATGATGCTCACATACACGTCTTCATTTCTTCTTATTTGGTTGTTACTTTGTCCCTTTTCTTTTGTAAACTTATGGATATTCTTATTCATGTCTCTCTCCATGACACAATGGTGGAATTTATATGTTGGACTCTAACCATATTTAAACCTTCCTATGCTATTGATTCGACCTCTGATTCCTTCCCCTCGACCACATTCTTGTTGTCTCTCTCACTTAACTCGGATAAGAGTTTGCATTTGGTTGTACCTTGCATTCTTCCCTCGAGCCTCTTCGTTGAATAGTGCATCCTTTACCATTGCCATGGTAAGTTTTCCTTTGGGAAATGAATTTATGAGGGATACCACTAATGTATCCCAACTATCATGGAGTGTTCACAATATGTGGTTCACCTGATCTTTATTAGTTAGAGTCTTACTCACAACCACCAATTGATTCACCCGCCTTTGGAACTCATTGGTGTGTTCAGCTATAGATCTTCTACTCTATAATCAAAGATTCATCATCTAAATTAACAAGGGAATCCTATTTTGAGTGGTCTTTTCCTAATATGTATTCTCTAACTTCCTCTACAGTTCATATGTACTAGTCTCTTAAGAAATGTGGTGGTAGATGTTGTGATCAATCCATTAAAAGATTTGACCGATCATCTTATTATTTAGCTTCTTCCACTCTGCTTCCTTGGTGGCATCAGGGCCGACTCCCTTATTTTCAATGGCGATAAAGAGGTTCTTAGTATTAAGAAGATATTCCATTCAACACTTATAAATGTATTAGTTCAAATAATTCAACATGATCATCCCTCCCGTGGATGGTCCCTCCATTGAATTTTAATTTTGTAAAAATTTGAGTAGATTTTTGAAAAATGGAGTGTAACGTTTTGGTCCAGGTGCCACTAAACCCAGTTCCCTGATTCATTTTTCCACATGATGTTATGTGCACAACCCCATACGCCTGATTTTTATGACTAGTAGTGAGTGTCTAATGAGGTATGTGGGGAGACTATACCCTATTTACTAAAGTAAATCAACAGTAGAAATCAATATAAATAATATCCAAGTAAAAATGATCACCATACATGCATTATACATTTAATTCCCCAAAATGGGTAAATTCTCATGACCCTACAGATAAACATGACATGTCATACTAGTGTCATGTTCCAAAATAAAACCAAAATAAGACTCTAAGATAATCCCCAAAATTGGTCTCAATGTCATATGTGGTCCCCTTAACCATGCTCCACCCCAACACTCATTTCAATCATGTAACATAGGGCCATTTCCATTATCCTAACCCACAACCATGAAGTATTCTCAGGTACCCAACGGTTTCCTGATCAGGGTGTGAGTGCAACTCAGTAGGCCACCACCAATGGTGTCTACATCAATATCTAGTCCAATAATAGGGTATGAAAAAGTACTATAAACAGCAGACAAGCAATAGATAAAACATGTTTTATTATTTAACAATAATTAAATTGACCACATTTGATGTCCATCAAACATGTTTCAATCCATCTTGGTCAACTGAATAATATACAAAGGGAGTAATGCACTTTACATCACATGGTAATTCATTTATCAAATAAATTTATCAATGTACCTTGAGCATCAGTCCAAGTACCCATATCATGTCTATACATAAGGATCTTGGAGAATCAGTATGACTTCCTAAACCAAGAGATACATCTGTTGGTCCTAGACCATTAGTTTGACCTAAACCAAGGGAGTGGATCTTTAGTCTAATGTACCAACCATACCATTTATCATTTATTCCAACGTTCATAATCAATGACCTTTTTAACCAAAAATATCAACAATGGTGCACATTTTCATTTATCATATTACCGAGGTTCATTACATTCAACACTTTACTAAATTCCATAATTTTCTCATTACATCATTTAATCATAAATACAAAAATTGGTCACCATTTCAAACCATTTACCCACATGTACATGACTCATTAACCATTAATCACATTTACCCATTAACACACCACAACTAATTTAACTTCTACATGTTAAGCCAAACTGCCCCATATTCTATGATAATAATTCAAACACAATTTATATGATTTAATATCATAATGCATTTAAATTTTCATTTCACAACACATATTACATATCATATGGAGTTGCAAACCCCATGGGTGACCATAGACTTGATCTAATCATCCTCAAAATGTCCAACGAAGATAATGAGGGGTCCAAATCATCTTTTAAACAGCCAATTTATCATTTCATACAAACGAATCAAATGTTTATCACAGTGAAAAAAAATTACCACCACATACACATGAATAAACATCAAAACAATGATATATAACTTGTAGACCACCTACCTCATGTTCGTAGAAAAATGATCACTTAAACTTGTACCTTTATTGAATCCCAAACAACCCTCAACACCCAAACTAAGAATATGTTGAAAACGAGTTTAGGGCTCCATAAGTAGAGAAAACATACCACCAGGGTTCTTATATAAAATAAAAGAAATAGAAGTAGTAGAATCACCCATAGCATCGATTCTCAATCAACGATGATTGAAATGTCCCAATATTGATGGAGCATCAACCTTGAAGGAGGAGGGAGGCCTTTGTTATTCACTATAACTACTAGAGGTGGATAGGGGAAGAAAATCAGGTAAGGTTTATTAAATATCAAGGGATAAAATGTGAAATTATCCTCCTTTAATCAGGTGCATGGATTAATTTCATGGTTGGACAGACCATATGGAAACTCTGTGACACACTATGTCTAAGAGGGGGTCTGGGTCACATGGTTTTTTGGGGAGCCCACATGGTTTAAAAAACCCTATGGAGGTTGTGTGTCTGGTTCTCTCCAAGGCCATAGGGTTTCTAGGATACCCTTGCATGGTTTTTCAATTGTGCACCATCCCCCTACAGGCTGCACAGTTAAGGCGCATGATTACTACTAACTATACACCAACCATGCACCATGCACAGTATGACCTCTTTTCTTCCATTTTCATGTCACACACCCCCTGGACACCCCTGATACCCTTCATACTCATGAGAAACATTTCATTAACCATTTAAAAGGGTTTAAACCTAAAAAATAAATAATGAACTTCCTCCATTAAAGGTTGGGATCTTACAACCTCCCAACCATATAACAAATCATCCTCGAGCTGGTCTCCCAAGAATCATTAAGCCTCGAAGGTAAAAATGTCAGGCCACTGGGCTTGCATATCCATCCTTGTCTCCAAAGTTTTCTCTTACACCTGATCATGTTTCCACAACATTCAGACAAAAGGAATAGTCTTACCCAAAAAAACCTTCTCACTATGATCCATAATATGAATCAGATTATCATAAAAGGATTCATTAACCTCAAGCTCAACATTATTAACATCAATCACATGGGATGGTTTGAGGTTATACTGTAGAAGCTTTTAAACATGAAAAATGTCATGCATGCTGTTATATCGGTATGGAATAGACAACTGGTTTGCCACTTTTCCAGTCCTCTCTTCAACCTCAAGTGATCCCATGTACTTAGAAATCAACATTCCTTACCTTCCAATCCGATGATGAACCAGTCTTGGAAACACCTAAAGGAACACACGATTACCCACTATAAACTCCATAGGTTGACAATGTCGATCAGAGTATGAGTTCGGTCAACTCTAAGATGTTACCATATTCTTCTGAATCAACTGAACCTAATCTGATTATCCTTCTCGAGAATCAATCCCAACAAATCCAATTCACCCACTTCCATCCAACATTTGGGTGATCGAAGTTGCCTACCATCAAGAATCTCGTATGGTGTCATCTAGATAGTCACCTGATAACTATTTCTATAGGTGAAATCAAAAAGCGCGAAGTGATTCTTCAATGATATAGAAAATTCTAGGATGCATTCCCCCAACATGTCCTCTAGCACCTGGATAGTATGTTTTGATTTCTCATCCATCTGCTGGTGGAAGGATGTACTAAAAAACACTTGATTACCCAAAACACTCTATAATTATTTTTGGAATAATGAAGTATAACAGAAATCATGGAATGAAAAAATAATCCACGGAAACCCCTGAAAATGTACTATCTCTCAGACATACAAGTCACCCAACGGTTCAGTGGTCAATGTCTCTCGAATTGATAAGAAATGTACTACCTTAGTCAATTGATCCACAATCACCAAAATCATACCATTCTTTTGAGGTTTTCCTAAAATAACTACTATAAAATCTATTGTAACATCACCCCACATCCATTCTATAATGGGAAATGGTGGTAAAAGTCTATAAGATCATTGATGTTTGACCTCAACCTATTGAAAAGTGTAGCACAATTTCACGAATCCTGTGATCTCTTTTTTCATTCTCAACCACCAATACTATCTTGGAAGACCACAATACATTTTTGTCAAACTTGGGTGAACCATCCAATTTGAGTCATGAAACTCACTCATCGGATCTGCCCACATAAAAGCAGGCACAACAACACAACCAGAAACATGAATAATCCCATCCTCATTAGTAGTACAATTAGAAGGAGACTCCCCAACATCAAAACTGTCTCTCAATGATAGAAATCTTGATTCCTCATACTGAATCCTCACAACACGGTCTAGAAGAGGTGACTCAAAAAAACAAGGACATTAGTTTCATCATCTCATTCACCTTCTAAACACCTACATGCATCTCTGCAAAAAAAATACATCATCTTCCATTTATAACTAGACTCTAGTACCGCCTAAGTCCATGTCTTCTGACTCAATGCATCTACAACACTATTTCACTTCCCGGACATCTAATCTAGCTCAAAGTAAAAAATATTTCTTGTACTCTACCCATATTCACCACAAAATATTCAAATAACACATGTAAAATATGTAATTAAGTCTCTTATGATCATTATAAACGATAAAATCCTCACCCAAAAGATAATTCCACCAAACTTTTAAGGAATTTACCACTACATATAACTCGAGTTTGTGCATAGGATAATTTTTTCATGTGGACTCAACTATTGTGATCCATACACCATGACTTAGTCTCCTTGCATCAATACTCCCCCAATCTCAATCCTAGATACATCAAAAAATAAGGTATACCCCTTACATGACTTGGGTACAACCACGATCAGTGAAATTGTCAAACGGTTTGTCGTCTCCTAGAGTGTATTCTCACATGCTCATAAAAAATTCAAATTTTACACCCTTCCCAGTGAAGCTCGAGAGAAATAGAGAAAAGTGACAAAAGTTATTGATGAACCTTTGGTAATATTCTACCAAACCTAAGAATCTTCATATGTAAGAAAAATTATTGGGATACTCCCAAGATACAACTACTTAAACCTTATCTTAGTCCACTAACACACATTCCTTTGAGATGATGTTTCCCAAGAAATGTACCTTGTTGATCCAGAACTGTCACATTGATTGCTTGTCATATAGGAAATACTATCACCATGTACTCAAGATGATGTCAAGATGTTGAGCATGATCGTCATGATTTTGGAAGTACAAAAAGATTTCATCCACCCAAAAAACAACAAAATGATCTAGGTAGGGATGAAATATTCAGTTTATCAAATACATAAAAATAGAAGGTGTGTTATTTAACCCAAATGACATTACAACCAACTCTTAATGACCATTCCTACTTCTAAAATCATTTTATGGTATATTTGAAGGTATCACCCTCGACTGATGATACCCTGATCTCAAATTAATATGGGATAATATGATGGCACTCCGAAGTTGATCGAAGATATCTTCAATCTATAGATGATGATATCAGTTCATAACTATCACATGATTCAATTTACAATAATCAACACATAACAGAAACATTCTATTAGCCTTATTATATAATAAACCCTATGAATCCTAAGGTGATGCACTCAGATAGATAAATACCTCATTCTCTAATTCCTCCAACTATGTTTTAGCACTTGAAGATCTGGTAGTTCCATTCTATAAAACATAATAAAAACTGGTTCATCTCCAGACACTATCGCAATCATGAACTCAACCTCTCTCTTATGTAGAATCATTGAGATGTCATTAGGAAAAACATCCTAGAACTATTCCACTATATGAGGAATGTTATCACACTCTAATACCTCTTCATTAAGCACCAGAACTTCCCCATGGGACATAAGATCACATGATTTCAAATGAATTGTCCTTTCACAGATTTCCTAGATATCTCCTTCCCTAATATAGACCTATGTGTCACCTTTAGAAGTTTTGAAACTCACTATTTTTTTATGACAATCAATGTGATCATGGTATGTAACTAACCAGCCCATCCCTAGTATTAGGCCAGATCCTATCATCTTAAGAACATACAAGTCCCAAAGGATATGATACCTACCATACTTGAGGGAACACACCTTACATTGACGAATACCCTCTGAGCTCACCTCCAACGATGTTTCAGTTGACATAACCCCAAACATGGTACACTAACAGAACCAAAACACTTACAAACTTGGTAGATATGAAATAATGAGAGGCTCACGTATCAAATAAAGAACTAACAAGTGTAGAAGATACAATAACCATACCTCAATTAGTCGATGGTTCATCCTCACTACCTCTAGGTGTAGGACAAACTATATGTAGCTAACCTGCCCCTCTACCCTGAACTCCTATCTGAGCCCTATGTGCTATACTAACCTACTAATACAGTATTTATTTACCTTGAGAACCATGTCTTCCACCCTAACTAGTATGGCCAATAGAAATTCAACTTCCTTCCTGGTATGGGGTAGTAGACCCCCTTCTATCACTCCACATTGTTCTTGATTCTCCATAACTACCCACTTATTGAGGATTCCTATATAACCTCTATACATGTCCCACCCTATCGCATGCTTGACAATCGACTGATGGTTGGGGACACTGACCACACATGTATCATGATCTTCCACAATAATAACAGAACACCTGATCACTAGTATGAGAGGTAGATCTTCTTCCTTGGCTACTCTGTCCACCACCTCCATAGTAAAATATCTCAAAATGACACTTTCTTCTATTAGAAGTCACACCACTAGACTGACCAACTGAAACCACATGTCCACCACTAGAAGCCTATTTTAGGTTATCTTTAGAATTGAGCGCATGATCCATTGCCTAATTAAACCTATTTAAACAGAAGATATTCAACTAGGAAATGATCTCAAATATATTTTAGTCCTGAAAAATCTCTCCGTTATTGCCTCATCCCCTACAATGTTGGAACAAAGCATTCAAAGTTAGTGAAGTGTCCAACATAATCCATCACAAACATATTCCCCTAATTTAAAATCATAAATTCTGCAACTCTCTCCTATCTTATAGTTTCTAGATAGAAATGGTCCCTTTTTTCCTAGAAATCCTTCCACATAATACCATATGATTTCTTAGTCTAAAATGAGATATCCCACCAACATTTGACTGGTCCTCATAACATATATAGTACCAACTTGACCCTCTTCTCCAGAGGAGTCTCTTAGTGGTCAAGAATATTCTGGATATAATCTATCCATAACATTTCTACCTCGGTTCTACCCTCCCCATACAACATTAGAGGAAGTTGCAACTAAAAAACATGAATCAAATCAAACATACTCAGTACAACCCGCACTGGGTCATTCTCCATGAACTATATGAAATAAGATAATTTATAATAGAAATTATCTCCCCCTATTACTCGGAACCAATGTGGGTTCTTGTCTCACTATTGATGGAGCATTCCTGGTGATGTCCCCATATCACCTGATTAGTAAACGTCATTGTGGCAGAATATCTCTACAATTCAAAACACACATCTCAAAACAAATAACAAATTGTTCCCATAGTTTACAAAAAACAGGTTTCAATATTAACAATAAACAACTCACTTTGCATAAACTATCCTAATAGATATAAGCACATCCATATCACCACCATAAACCATCCATGTTTGGGGCTATACCTAACATGGGGTAAACCAAATTACACAATAAAAATCCTTTTATTTGACACTATTTTTAACCGTTTCAATTTTAAACAACTCCAATATATCTACTTTAGGAACCATTTTAACCATTTCAATTATTCACTTTTCAAAATAATTTTTTAAAACTTCTTTATTAAGAGCTATTTTTTTAAAACCACAAGAAAACCCAAATGGTGTTTTCATTTCCCATAGCCCACCATAATATTCTTTTATGTGAGTACCTAATATGATTAATTTCCTACAAATCATAAGTACCTAAAATGATGCATGCATATACAAATCTCATGATATGTTGTGCCATGAATAAAATCATAGGATAGAGTAACATCACACAACAAGTGCATCACCCAATGTAAAATAACATCCAACTTTAACATGCGAACAATAAGAACAACAATCCCACCATGGGTACTTGGATTCCCCCCCCCACATGGGTCAACTAATCCAATGCATGAGCTCATTTCCAAGGCCCGACACACCATAGCCTCTTGTCTAGAATTACCAAATAGCAAAAATAAAATAAATAAAATACTTTGATACCACTTTGTAACATCCCAACCTGGGTTCCATTAAACTTGGTTCTCCGATCCAGTTCACCACATGACCTCAAGAATGCCCCCCCCCCTCAGATAGTCCACCACATGACCTCAAGTGTGCCTCCCCATACGCTAAAGTCCTCTGACTAGTAGCGAGGGTCTAATGAGGTACATGGGGATAATATACCCTCTTTACAATAGTAAAACAATATCATAAATCAACATAAATAATAAAAAATTAATATTGATCAATAACCATTCATCGTATAATCAATTCCCCAAAATAGGTAAATTTCAACAACCATATAGATAAACATTCTATGTCGTACTAGTTTTATGTGACAAAAGAAATCCAAAATAAGACACTAAGAAAATCCCCCAAATGGGTTCCAACATAATGTCTAGTCCCCTCATACTTGTTTTCCTCTAACTCTCATATTATCCATATAACATAGACCCTTTTCCCTTATCCTTAACTACAACCATGAAGTCTTCTCGGGTACCCAATAGCGGACTGAGAAGGGTGTGAATAAAACTCAGCAGGCCACCACCAATAGTTTTTTACAACAATATCCAGTCCAATATTAGTGTATGAAAAAGTATAATAAATAGTATACAAGTAGTAGATAAAACATGTTTCATTATTAAACAATATTTAAATTTACCATATCTGATCTCAATTTTAAGTGGATACAATACCAATTAAACCTACTTTTACCCATACCAGTTGACTAAATACTATACAATGGGATTCAAGCACTTTAAATCATATGGGAATTCATTTATAGATGATTTTAACAGTGTACCATGGAGCATCAGTCTAGGTACCCATCTCATGTCTACATTTTAGGATCTTGGTGCTTTAGTCCGATATCCTAAATTGTACGATACATCAATGGACCCTAGAGCATAATTCTATCCTAAAATTAGGTAGAGGAGCCTCATTCCGATGTCACAACCATATCATTTATCATTAATTACAAGGATTATCATCAGTGACCTTTTTAACCAATAATAATAACAAGGGCGCACCTTTTCATTTATTACAGTACCAAGGTTCATTGCATATAACACTTTACTATAACCCATAACTACCCCATTTTATCCTTGAGCCACAAATATAACCATTGGTCACCCTTTAAAACCATTTACCCACATGGACAAGACTATTTAACCATTTATCACATTTACCTATTAACATTTCAGAACTCATTTAACTTCTGTAAGTTAATCCAAATACCCCCTTATTCCATGCTAAGAATCCAAACTCAGTTTATATACATTAATATCATAAACCCTTTAAAATTTAATTTCATAACACATTTTACCATATCAAAGGGTGTGGCACAGCCCATAGGTGACCATAGGACTGATCTAATCATCCTTAAAGGATCTAACGGGGGTCATGAGGGGTCTGGCAAATATTTTAAATAGTAAAATAACCATTTCATAATAAATAATAAAATTTGAAAAACTAAAACAAAAAAGTGAAACCACATATACATGAATAAACATAAATAAAATTGGATTTAGCATGTAAACCACCTAGCATAAGTTCATAGACAACCTCTCAATTAAACACAACCTTGATTGAAGCCAAAAAAACACCCAATGCCCAAAAATATAATCAGTTAGAAAAACAAGGGTTTAGGGATTTAAAATGAGAGAAAAAAATCCCAGCATGATTATTTTAGAAAAAAGAATAAATAGGAGTGGTTGAATGACTTGGAGCATCGATTCGCAACCAATGGTGCTTCAAATGAGCCAAGGTTGAGGGAGAATAACCCTTGAAGGAAGAGGGAGGCCTTGGTTCGTCCCTCTAGCTACTGGAGGTGGAGAGAGGAAGAAAATTATGTAGTGATTATTACATTTTGAGGGGGGAAATATGAAATTCCCCTCATTTAGTGAGTCTCATGGTTTGGTCGCATGGTTAGCTAAACAGTGCATCAACCATGTGACACCCTCTATGAAATAAGATGTCACATATTATTCTTGGGAGCCTGCATAGTTTAAAAAACCATGTAGAGGTCGTGTGTTTAGTTATGTCCATGTCCACATGGTTTCCAGGACCCCCTTGTATAGTTTTCCAACCATGAATCACCCCCGTACATGTTACACAGTTAAGGCTCATGATTAGTAATAACCATGTGTGTATCATGCACCAACCATGCACCCCACACAATATGGCCTCTTTTGTTATTTTTCTATGTTCCGAACACACAGGGCAACCCTGAGACCCCTCATACTCTTGGGAAAAATTTCACCACCAATTTTAAAGGGGTTAAAATCAAAAACTAAACAATAAAGTACCTCCATGAAAGGTCATGATCTTACATGGAGTGTCCTGCAACATCTAGAATGTTCGAAAATAGTGGAATCGACTCCATGATCATTGAAATCAGACACCAATTGATCAATATATAATCAAATCAGCATCAATGATCATGATCGACTGATGATGTGGCATCTATTTGGCGATGACATGGTTCTAATGTGGTGAACCATAGATGCTTACAAAATGTCATTAGAAATGTCATCAACATTGGAACAGTACCGTCTTCTTCTGAAAGGGTGTACTATAGCACCTAGCCTTCGACATAATTTTGACCAAGCCTAGATAGAACATTTTATATCTATTTTCAATTCTTTTTGAGCTATAGTAATTTCCGTGACATTAAATTTTAGAATCTAACTTAAAAACATGATTTTAGGATACTAAATTTTTTTGATCACCAGAAAATCTCATATGCTAACTACCATTTTGTAGTAACCTAGAACTAATACCACTTGTTGTGATTCATTGATAATAAATAGAGAATAATTTATGGATATACTAGACTTTATTTAAAAATGAATAAATATTACAGAAATCCCTCTCTACACTTGTCCCACTCTCTATCACATTGAGATATCCCGAATCACTAATACAATGGATCACTCTATTCACACTTTGTTAGGAAAAATGATCTCTCTAAGTAAGATAGATGATTTCAGGAGGCTTCCCATGGAAATCCTTATATATTTATAGTGGGGGAGCCATGTTTTACATAGCTCCCACAAATCCCCCACCTACCGTGGACTTCTCCAATGGCTACTAAAGGAACATGGGTTGAACATGTATAATGCGGAGTAGCCATGTTAGATATATTGGGTTAGTGAGGTTGGTCCACCAACCACCTACCAAGGAAGCTGTAAAAACTCCATCAAAAATAAAAAATGATTAACATATATCCTTTAAATACAAAAGTAAAAAAATCTCTTATATATTTACAGGAGGGGAAAATGATGACAAAAAATTAGCACTTTCACAAACATCAACAACCATCAAAGAAAATAAATAAAAATTATCAAAATATTTAGATCTACATCATAAAGGGCATAAAATATCTATTTAAATTACCCTTTTAGCCGAAGTTACTATTTTAGGAAGAATATTATGTAAAAAAATTCATACAAAGAATTTATTTTTAGTTAGAACCTGAAAATGTAAAATTTTATTTCATTCATCAACACCTTTCAATGATTTAATGAACGTAGATCATCATTAATAGACTCTTTAATCCACTTTCTTTGCATAAAATATTCTGAATGAACCAAAAAGTATCCATAAGAATTAACAGTCAAAATAAGACATTCATTCTCATTTTCATCATTTAGAATAATATTAAGAATAATATTTTCTTTAAAAGGAAAAAATTAATCCCAAAAAAATTTCTCAGGAAACATTAAATCACATAATTTTAAATTAGGATATACATTTTCAATGTATTAAACACTTTATATGTAGTAGGTGTGGGAAATAAAAAATTTAAACATGGAGGAGAAACCTTGCATTGAGTCGATGTAATGTTAACAGTCAATGTCAATCTATCAAATAACTGCATAAAGAAAAAACCATGGAGATGCGTAAACTAAGTGCATGAAGTAAAAAACCTATTATTTCAAATTTAAATTATTTTTTTAGTATAATTGGATATGTTATTAAATATATGAAAATTTAATGTAGAATTAATCTATTTTGTGAAACCGAGTGATTAAAATTGAATTATCTCATCCTTAATAGCCAAAGTGGAGGATTTTATAAATATCATTTGCAAGATCTTAATAAGTAGAACACAAGAAATATTTGGAGAATATTGTGAATAGATATGAACAATTAAAATGAATATTTAAATGAAAATATTTGGATTCCAGTTCTTGATTGGAAAAGTGACAATATTTTTCGAGAATCAATATGTTGCATATGGTTTCCTTTATAATGGAAAATATTTTAATTAAATTTATGGAGGAGATTCAAAGGTTTCAAATAAAGAATTTAATTTCTTTTCAAATAGTATGAATGGGATAAAATAATGTTATCAAAACAAAGATAATAAGACTCATTAATCTATAAAATATAAATGAAAACCCAAATAAAAGAAGGGGGAATTTGTGAAGGGTTTCATAGGGATGTATAATATCTAATAATTAGTAAAAAATTATATTATAACCCAATTAAACCCAGAATCTATTTATATGTTTGGAATGAATAAACCAAAGAATAAGAGCAATGCACCTAACACCATTTAGTATAACCTATCAAATATATTCATAAGAATTTGATTGATATCCCTAAGGAGTAGCCATAAAATTCCTTCCCCCAATTGTATCCTTGATTCGTGGGAATCACCTAATGTATGTGTATGATCTCTCTCTAACCATGGTTTTCTAGAAACTTGTTTAAAGGTTCTATAGAATTAGATCATTGAGAAAATTGTCTTGAGGAGTTTATTTTAGGTGTCTCGACACAATAGTACTAAACAAATCTTATAAGTATCGAAGAAACTTTTATAGGAAAAGAGGAACTCCAAACATTTATCCAATATAAATATGAATGTTCTATAAAACTAAATACATTTCAACATATGGATAAATTTTGGTTTGATATCTATACGTTACTTCAATTATTAAACAAAATATTCAAATATTCAATCTCTATTGATTCATTATCGCATAATAAATAACTAAATATGATAAATGTTGGGATGGATGACATAAGGAAACAATGCACTATAACATTTAATAGTAATTCTATAAGAACACACCGTGACATAACGACTTTCACTATATCATGGTGCAATATATAATATACGATGACAACGAAAAATATATGGTCATTCCCATTTAAGTGTATAACTTAGAAAATTATAGGAAAAAACTATTGCTGTATGTTATATCACTCTTATTATTCATTTTATTCATTATAAAACAGATAGATTGATTAGTGTAACACCCGAGACTTTTATAAGAAATATTTTGTTTTTATTTTATATAAATCTTCAAAGGAATCTTTTACTACACACAACACTAGCTTGTCTTTCTTTACACGCAATCGCGACCTTCCTTGATAGCTTGCGTCGTACGCAATACCGAGTTTCACTAAACAACGATATGCTATTAAAATATTATTAAAACTAGCTGTTATGAATAGTAATAACCACTTTTTTGAAATTTTTTAAATTTTATTTTTCAATATGGACTTCATTTTTGGATTCAGAATATCGAAATTAGCCTAGGGTGAAATTTTTGCATTTTTCTGGAAACTTTCAATTTTTGATGAATAGTGAAAACACTGGGTTACTATTTAAAAACCGAATTTTTATTTAAATAATTATTTATTTTATTTAAATTTATTTTAGGTCAAAATTGATATATAATACCTATATAAGTTCAATGTTATTCATTGGAGTAATTTTATAGTAATTTTAGATGTATAAAAATTTTATTGAACTTTTCACCATCTTTTACCCACCTCCTAGGAGAATTTGCAAATTTACATAAAACATAATTTTACCGATAATTTGAGTGGAATTTCAAAAATCCTAGAGACACGGTTGATTTCAGTAAGTAAAATGTTGTTCAATGAGATGAAAATAATTTTTGGTGAATAGTAACCTTTTACTTTTATTTACCATGGTTAAAAGTAAATACGGTAATTAAGGGTAAAAATGATATTATTATTACTCTAAAACATTTCCTAATTCTATTGGATAAGTTTAATTCCACTAAACACAACCTTAGGAATAAAATATGACCATTTAGGCCCACTTGGATTAGATTAGGACATTTATTATTAATTTATTTAAAGAATGGTTAAAATAGTTAAAATCAATGTTTAATAAGTAAATAATTTATTATATTGGGTTATACATAAGATAAATTAGAAAATAAATATCCATTAGAAATATAAAAAGATTTCCCACATAATGGTATTTTATTTGTAATTTTTAGACATTAAATAAGTTAATTTATTTATGATACAATGATGATGCAGTAATTATCTTATTAATGAAATATTGACATAATTAATGTTATAAATACCCAAATAAATGTAATTTGAGACTTTTTATGAATTTAAATAATTTTATAGCTTAATATGACATGTCATTATTGATTTAATTATCTTTGTTAGAACTAATAATTCTGTTATGATTTTCACAAAAATCAATTACTAAAAATTGTTAAAATTGACATAAAATAGTTTTTAAAACAAATATTATATTATTAATTGTTATTTTATTCCTAAATAACTACGGTTAAGCAAAATGACTTAGATATGGTTATATATATTAATAATGAACATCTTTGGGTACTTTTGGCTTGTTATAGAAAGTTTATTAACCTTATAGTTTAAGAACACAAAAAGACACGGTAAAAGTAAAATTATCTAACATAAAGTTAAATCTAAATGATAAGGTTAAAATAGTAAACTAAACTTGTCCAAATTTTATTGTATGAGATTATTTCGACCCATCCCCACCTTAGATTTTAAATAAATCAATTTTGAGCTATTTTAAACCGAATATTGCATTATAATAAAATAATATTTTTCATTTTTCCAAAGGTGCCCCTCTCCTCCCTTATAAAAGGGCACCTCCTCCGTCTCATCCTCACACCACATTGAGCCTTCATGCTTGGCCAACCCCTTTATATTTTTCCTATCCAATTCCCTAGAAACATCCTAGAGGTCCTGGTCTTCTTTAGAGACCAATTTTAGTGCCCTAAAAGGAGGTCTCAAAGAAGCGCTTCAAAGAAGAGGTAATGTCCATTACCGATTCTTTCAACTTTATTTCTTCTTCCACTACTTCTTCATTAGTTTTTTTTTCTTATTAATTAATAACATCAATATCACTCGTATACTTATATGTTATTATAAGTATGAAATAACCCTCTTTCACCATCTATCCATCCTACGGAAAACGAAATCACCGTGCGTGCGTACGTACAGAATACCGTCTCCACGCCGTGGTGTAATCTATTTTCCACCACCACCTTACTTGGATGTGTATAATGGTGTAAAGAATGAATATATATGATTATTTTAAATAGATAGTCATTCTGAAATAGTATACATACACTCCAATACAATTCCACGATCATGGGAACGATATCATCGCTCGTGCGTACGTAAGGAATACCGTCTCCGCGATGTGATGCGACTCATTCTACATGATTTTCATTGCATAATGATTACATAAATGAATTGAGTGAATAAATATGATATATATTACACTAATACGATTCTGGAAATGAGGTATCTATAACCTAAAAAGAATAATAATAATTTATTCGACAAAACACGCATAAGAACAAAAAGTAATAAACACCCAAATAACAAGTAGGAGTGAAATATTACTAATAATAAGCTAAGAATATGACCATATATGATATCATAAAAATGATTAGGATTCTGAAATAAGTCAATGACATTATTTAAATCATTATACAGGAGGTTAGGACACCTACCAAGCAAATCAGACCTAAGCTAAGGGAAATATCACAATCTCATTTTTATCCGAGATTGTTTATACTTTGGAATTTACTGGGGTGTATTTTATCATCCACATCCATGTTTCCTCAATATTTAATATTATTTCCATCCACCTAAAATTTTTTAAATCCAATTTTACCCTTCGGCGAGTTTTTAGTAAAATATATGCAAGGAATCTTTTGTCGTTTTTCGTACGAGGTACTTTTTGACTTTTCCGACAAAAGTACAAGAAGAATGTTTTTTAACTTATAAAACATGAATGGATTTTTAAAAAATTATTTCCAAGAAGCTTAATTTACATGTTTTCATGTTTATTTTTAATCAACTTCTTTTAGTTTAGAATTGTATGACATGTTAAGAAAGGAAAATTGTTTTTGAAGTAGAAAGGATATTTTCCTCAAGAATGGAGTTCAAGTGTTTTATAAAAATTATATTCCATCTATGATAATAAAGGGTTATGTTTCTATCCCTATTATTACATTGATTTGATTAGGTTGTGATGGCATTATTTTTATGAATTCCTTTATCTTATATGAATTGTTTTATGATGTCACGATGTTTAATAATCCCATTTTTATTACATGGGTTATGCTATGATATATGGTTTATGATTTTGTGGCACACATAAGAATGGTATCATTATGAGATGGGTGGGACCTATATCTCCCTCCAATGCATTGGGTAACGATTTTATATCTCATGAGATAGACATGGCTGGAACAGAAGGTTAAACCGGTTCAGTGAAATAGGACTGAAACAAGGAATGAACTCGGTTTAGAAATGGACTTTGTCCACTAAGATAGTATTGTAAATGAGTCTTGACTAATAATAAATGATTCTCTATGATTATGTGTGTATGCCAAAAAGCTTCATGTTTTAAGTTATGATTATTGCGATTACATTTCACTACAATGATTTATCCCATGTTATGAAATTATGATCTCTTTTGCAGGGTAAGATTTCCAAAATGTTATGTTATTATAAATATGATGTGATTGATATTTCTTTTGTTTACCCTTACTGAGCATTCGAGCTCACCCTTTTGTATGTTTTCATTCCCCAGGTCAGGAAGAAGGTTATTAACTAAGATATTCCAAAAGGGACTATAGATATGATGAAATAAATGGGAGACAGTGTAGATGCTTTATGAACCAGTTGTTTATACTTCCCAATTTCTAAGGACACTATACCTATACGGTCCTTTCTTGGTTTTGTTATATGTTGTAATAAGTGTAACTTAATTTTGAAGTACTAAAAATCTATTTAAAGTATGGTTCGTTATAGTTTGTATCAAAGGAAAGGTATAGTCAACCTTTGGAAACTAGGATGTGAAAGCCTTAGTAAGAATCCTAAGGATAATTCTAAGCACATAACACAATCTTAGTGTTTTAGAAATGACCATGAATAACCTAGGATAAGACCTTAAGTGTGAAATTTTATTCTTGATTATGTGGTTTTCCTATTATAATTATTGTTGCTCACACTATTCTTCTTGGTTTTAGTCAATGGATGGAACCCGACGGAACTTTGTTAATGCGTAATGCAACGGGAAATGCAATGATTTTCCCCCTGTGCAACCAAACGTTATGGGAGCTGGAATGAAAAATCTTGTAGCCATGCTCACACAACATTCTCAAGCTATGAATCATGCAGGACTTCCAAATGAGAAAAGTAAGGTGAAACATTTTGTTGAATCTATCATGAGGCAGCGTCCACCTTCATTCAGTGGGTCTACTGATCCATTAGTTACTGAACAATGGATCAATACTACTAAAAAGATATTTTTAGTTCTTCAATGTTTTGAACATGACAAAGTCATCTTAGCAGTGTATCTTTTGGAAGGTGATGCTGATCAATGGTGGAATCTTATCAAGAATACGAGGCCAAGAGATGAAATTGAGTCCATGGAATGGGACGAGTTCAAGAACTTATTTTTCAATATGTATTTCCCTCATATTCTCCAAAAAAAGATGGAGAAAGAGTTTCTTGAGCCGAAGCAAAAGGATGATGAATCTGTTAGTACCTATGAGGAAAGTTTTACAAGACTTGCAAGGTACACTTCTAGTTTTATTGTCCAACCGGAGATTAAGATAGATCGATTATTTAGTGGCATAAAACGTAGTCTTAGAAGGGACTTAGCCATAAGGGACTTCAATAGCTACGAGGAAATTGTTCGATGTGCTCTCAAAGTTGAGACGGAGATTATAGTAACCCATCAGTCATATGGGTTTGATAAGAAAAGGAAAATGGAATTCAAAGGAAAATCTAAAGAGCACACTGAAAAGAATATGAGATTTTCCTTATTCTCAAAGTGTGGAAAGAAACATGGAGGGAGTTGTCTTAAAGGGACAAGTAAATGTTTCAAATGTGGAAAGGAAGGTCGTCGGGAATTTGAATGCCGCAATGATGGGAAGAAGATGTCTAGTGATGCGAACAATGAAAAGGCTACACAGAGTGAACCTCCTACACTTCAATGTTACAAGTGCAAGGAAATGGGGCATTATTCCAATAATTTCCCTAATCCAAGGGTTGTTGATGATGATCGACGTCAACAAAATATTAGGGCTAAAGACAAAGGAAAGTCCCATGCAATTTCTATCAGCAATGTGGAGTACGATAACGAAGTGGTGAAAGGTACACTTACCATCCACTCTAAATTATTAAATGTTTTATTTGATTCTAGATCCACCCACTCCTTTATTTATAAAACATTTTCTAAGGGTATCACCATATTACCTCAACAATTAGATGTTGAGTTAGCTGTGACAACCCCTAATGGCACAACAGCGCATCAAAAGTTTATAATTCTTCTTCGATTGAAGTTTGGGGGAATGTTCTTCCTACAAATATTGTGATCCTCCCTATAGTGGAATTTGATGTGATTCTTGGCATGTATTGGCTTTCTCTATATGGAGCTCATATCAATTGCCAATGAAGGGAAGTGACATTTCAAATTCCAGATCAATCTTTGATCATCTATCGATGCAAGGATGAACATAACCTTCCAGTGGAAATTTCATCCATCTTATGGGTCTTGATTCCACTAAATGATGGTTATTTATCTCAAATGGTTGGTGAGAAACTCAAGATTAAGAATATTCCCATTTTACGGGAGTTTGATTATGTCTTTCCAGAGGAATTGTCGGGTCTTCCACCAAATTGTGAAGTTGAGTTTTCAATAGAACTCGTACCGGGTGCATTACCTATTTCAAAGACACCTTAAAGAATGGCCCCAATTGAGTTGCAGGAATTGAAGAAGCAACTCCAAGATAATCTTGATAAGGGGTTCATACGTCCTAGTGCGTCACCTTGGGGAGCACCTATTCTATTTTTTAAGAAGAAAGATGGATCAATGTGACTCTGCCTTGATTATCGAGAACTTAACAAGATCACTATCAAGAACAAATATCCTCTCCCGCGAATCGATGACTTATTTGACCAACTACGGGGAGCTCAATACTTTTCCAAGATTGATATTCATTCAGGGTATCATCAATTAAGGTTCAAAAGGGAGGATATACCAAAGACGGCTTTCCGTACAAGGTATGGACACTATGAATTTATAGTGATTCCATTTGGTCTTACTAATGCCCTTTCTATATTCATGGATCTGATGAATAGAGTCTTTAGAGACTATCTTGATCAGTTTGTGGTAGTCTTTATAGACGATATTCTTGTATATTCAAAGAGCAAGGAAGAACATGAAGATCACTTGAGAATTATATTGATGACCCTGAGAAAGGAGAAGCTTTATGCAAAATTTACCAAGTGTGAATTTTGGCTTCAAAAAGGTGCATTTTTGGGTCACATAATCTCAAAAGAGGGGATATCTGTGGATCCAGAAAAGACAGAGGTTATCGAAAGATGGTCGAGAATAACAACATTAAGTGAGATCCGAAGTTTTCATGGCTTGGCTGGATATTATCGACATTTTGTGAAAGATTTTTCATGATTATATAATCCACTCACCTGGTTGACTCGGAAAGGAGTTATGTATTTTTGGACAGAGTAATGTGAAGAGAATTTCAAGGAGTTGAAAAGAAGGTTATCCAGTGCACCTGTGCTCACACTGCCTTGTAGTGGAGAATGGTTTGTGATCTACAGTGATGAATCCATGAAGGGATTGGGGTGTGTTCTTATGCAAAATGATATGATGATAGCTTATTCCTCATGACAGTTGAAAATCCATGAGCAAAATTACCCAACTCATGATTTGGAGTTAGCTGCGTTAATCTTTGCATTAACGATTTGGAGGAATTATCTTTATGGAGAAAGGTGTGACATTTATAATGATCATAAAAGTTTAAAGTATATGTTCACACAAAAGGAGCTGAATATGCACCAAAGAAGATGGTTAGAGCCGATTAAGGATTACGACTGCTCAATTCATTACCACCCTGGGAATGAAAACAAGGTGGTAGATTCATTAAGTCGAAAAGACCATGCCAGTTTATCCATGATGAGGATCACAAAAGATCCAATATTTATGGATTTACATAGGATGGATCTTGGAATTATAATGGAAGGTGTAAAATCGTATCATTCTCAAATGAATGTTCAACCATCTATACATGTTAAGATTAAAGAGGCACAGAAAGAAGAAGTAGAGTTACAAAAGAAGGTGAGAAATGTTCCTGAATTAAACCTTGATTATGATGGGATAATAATGTTCAGGAATCGGGTTTGTGTTCCTCCCATCCCCGAATTAAAGAAGGAGATGCTGGATGAGGCTCATAGTTCTTCATTATCTATTCATCCTGGGAGCACAAAGATGTATAGGGACCTGAAAGAGTACTTTTGGTGGTATGGCAGGAAAGGAGATGTTGCTGAATATGTCTCTCGATGCTTGGTTTGTCAGCAAGTTAACGCGGAGAGACAGAAGTCTAAGAGGATGTTACAACCATTACCCATACCTGAATGGAAATGGTAAAACATCACTATGGGCTTTGTCACAGGACTTCCAAAAACATCCAAAGGCAATAATGCTATCTGGGTCATAGTTGATCATCTTACAAAGTCTTCACACTTTATAGATATTAGAGAGGATTTATCTCTGGATCAGCTTGCCATGATATATGTAAAGGAAGTGGTAAGATTGCATGGAGTACCACTTTCTATTATATCTGATCGGGATCTGAGGTTTACCTCAAAGATCTGGCGAAGTCTTTAGCATACTCTAGATATAGAGTTGACTTTCAGCACTGCTTATCATCCTCAGATAGACGGTCAGTCTCAGAGGACAATTCAAACTCATGAAGATTTGTTGAGAGCTTTCTCTATGGATTTCAAAGGTGGTTGGGATCAACACCTACCTTTGGTGTAATTTTCTTATAATAATAGATTTCACTCCAGTATTCAGATGGCTCCTTATGAAGCTCTCTATGGAATGAAATTCAGGACTCCTACTTGCTGGGATGAAGTCAGGGAAAGAAAGCTATTAGGACCTGATCTTGTTGATGAGATGACAGAAAAGGTCAGATCTATTCAACAACACATAAGAGCAGCTTAGAGTCGACAAAAAAGTTATGCCGAAAACCGAAGAAAAGACTTAGAGTTTGAAGTGGGTGATAAAGTATTCTTACAAATATCTCCTTGGAAGAGAGTAATGAGATTTGGAAAGAAGGGAAAGCTGAGCCCAAGGTATATCGGTCCTTTTGAAATACTGGATCATCTTGGGAAGGTAGATTACCGATTGGCACTTCCACCGAATCTCTCTCAAGTTCACGATGTGTTCCATGTATCTCCCCTGAGAAAATAGATACCTGATCCTTCACATGTACTCACCTCAGAAGTTGTACCGCTGGAAAAAAATCTTTCTTATGAAGAACAGATGATAGAGATTCTCAATAGTAATGAAAAAGTCCTACGGAACAAGACCACTCGCTTGGTGAAAGTTTTATGGAGGAACCACCAAATAGAAGAAGCTACGTGGGAGCTTGAGGATATCATGAGGGAGAGGTATCCTCATCTGTTTGTTACAAGTGACGAATTTCGAGGGTGAAATTCATTTTAAGGGGGGTAGAATGTAACACCTGATATTTTTATAAGAAATATTTTTTTTATTTTATATAAATCATCAAAGGAATCTTTCACTACACACAACACTAGCTTGGCTTGCTTTACACACAATTGTGACCTTCCTTAATAGCTTGCGTCGTACGCAATACCGAGTTTCAGTAAACAACGGTATGCTATTATAATATTATTAAAACTAGCCGCTATGAATAGTAATAACCACTTTTTGAAATTTTTTAAATTTTATTTTTCTAAATCGACTTCATTTTTGGATTCAGAATAACGAAATTAGCCTAGGGTGAAATTTTGTTATTTTTCTGGAAACTTTCAATTTTTGATGAATAGTGAAAACACTGGGTTACTATTTAAAAACCAACTTTTTATTTAAATAATTATTTATTTTATTTAAATTTATTTTAGGTCAAAATTGATATATAATACCTATATAAGTTAGATGTAATTCATTGGAGTAATTTTATAATAATTTTAGATGTATAAAAATTTTGTTGAACTTTTCACCGTCTTTTACCCACCTCCTAGGAGAATTTGCAAATTTACATAAAACATAATTTTACCGCTAATTTGAGTGGAATTTCAAAAATCTGAGAGACACGGTTGATGTCAGTAAGTAAAATTTGGTTCAATGAGATGAAAATAATTTTTGGTGAATAGTAACTTTTTTCTTTTATTTACAGCGGTTAAAAGTAAATAGGGTAATTAAGGGTAAAAATTATATTATTATTACCCTAACACATGTCCTATTTCTATTGGATAACTGTAATTAGACCAAAAACGAACTTAGGAATAAAATATGACCATTTAGGCCCACCTGGATTAGATTGGGACATCTATTATTAATTTATTTAAAGAAGGGTTAAAATAGTTAAAATCAAAGTTTCATAAGTAAATAATTTTTAATATAAGGGTTATACATAAGATAAATAAGACTATAAATATTCATTATAAATCTAAAAAGATTTCATAAATAATGGTATTTTATTTGTAATTTTTAGACATTAAATAATTTATTTTATTTATGACACAAAGATGATGCAGTAATTATCTTATTAATGAAATATTGATATAATTGATGTTATAAATACCCAAATAAATTTAATTTGAGACTTCTTATGAATTCCACTAAATTTCTAGGTTAATATGACATGTTAGTATTGATTTAATTAACTTTTTTAGAAATAAGCACTCTGTTATGATTTTCACAAAAATCAATTACTAAATAGTGTCAAAATTGACATAAAATAGTTTTTAAAATAAATATTATATTATTAATTGTTATTTTATTCTAAAAAATCTACAGTTCGGAAAAATTACTTAGATAAGGTTATATATATTAATAATAAACAACTTGGGGTTCGTTTGGATTGTTATAGTATGTTTATTAACCTTATAGTGTAAGAACACAAAAAGACACGTTAAAAGTAAAATTATCTAACTTAAAGTTAAATTTAAATGATAAGGTTAAAATAGTAAACTAAACTGTCCATATTCTAATGGATGAGAGGATTTCAACCCATCCCCACCTTAGTTTCGAATTAAATCAATTTGGATCTATTTAAAACCAAATATGGCTTTATAATAAAATAATATTTTTTGTTTTTCCAAAGGTGCCACTCTCCTCCCTTATAAAAGGGCACCTCCACCCTCTCTTCCTCACACCACTTTGAGCCTTCAAGCTCGGCCAACCCCTGCCAATTTCTCTTATCCACTTCCCTAGAAACATCCTAGAGGTCCTATTCTTCTTGAAAGGCCAATTTTAGTGCCCTAAAAGGAGGTCTCAAAGAAGCGCTTCAAAGAAGAGGTAATGTCTTTTACCGACTCATTCAACTTTATTTCTTCTTCCACTTCTTCTTCTTTAGTTGTTTCATTATGAATTAATAACATTAGTATCACTAATATACTGATATGTTATTATAAGTATGAAAAAACCCTATTTCACCACTATCCACCCTACAAAAAACGAAGTCATCGCTCGTGCGTACGTACGGAATACCGTCTCCACGCCGTGGTGTAATCTATTTTCCACCACCACATCACTTGGATGGGTATAAAGGTGTAAATAATGAATATATATGATTATTTTAAAGTTATATTGATTGTGAAATAGTATACATACACTCCAATACAATTCCACAATCATGGGAACGATATCATCGCTCGTGCGTACATACGGAATACCGTCTCCACGATGTGATGCGACTCGTTCTACATGATTTTCATTGAATAATGATTACATAAAATAATTGAGTGAATAAATATGATATATATTACACTAATAACATTCTGTAAATGAGGTATCTATAACCTAAAAATAAGAATAAGAATTTATTCGACAAAACACGCATAAGAACAAAAAGTAATAAACACCCGAATAACAAGTAGCAATGAAATATTACTAATAATAAGCTAATAATATGACCATTCATGATATAATAACAATGATTATGATTCTGGAATAAGTCAATGACATTATTTAATCATTATACAGGAGGTTCAGACACTTACGAAGCAAATCGGACCTAAGGTAAGGGAAATATCACAATCTCATTTTTATTCGAGATTTTCTATACTTTGGAATTTACTCGGGTGTATTTTATCATCCACATCCATGTTTCATCAATATGTAATATTATTTCCATCCACCTAAAATTGTTTAAATCCAATTTTACCCTTCGGTGAGTTTTAGTAAAATATATGAAAGGAATCTTTTGTCGTTTTTCGTACGAGGTACTTTTTGACTTTTTTGACAAAAGTACGTGAAGAATGTTTTTTTAACTTATACGGCATGAATGGATTTTTAAAACATTATTTCCAAGAAGACTCCTTTTCAAGTTTTCAAGTTTATTTTTAATCAAATTCTTTTAGTTTATAATTGTATGACATGTTATGAAAGGAAAAGTGTTTTTGAAGTAGAAAGGATATTTTCCTCAAGAATGGAGTTCAAGTGTTTTATCAAAATTATATTCCATCTAAGATAATAAAGGGTTTTGTTTCTATACCTATTATTACATTTATTTGATTATGTTGTGATGGAATTATTTTTATGAATTCCTTTATCTTATATGAATTGTTTTATGATGTCACGATGTTTAAGAATCCCATTTTTATTACATGGGTTATGCTATGATGTATGGTTTGTGATTTTGTGGCACACATAATAATGGTATCATTATGAGATGGGCGGGACCTATATATCCCTCCAATGCATTGGGTAAAGATTTTATATCTCATGAGATAGACATGTCTGGCACGGAAGGTTAAACCGGTTCAGTGAAACAGGACTGAAACGACGAATGAACTTAGTTCAGAAATGGACTTTGTATACTAAGATAGTCTTGGCAATGAGTCTTGACAAATAAGAAAGTATTCTCTATGATTATGTGTGTATGCCACAAAGATTCATGTATTAAGTTATGATTATTGTGATTACATTTCACTACAATGATTTATCCCATGTTATGAAAGTATGATCTCTTTTGCAGGGTAAGATTTCCAAAATGTTATGTTATTATAAATATGATGTGATTGATATTTCTTTTGTTTACCCTCACTGAGCATTCGAGCTCACCCTTTTGTATGTTTTCATTCCCCAGGTCAGGAAGAAGGTTATTAACTAAGATATTCCAAAAGGGACTATAGATATGATGAAATAAATGGGAGACAGTGTAGATGATTTATGAACCAGTTGTTTATGCTTCCCAGTTTCTAAGGACACTATACCTATACGGTCCTTTCATGGTTTTGTTATATGTTGTAATAAGTGTACTTAAAATTTGATGTACTAACAATGTATGTAAATTATGGGTCATTATAATTAGGGGTTTAATTAGGTTATGGAGTGTTCTTTTGTCGCTTCTTAGAGACATCCCCCAAAAACCCTTCAGTGGTATCATATAAAAGGTTAAAGTGTTAATCGATTCCTAGGAACTCTCACACATGAATGATGATGAAGTGTGGATATCCAATAAGGATATACATTTCCAATTCAAATATTTCATATATTAATGTGTTAAGTAAATAGGATGATTTGATAGGTTCATATGGATGACACATTGGATGTGTTTATATGTAATATTTTATCTCAATTTTAGTGTTATCAAATAAATCCTGTTAATGATTGTTTTAGATTTATAAATAGATAAAAAATTCTAGAAAAACATGTATTCCAAGAACCATGAAATGGCCCATTTAAAATGAAAAATTTTATTCTTGGATTTACTTGCTTATGGAATAGTTCCATGAAAATGAGCATAATGCCTATAAAATTTATAACACCAAGTCACAAAAGCTACGAAATAAATATTACGGGGTGCTGTAGAAAATCATGAAAAAAGAATGAAATATGATTACACTATATGTCGAGGTCTAGCATGTGTTGGGTCCACAACCAGTTTCTGATTAAACCACCAGAAGAAACTCCATTGAAACATCGCATGGAAATGCAATATTTCTAAAATGAACCCCACATATGATTATTGGAAATTAGAAGATAATTGTATCCATGAAACCAAACCACAGTGTAAAACCACTAGAAGAATGTAGAAAAGACTATCATAAATGATGATCAGATGAAAACATGAAAGACAAATAAAAACACATGTCTTTAATGGTTTAGGATTACTTCCTAATCCATAAAGAAATACTTATTTAATTTATTCAAAGAATCAATAGGAAAGATTAAAATTATCCTGATCTCACTATCACTCAATATTCCCATGATTTACCCCCTAATAAACATAAGACATCCACCTTTCAATTTATATCATTGTCTTTCTAGTGTTTTCATTCACCATCACTATCTTATTCACATGTAATGAAGTAAACCTCCTTCAAGATACATGGAGGAACCATTCATTTGGTCAAACATTCCCCCCACCTCAACGTGACCGGTTGATCAAATGTTCCCCTTCCAAAGATATCATAGATATGTAAATCTTCATGTCTCATAGTGAATGAAATTCTAATTATCTAACTCATATGAAACCAACCTCCATCCTTTTATGGAGTTGAAACTCTACCACTCAATGTCCTTGTTTTCATCAGAAATAAAGTCACCAAATTATCACTTTCCGCTGATATGAAATTCCATAGTTCCGAAATGATGAATCTCTCACCTTAACAAAATCACAATAAAGATTCATTATATTTTGAAATAAAGTCTTATCCCATCTCCCATTACTTCTTCGTCTATTAAATTTTTTAAAGAAGCATTGTTGTTCACCACCATGTCTTCCTTTAGGTCAACCCTATCTTTTTGAGGTGCAACACATCCTTAGAAATTATTGATTTAATACCTTTTACAACATATTAACTAAATTCACTATTCCATTGATCATATATTGGGTTGAAACCCCTTCATCAAATAATGTATTTATATAGTGATAATTTAGAAGAATATGAATCATTTGAGAATGAACCATCGTATTTTTGACCACATGAATCGTGATCAATGAGTCACAAGATAACATCCCAAATTCCTGGTATTTTCTAAGATCATCCAAAAAACCCTTCATCCACACTAACTATTCCGTACATCTATTAAGGAGAAATACAATTCATTAATTTTTTAAAGTGTGACCATAAATTAGAGTTCGGATATCCAACTTATCAGTATTCCAACAAAAGTAAACACATACCTTGTAATGTTCTTCCATGAATCAAAATATCCACAAAAATAAATGTGTATAAAACCATGAATAGACTTATTTTTTCTGAACAAAAGTTACAATTATTTAGAAATCTTCATCTACGATAGGATCCACTTCACAACCTCCTAGTTTTCACTTCTGGGATTTTACATAAACCAACCAAAAACTCCAACTATTTGTGCAATGTCAAGATGAGTACACACCATGGCATACATCAAACTTCTGATAACTGATGCACATGGAACCTTCACCATGTAATCAAACTCAGATTCTATTCATGGTGATTTATCATTATTTAGCTTAAAATTCATGTCCATGGGTGTGGTCACATTTTTTTATTCCAAAAAACTAAAGCATTCCACCACCATCCAATGTTGTTGTCCTGAGTCTGGTACAACGTACAAAAACATTAGTCTCATAAAATACTTAGCCCAAAATTATTTTTTCCAAAATGGGATCCTTCGTCTTTAAGATTCTAGATAACTCATCCTTCAGGTCATTCATCCTTCCTTTCACTAGAACTGTGATCAGCATGTCATCCACATAAAGAAAAAGGATTATGAAACTCCCATCATCAAACACATTCCAGTACTAAAAATAGATATCCTTTCTCCAAATGAACTTCCATTTCATCATAAAATCATTGAACCTGTGATTACAACACATTGGTTGTTGTTTTAAACTATAAAGGTTATGTTTGAGATTACACACAATTCCCTGGTTCCATTAATCCTTAAATCAAACTAACTACTCCAAGTTGATCTCCTTATCAATATCCCTATAAAGGAATGTTGTCTTCACATCCATTTTCTCCAAATGAAGTTCTTTTGATGAATCAATACATAAAACCATTTTTATATTTTTGTGCTTAATTACAAGATAATATATTTTAATAAAATCCACTCATTCTTTATGTTGAAATCCTTTCACAACTAGACTGACCTTATACTTCCATCAACCATCTTCCTCTTTATTCATTTGATAAAACCAATTTTTTTGAATAATATTTTTTATAGAAGTTGTCTCCATCAGTTACCATGTTCCAAGAATATAGAGGGACTCAGGTTCATCCCTCATATCTAACCCCAATATTTCGAATCTTTTATACTTCTTGCCTCATCTAGGAATTCAAAATCTCCATCATTCATTATAAATTGAAAATTAAAATTACTTTCATACCTTTTCAATTTATTACTTTCCTTGGTAGACCTCCACATGTTTTTCTTGTGACTAATATCCTATCTATACTAAAAGTTTAGAGTGTGAAATTATGATGATTGAGCATCAATAGTCCCTGAACTCTATGGTACATCTGGCATGGGTAACACCATCCGAACTTGACCCTCTTATTTCTGAAGCGTTACCAAATGGTTTGGTATTTCTAGAACTATCATGATTCAAAAAATTTCTAGAATATTTGTATCTTCTAGAATTATCTCAAGGTGAACCTTATATTCGGAATTTATTTTTATTTCATTTAATTTTATTATAGGTTCTGATCCTCCCATAAGATCCCTTCATTGAAGATAACACTTTGACATTCGATGACATTATTAGAATCATAATCCAAGAGTTAAGATATGAATTCTACATCATCGTAGCTAACAAAGTATCATTCGTGATAGTTATAATCCATCCTATCTCATTTATTAGCATCAATATGGGTGTACTAAAGTGATCCAAATACATTGAGATGGTTAGAATAAACCATTGTTCCAAACCAAAAGTTCTTTTATGTTTTTATCTAATGGGAGATAATGGACTCTAATTTATTGAGGGTGCCACACAATTCATATCCTCCACCGAAAACAGATTGGGGAACCTTAAATGTATCTATATGCCCCTAGAATTCTATACTTAATTACTATTCATCCTTTCCAAAACTACATTTTGTTCCCGAGTCCCTGGAATTATTTTCTCAAAATGAATCCCCTTTTTCCAATAGAACCTCCAAAACTACCGACTTCCATTCTCACCACCATTGTCTGACCATTAAAACATTAACTTACATTCAGTATCCTTCTCTAACATGGACCTTAATTGGACGAATGTCTTGAATACTGCAGACATGTGATTGTTGTAGTACACCGAAGATTTTCAGGTAGAATCATTAATGAAATTCATATAGTAGAGTTAACATCTTTTAAAATACACAAATTCTAGCCTCCCAAACATTTGTGTGAACTAACTCAAAATTATGATACTTTATAATTTTCCCTTCAATCTATAAGGACACATTTTATTTCCTTCCAAAGATGCAATCCCCAAACGTTCCATACTACATGCTTTTGGCCTCCAGTAATATTTTATCTACATTAATACACATTCCCTTTTCACCAAGGTGTCCCAGATGGTCATGCCAATGTTTCATGGAAGTAATTTCACAGACATGCATCGATCCTTCCGATAAACCTTTAAGACACAAAGTTAAATCTTTTAATACCTTTGATAAAACCATGGATCAATGTGAAGTATTCCATGATCCATATAACAAAATTGTACATAAAATTGATTCATTGAGTTATCATATATAAATTAATCTCCTCCTGAATCTTGGGATGTGTTGTACACCTTGCAAGTTCAGAAAGCTTCCGTTCCTTTTATGGGTGGAGACATATCTCATGCCAAAAATATCAAGAGTTTTCCCATTCACCAGATGAAATCTTCCAAATCATATAGATATGTAACCCATTATACTATCCCTCTCAGATGTTTAATAAAAAGAATCTCCAAATTCTATCATACAAGATTCACGTGAATGGCCAATACGTAGGAAAAAACCACTCCTTCCCTTTGAAGAAGGGTTTACAGAACCATTTCTAGAAGTATATATTTCTATGTTCTCCCACTAATCATTGTAATACTTTTTTAGTTGTCCTTTCCTTCCAATTTATTAATGCAAGGGATCACCTTCCACCAAGCTACTTCCACTTCGACTTCATCAACCTTTCCCTTTCCAGTGATTTTTTTACCAACCTCTCTCTTCTGTACTCTAAGAGTTACTATAAAATTTCCCGGATCTCCTTTGGATAAATTTATTTTTTCAATATGATGTCATGTACATTAAAGAACATCAAATATGTATTTTCTATGGAATTTCTAATAGTTATCACCATTTTATCCCATGAATCTAGAAGAGAGTAAAGTAACAATTCCTCCCAAACCGGGTCTCTAATGTCCACCTTTACTAATTCCATATGACTTCTAATTACATTATAGTCATTCTGAATATTTTATACAAGAATTTCATCCCATATTCACATTCCAAACAATCTCCATAACAAGAAAACTTTTTTCATCACACTTGGCTTCTCATTAATACAAATTAAGGTATTTGTGAGTTCCGCTGCAGTCTTCACTTACAATATATTGAACACTACATTTTGGGAAAGTAAAATTCGCATCATGACATGTTATTTATTATCCATAATTTCCCATTACCCTTTTTTCATCACTTCTGTCTTAGCTCCAGTCAATGTAAGATTGAGGTATTTTTTAGAAGACAATCCTCTATCTGTATTTTCCAAAACCCAAAATTAATTTTTTCAAACATCTATAACCACACCATTCAATTATTTAATTCCATCCCACCAGAAATTGTGAAATACCACTACTTCTAGACAATATAAAAAATAGGTTAGGAACCTATTACTAATATTCTTTTATAAGTACATGGGAATGTCATGATAATGAACCAAGCTCTGAAACACCTTCACCAGATCCGGATCTTCTAGAATCACTCCAAACACAAGATCAAATACCACTTTTTAGGTACATGTAGAAATTTAAATTAAAAAACAAAATTAACTCCACCAAAAAATTATTAATAGAAGTAATAAACCTGAAGTGAACCCCATGTATGACACCCAAAACATGGAGGAAAAGATTACCCAAGTCTCTACACTACAACATAAAATAAATAAGGACACAAAAAAGTATATCAGAAGTTATTATTAGAATAAAACATGAAAGGCATAGAAAAAAACAAGGATTAGGTGTTTTAAGATTTCACCCAAATCCATGGGGTAATTCTAATTTTGTTTATATAAATAATCAAGAGGAAATATTACAATGATCTTGATACCATTATGTCTTAATCACTTATTTATTTTCCCTTCATAAACTAAATATATCCACACCTAAATTTATAATAGTGTATTTTTTATGATTCTAGTCCCCATCGTTATCTGATTCACTTAGGTTGAATTCCACCTCCTCTATGATTTATAGATAAACCCATCATTTGGTCAAATCGTTCCACCGCCTCAACATGCCTAGCCAACTGACTATTCCCCTTTTGAAGATATCAAAGATATGGAATTATGTATATCTTTCATTGAATGAACTTATGATGCTATAACTCATATGACACAAAATTACATCCTTAGGATGAGTTGACACTTTCCATTTCTACTCTATTTCCATGCAATCATTGAAAATATAGTCATCGTATTTTCTCCTTTTTGTGATATAAAATTCCCTACTTATGAACAAAGTAAGCCCGTGCCATTTCAATGCGCACTACGCCATGGTTGAGTCCCACCATGATAATTTCCATTACATAGTAAAACCAAAAAGCTATTTCACATAACCACAGAAAAAAAAATGAATTCTCTGAAATGAAAAAATAAAAACCAAAATGATAGGGAAAAACACCCAAGCTAACCAAAATGACCACAAAAATGGTAAAAACATATAGAATTTCAATTGACCAAAATGGATTGCATAATTGTATGGTCTAATCGATTTCAACATAATTTTAATTATTTTTTTAAAAATTATCAAAACCCTTCATTGGCATATGCCCTTCGAGATCAGGCCAAATTTTATGTTACCTTTCAATCGAACCAAAATTGTTTTGGTAAATATAATATTGGTTTAAAGTGGATATACATGGTTGAATAAATTATAAAAATTTTATAAATTAAATAATGTAAAATTAATGTGTTTATTTTTATTTATGAATAGTTTATAAATATAAATATAATATGTTTATATTAAGTCCTTATTGGAAAATTATTTAATCCATTACAAAAGAATTTTTGGATAATAATATGATAAATGGTTTAAATAAAAACAAAATATGTGATATTTTAATTATGTAATCTTTTTTATAAAATATCAAATGGTTATTATTCTATAATAAAAGTTTTCATAAAATATATCATAATTTTAATATGAATAATTTCATATTAAAACCACCTAAATGATAATATGAAATGTTCATATTATATTAGAGTGAATCATATAATATTTTCTATACCTAAATTATAGAGTGTAAATAATTTATTTACAAACTGTTCAGAAATTTTTTATCACATGAATAAATATGTGAACCACTCATTTATTTAGGTTACTCCTTACTTTATTCATGAATATAATTTCTATATTTTTATTTGTGATGTATGCTTTGGTTTACAATTCTATATTGATTTTAAATTTTCATACTTTCATCTAAGGTGTTACATGATGGGTATGATAAAGAATTTTGTTTTCTTATACCATAACATTGGATTTTTATTAGGTTAGGAAACCAAATAAAGAATTTGATTATATATTTATACATATTGGGTGTCCAATTAGTGATGAAATAGAAATACCTATTGATTAACGTATCCCTGGGTAGAGGGAATTTGAGTTGGACTACTCATTGACCTGGACGCTTATTCATTATCTATAAAAGTGCAATTTGGATCCCTATTTCTCTCGGCTTACTCATGGGGGATTAGTGATTTCATATGATTCCAAAACATCAAATCAATGATATTCATGTACCATATTCATGATATTCATGTAGATGTGTATAAATATAATTCTCTTTTAATTTGGTTTAGTGACAAAAGCTATGAGTGGTGTAAAGAGTTACACATCAATATGGATTGAAATAATTGATTTGATGGAAGGAGTAAGATTAAAAATTATATCATTAGTAGAATTCAGACATGTTAAGGGAATAATATGAGTTGATATGGTCCGAATTGGTCTGGTTTGACCTTTCATTTTTTTAGTGCAAAGAATCTATAGTGCTTTCTAATGGCGATCCTCTAGTAATGGAGGATTTATGGGTAACATCCAGGTGTTGAATAATAAGCTTAAAATGGTTTCTTCTGGAATACTATTACTATATTGAATGATCATTTTTTTTGTTCTTATTATCTTCAAATATATTTTATTGGATTTTCTATGAACATACCATGGTATTTTATAAAATTAAAGAGATTTATATTGTATTGTTTTGTTCTCTTAATAAATATCAGATGGTGAGAATAAATCGCATTTAAAAATAGAAAGTGTCCTATTCATTTAAAAGAAAACACTTATCAAGACCTAAATCATATAACTGATTAGTTTCATACCGAATCAGGGTGCCTTTGGATTATATTCTGTAAATAAAGAAAGTAATGAGGTGACCCTAGGAGTTAGGTGCCTCATTTTTTATATTTTATTTGGGTTACACTTAGATATAAAAGCTAATGAGTTAGGATAATTAATGAATAATATTTATTTTATCTATATAATAGATTAGGAAAAGTAATTCATGTTCAGCCATCGAAGAGTCATATATGATATAATTGAGATAATAACCTACCTAAAAAGATAATTATATATTTCCATGCCGAATAAGGGAAATTTACTTATTGAAATATGGATCCTATAACACTAATAGATATGACAAAATTTAAAAGGGATCATAATATTAATGGGATCACATTTAATAAACGTACTTATTAAATAAATGTAATCCATGCTACTCATATGATAAAATATTCTATGATAGATATAGTGACATCATCATCATCTTTGATCTTAACTTTGAGAACTATATAAAGGAAGGAAAAACTAAATTGATGTTATTTTATGGAATGGTATAGGAACATGAGAATAGTTATGAAGAAGGAAGAAAAATTCTATGTGTTAGAGAAACCTATTCCCAAGAAAAATCCTTCCAAAGAATCTAGTTATGTGGAATATAGTGTTTATTATAAACATAAAATAGATTCTCTTGACATATCAACACCTTTGCGTCTGTAGATCCTAAACTATAGAAGAAATATAAAAACCTTGGCGCTTATGGAATGAAAAATAACATGAAAAGGTTATATCAATAACAACATTTACATGAAAGATACAATGATTCTAAAGCACTTTTTGGTGCATGATGGCTAAGGATACATCTTTATCTTATAATGTAATCAATATGATTAGGTATGTACATAATTTATGGAGTTTGGGGTCACAAATTAGGCTTGATCTGGCCACTAACATAATTCTATATTTACCGTTTGAAAGGTTCTCATAGTTTATTGTGTACTACAACATAAATGAATCCAATAAAAGAATATTGGGATGGTATGTGAGTATAAGTTATTCTATAATACCAAATGTTTGATCGAAATAATATAGATTCTGTGGGTAGTATATAATGATTCTCATTATACAAGAGGGGGTGAATTGTATACTTTTAAAATTTCTTTGGGAACTTTTAAAGATGGTTATGTTTAACAAGGTTAAAGAAGATAATTCACAAAACCTCTAGTTCTACACACTTTCTATATTCTGGAAATATGATTCTGAAAATGTGAATCCAGAAAGATAGTTCCAGAAAATGAAACTTAATCATAGATTACAATGATAAAGATTCTACCATAATGCGTATTGAATCTTACTAAATCAGAGTAAAAGAATAATAAAGTGTAAGATAGTTATACTTTCCTCAATATTCAAAATGCAGACGAAATAAACTCTTAACATGTAACAAGTAATAAATCTTATAACCCAAAGAGAAGGGTATCCAACAACCTTGGATAAAGGTTCCTTGATTTAAACATTCAAGGAAGTCTATCTTACCCACACTAGGGTAAGCCCTTGATACGAAGATCGGAGTCTGTCTTGCTATCCCCACAAGCCCTCAACTTCAAGGTAGTTGGCACCTCTGTCTTCCTCAGCAAGGAAGCCCTCAACTTTAAGGTAGTTTCCACCTCTATCTTCATATCCTCGGAAGCCCTCAATTGTTCACGGGAACAATCGGAGTAGCACAATGAAAATCTGGACTAGAAGTTCAATACACAGTATGCATGAGAGAATATCTCTCTAGAAATCACTTCAGATCACAGGTTGTCCAAAAGTTATCAGCTCGTTCAAATGGTCTCCTATTTATAGGCACAACACCAACGGTCGGCTCCCTCCCCCAATAGTCATATTTTCCCTTAAATTTCATAGGGACCTGTACACGTGTCACTCAAACAATGGTTAGTTAGTAACCGAATACACGACATCGTTTTATAAAAACAAGGGTAATAAAAAATATGGTTACATAACTAAAAAACAATATTCAGAGTGTAAGAAAATAAAAGTATGGATTCTAACTAAAAATACATTCCGTGTTTATAATACAAGGATATTCAGATTCATTTTATCCGGGAATTCGTAGTCTGAATTCAGAGTCCGAATTCATAAGAATTCGTAATCAGAATTTGTAACAAGAATTCGTAACCAGAATTCGCAACCAGAATTCATAATCAGAATTCGTAATCAGAATTTGTAATTGAACTTTATACAAGTTCGTAATCAGAATTCGGAGTCGATCTTTATGAGAGTTCGTAATCAGAATTCGGAGTTGATCTTTATAAAAGTTCGTATCTAGAATTCAGATTTGATCTTCATAAAAGTTCATATTCAGAATTCGAAGTCGATCTTCATAAAAGTTCGTATCCAGAATTCAGAGTCGATCTTCATAAAAGTTTGTATCCAGAATTCAGAGTTGATCTTCATAAAAGTTCGTATCCAGAATTCGGAGTTGATCATCATAAAAGTTCATATCCAGAATTTGGATCCTAAAATAGAATGCTTCATATCTAAGTATTATATGATTCTGAGATTTTAGACATGAATCCGAATTTAAAACTTAGATAAAATAACAAACAATGAGAAACAAGGTAAGGATAAATTTCCTTGGGGAAGAAAATTTTCCTTACAAAAGTAAAACACAGGGTAAAAAGAGATTTTCCTTGAGATAAGGTGTTTGTGATTTTCAAAACAAGAAGAAATGATCAAGTCATAATGAAACCTTATTGACTTAACGATCTCCCCTAATTATGATGTAATGGAAAATTCTTAAGGAAAACCTTACTGACTCAATAATCTCCCCCTTTTCGGAAAGCACAAGCATCCTTATGAAAAAGAATAAAAGGACTTAGAAATCTTTTCATGAATTTGAAATAAAAACTTATCTCCCTTATTATATGGACAAAGATGAATATGACTAACTCCCCTTTAGGCTTTGGATCACTATGGATCGTATTATAGATTTCTGGAATGAAATTTATCTTGATTACGGAAATCTCTGTATTGGAAAATCCCCCTTAGATAAACTCCCCCTTGTTTAGGGATATTTCTTCTATACTTAGAATTATTTTTCCTTCTCCCTCTTATTATTATTTTTTCTTCTCCCCCTTTCTGATTTTTAAAAATATTTTAAGGTAATGGGAAAAATCTGCTACCTGAAACATTAGCACAAACATCCAAACAAAAAAACTAGCAAACAAAATTTTCATTAAGATTGGAAGAATTTGTACAAGGGAAAAATACAACAAAAGTCCGGATTAAGCTATTTTATTTCCATGTCCTTGGGTATCAACTTATTTACTAGGGTTTTCAGCTTCTTTAGTTCCTTGTGATATTCCTCTGGCTACTCCTCTAAGGCTTTGATCCTATCATCCTGAGCCTTCAGAGCCTCTTCCTGTTCCTTCAACAAGTCCTTTTGCTTCACTAGCATTTCATCAATCTCGATCCAGATATCCCTATCTGTTTTCCAACATTGGACAACATAATTAAACATCCCATTCAGATCCTTGACATCTTTAATCTGGGTTTTCTGATTAAGACATAGGTTTCCACAAAGCTATTTGTGAGATCCTTGATTTTTCTATCTTGAGTATTAAAAGTTTCCTTAACATCTCCTTGAAACCCATCAAGCTCTCTCAAATCTTCAACTATATTATTTGACCAACTGAACATTTTCTTACAAGATTTTTTGTGGGCATCATAGTTGATAAGAAAGTTCTTGTAATCAGCCTCAATCTTTACACACATATCCATCACCATGGGCATAGAATCCAATTTCTGATTCATGATATGCTGGAGCATCTGACATCTGGAGTCAATGGTTAGAAAGATCAAAATGGTTTCAACAAGCTTCTTTAGAGATTTAATGACAAAATCATGTCCCAGAGCTGATGAATCTAAATCTGACACATTTCTTGGTGAAGGTTCTTCCACTAGCTCGACCATCTTCCTCTTAAAAGATCCACCAAATTCTTTCTTCCTTATAAAATCTTTGTTTGGTGTGTCAACAACCACTTGTTTCCCCTTGTTGGTTTTAGGAATAGCTTCATCATATGGAGACTCATGCTCAATTGCAGATAACTGGATAATTCTATCTTCATCGATTTTCTCTTTCTCCTCTCTTTACTCAACATCTTCAGGATGAATTAATTCATGATTATGACTTTCTTCCTTAGATAACTTATTTACATCTTCTTCAGCCTTATATTAATCATTATCTTCATCATTCCCTTCATCCTTCCTATGACTGACAAGTTTCGAGGACTCGGCTTTAGATGTTAGGAGTGACAATTTTTCATATGGGGTTCCCTTGTCTTTATAATCTTCGAATTGTTTTATCATGTCATCTATGTCACCACTACCTTGTTCTTCTTCATATTCTTCCACTTCTTTTACTTCTTCAACAAGTTTTCTTTATCTTTTTCTGGTTTCAATAAATTATTCCCCAGAGTCTCACGTAAATCCTTTATCAAAAAAGATTATGGCACTGTAATGTTCTCATATTCTACTTCAGTAGCATTTAGCAAGTATTGTACTACCTCATCATGGGTCATATTCTTCATTAGCTTCTTTTCCTTATCTTGCTTATGAATCTCATCAGCAAGTAACTCTTTCAAGGCCTTTTCCACAGCAGGATCCAAACCGAACTGTGTCTCCCCTTCTTTTCTATTCTTCTTATCCTCCCTCCATTTTCCTACAACCTCATCAGGATATGATTTCATCTCCATGTGTTTAGGAGGAGCGGATTGAGCTTCCTTAGTCTTAGGAGTTTTGTCTTCTTCTTCCACTTCCTTCAGTTTCCTCTTCTTTCCAGCCTCCTTGGTCGGTTCAGCCTCTTCTGTATTCTTCGGAACGACTTCTACTTCTTCCACTGGTAGATTATAAAACTCTCTTAACTCCTTAGATAAACCAACATTCATTCTCTTCAAAGTTTCATCACAAAATAACATAACATTGCAATTCCTCATCTTCTAACTGCAAGGAATCTTGAAGGACTCAAGACACTGAACAATCAACTTGGAGAGTAGAGCAGGATAAATGATTATCTGTGCTCTCAAATTCCCATTCTTGATATTCTCTATCGTAATAAGAATTTGCTTCATCAGATTGATTTTCCATAGATTCACCATGAAATCCATGATATATATGCCAATATTCTTTAAGGTGTAATTGTCACCCTTTCTCGGTATGATAAAACCCTGAACCCATTACTCAAGGATCCGATTATTTGTTGACAAATGAACATTCTTTGCAGTCTTGACATCTAAAATTCCAAGACATTCCAAAGCCTTTACCTTTATGAAACTTCCTGGAAAATCTGGTAACTTGAGAGAGCAAAACCCTGATTATCCTTCATAGGATAACCTTAACATACTAGCAGAAATGGTATATAAAAGTTTATATGTTTTTCCATAGATCTTGAAGGAAAACATTTCTCTACCATCTTCCTTGAAAAAACAAACTGATTCATAAAATTCTATAAGTAAATCTAGATACACTAAGTCTTGACTTCCTAGTTTTGAAATGCACACAATTTATCATACATTCATATTGATATTCTTGGATATGATCAAATAATACTTGGAAAAAAATTCGGATGCACAAACCTTTCCCTGTATACCTGCCACTCCACAATCGGCATTACAGTAGACATCTCTTGAGAAGAAGCTTCTACAGACATTTGGATTGGAGGACTTCTGAAAAGTTTGGAACATAATTTTGAAGGGGGGTATAGCTTTGACATGCAAAACCTTGAGAACCGATGTGGGAAAACTATCGGGGGTCCCCATTTATAGGTTTTGATGTGATAGTTCAACTTCATATCTCAATCCAATGGTTGTGAATTCTTCTGATCTGATCTAATGATTGAAATAATATCCGCAAGGGATAATTTTGTAGGATCCAATCTTCTAAGTTTTTTTATAAAAAGAAAACATTCAGATTAAAAAAAACTAGAATCCAAGAAAAGTTTTTAAAAAACAAAAGAAACTACCAGCAAGTAAATGGTGATTACGAAATCTTAGGAAAGGAAATTTTACCTTTCGGATTGGAAAGGGAGATTTTTCGTAATAGGTGATATTATTCTTTAATAACATTAGATTAAAACAAATTCGACTACAAAAAACTCATCACGATAAATCTAAGATCGAAAAAATTTTATTGCAAAAATTTTGAATACCAAAATTCCATTACGAAAATTTTTAGTACGAAAATTCCCATTACGAAAATTTTGTGTATGAAAATTCCCATTACAAAAATTTTGAGTACGAAAAATCCCATTATGAAAAAATCATGAAAAAACATCATTATGAAAAT
This sequence comes from Viscum album, assembly GCA_963277665.1. Taxonomy (NCBI): domain Eukaryota; kingdom Viridiplantae; phylum Streptophyta; class Magnoliopsida; order Santalales; family Viscaceae; genus Viscum; species Viscum album. Next base: position 627,001,614 of record OY728167.1, read on the forward strand.
TATAAAAAACTTCATTACCAAAAATATGAAAAACTTCATTAAGAAAAATATGAAAAACTTTATGACGAAAAATATGAAAAACTTCCTTACGAATAATATGAAAATATTCATTATGAAAAATTTGAAAAACTATATTACGAAAAATATGAAAACCTACATTACGAAAAATTTGAAAAACTTAATTACGAAAAATTTGAAAAACAAAATTATGAAAAATATGAAAAACATAATTGATTGACACACAAATGTACTCCCCATATGAAAATAAGTTTATTACTGTAAGGAGATTATTTCAACAAGAAGTTAATCAAGGAATATTCCCTTACGGATATCACTCCTAACTTCTGTTTAATTTATTCAGATCTTTCAGAGGGTAATGATTTCGTGAAAATATCATCAAGTTGATCTTGCGATCCGATAAATTGAAGAATGATATCTCCATTTTGTGTGTGATCCCTAAGAAAGTGATGCCTAATATCTATGTGTTTTTCACGGGAGTGATGTGAATGGTTTTTACTAAGAGCAATGGAACTCGTATTGTCACACAACATTTGTGTTTTGGTAAAACTCTTACCATAGTCTGTGAGTATGTGTTTCATCCAAAACACTTGAGGATAACAACTTTCAGCTGCAACATATTTAGATTTAATAGTGGAATGTGCTACTGAGTGTTGCTTCTTGGATGACCAAGAAACTAATGAATCTGCTAACAAATGAAAAGCTTCGGATGTTGTCTTTGTATCCATTCTACATCCACCAAAGCCAGCATCTAAAATACTTTTCAAAACAAAATCATTTCCAGAAGTATAAAATAGTCCTAAATCTATGGTTCCCTTCATGTAGTGAAAAACTATTTTCACTAGCTTTAAATGATATTCCTTATGATTGGATTGATATCTTGCACATAATCATACTGAAAACATTAAATCTCGATGACTAGATGTTAAGTAATGTTAACTTCTTATCATACCTCTAAAAGTTGTCTGATGCACTGGTTTCCCAGCTTCATCAAGATCAATTGTGTTTGAGGTACCAATAAGAGTACTAATACTCTTAGTGTTGTCATATCCATACTTTTTAAGAAGAACTTTAATATAATTATGTTGGGATATATAGATTCCATTTGTTTTTTGATAAATTTCAAAAGCCAAGGAAAAATGTTAACTCCCACGTCATACTCATTTCAAACTCAGATTTCATTATATTTGCAAAGGAATCAGTTAACAATTGCTGAGTTGAACCAAAAATAATGTCATCAACATAAATTTGAACAATCAAAACATTTCTCTTATCTCTCTTTATAAGAAGGGTTGGATCTGAATTTCCCTTAACATAGTCATTTGGAAGCAAAAATCATGTAAGTATATCATACTAGGCTCGAGGGGCTTGCTTAAGTCCATAAAAATCATTGGTAAATCTCAAAACACAATAAGGATGTTTTGTATCTTCAAAACCAAGAGGATGTTCTACAAAAACATATTCTTGAACATAACCTTTAAGGAAATCAAATTTCTCATCCATTTGAGAAGGTTTAAAATTGAAGAATGCTGCAAAGGCATGTAAGATAGGAATAGATTCATGTATAGCTACTGGAGAATAGGTTTCTTCATAGTCTATTCCTTCTTGTTGAATATAGCCTTTAGCAACTAATCTAGCTTTATTTATCACTATGATTCCGTTTTCATCACACTTATTTCTGAAGACCCATTTTACTCCAATAACAGAAGTTTCCTTAGGTCTTTCAACCAAGGTCCAGACTTTATTCCTTTCAAATTAATTTAGCTCATCTTGCATAGATTTTATCCCATCATCAACACCTAAAGCTTCATCAGTGGTTTTTTGTTCTAATTGGGAATGAAATACTAGATGTTCTACTTTATTTATTAAGTAACTTCTAGTATTTATAGGTTGATTCACATCACTAATGATACTATCACTGGGATGATCCTAAAGAAACACCTGAATTGGGTTTTGTAAAAATTGTTCATCAACATAGTGTAAGAAGTCTTATGCGGTAAACGTTTCAGAAATATTTTCATGGAAATTTTCCTTATCAGAAGGATTTTATATCATAGGGTGATAATCTGTTTTTGAAAACACATCCGAAGATGTATGTTGGGGTTGTTTAAAAACAAGTGATCAGTTTCATCAAATTTAACATGTACTGATTCTTCAAGAGTAAATGTATTTTTGTTGAAAAATCTATAAGACTTAAAATTTGTGGAGTAGCCTACGAAAATTCCTTCATCATATTTTCATGTGAATTTATTTAGATTATTTTTAATATTCAGAATGAATAACCTGCAACCAAAAACCTTGAAATAAGATTGTCTAGATTTTCTACCATTCCATAAATCATAAGGAGTTTTATTATGAAAAGTTCTAATTAAAACTCAATTTATAGTATAACAAACAGTACTTACAGCTTTAGCCCAAAAATGTTTGGCTATAGAATACTCACTCAACATGATACTTGTTACCTCTTGAAGAATTATATTCCTTCTTTCAACAACACCATTCTGTTGATGAGTTCCTGGTACTGAGAAGTTATGAGTAATTCCTTTTCTACAACAAAAGGTTTCAAAATCAGAATTTTGAAATTATCCTACATGATCACTATAAATAGTTTTCAAAGGGAGATTTTTCTAAATTATAACTTGGGCTCTAAAAATTATGAAATAAGCCAAATTTTCAGACTTTTTTTCTAGAAAATAGACCCACGTAAATATTATTTAATCATAAACTAATACAAATACATAATACATGCTTCCAATGCTTCCAATTTGTGTCGGACCAAAAAGATACATATGCACTAGCTATAATGCATAAGTAGTTAGGACTTCAATGACCTATTTAAAACATGATTTGTGTGGCTTGCCATATTGACAAGGGTCAAAAACTTTTGAAGAATCAAATTTATGCTCTGGTAGATCCTTACCTAGTCTTTTCTTATAAAGTTTGCATAAGTTCCTAAGGTTACAGTGTCCTAACCTTCTATTCCATAACCAAGAAAGATCTTCCATTTCACTAAAGCAAGGTAAATCTTGGCTCCCAAGGTATTTTATGTTTAATGTGTATATATTCTCTTGCCTATGGGAAGAAATAACAAACTCTTCCTTGGAATTGTGTACTAAGCACTTATCATTCCTAAAATTTACAAGGTAACCATAATCAAATAATTGACTTATTCTAATGAGGTTGTGCTTAAAACTTTTAACAAACAAAACATTTTAAATAAATGTCTATACAAGAAGAATGATATTACCTATAGCAATAATTTATCCCTGAGCATTATCTCCAAAAGTTACTTTTCTTCCTTTCGTCTTGATAATCTTTTCAAAATAGTTTTTGTTACCAGTCATATGCTGGGAACACCCACTATCCATGTACTATGTATTACTGTTGGTACTTTATCTATTTTTCTGAAAGTTAGAAAAAGGTTATGTTTTTGGAACCAAGAATTTCTTGGATCCGGAAATCATAGAAAGGAAAATTTTAGGCACCCACATCTTTTTAGAAAAACAGGATTTATGAAATCTTAAGGACTAAGTTTTGTTTAAGGAATATTTTTTCCCAATTCCCACCACATTGACACTTGGTACAGAATTGAGCACTTTGAGGAACAAAATAATTGTTACTAAAAATCGATTTATCATGGGTATAACCAAATCAAGATTTTTTTTAAAGGTCGGATTTGTGAATACATCTTATCAAAATTTTCATTACCTAAGGTAAAATTTGACAAACACATCCTTAAGAAAAATATTTCAGACATCAGTTTAATAAAAAAGGTTTTTTCTACAAAATCAATATATTGGGAACTAGAGCTAGCCTCTAAAACATTTTTCTTAGAAATTACATTTTCTAGATATTTAGAAAGTTTATCCTTCTTGGAATTTACTTCATCCAGATTTTTTGAAATACTTTCAAAATCAACATTTTTCTTGTCAAGATCTTTAGAAAGGTCTAATATTTCCTTAGTAAGAATATTATTCCTAGAATTTTCCTTATCATTATTTTTCATGAGTTTTTAATTCTCAATCTCGAGAAGTTTGGAAAACATAAAAACTTTTTCATAGGTAGGTAAAGTATTATCTTCATCAGAAGAAGATTATTCATCATAAGGGTTATAGTACTTATTTTCACTATAATTTTCATTTAATGAAACATTGGCCATTGATTCAGCATTGTGTACCTTATCCATCAAACAATGATTATCAATAGGTAGTCTGGCTACTAGACCAAGATTCTTCTGTCCAGAAGATTCGTAATCTGATGATTCAACTGAATAGTCACCACCGCTAGAACTCTATGTATCATTAGCCTTCAAAACTTTCTTCTCTTTAGCCTTGTAATATTCCTTTTTTTTTTCTCTCTGAATGATTTTATTTTATCTCTTTTCTCTTGAGCATGGGACAATCAGGTCTTATATGTCCATCTCTCTTGAATTCATAACAAGTAACTTCTGAATCTTTTTTATATTTCCTTTCATTCTTCTAATATCATGATTGAAACTTCTTCTATCCAGCTATCATGTTCATCCTTCGAGAAAGATCTTCTAACTCATTCTCTGAAGATTCACTTCCACTTGATTCATATTGTATAACAAACTTCTTAGACTTAGATCTAGTGACTCATTCAGGAGTCTTGGATTTCATATGATTTGAAGTTGTAGTTAAAGCAACACTACCATTCCCATTATTCGTCTTTATGTTATCAACATCTCTCTTCATCCTAGTTTCATGTTGAAGAAGAGTTCCAAATAATTCATTGAGAGAAATCTGAGTAACCTTCCTTTTCTTTTAAATAGTAGTTCTCTTGGATTCCCACTCATTGGGTGTGATGTCTATGATCATATAAACAATAGAAACATCATATAATCCTTTCTCACCCATGGATTGTAAATAATTCACAATGTTCATGAATCATTTTTAAACCTTACATATGGGTTCTCCATAAGGAAATTAGAAACCATGATATTCTGCTCTGAGCATGGGTCTTCTAGTTTCAATAAATTTGGAAGTTCCAAAGCGAGTAACTTCAAGATTCTTCCAAATATAATTTTCTTCTTCACAAGATGAAATTTTGCTATATATATTTCAAGTCATGGAGAAAATAAAAGTATTGTTCACCTTATAATTCCGATGATAATCATGCTTTTCATGATTTGTAAAGGCAATAACTTCCTTTTAAGGGATATTATATCCTCCAGTGAACATAACAAAATTTTCTACTCCAGTGTTGATAACAAATGCCATCAAATGATCTCTCCAATATTCATAATCATTCCCATCAAAAATAGGTGGTCTTATTGGATTGAGATTTTCAATAGAACCAACATTGATTCCTACTATCTTAAATAAAAATATTTCCACCCAAACTTGTTAATAAAAAAAGTTTGTAAACAAGAATAATATTCCTATTAATGGAAAATATTGAACTAAATTATATCTAAAAAAATTAAATTCAAAATTTATGAGTCCGAAAATCTGATTTTGAGAAAATAATGAGATAAATTCTCCTCTAAATCTCATCGTGAGATTAATTCAGATTAAACCAAAGATCTGATACCAATTGTTGAGATGGTATGTGACTATAATATACTCTATAATACCAAATGTAGGATCAAAATAATATAGATACTGTAGGAAGTATCTAATGATGCTCAATATAAAAGAGGGGTGGGGGTGAATTGTATACTTTTAAAATTTTCTTTGGATCTTTTATAGATTGTTATGTTGAAAAATGTTATCCAAGATAATTCACAAAACCACTAGTTCTACACACATTCTAGATTCCGGAAATATGATTCCGAGATTGTGAATCCAGAAATATGGTTCTATAAAATGAAACTTAATCATAGTTTACAAAGATAAAGATTCTACCTTAAAGCATATAGAATCTTACTAAATCAGAGTACAAGAATAAGAAAGTATAAGATAGTTATACTTTACTCAACAATCAAAATGAAGCGAAAATAAACTAGTAACAAGTAACAAGTAATAAATATTTTTACCCAAAGATAAGGGTATCCAAAAAACTTTGATAAAGGACCCTTGATTTATACTTTCAAGAATGTTTGTCATACTCACACCAGAGTAAGCCCTAGATACAAAGATCAGAGTCGGTCTTTCTATCCCCGCAAGCCCTCAACTTCAAGGTAGTCGGCACTTATGTCTTCCACAGCAAGGAATACCTAATCTTTAAGGTAGTAAGCACCTATATCTACCTATCCCCGAAAGCCCTAGGTTTTACATGACAACAATTGGATTCGGCCACAGAAAATCTGAACAAGAAGTTTAGTACACACTAAGCATGAGAGAATCTCTCTCTAGAAATCACTTCAGTACATAAGTTGTCCAAAAGTTATGAGCTCGTTCAAATGAGCTTCTATTTATTGTCACATAACTAATGGTCGACTCCCTCCTCCAATGTTCATATTTTTCCTTAAATTTAGGAGGGTATTGTACACGTGTCACTCAAAAAATGGTTAGTTAGTAACTGAATACATGATGTCGTTTTAAAAAACAAGTGTAAGAAAAAATATTGTCACATACCTGAAAACCAATATTCTGAAAGTAAGAAAATAAAATTTTGGAGTCTAACGAAAAATAAATTATGTGTCTATAATACGAGGATATTCGGATTCTGTTTATCAGAGGATTTCGTAGTCTGAATTCGGAGTTAGAATTCATATGAATTCATAATCAGAATTCGTAACCATAATTTGTAAATAGAATTCGTAACCAGAATTCGTAATCATAATTCTTAATCATAATTTGTAATTGAAAATTATATAAGTTCGTAATCATAAATTGGATTCGAGCTTCATGAGAGTTCGTAATCAGAATTCGAAGTTAAACATTATAAATGTTTGTATCTAGAATTCAGAGTCGATCTTCATAAAAGTTTGTATTCAGAATTCAGAGTCGATCATCATTAAGGTTCGTATCCAGAATTCGGAGTCTATCTTCATAAAAGTTCGCATCTAGAATTCGGAGTCGATCTTTATAAGAGTTCGTATCCTGAATTCGGAGTCGATCTTCATAAAAGTTCGTATCCAGAATTCAGATCCTAAAACAGAATGATTCATATCTACGTATTATATGATTATGCAATTTTAAACATGAATCCAAATTTAACACTTAGATAAAATAATAAACAATGAGAAACATGGTAAGGATAAATTTCCTTGGGGAAGAAAATTTTTCTTAGATATGTAAAAACGGGGTAAAAAAAGATTTTCCATGAGATAGGGTGTTTTTTTTTTAAAAAGAATAAATGATCAAGTCATAAGGAAAACCTTACTGACTCAACAAATCCTACTCGATCTGCTCAAAATATTGAGGTCAATGAGTAAGGCATGAGAGGTACAAGATCAAGTTCCATGATGATGGTACAAAAAAAGAAAAGGTAAAATGTTTTTCTATAATGGAACGAAAAGAGGATATGGAGAGTCCACACCAACTTTTAAACCGAAGAAAAAATCTTTCATGGAAGGGAAATGTTTTAACTTTAGAAAAACTGGACATTGGAGGGGGAATTTTCCAGAATACCTAAAGAGGTGTAAGAAGTTCCATGGAGAGTCCACACTAGGTATAAATGTTATATAATTCAATTATTTTATTTTTAAAGGAAAACAACCCCAATTGTATATTCTACAAGTATTCTCAATATGTACAGGAGTTCAAAGTTGATGAAATATTAATACTCCGAGATTAAAGTGATCATTAAAAAAGAGGATCAAGGGGTTACAAAATCAAGGATAAGAATGCAATGGATCACTTCAGATCTATAATGGTCCATATTAAAGATTGTGCATTTTCGTCTTGTTATCCACTTATGTGATAAATTTTGACACTCCAAATAAATATTTTTTATCAATAAATAAGATGATTATTTTATTACACATAGTTATGATTGATCTAATTCTATAATAATTTTGAAAAGACGATAAGGATAAAAGAATTTTTATTTGAGATAAATAGTTTATCCAACATTTTTTCTAAATATGATGAATATTATTCCACCGCCCATTAGTGACATGTTTTTTAGAATAAAATATCATTTTCAAAATATTAATCTAAACATATAGATTTCTATAAGAGATATCAGAAATAATAATATTATTTGATAAATATCCCCACTAAAGTAAATAAGTGTTATTTCTTGACCATAAAGTTGTTTTTTTGTTTCTTAGTAAGGTATTTTGGAGATAATAAAGTGTATAAGAGGCTATTGGGAGTATGTTTGGACTTAGATAAGTTAAAAATGTATCAAATAAAGGATTGAACTAGTTAAAATTCAATGTAAATATCACATAATATAATAAAAGAGTTTAGGGTATGTTATTAAAGGTATATGTAATTAATTTCATTTAGTTACCATAATGTAGTTAAAATCAATTTAAATCATAAAGGAATTTTGGATGTGTTGAAAAAGAAATAATGAAAAGAATTTCATTTGTAACCAAAAGGATATAAATAGTTTTTTTATGGAATTGCTCCAAGAATGATGATGATATAGTATTTAAAGAGAGTTTTAAGTAGAACAAATAAGTTATTAACACTATAACATTTCATGTTGTGAATTATAGAAGTTTGAATACCTATTAAAGGAGTTGAACATTGAGAAAATGATTACTAAGTCTCACTTTTGTTAAAACATTCTTTCTTCATAGATTTTACTCACTAAAATATTTATGTGGGAAGGTTTTATCATAAGACCACATAGAGATTAAATAGTGCAGTAAACAAAACACCAATATGGCAGTCTATCATATGTGATATTGTTAGATATGCCCTTATATACTGTTTTTTAAGTATTATTTTAAGAGATTAAAAATATAAAATACATCATGTTATACAGTATTAAAACTCCATAATATCAATATTTCACGTTAGTTATATATCTCACATGAAGTGTAATTATAATTTACCTCTAACAAGTTACGTTATCCCCAACCGATGTTCATCATGGAGTATTAAAGGTTGTGATGAAATGTTATGATTAGTGTGAGATGTATTTTAAAAGAGGTAAAAAATATTATCATGAGGCAAAAATGTGTTTTTGTGATGGATGAATCCCCCCATGTATATACTAAATGGAGTATCAAACACTGGGTATTTGGAATACAAGAGATCCATATTTTTTAATGAATCATGGTTCCTAAGGCTAGAGAGATACCTATTATGATAACCTTTATACTTATATAACTTTATTAAAAAGAATTAAGGTTTAACTAGTCATGGGATGGTAAGGTATGTTGTTGATCATGTCATCAGTTGGATATTAACCAAGATAAGATTTTTACTCTCATTTGAGTAGAATGACATCTAGGTCCTCAATTAATATAGTATGGGGAATTGAATGAATATACATAGATATAACATATGATGTGCTTATCTATTTGGGTGAGGGGAATGTGATGGGATCATTTTCTTAAGGTGAAAAAATGTGATGTATTCATTGACCTAGTAAGTCTACACACAGAGAACCAAAGATGTATGAGTATCTATACTAGATTGACATACTCCCTGAACTATGGTTACTCTATATCTTGAAATATTAGAATTTATGACTATGATTACAAGTATATGATGAAGTTGGTTGACACAAGCATAAAGATACAAATGTTTTATGGAGATCACATCATATCCCTTTATAGCTAGAGTAGCATTGAAAATTTTCTAGAGGTTACTCATTTCTAACATTTATAAATTCATGACTTCATATTTTCAGTTAATTATAAAAAGTCTTATGGGCTCACACTTTATAGTAACGTGAACGAGGATCAAGTTTTTGAAACTTTGAGATCCATCTAAAAGAGTGTTTTTTTGGATATCTGAATGAGGATTTGTATATAGTTTCATAAATTTTTACATAGTTTTCCACGATAATAAGATCATTGAAGCTTAAGTGGGGGGATTAAATTATTAAATCCAAATTACATTTTTTTCACTTTTGAAAGTAAGTTTTTTTGATGATATAATCCTCAAACAAATCAAAGTACAAAAAATTAAACAATATAGTGGAAATAAAACTATTAGAAGTTAAAAACGTAACCAAAGTAAATAAACAATTTAATCAAAAGATAAAAAAAATCAGATGAAAAAATCATATAGTTTCATATTGTAATATAAAAACTCCTAAAAACGATATCATTGAAAATAGCTCTAATTCATAGGTAATATTCACTTTTATGCCTATGTTGTTCGAGGTTTAAAACCAGAACCAAGGTATACAATCTTTGCACCAGGAACTTCATATATAAACCCATCATAGGATACATGTTTTTCAATTGGAAATTCTTCAACAAACCAATCAGAATCTAGAAGATCTATCATCAAGATCCTATTTAACCATCATATTATATAGTATGTCAAACACCAGTACATTTTTAAAATTTACAATTCGGAAGAAAATACGCTCATATTCCCATAACCTAATCGGTCTTGAAGATTTGATGAATCCAAAATCTATATCCTCATAATCTCTTTGATCAAAAATATCATAAGAAACAATTACAAATAGAAAACCTAAAGATTTTATAACATGTACCTCATAATTAATTAATTAAGAAAAAACACTACAAATCAATATAATCATAAGAAATCAAAATCAATGAAAATATTCAAAGCTTCACGAATGCAATTATTTCAATATAAACTATTCCTCGAAACCTCGATTTAATTTATAGGAATTATCGTGAATAAATACTAATGAAAATGTCTGTGATCTTTATTTTTAGTTATAAATACACAATAATTAACATAAATTGTTATTTTTTAAAATGGTTAATGTGAATTTATGATTATTTAGAAATTATATGGACCATTCATTTCACAAGAATATGGAATTATAATTTAAGACTACACTAAAAATAGAACTAACATAACTGTAAAGTAATAACATGAACCTAATAAATTGTATTGTTATTTTTAGAAAAGAATATGAAATTATTCTTCTGGATCTACACACATTATATAAAATGTGGTGTAGATGATTGATATATTTTCCAAAATGTTCTTTGGAAATATTAAAAATGAGTTTTGGAAATATTGAAATGTAGTTTTGGTTTTGGTTTCATGATTTTTTTCAAATTATGAAATATAAAGTTAAAACACAGGAAATATATGAGGATTTTATTAAAATTGGGAGATTTTGTAGTTATAAACTAAAATAGACATGATCACAGTGTAATCTATTCTATGGTATGTGATGGAGTGTACCACAGTGTTGTGAAATTTACTCTTCCATGGTTCATGTTAATAGAATTATCATTCCATGCAATAATGCATTGATTGCTTCATTTTTCCATTCCAGAAGCTATTATATTTAGTTATTTATCATGTGATGATGAATCAAAGGAGTTTTAGCATCATAGATATTTATTTAATCATTAAAAAAATTTATGGGGATCGATCTAGAATATTTTAATGGGTTGAAATGTATTGAACATTCATATTTATATTGAATAAATGTATGGAGTTTCTATATTCCTATATAAGATGGACTAATCCTCATTATATGTGTTTGATTCTATTATGTTGAGACTCCTAAATGAAAATCCCCAAGATTATTATTTCATTTTTATCATTATTATTCACCTTTAAAAAAGTTTCTAGCTTACCTTGGTGTTGAGGGGGATCCCACCTAAGCATCATGTGATTCTCACAACCCATGGATTCCTCTAGAAGAAGGATTATTATAGCTTATTCTTAGTGATATCAATCAAGATATTATGAATAAATTTGAAATGATGGAATAATTTGTGTATGGTATGATTTTATAATTCTTTATTTTTCTATTAAAAATGTAAAAATAAATTTTGGATTTAATTAGGTTTTAGAGTGTTCTTCCACTACTTCATAGATTTTAGAAATCACTATAAAACCCTTTAGCGGTACCAGAGTATAGGTTAAATAGCTAACTAATTTATGGTAACTCTCATACATGAATGGTGATGATGTGTTTCCCATTAATTTGGATCATAATCATTAATTATAAGAGTTTCACAACCAAAATAATTAAGTCAATTGATTTGTTGTAACTAAGGTGTTTCAAGATGAGTTTTTGTTGTCTTTTTTATAAATCGACTAAGAGATTGATCAAGGAGTTAGAATACTAAGGGAGATTGATTATGGGGAGTGGACTCTAACACCCCGAGATTTTATGAAAAATATACATTTTAATTTCATTAATGTCTTGTGTTGTATGATAAACCAAAAGGAGCTTTCTCAACACACATCCTTGACTTTCCTTGCATTACACGCAATCGTGACCTTCCACGATAGCGTGTGTAGTACGTAATACCGAGTTTCACTAAACAACGATATGCTATTAAAAGATTATTAAAACTAGCCGTTATGAATAGTAATAACCACTTTTTGAAATTTTGTAAAATGGACATCATTATTGGATTCAAAATATCGAAATTATCTTAGGGTGAAATTTTGGTACTTTTAGGATAACTTTCATTTTCTGATGAATAGTGAAAATTACTAAATTTTAATTAAAAACAACCTTTTTAATCGAAATAATTAATAGTGATAAATTATTAATTTGATTGGATTTAAAGTATATTTAGAATATATTTTTACAATTTAATACAATTTTGGTCATTGGATGTAATTCTACATTTATACCAGACATAAACAAGTGTCAATCTTTTGATAGTTATTATCTCTTAAGAACACGCTATTTGTTTTGACGACAGAAATTAATTTTTAAATTAATTAATGCAAATGACATGTTTTGAATTTGGTAAAATAGACATCATTTTTGAGTTCATAATATCAAATATAGCTTAGGCCTAATTTTTGGTATTTTTCTGGAAACTTTCATTTTTTTTATGAATAGTGAAACCACTAAGTGGTAGTTAAAAAATGAATTTTTCATAAAACATAATTTTACCGCTTTTGTGAGTGGAATTTCAAAAAATCCGAGATACACGGTTGATGTTAGTAAGTAATATGTGGTTCAATGAGATGAAAATAATTTTTTGTGAATAGTAACTTTTTACTTTTTTTTACCACGGTTAAAAGTAAATAGGGTAATTAAGGGTAAAAATGATATTATTATTACCCTAACACATGTCTTAATTCTATTGGACAAGTGTAATTAGACCATAAATAACCTTAGGAATAAAATATGACCATTTAGGCTCACTTGGATTAGATTAGGACATTTATTATTAATTTATTTAAAGAAGGGTAAAAATAGTTAAAATCAAAGTTTAACAAGAAAATCATTTTTAATATAGGGTTATACATAAGATAAAATCGACTATAAATATTCATTAGAAAGAAAAAACGATTTCCTACATAATTATATTTTATTTTTAATTTTTAGACGTTATATAAGTTAATTTATTTATGACACAAATATGATGCAGTAATTATCTTATTAATGAAATATTTACATAATTGATGTTATAAATAACCAAATAAATGTAATTTGAGACTTTTTATGAATTACACTAATTTTCTAGGTTAATATTATATGTTAGTATTGATTTAATAAAATTTTTTTTAACTAATCATTCTGTTTTGAGTTTCACAAAAATCAATTACTAAATAGTGTCAAAATTGACATAAAATAGTTTTTAAAACAAATATTATATTATTAATTGTTATTTTATTCCTAAAAATATAAGGTTCTACCAAATGACTTAGATAAGGTTATATATATTAATAATAAACAACTTGGGGTTTTTTTGGCTTGAAATAGTATGTTTATTAACCTTATACTGTAAGAACACAAGAAGACACGGTAAAAGTAAAATTATTTAACTTAATGTTAAATCTAAATGATATGGTTAAAATAGGAACCTAAACATGTCTAAATTCTATTGGATGAGAGTATTTCAACCCATCCCCACCTTAGATAAGAAATAAATCAATTTGGAGCTATTTAAAAACGAATTTGGCTTTATAATAAAATAATATTTTTAGTTATTCCAAAGATGCCCCTCTCCTCCCTTATAAAAGGAAACCCCCTCCCTCTCTTCCTCACACGACTTTGAGCCTTCAAGCTCGGCCAACCTCTGCCAAATTCTCTTCTCCTCTTCCCTAGAAACATCCTATAGGTTCTGGTCTTCCTCAAAGACCAATTTTAGTGCCCTAAGAGGAGGTCTCAAAGAGGCGCTTCAAAGAAGAGGAGGTTCGGACATTTACGAAGCAAATCGGAACTAAGGTAAGGGAAATATCACAATCTCATTTTTATCCGAGATTTTTTATACATTAGTATTTACTAGGGTGTATTTTATCATCCACATCCATGTTTCCTCAATATGTAAAATTATTTCCATCCACCTAAAATTGTTTAAATCCAATTTTACCCTTCGGTGATTTTTTAGTAAAGGATACGAAAAGAATCTTTTGTCGCTTTTCGTACGAGGTACTTTTTGACTCTTCCGACAAGAGTATGGGAAGAATGTTTTTTTAACTTATATGGCATGAATGGATTTTTAAAACATTATTTCCATGAAGCTTCCTTTACAAGTTTTCAAGTTTATTTTTAATCAACTTCTTTTAGTTCAAAATTATATGACACGTTAAGAAAGAAAAAGGTTTTCGAAGTAGAAAGGATATTTTCCTCAAGAATGGAGTTCAAGTGTTTTATCAAAATTATTTTCCATAAAAGATAATATAGGGTTATGTTTTTATCCCTATTATTATATTGATTTGATTATGTTGTGATGGAATTATTTTTATGAATTCCTTTATCTTATATGAATTGTTTGATGATGTCACGATGTTTAAGATTCCCATTTTTATTACATGGGTTATGCAATGATGTATGATTTATGATTTTGTGGAACACATAAGAATGGTATCATTATGAGATGGTTGGGACCTACATCTCCCTCCAATTCATTGGGTAAAGATTTTATATCTCATGAAATAGACATGGCTAGAACGGTAGGTTATACCGGTTCAGTGAAACAGGACTGAAACGAGGAGTGAACTCGGTTCAGAAATGGACTTTGTCCACTAAGATAGTCTCGGCAATGAGTCTTGACAAATAAGAAATGATTCTCTATGATTATGTGTGTATGCCACAAAGTTTCATGTTTTATGTTATGATTATTGGGATTCCATTTCACTACTATGATTTATCCCATGTTATGAAATTATGCTCTCTTTTGCAGGTTAAGATTTCCAAAAGTTATGTTCTTATGTATATGATGTGATTGATATTTCTTTTGTTTACACTTACTGAGCATATGATCTCACCCTTTTATGTTTTCTTTTCCCCTGGATATAAAGAAAGGTTTTAGGTAAAAAAATGAAGATCTTTATGGGAGATGTTGAAGATCTTTCACCACGATTAGAAGATTATATTCCGAGTTTCCAAAGACACTAAACTATTATGGTCCTTGTGTGTGTGTTTTTGTTATGTACAAATTATTCCACAAATGTAATGTAATGTCCATGTACGTTGAGCTTTGGGTCTCTACATGGACGATCAAAAGAAGAATTTCAGAAGTTTTTATGATGGAATAGTTTATCATTGTTTTCAAATTTTTTGGGTGAGATATTTAGGAGGACATGAAAAGTTGATTTTGCTGAAATGACTAGATATTTGAATACGTTTAAGAGATTTAACACATGTTAAGGAATGATTTTTGAAAAGGAAGGTGATTCACATAAGTTTGGTAGATGATTATAGAATTTGAAGTTGTGTGAACATGGTGCAATGATGGATTTATGTTAGAATAACAAAAGGGCAAACACTGTATATGTTAGATCATGAAATATTAGTAAAAAGGATGAGGTTTTCCTATAAATAATAGATAAACCCCATAATTTTTAACTAAATAATATTTGAAGAAGGATTAGATGATCTCTTTTTTCACAAGTCTAACCTGTGTAAAATGGACTTGAGTTAAAGATGAACATGAAGGACGTTACATGAGAGATATTATGAAAACATATATAAGAAAAACAAGTTCTGTGTTGGGAGTAATGCCTACATTATTCTGGAAATAGGTCCGAGTGAAAGAGTTTCATGAGACACATTAGGTATAACTCACTTGATAAAAGGGAGTTTTAAAAACCATACATGATGAAAGAACTTGCATGAGTGTAGTTTCACAAAGGTACTTGGGAGAACTCACCTTAGCAAAGAGAGTTTCATGAGAAATAGTTTTGTGAAAGGTAGTATTTAGGATAAGTTTCGAATTATAATGGAGTATCATATTTTTGATATTTTTATGAAAATAAAACCATACATTTTCATGATATATAAGATACATTCATACTTTTAAACTGAGGAAAACCTCATCTAAAGAAGTGCATAGAGGTGGAACCCAAAAAAGTGATTCGAGGGAAGAAGTGTGATATACCTATATTTATTTGTAAAGGCATTATGCTTGGTATAAGGTGATGATAAATATACATTGTATCCACTGAACTAGTGAAGATTAGTGGATTCTTTTTTATCCACTTAATGCAACATGCATGCTCCATGGACTAGCCCTTAGTGGTCTACCAAGTAAAAACCCTTATTACTTGTTTTTTATTTGTAAATTTATTATTTATGGTTGATGTGAATATAATAATGTCTGGTTCAACATGTTTCTAATAATTTCGGTAAATGATCTTAAGTAATGAAAGAAAAATTTGACACCCTTATAAACCCTCCCATCTTAAGGTTTGTCGAGTTACTACATGTGTGCTTTGTTAGATTTATATGGATGTCACATTGGATGTGTTCATATGATTTATATCACCTTAAAATATAATATTTGATAAGAATAATAATATTGAATAATTTTTTAGATAACTCTCAAGAATATTAAAAAGAAAATTAATGAGGCGTAACTTTATTAAGAGTTAAAAAACTCATGAGAATAAAAATTGATTAGAAAATCGAGAACCATTGATGAACCATCATAGAGGATGATTAATTTATTCCTATTATATTTCAAAATGAATTATAATAGGGAAAAAATCCACATAATGTTAAAGAAGTTAGTTTGAATCTAAAATATAATGATTCTTGAAGGTAGTAAGCCTATAAAAACCATAAACTTGGTAATGAAATTTCTATTTGGGTGACAAGTAGTAAACTCTCTCACTGTTTAGACCAACCTTCCAATATTTATATGTGGGAAAAATATATTTTGTGCTCCTTGTGTATAGAATCATTATCCATTCATCAAAAAAAGAAATAGTTTAAGGGTTATGAGTAAGAAAATTTAATTAGAGAGAAGGATAAATTGATGAATCATCTAATAAGGAGTTAATATCTATCTATGAGAGAATATATAATAGGATTAGAAAGGAATAAATTTGATAAAAGGTTCACACCATAATTTACCTTCTATTTTAGGTTTTTTCTCATACGAATTTATGCCAAAGGATTGCATCATCACTTATTCCCCTCACTCTTAGTTACTATCCTTGAAGCCTCCATGATTTTAGGGAACCAACATCTATGTATTTTCTTACCACAAAAAAATTTCACCCACTGGTCTTTAATCATGATCAACAACTTAACAAACATTTCATTCTAATTAATATCCAAATTAGTCTACGTAAACACATGACTAGGATCATTCATGTACTTAAAAATATAGAAGATATATAATACATTTTGTACATGATCTAGTTGGAGGGATAAGGTTTCATGATCTAATATGAGATATACATAATCCAGAGACAATTTTTATGGACCAAAATCCAGACACCCTGTATATCTGACATTATATACTGGTAGTGAACAAATTAATATAACATTAGAGAGAAAATGTTCATTGTAACCAAAAAAATGATCCATATTTAATTTTATCATAATTCAACATGACTTATTAGTATATTGAACATACCCACAAAAAAACATGACCCTTTGTCTCCCAATCATAATTCTTAAGTCTCAATATATAAAATTAATAAACTATTTTGAAGGAATTATGATGTAAATTATTATCAAAAATATATTCCAAATACCCAAAAATTGTAAATAATCATTATTGGTCAATACATAGTCAAAATAAAGAAAAAAAGTTTCCTTTTCCACAATAGAAAACCTTATATTAATACATAATCACTATGAAATTTATCACTGGAGCCATGAACATTATATTTGAGTCAATATATTTACTCACATGTTATACAGGGTTTACCCATACCCACTGAAAATCATACAATGTTCATGTGTCGATGGTGAGTATGAATAAATAAGTATTTTTTCTTTATTATCCTCAACTCCCATAAGCGAGATTAATAAATGTGGATACATGTGATATTGTTTGTGGTGTGACAAACATCCCATCCCAATTCATGTGAAAATAATAATACTGAACTATAAGCAAAACAACTACCCATAATAACCACAAATAATGAATAAGTTAATGCAAGAAATCCTAATTGTGATTATAATCAATAATTCTAAGCTATCAGATAACCTTTCATAATTTGGAAAACCTTATAACCTGATTATTCCGAGATAAAAGATAGACATGAATGATTTTTTAATTGTGTAACTTAACTATAAAATCTTTCTACAGATTGTGGTTTACACTACAAATCCTTATTAATATCTAATTTCAGTAATTGATCTCCAAAACTCCCTCGAAAACCATCCACCATCTCCATATACTAACTTCACATCGGTTTTCCCCTTTTTAATTCATATAAAATTCATTACTATGGTCTTAACACATATATCCAAAATCAATGGTCTAATTAAATTGAAACAGACAATCACCTATTTAAATGGAAACTCAATATATTACACAAAATAATTTTTTTTCCCTCAAAATCCATTTGAAAATTCTAATACATCAAACACACTCAATGAAATTTGGTTTCTCATGACTGGTATACTAACCTATTTTATTTGATGGTCAAACCATAAAAATAAATAAATAAAATGGGGTTTATTATTTTTGAACCCTTCATCACCCTTAAAATATATTTGATCCACTATCAACCAAATAAAACAACACCATGTCAAGGTTCATCCTAAAATAAAATTGAACCAATAACTTTATCCTTGAAATTCCTTAAAATCCCTCTACCATAAAAAAATAATAATCAAATAAAAACTAGGGATCTTATACCATAACCTTCACTTCCTTTGTTTTTATAAAATTGGATCAAGACCAAGAAACTCTCACCAAGTAACATCTCCTTTATTTTATGAAAACCAAAATAAAGATATAACGTAGAAAATATATTATTTTAAATTAAAAAATGAAAATGAATCCATATAGATCATATTGAATCAAATTTTCTATTTTAAACCTATTTTAAAATATACTAACTTATTTTAAAAATCATTTCAATATTCAATCAAAATTTATAAATTTCCTTATAATTTACAATTAAATAATTTGGATCAAAAGAACCCATATCATTGTTCTACTCTCACTTGGAAAATTAAGTCCCACATTATTTAACATTTAACTTAACATTATAATATCACTAAAGTGAATTTTAATTATACCAAGTTATTTTCAATATATAAGAACATAATATAAAATAATAATAACCACAAAATAATTCCACGATAATAATTTAACTAATAGGGAACCCATTCATCACATGTTTATCATTAACTATTGTAAGATTAAAAACTACCACCCTAAAACCATTTATATAAATTCATCACTATGAATCTTAGATATAAAATTATATATTGATTTTAAAATAAAAATAAAAACCTAATTACTCAATTAATCCATTCAGAAAAATCCCTAATCTAGATTAAAATGAAAAACATTACTCATAGGTAATAGTAAGGAAAACAAACTTCCAATGGTGTGTGTTAAACTATCATTGAACTCCCTGAGATACCCTATGAAATATCCCCTTAATACCCTGAGATTTATCCATGTTAAAATGAAACCCTTACACTAAAAATCCATAAAATCAACACATCATTCTGAAAGATATTTGTATGAATGAAATCTGTATTCTGGTCTATGACATGGTTATATAGTTATATGGGATATAGTTATGAGTCATAAAATCTATGTATATATCTTGGAGTGATATAATTAGATAATGTATATCCCAGGGACTAATATAAGCATATTAATTGAAGAGATATGAATAAATTTTACGTATCACACATTGCCACTTTATATATTCCATCTAAAGTGATTAAACGGTCAAATAAATATCATTGGATAATATTTAAGTGATTTAAAATGCATCCCAATGAATATTTTTTCATTAAAAATTTATATTCAATTTGGTAAAGAGTAATGATAGTATTCATTATGAAGAGTTTTAGTATATGGATCATTTGAAAAATTCTCAAATTATTTATTAATTAGAGTATTCAAAACAGCCTATAAATAGGGGATCGATCTAAAATGTGATATGTGTGATTTATGTGATCCCTATATAAGAATACAAAACTATATTATTTTTATCTTTCTTACATTATAAAGAGGGACAATGACTCACATTAAGTGAAATGATATCTTACCAAAGTATTTTGTGATTCATTCAACAAGTGGATATATGTGGAGACAAGAGTCCTTTGATTGGTGTTGAGAGATATTTATCAAACATTATTTAAAGGAATACTCAATAGTCAATATGATAAAACCACATATATATGATGTTTTTTAATCATATATAATGGTTATAAACCATGATACACAGAGACATCATGTATATATAATATGATAATTTTTAAAACCAATATATATACATATATATGATAGTTTTTAATAGTGTTGTATATATAATATGATGGATTTTAAAACTGTAATATATTGTATCAATATATAATATATTTAACCTATAATATAAAATGTTTATACAATATAAATATCATACATGGTGTAGTGAGAATACTACATATGGTGATTATTTAATAAAAGCATCATATATATCCATGCATATACCACAAGTAATAAGAATACAATATATGATAATTATATTGAATACTGAAAAATATTTTAATTCAATTTTTATAAACTAATGACTATCGATATATATGGTTGATAAATGAATGACTAGTGTATATTTTTGTAATATTCCCCCATAGATAAAAACTATTACTTCATGTTATCATTGATTATGAAAGATCTGGAAGAATCAATATTTATCACATTATTACAGACATTATAGTATCAACCGTACCATAAAGTTTTATTTCACAGCAGTTGAATAAAAAATATTCAACTTCAGTTACAGGATTATTCACGGAATCTTTAAAACTACAAAGCATGGTAAAATGAATATTAATCATGTATGTATTAAAATTAATTATCCTTAAATATTCAAGAATGGTTTTAAATTTTATTTTATCTCTAATGTTATAACTTTTTTCAAGTGAACATATTTCAAGTATGTAGATATCAATTTGAAAAATTCACTTTGAATCATGCATCAAGCTATACTATAAGGGGGTGAAAATATTATTTTTTGACCAAATACCCCTAAACCATTTGACTAATTGATTGAACATAGTAATTAATATATATATATATATATATATATATATATCTGTATTTATGTATGTATGTTTATATATATTTATATATGTATACGAAATTGATTTTATTTTCTATAGGAAACATAGATAAGTTTTTATCAATAAATTATTTTTATAAGTATTGTTTAATTTTATATAAATAATATGATTCTTAATAATTATGATATTTCAATAGATAGTTATCAAATTGAAGATTTGTAAACTCTTTTCTATATATAATGTACAATTATAAAAAAATTATCCCTCTTTTTTTTATTAACATTCAACTACATTATTAACATATCAATTTTTTGTATGGAAACAATATTTAAATGGAATCATGTATTTTTCAACTATAGAAGCTCATATAAAAAACCATAAGTGATCAACATAGATATTAGACTTCAAGGTACCATAAATGTGTGAAACCTAAAATTTTAAAAATATTAAACATTGAAAATAGTTATTATAAATAATAACTAGGGATCTATGGTAAAAATAATATTCAAATTTCATATTCCCGAGCCAATATGTTTTCAGTTGTTTAATAGTGTATTAAAATGAATTAAATGCATTGATCTCATATGGTAGACTTTTTCTGAGATTATGAAATTACGAGTGACCTAAATAAACAAAATTTATATTGTCGATATGGAGAAGATGTTCTTGATGAATAAATTGGTGAAAACATTAACTAATAGGGGTTTATGAAAACAGGGGGGATTGCCTCTATGATTTAGTAAATGCATCACCATTTAATTTCCTATAAAGAAAATAGAGAAAAGTAAACAATTTATGCTTGAAAAATGATTTATATGAAACAAAATTAAAAAGACATATTCACCTTAAATGAAAATGATATAATGTGGATAATTTTTTACTGCGCACCACAATTAGTCATGAGATTAAAGAGATGTTTTTAGAAATAATAGACAAGTTTCACCACATTATATTTCATATTGATCTATGCTATAAAGTGAATCTTTAAAAATATATAATGATAATATTATTTTTAGTAAACATATTCTAACAACACATCCTAATTATTGAATACATAATATTAGTAGAAAAAAAAATAAATATCTCTTAGGGGTTACCATGGTTTTGAAATGACACATTAACTCAAAACATAATTATAAAATTATAGAAAAAAATTACTAGTATGAATATATATAAATTTAAAAATGAATGATTACTATATGATATAATAAATACATATTTTATATAATCTTATACTCAAGCATACAAAATTTGTAAAACATTATAGGAAGTTGTAATGCCACAATAATTATAATAATTTACCCAAAAAAATAAAGATCATACCAAATAAAAATTTCAATCTTACCACCATAAATGTTGTTCATTTAGAGTAAAATAATTAAAATGGGAAAAATATTTATGCACAAAAGAACATCATATAGTACAATAAACTACAATAGTAAGGTGAAATAGTAACACAAACCAACTAATTATTTGAAAAACTATAAAAACCCATTATCAACTCATAAATATAACAAAAAATAAAAAAAATAAAAAAAATACAACATAAATATAAAAAACAAATTCATTAAATAACAAATATTTCAACTATTAATCTAAAATTATAATTGATTTCTCTAGTAAAAAAACTATAAAAATATAATTGGGCAAGCATTATGTGTAACAAGATATACATCTAAGATTATTATTATTATAATAAAAAATGATATATATAATCCCTTAAATATTCTCTATAACTCTTTAAATTTTATTATAAATAATAAATAATCATATAAATAATACAACTATAAACAAATAATACTCACAGCCTCCCTAAATAGTGAAAAATTCTAGAGTACCTAGTTGTATTGATTTAAACAATAGTATAACCAACCACTAAGGGAATGATAGAGGACCTTTAATATATGTAGATGTTCACATAAATGCATGGTAACAGTCAATCACTATCATGAACGAGACAACCAATATTTTTATTATAAAGATTTTATGAATATGTCTTAAATATATAAGAGTGTCCTAAACTGGGCAATAAGACCCCTTAAGAGATGAGCTAACCTCTAATCCTCTTGACTAAAATACCATCAAAAGTGTTATTGGTATTTACCAGTAACGTCCTACCATTAAATTATGTCTAATGTTGACACAAAATGTGTAAATATAGAGTATGTGGGGGAACACAATAGTGAACCCTAAGTGAATTCATTTACCAATGGATTAGATCGAGTGACCATGCACTTTTTATTTTGATGTTTCAATGATGAGTTCCTCATTTCTGGTTGTTTCCCATTTTCGATATACCAACACATCAAAATGGAATCTCCAAATGATCCATCTCATATCAATATCCTCAGACATGCTGGTAGTAACCTTTGGGCACCATAGGATACTGTGCACCACTGGCTAATGCACGATAAATATGTCTCAACTATGATAAAGTCCAGAGTCATGTTTCCTAAACATATTATTTTTCCAACCCAACTCCTCCATCAGGAGTTGCTGAATGACCTGCTTTGAGAATATATATTTAAATGCTCAATCCTGACAATGTAGGTGGCTTGGGAAATCTTCTAGGGTATAAAGCCTCACATGCCATCCTATAAATGATGGCCTCTAGAGAAGCAAGTGGAACATGTTTTCACATCTAGTAAATTTCAAAGTCAGTTCCTGTAACACCCTTAGATTTATTGAGATAGTATCTTTTTAATTTCATTGATGTCTTGTGTTGTACGCTACACCAAGATTATTTTCCACTATACGCAACACCGTATTAGCTTACAGTATACACAAAAATATTTTTGGCTTGTGATACACACAATTTAAAGTTCTTTTGATAGAATTGATTTCACACAAGACTTAGTATAAGTTATTACAAAATATTATAATCTAGTCATTATATTGGTGGGTATGAATAGTATTAACTTCATTCTACAAAAAACTATTTGAATGGAAATAAGTGAGTCTATAAAAATAATAAAATCACCATTTATGGATTTTATTAGATAAATATATATATAATATATTAAATTTAATGTTTAAATTCATCTTATATGTTTTATAGATATCATATAAGAACAAAACCAATTTTTCAGATAAAAGAAGAATTTTTCAAAAATATATATAGTTTTACTGCCTTTTGATGGAGAACCCTTTTTAAATCTATTTTTTGACAATTGTATAAGTTATATATTACATAATAAAATTATTATTTATAATAGGGACATCAATATTTATTTTGGTTTAAATTTTTCTATTTTTTGAGGAAATTCATATTTTAATGAATAGTGAAAAGTACTCAATTTTAATTCAAAATAGCTATTTTTTCTATTTTATTAATATAGTTTGATTATAATTATAATTTTTTTTAAAGTGTACTTGGATTATTTTTTCATCATTTAATCCAATTTTTTTCATTAGAAATAATTTCACATTTAAATTGGACATGAACACATGTCAATCTTTTGATAGCTTTTACTTCTTAAAACCCCACTTTCCAGGTTTAACAGTGGGAACTAATTGTAAAATAATTAATGAAATTTCAATGTTTTGAATTTAGAAAAATGGATTCCATATTTAGAATCATATGTTACAAATTTTTTAAATAGGTACCTTTTATTTTTGGATATTATGAATAGTAACTTCAGTAATTATTTTTATTTACCATAGTTAAAGGGTAAATCATGTAAATAAGGGTAAAAAATAATATTATAATAATATAAAATACCATAAAACATGTCCTAATTCTATTGGATTAGAGATTTCAGACCATTGGCATAGTTAGGACAACATTTTGGTATTTGGGAGATACTTGGGAGTCAAAATGACATTTTATAATATTTAATTTAAAGAAAATAGAAATATAACATAAACATGTATCTCCTAACTAAAATAATTTTAATTTGGTTTCAATAAATAATATATTTGACTATAAATATTCATTAGAAATATAAAAATATTTCCTAATTCATCATATTGTATTTATAATATTTATACTTTATGTAAATAAATATATTTATGACTCAATGATGATGAAGCGATTACCTTATTAATGAAATATTCAAATAAATTATATTATAAATATTAAAATAAATGTAATTTGAAATTTTTGATTCCATAAAAAAATTTTATGGATTAGTATGACATAATATAAATGAGTTAATTTCTTTGGTTTGAAGGAATCAAGTTTTTTTAACTTTAACAACAACCAATTTTTAAATAGTGTCAAAATTGACATAAATGAGTTTTTAAAACAATACTATTTTATTAAATGATATAACATTACTAAAAATATAATATAATAAAAAAAGACTTATATAATGTTAAAAATTTCATTAATGATCCACTTGTGGTTCTATTTTTATTGTATTGTAACTATAGTAACCATATATTATGAAAATACAAGAAGACACGGTAAGAGTTGATGTTTTTAACTAAGGGTTAATGATAAAAGATATGGTTATTTTTTTGACTTAAATATGTGTAAAACCTATTGGTTGAGAATTTTTAGACCTATAATAATATTATACTCTAAATTTTTCACTCTTAAGCGATTATAAACTTAAAATCAATTTATAAAAAATTAATATTTCAAAAATTTCTTAAAGTGCCCCTCACCTCTCTTATAAAAGGTCACTTCTCCTTCTATTTTATTTACACCTCCAAAGCCATTTGGATCAGACAAAACCAACATATATATCCTCCAAAATTCATTAAATTCATTATATAGTCCACCATTTGGGAATAAAACTAAATTAAAGAGTCCTTTTGTGAAAATCAAAACGTGACACCCAAAGGAGAGGTAATCATTTATCCAATATTTTAAAGATATTTTATTCTTCTACTTCCAATTTATAAGTTTTTACGATAATAAAATAACAAATCCAGAATATAATATATTATTATATATTTTTATTATTATTGTACAACCATATTAATCGTTTTTACCAATCCTTTGAAAAACAATATTACCATGTGTGGGTACGTATAACTTACCGTCTCCACCCCGTGGTGTTAACTGTTTTTCATATTTACTTTATTTAAAAGGATATAATGATGAATATAAATGACATAAATAATAAATATAACAAGATATTATCTATTTATAATTTATATACCATCCAATTTTATACCATTCATCCATGAAGGGAATGATATTGTTGCTCGGGCATACGTACGGATTACCGTCTCCACGACGTGATGAGATTCATTCTCCATGTTAAACCTTAAAGAATGATTATAAAGTATATATAATAAATTATCATTAAAATATATGAAATAATAATTCTACTGGATTTATGTATATATATATTATTTCTTTTCTTCCTTTCAATTCAATAAGAAAACAGAAACAACATTCATGTGTATGTACGACCTCTGGTCTCCATGAATGGTGTATTATATTTAATTTATATATCTATTATATATATTTATATACTAAATATTTATGATATATAAATAATATTTTACATTTCTAAAGTAATTAAATCAAGATATAAGTAATAATATCAAGAATAACAAGTCAAAACCTGTATGATAAATAAAAAGATAATTACCAAAAACGTTGCTTTAACATGGAATTGATAAATATAAGGGTAATATTAAGTCATAAGTGAATCATATATGATATCAGAAATATTATTATCGTAATTTTACAACATAATAATATGTTTAAATCCACTATACTGGATTTTTAGACACATACAAAAGAAATTAGACCTAAGGTAATGGATAATTTTTCAATCTCATTATTATCCGAGATTATTTATTCGTAGGTATTTTCAAGGGTATAATTTTCATACATGTCCATGTTTCCTAATTATATAAAATTATTTCTATTCTTATAATATTTTTTAAATACAATTTTACCCATTGGGTATTTTTTTTAAATCGTATGGAAGTAATCATTCTTTCATTTTCTATATGAGGTACTTTTTGACTTTTCTGGAAAGAGTACAAGAAGAATGTTTTTTAAAATTATATGGAATGAATGGATTCATATGATTTTATAATTCCTTATTTTCATGAAGGTTAATTTATAATATTTCAAGTGTATTTTAAATAAAATTATTTTCCATTAGAATTGCATGGAAATTTATGAAAAGAAAAAAAAATTGAAGAAGAAAGGATATTTTCCTCAAGAGTTAATTTAAAATATTTAATCAAAATTACTTTCCATATAAGATGAAATTATTTGAATAGGGTTATGTTTCTATCATTATTATAACTATTATTTGATTTGTTTTTATGATGGAATTATATTTATAAACTACATTTGTTCTATATGGATTATGAAGGAATGATGTTTAAGAAACCCATTATATTTCATGGGTTATTCTATGATGAATGATTTATGTTTTTGTGGATCATGTAATAATGATTTCATTATAATATGGGTAGGAAATATATCTCCCTCCAATTCTTTGGGTAATGATTTATATCTCATGATATAGACATGAATATAATGGAAAATAAATCTAGGATAGTAATACAGGGCTAGAATGGCAAGTAAATCTGGTTTAGTAATATAGGGCTAGAACGACAAGTAAATCTAGTTCAGTAATAAATGGATGGAATAAAAAGTAAACCTGGTTCTGTAATGGAATTTTTCCACTATGATGGTCTTGGAACCAATTCCTTAGTGAATATGGAAATAATATTATGTGCTTATTTGTTTTCCATAATTCCATGTTTTATGCCAATTCTATTTTATCATGGTTAATGTTCCATTATGATCTATGTCTTACGTACTTCCAAGATTTATTTCATGAATCATGATTTTGATATTTAAACATTATGTGCATGTTTTTACATTCTTATGTTTAGGGTTTATTTTATGTTCTCCATGTTTACCCTTACTGAGAATTTGAGCTAACCCTTTTTATATATTCTTTTCCCCAGGATATAATGATAGGTTTTAGGTAGGAAAACTAATGGGAAAGTTCATTATTGGAGATGTTGAATATCTTTATCCAGACTAGAAGAATGTGTTCCGAGTTTTCAAATACACTAAACTGATATGATCTTTGGGAATCTATTTTTTTTATGTATTATGTATTCCTCAAAAGAAATGTAATGTCCATGTACATAAATCTTGGGTCATTAGAGTCCCTATAAAATAGAAACAAGTACTTTAATTACGCTAGGGAGGAGGAGGGGAACTTATAGTACATCCCCACTCCTATTTGGGAGCTTCCTAAGTGGGATCCCAGTAGCCACCGTCTTCGATAATTCCACACGGGCTTATTCCCTCAGGAATATATTGAGGATATCACCCTAAATATCTTGACCCTGATTGTCTAATCTATGACACTTAGTAGGAGGGATTTCTTTATAGGATAATGTTTATTGAATCTCAGAAGTAGGTGTATACTCTTATTCTCACATTCACCCATGAATCTAATCAACATATTTCAATGAAAACCAAGAATCTAATCAGGAGGGATACCACTCATGATGGTTGTAACCTAAACTACATGACCCCAATTATGATTAAGGATCTAACTATATTCACCCAACTGAGAATGTTTAAAAGTATATCTATAATCTATGAGTAGATCTCTAACTTTGTGGACACTGACATCCTCATGGTTCATCAATATTTTTCCGATAGTGTCACAATGATCCTCCATCTCTTCAACATTAGGAGAAAGAAACTATAGTCATCAAGGTCCTCTCTATAGTACCATGACATACAATTCTGGATGTATTACCCAAAGAACCCATTTTGATGGTCCACTCTACAATTTCATAATAAAAAACCTTACTGTTCCTCCCTTTATAACCTATTGTTAAGGCCCTCCTCATATCTCCATTACGAGAAACTATATAGGTCCTCTCCGGATCACTCTTTATGAAGGTCCTCCCCACAGTGCCATAATCAAAAACATTGGAGGTCCATCCTAGAGAACCTAGTGTGAATATCCTCCCCATACCACCATAACAAAAAACATTAGAGTTCATCCTTAGAGATATCATTATAATTGTCCTTCTCACAATTCCATTATAATAAATTATTGAGATCCTCCATAGAGAATCCGCTACGAAGGTCCTCCCCCAATTACTATATCCACCAACTTTGGAGGTCCTATAAAGAGTATCAATCATAAAAGTCAACCTAATGATACTAAAAAAATCAATAATGAAGGTACTCTTCATGGTAACAGATAAAATATCATCAACCACATAGGTCATCCTCATAATCAAATGAAACTAGATAGCTCTGGAGGTCCTCCTAAGAGCACCCTCCATGGAGGTTCTCCACACAACAATGTGAGTATCAGTCATAAAGGCCCTTTTCATCAGGCCAGTCATGGATTTCCTCCTTGTGACATGAAAATTTATTTAAAAGGAGGTTCTCTCCTTACTGGAATACCAATATCCTTTAACCACAGAGGCCCTACCCATGGAAACCAAGATAATAACTTTGGTGGTCCTCTCGAGAGAATGTGTTGTAGAGGTCCTCTATATGATAGAGCATTAAGATATAATGAAGGTCCTTCCAATAATGGAGAATCAAGAATTAACCATGGTAGTCCTATCTATGGTGGTTATTGATAATCTCATCCTCACAATGATACATCTTGTCAGCAAGAGGGTCGTCCACATGTCAAAATCACTTCCAATTTTCCGTCATATCGAGAGGCACCCAAGAAAATAAGACTAGACACATTAGGAACATCATCATTAATTAATTATGTATCATCCTAGTCGAAATGTAGTATGAGGCGATAAATATCATTTGTGACTTCGTTGAACTGTAATACCTTTAAAAAAATTAAGGTTACTTTGAATGAACCTACTCCTCTTGATGAAGTAGTGGAAAAGAAAACTTTATGGATAGATCAGGTCAAAGAAATATTCATTGAGGATGAAGAGAACTCTATATTCATATGGAAAGAATGAGCTAATAATAGAATATTGACCATGTTTTGGACCATGTCCACTCCACTGTATGACATTTCAGAGGCAATAAGGGAGAAATGTTTACCTTAATTTCGTGACAACTTGTGGGTGAATATCACTAGTGCAGAAAGTGGCTTTTCTTGTCGTTTTTTTATTTTTAATGTTGGTTAATAGGATCTTTTATAGTAATAGATTTTTTAAATATGTTTTTAAAGTTGTTTAAAAAAATTATGTTGTAAATGAATTATTGGATTGTTTTTTCACATCGGTTTTCAAATAAATGATGTGAAAACCCATAAAGATTGGTTTTTTCATGTCATTTATCAAATGACTGATGTGAAAATCCAATTTTTTAAATAATTTTAATTTAAATCCTCCTATCCACAATAGAAAAAAAGAGTTAAAACAACCATAAAAAGTAGAAAAAATTAGAAAAACGCAAAAATAAAACAAAAAAACCCTAAAAAACACCTTCTCTATTAAAAAATTCATGATTATAATATATAGTAAAAATAAACTAAAATACAATCACACATGGAAAATTATTTTCCAACTAAATTTTTATGTGTCTCAGCTCCGGTTCATTATAAGGTTGATTGTTATCAAAAATCTACAAATTAAAAGGAAATAATTTAACATGTATTATGAATTAAATGAATGAAATATTAAGGAAGTGTTTTATAATGAAATCTAACAATACAGAACTTCATTACAGACCCATTTGAAATTATTTGATACATAAAACTTAGCACATAATATCCACACTCTTTTATGCCTATTTTTTTATGAAAACACTGTTTAAAATATTTTTTCAATTAAATATAACATTATTAAGTAATATATCCAAAATTTACTGATTGTAAATGAAAATTAACCTTTGATTTTAAATGTTTTATATTGACGCCCTTCTTTCTTATGGTCTCTTAAAATTAACTTTATTCCCTATTTGAAATTAATATGATTGAAATAAAATTAAAATTCATTATAATATAAACATGTATTAAAAAAATTCAAACATACATGTCTAATACATTCTTATTTTTTTTCTCACTTCACCATGGATAGAGCATAATCTGAAAAGTGCCTTTTACCTTAAAAAACACCTAACATCTAATGGCCACTAATAAAAAAATTAATTTTAGTGTTTATTATGTTAAAATATATTTATAACATTTTAGGACATATGTTTCATACTCTGGAAGATCAGGAAACATCCAACACTGAATAATTTAATTATTTTAAAATCATTCAGCAATATAAAATGGTCATTCTACTTCATTCATTTTCATCGCTATAGGTGAAATAAACCATGAGTGATTAAATCCATATACATATTTATTATCATGATCATAATAAATTTTATAAATAAACTTAAAAAATAGGCATAAGTATAATCTTTCAATAAATTAAACATATGGAATGATTTATGTGAAGACTTACATGGAAAAAAACCTACATCATGTTGATGCCCAACTGATCTCTATTTACATTCTCTATGATATCGTTTTTTCAAAAGCACCATAGTCATTTTATTCCCAAAATCACCATATTAAATTGGATTCTCATAAACATCTAACGATAAATTTGAATATGTAGACAATCTATCAGGACTAATAGAATTTGTATCTAAAGTCCTAGAATTTTTTATTTTTTATTTTCTATACAATATTTATTTAACATTAAAGTATTCCTATAAAAAATAAAAAAATATATAAAATATAAATTTTTTAAAAAATTAGTACCAAATTGAAATAAAAGATAAAATATACTCATTCATATATGGTAATATTTCAAACAAGTATATAGGTCCAAACTAAAATGTGGCTGATACCTTTTCCAACTATACTCACCTCATCTGCAGTTAATGATACTTCTACCAATCTATCTATAATATCCTATACA
Organism: Viscum album; assembly: GCA_963277665.1. Lineage (NCBI taxonomy): Eukaryota > Viridiplantae > Streptophyta > Magnoliopsida > Santalales > Viscaceae > Viscum > Viscum album. The sequence goes on from OY728167.1 coordinate 627,033,858, forward strand.
GTGACCCTATGATACTATATCTCTATCTATAGATGATGAATGACATCTATAATATAAAATATCATTCCATATGCAACAATATTATGACGGGGATCACCAATATATAACTCACAATAACTAGGAAGCATTGGATGGGTGGGTATAGGGGTAGGATAACAAAGAGTGGGGTCTTTATGTGGAGGTGGAGGAGTGGGAGCTGCTGGTGGAGGTGGAGGAGTGGGAACTATAGTCTGAAACTGCCTTTTCATGTCTAGAAACATATATTATAACAATGCTCTGATCCTATCCTCCATTTTCACATAAATATCATCAAATTAAGATTCCAAAATTTCTATTTTTTATAAAAATCCTCTTTTGATGAAGCTGTAGAATGTGGAAATGATTATTTTTACCAATACACCTGCTAAGTATCCTCATACATGACCTGGGTGTTTGGGATTCAGAATGTTGTAGCTAAAATATCCTTCATTCCTTCAGATATAAATAACCCTTGTGTTCGCTTCTCCTTAGGATAATCCTGTATAAAATATTTGAAAAATATATTAATAAATACAAATATATAAATAATTGAATTAACTTAAATAAATAAATAAATTAAACATCTTAGAATCCTCTCATATAAAACCCTTGAATCATCCATAATATATTTTCCTTTTTTCTCATCTAAACCTATTCTATTTTTCATGTCTAGTGGGGGAGGGGGACAAATGGGAAATCTCTGCAGAGCTTAATACTCAGCCCTCAGGTTTTTGAAAATTTTCATCCATAATTTCATCATCCAATAGTGTATACCCTCCCCAAGATATAGAACATTAGTAAACATTTCTAGATTGGATCTCTTGATGAGATCTCCTTGATTGATATTAATTAAGAATAAATAAATTATCAATAAATCATTAATAAGATCATTAATATAAAAATATTCTAAATGGAAACATTGCAATTACCTATAACACTTCATCTATTCTACTTATAAAACATTCGTTCCATGTATCTCTATCTATAAAGAGATATATATATCACATAAATTAGGATTTTTTCTTTTCCCAAAAATGAAATATGATGTGTGGGTTGATTTAAATTCCCCCCATCTCTTAGATGCCAATGATAAATATTTCCTGCCAACTCCTCCAGTATTAGGTATATCATATGTCATATAAAAAGAAGGGGTAAAACATATAACACTATAAAAATTTCAAGATAAGTAAAATAATAACAGATTAACTTTCCTAAATAGTCTCCTATAAGTGGGATATTGTAAATTTCTCAATTCTTCTCCAATCATAATCCTAAATACTAACTTTTTTTTCATCCTGTATTGATATAAAAGTATTAAATTGTTTTGAATTTGGACCTCTTTGAATATAATTATCATCAAATTCTACAAGTATCCTTTGGTCCTGGCTACGTGAAACTGATAATTTTGTTAAATGTGTGCTACCACATTTACCAACCCATTAACTCTTCTTTTGACCTGTGGGAGTAGATGTCTCTTATAAAGAAGGATATATCTCACAAATAGGAGAATGTGTACATTCCACTCATAGATATGAGTACAATCATCTCCAAAATTTTGTGTCATATCATTTTATTGATCTATCATTATCCTATAAACAATTAGTAAAAAATTTTAAAATTCAACTATTACAAACTAATATAAATAAAAAATGAAAAATTATCAAACAAAAAAGTAAACTAAACTAAAATATACAAAAAAAATCACATTTTTTATAGTTAACTAAAATTATAAGAAATTAATCAGATATTAATTGATATATAAATGAATGAAAAAAATCCAAAAATGGTGTGTGAATTGTAAAAATTCTTGAACCTAGAAAATCATTTTTACACCCAAAATAATATTTTGTTGAATACAATCTTATACAATTTTTTTTTATTTAACATATTAAATCTAAAATAATTTTTTTCAAAAAGAAAGTATTTGATATGTTATGTATTTTTAAACATGGTAGAATAAAAAAACTAAACTAATATAAACAATAAATTTAACTTATTTGTTATAATATGTTTGTTAATAAATAAAATTAAATTAAAATATCTTGCATTTTTTGAAATTTTTAAAAAAAATGAGAAATAAACATATGTTACTTGTAATATTAGGAATGTACTAAAGTATTATTTTCCCAAATTACTTCTTCATGATCACTCCATATGGCACAAACCATGTCTATGATGTTCTCATCAATATTACCAATTAATATTTCTATAGATGTAGGGATATCACATAGATTTGAATCTATGTCATGTTTATTAACACCTAATTTATATTTTCCCCTATTAAAATAGTAAAACACTTCTTATTATATAGATGAAGAAAATAGAAATTTTTTTCATGTGTTTCCATTATATATAGGATGAGTTTTTTATTCTAATCTATCCAAATTAACTTGTGTTATTCCAAATTCATCAAGTCTGACACTCTAGGTATCGAAAAACCATTTGAAGTTAAACATTATAACATGAAATTTTATGTAATAAAACTACCATAACTAATAAATGAATCCATAATTTTCACTTGATCTAGAAATTGTGTTTTTGTCTTTCGAACACGAAAAATATATTTCTTATGTGAATACCAATACACTACTATTCTGAACTGCACTTCTATTGTCCTGATCATTCGTATGAAATGTATATCCCTTAATGTCATACCTAGAACATGATATCAAATTTAAAATTGGATTTCCCACTAACCATCTCAATGTTTCTAATGAATATGATCTACCAAGCATGGTCTCTTTAAACAATAAAAAAAATTTAATGTTCATTCAAAATCCACATATCTTTCTTCTTTGGATAGTGGTGTTTCAAATTAATAATATGAAATGTTATATATGGATGATAATAATTTATTATACACTAAAAGGTTATAATATTAATTAATTATATTTTAATATTTATGTGTTTTAATTTCTATAAAAACCAATTTTAATGCATTTTATAAATTGAAGTCTATTTCTCACCACATATGAAATTCATGTTTGATGTGGGAATTTGGGCCTAATAAAACATTTGTTTTTGAAAAAGAAAATTTATTCATTATTTGAATTTAATATTTTGGGATATGACTTATCACTTTTTTGGAACATTTTATCTTTTAGGATCAATGGATGAATTACAAGGAAATTTGACATTTTTTACCATGAATGCAAGAATTTCTAGACAAAGCATAATAGGCCTTTGGCCCATAAAATAAAAGTGGAGACCACGTTTCAAGCCCAATAATGAAAAAAAATTATAATGAGATATATAAAATTATGGTTATCATATCATCAAACTATGAATATTGTTATTTCTGATTTTATTTAGGATATCGAGTGATCCCAAGTTCACACTTAATTATTGGGCCATATTTGAAAGCCCATAAAAATATCCCACCATTTTGAGAATAAAATACAAATGGATTATCCAATTTTCATGAAATGTTGACATAATTTATGGTACATATTTATCAGTATATTTATATTATAAAACTATCATGTATTATTCCATATTAAATTCCATATTTGAACACAAAAAATGGGGTGAATATGGGTGAATTTTATTCTCAAACTTGAAGGACTTCAATGTAATTTTTTCTATCACCCTATATTTGAATCACATAATTATGGTGAATTAATTTATTATTTTGGGATCAAAAATATTCTCTTAATATTCCTATTTAATGTGTTTGTGGTTACGTAATTGTATCTATGTATTTTTTATTTTAATTGTATTGCTACGCTACCATTTTGTAATCACATCTTAATATTTTCTCATGTAAGTTTATCGATCAATTTAATTGATTAATAAAATTTCTTTTCATTCTATTATTATTTATTTATTCATATAATTTTAATATATTTTTCATTGGGATTGAATCTACTTAAATTATCTTTTGTGAAATTCTTCACACAATGATAGAGTGGTCATTATTTCATTGTCTTTCTTCATTAATATAGCCCTCAAGAGTCTACTATCTACTTCCATTGATAAGATTAAATCAATGGAGGTATAAAACAACAATGGGGTTATACAATGGGAGTATAAAGGGGATGTAATGAATTTTATTTATTATTTTAATAACTTTTAATCAATTGTTTTATTTTAGATTTTCATTTATTGATTTTCTTTCTTTCACTTACATATTGAATTTTATTACCACACTTATCATGTTCTAATAAGATCCATTACCTTCAAGTGCCCATGAAAATGATTATCAAAGTGAATTTGTGGTAATTATATGCATTTGAAGGTGTTAAACCAATAATTAAGGATTTTATATTGAAATCATTTAACTAATTCCTCTTGAGTTAATGAAATTAAAATAATTTATAAAAAAATTCATTCAATAAAACGAAATAAATAAACTAGGATCAACACATTTTATTAAATTACATTCACTTAAGTTATTAAAACAATTTAATTATCAGATCAATTCAAACACAAATTTTTGACTTCATATCCAAATGAATCGTATAGAATGAATTTTTATTTAGGTTTCTTCTTAGGACTTTGAGGATTCAATAACCGAAGTTCTGCTATAAGAGACTGCTTTAACCATATAACTTGGGTAAATTTGGAATTCAACAAATTTCTTCACCGTTGATGGGGAACTAAGTAATTAATCTTAGAAAATCATTCTATTCTCCCCCTTTTCTATTTTTTCATCTTATTTCTCTTATATTTTCCCGCATTTTTCCTACTTTTCTTGGCACATGTCCGCATATACCCATGACCATATAAATCATCTAGTTATGGTGGATAGTCGTGGGTTTGGGGAGTCAAGTGAACGTAGGGGATTCATTCCATTAGATAATAATCACCCAAATACTTTATATTCTATAATTTAGCCTGATCCAATGGTGGTTATTCAGAGAAACCAACACATAAAACTAGTTGGAAACCAAAATTGAAATAAAAATGAGGTAGCCCCAAACATAGAGAATTACATTGATTACACCATGAATGACATCCTAAAACCTTCTTGGACCAATAAACCCTCTTTAATTAGGCATGACACTATAGGAAATTACCAATATGTTTTTAAACCCCGTGGCCCAATCCACCTTCCAACCATTCATGGGATGTAGACTTTGAGGCCTTACCTTTATGTTAAATAATTCAATGACATTTTTGAAACCATGTTCCCTAAAAATAAAAATGAATCATATAAAATAATAATCATTCATTTTTATCTGAAGTATCGAGAAAATAATTTGTTAAATAGTTTGAGAACACAACTCATTCACTTCTAGGGCCAACTTCAATGAAAATTCTATAAAAAATACCCCCCCCAGAAAACATAGAGCATAAAAATTGAATCCAATTTTTAAAATAGGGAGAAACATTTTATGAATCATGGGAAATGTTCAAAGACAGTTTGAACATGGTACCACACCATAATTTCTTAATCCTGGAACAAGAGATAATTTTATAGAAAGGGTTAGGTCCAAGAGACAAATAGATTATTAACCTGATTTGTAATGGTAAATTAAAAAACAAATCTCCAAATTATTCTTACGAGTATTATGAAAATCTTTACGAACAGAACCAACATAGCAAAAAAACACATTACTATGTAAAGACACCCAAATATGGTGGAATTAACCATCTTGAAGAAGGAGAAAACCTTACTGAAAAATGTTCCGAACTCACTAGGGTGGTCAAGGAGATAAATCATATTAAGATTCATGAAATCTAAACTGTTGCACCTATTTTCACAATTTGTGGCAATCAAGACCAAAAAACTGATAATTTACCAAATATTCCCTATATAAAGGATGTTCTTTTAGGAGGACCACAAAAATAGGCCAATTAATTGAACATTCAAAATCCACAGTACCAGAAAAACATTTAATTCAAGGTATAATGAACATCCATGATTGATGTCGAAGGAAAATAAATAAGTAACAGAATAACAATTTCTTAACCACTACCCTCAACAAAATTTTGAAATCCATAATTAGTTCCAACCACAATCGATCTAATATAAACATCCTCCTTTTTAGTACCAACAACCTACTCAATAGACAATAAAATATCCATTGTATCATCCTAGGATAAACCAATAAGTACAAGCTCCTTCCCAATCTTCCCCCTCCCAATCCTTGAACAGTTGTGTAGATAAATGAAGAAAATGAACTTAGAAGTCTCCTCACTTAGAAATGAATTGCAAAAAATAAAAAATAAAAAGGCACCCATTCCTACTCATGCTATACCATCCACAAATATAATGGGATAAATCAATTACACACAAATCCCTCATGAACAACTATAAATAAAGACTTTCTTAAGAAGTGGGAGATCCATTGAAAAACATGAACAAACCATTTTGGAACCATTAAAAATTGAATATCACAACAAAATGTTCATGAACCACCCACATATTATGAAAAGTTCAAAGATAATGTGAAATAACCACAAACACAACAAAAAATAAGACAAAATGATCCCTTCCGTCAATTTATGTGTGGAAAATCTAAACCTAAACTCAATGAAACATTGGGGGAAATATTCTCTAAAGTTAAAATGAACATTACCCTTCCTGATTAAATACAAAGCATTACTTCTTAATCAATATACCTTAAGTAATAGTTCAATTTGAAAAGGAAGATTTCAAATCAAAACCAAGTGTTTTTTCTGTTAATGTGAGCAATAGCATTCAATAGACTATTACTCCTAAGTTGAAAGATCCAGGATGTCCATACATCAATGTTGAGTTAATAGGAAAAAAATTTGTTAAATCCCTTTGTGATCTTGGATCTATTGTGAGCCTCATTCCATATTACATGTATTTTCAATTAGGGATTTAAGATCTCCATCCAAATTATGTCACACTCTAACTTTTAGATCATAGTGTCCGAGTTCCTAAGGGGATCTTAAAACACGTTTTTCTGAAATTTTAAAATTTCATTTACTCTACTAACTTGATTGCCCTAGAAAATTACATTAGATTAGGTATTAGGGATAAAAACCCAATCATAATTTGTCTTCCCTTCTTAGAAACATCAACACATTTATCTGTGTTAGGAATGTAAACATGACAATAACCTTTGGAAACATGAGTCATGATAAAAAACAACTACAAAAAAACACTAAAATAGTGGATGATGAAAATATACAGAGGTAAATTGGATAGGTAGTATTGATTTTGAACCAAAGGAACATTGTGTAATTGTTGAAGGATTTATAAGTCAAGATGGTATTGATTTTATTTGTTCATATGAGTGAAATTTAACTCCTTGGATTGAATCTCTTTCTGTAGACTAATTTTATGATTTTTTAGGATCACCAATCAATTATACCATTAGAGAAATCAATAACATTGAGTTCATATCCATTATTTACACTGATCTATATGATTTGGTCACTTAAGATTCTATTCAGAAGGAACTCATTCTATCAATAAATCTGAAAAAAACATTGAGTTTAATGAAAATTTCTATCCTTATTTTGAACATGTTAACAAATATGATCTTGAATTTAAGGTACTGCCTTCATTAATCAAGTATTCATTTTTAGGGATGAATCATACCTTTCCTACTGTCATTTCTTTCTATCTTGATTAAAATCAATAGAGTATGATTTTGGATGTCCTAGGAAAGCATAAGAAAGAAATTAGATAGAACCGTTCTGATATTCTTGGGATTTCCCCACTCGTTGGAACTCAGGGTATTGTTCTAGAATTTGACACTAAACCATGTTTTCAACCTCCGCAAAGAATCTATCCCAATGTGATTTATGTGGTTAAGAAGTAACTTCTTTGGTTGTTGAATGTGGGTATAATATACCCCATTGTTGATAGTGAGTGGGTATTCTAAATTCAAGTTGTTCCAAATAAGGCTAGAATCATTGTGATTACCAATGAGGATGGTGATCTTCTCCCCACAATGGTCAGTAGTAGATAAAGAGTGTGTATTGACTGTATTATGTTAAACACATTCACTGAGAGAGAACATTTCCCCTTCACCGTCATTGATTAAGTCCTTGAGAGAGTGGAGAATCATCAGTTCTACTACTTCCAAGATGGATTCTCGGGGTATAATCAAATTGAATTACCCTTATAAGATCAAGGAAAAACTACCTTCACTTGTCCATTAGACACTTTTTCCATCAAGATAATTCCCTTTGGGTTATGTAATTCCTCGGGTACCTTCCATAGGTTCATGATGGGAATCAAATCGAACATGCTAGGGGATTTTTTAGAGGTATTCATGGATGACTTCTCCATTTTTGTGGATACTTTTAAGGGATTCATAATATATGTTTGAAGGTTTTTGTCTAGATGAAAGGATAAGAATATCATTCTAAACTAGTAAAAATTACATTATATGGTAAACTAACTTGTTCTAGGCCATATGGTATATAATAAAAGGATTTAACTTGATAAGTCAAAGGTTAATATCATTCGTCACCTTCCCTCTCCAAAAAATGTTAAGGAAGTGAGGTCATACTTTCGACAAGATGGTTTTTATAAAAGGTTCATTAGGAATTTCAGCTCAATTTCCTGACCACTTTGTTCTCTACTAGTGAAAGATTCCTCATTTTATGGACATAAATCCATGAGAAATCAATCTCAACAATTAAGTAATATCTTATTTCTCCACTTATCATGCAAGATCGAAACTAGAAAATTATATTAAAACTCACGTGTGATGCGAGTGACATTTATATAAGAGTTTTATTAGGAAAAAATTGTGATAAAATAACCTTTTTAATTTATAATGAAAGTAAATCATTAAATGATACAAAAATCAACTACACCTCCACCGATAAAGAGTTTATTTCCGCTATATTTTCCTTATAAATTTTTTGGTCATATCTCTTAGGATCCCCCATCATTGTCTTCACAGATCATCCATGTCTGAAATACCTTTTCAAAAAACAGGATTCCAAGGATAGATTGATTAGCTGGATCATTATTCTTCATCAATTTGATATAAACATTAACTTTAAAAAGGTTTTTTAAAATTTTGTATCTGATCACCTATCTAGGATAGAATTTAAAGACAAATCACATCACCTTTAAATGTCCATTTCATTTCCCAATGAGATCCTCTATCCTATGGGTGATTTACCAAGTTACACTGACATAACAAACCACTTGGTTATTAGTGTCAATAAAAAATTAATTAGGATCCAATCTAAGAGTAAATTCCTTCTGATATCAAACACTATGTGTTTGTTGATCCATACCTCTTCAATTTTTATCCTAATCAAGTCATTAGGACATGTATCCTTGAGTCCGTACTAGAGTCCATTCTTAAATTATATCATTAAGAGTCATATATAGGCCACTTCTCCACAAATAAAACAACTGAAAATGTCCTCAAAAGTGGTTTCATTTGTCCTAATCTCACTAAGGATTCCTACAAATACTACCTATGATGTATTTGATGTTAGCAATTAGGATCCATAACCCAAATAAATCAAATGCCCCTAACACCCATTCTGGTTTTTTAAATCTTCTACTATTGGGGAATTGATTTGATGGGACCCTTCCCAATCTCTTGTGTTTATATCTACATCATCTTAGATGTTGATTGCATCTCTAAATGGGTTGAGTCCATTCCCATGATGTTAAATGACCATAAATTTGTGATCGAATTCCTAAAAGAACACATCTTTTCTAGATTTGGAATTCCCATGGTTTCCATTTGGGATTTTTGAACAAATTTATTCTACCATCCCTTCTCAGAACTCATGTATAAATATGAGATTTCTTATAAAATTTCCACTTCCTACCATCCTCAAAACCATGGTCAGGTCGAGTTGGAAAATTGGGAAATCCAGAAAATTATTGAAAAGAACTCTCAATACCTCAAGGAATGTTTGGTCAGAGAATCTCTTGGATTCCCTTTGGTCATATAATACTACATTGAAAACCATCCTAGGAATGTCACCATATAGTTTGGTTTATGGAAAATATTTCCATTTACCTATTGATATTGAACATAAGGCCTTTTTTGAAATAAAAAAAATGATTTTTGACATTTCTTTGAATGAAACATAGATGAAATTGGATATTAGTAAAATTGAGTAATATAGTATGGAGGATTATGAAAATTAAAGGGTCAATAATGCCATATTTTAGTCCTAAAAATCTAGGAATATCAAATTTAAACACATTAAACTGGGAAAATTTGTTCTCTTTTATTTTTCCAAACTTTATTTAAACCCAAGAAAGTTAAGGTCGAGATGGTTAGGGACTCATATAGTGAATCATATGTACCCCCATGGAGGAGTAGAGATTCAGGACCCCTCTAGTGTTTGAATCATCATGGTTAATGGTCATATGTTAAAACCATTAATTGAATGATCCTATAACAAATAAATAGTGGGAGATTTAATTGAGCCAACATATGTACCAGGCAATTTTTTTTAGATGTAAGTTCCATGTCGAGCTAATAACATTAAACTAAGTGATTTTTGGGGGGAAACCTGGGTTTTACCTGTACATTGATTCATTGTTTGTAATTTCAAAATAAACAAGTATATTATTTTATTCTTAATTTTTTTTGTTAAAGGATCCCTCTTGGGGATTCCAATGTGATAGAATGTTTCTTGTGTGTGAGATTTAGGAGATGAATAATTTTTATATTTCTAAATGAAACACATGCATTCTATAATTCAAACTTACCTTCATTAATCCCTAAGGAGTCCACTTATGACATGAATACAAAGTGATCAATTTCATATTGATGGTTAATTAAATTCAAACCAGGTGATTTTGTTCCATGAATTCATTTTAAATCACACTCTTCCCATCATTCTTCCCAATTCTTAACTCTATATTATATTCTATTTCAACACTAAGTGTAGTGTCATTATATGTTTCAGGGAGTGAAAATGTGATATTTTGAAAACAATTTCTCTGTAAAAACAACCAATTAAGTAAAATAAATAAATTCAGTATCCTTGCAAGGATTAATCTATATTGTGAAACATGATATCTGAATTTTAAATAATTTTTAATCCCTTGATTATTATTTTAATGTATGTTCAAGTACATGAGAATGTTTTTTGTAATGTGTGGTTGTCTAATGTGATTTTTAAAAAATTTACATTTTAATCCTCCTAATCAAAATGCCACAATTCACTTCCATTGGATTTGGTGTGTATGTTTTAGTTCTTAGGTACCTTTCATCATAGAATATCGTTTGGGTTCACATTTAGTTTAATTTTATTATTAAATAAAAGAAAAAAAGAATTAATAGAGAAATGTTTTGTCCAAATGTGTGGTTTCTGGAACATGGGGATCCTGAATCAATAATTATATTTCCTATATTTTGCACTTACATCTCTATTATAGATCTTGAAAATGAAATAATCTATAGAAACCTACACATGGGGATCATGAATCCATAGTTGTCTTTCCTGGAGTTGGTCTTTTCATCTCTATCATGGTTAAAAAAATGGATACTCATCTTAAGGTTTAATGTGATTCCCACCTAGCATTTCTATTTTCCCCTTGAACAGGAAAATAGGCCCCATGTTTTTTGTAATGAACAACACATCATCATGATTAATTGAAATTGGATGAAATGTGATGATGAATTTGAACAAAGGAATGGGCTTGGGGTTGAGATATTCTTGTAAACCTAGCTTGTGTGAAATGATTATTTCTTTTGGTGAGCATTTTTTGTTAAATTGTTTTTTGGAAAAGAAAATTCAATTTCATATTTTTGAGATGGTTTTTGCTCGGGACTAGAAAAACTAAAGATGGGGGTGTAAATATCCAATTAAAGGGGATAATATTTTTTTTATATTTTAATATTCATTTGTTTCAAAGACTATAAACACAAATTTTAATGAATTTTATAAATTGAACATCATTTCACATCACATGCGTAATTCATGTTTAAAATGTAACTTAGGTCCGAATCAATCATATATTTGTGGAAAATCGTATATTAATTATTTAAATTTTTTATTTTGGGATATCATTTATCACTTTTTTTGAAAAAATTTTCTCTTTAGTATCAATGTATTAATCTCAAGGAAAGATGGACATTTTTGTTCATGAATGCAGAAATTTATGGACAAAGCATAATGGGCCTTAGGCCCATGAAATAAAAGTGGAGCCCACATTTTAAGCCCAATGGAGCTAAAACTTTATCTGAAGATATATAATATTATGGGGATAATTTAATTAAACTCTTAAGATAGGTAATTATTATGTTTTCAAGGAGATCCATCCAGCCCAAGTTGAAATTTAATTTGTGGGCTAGATTTGAAAGCCCGTTACAACAGCCTACCATTTTGAGCATATAATACGAATGGATTATGAAATTATAGTAAATTTTATAAATAATTTATAAGACATCTGGAAAAAGATATTTATCTTCTATGACTATCAAATATTTATCCATATTAAATGCAATATTGGAAAGCCAATATATGGGGGTCAATCTGGGCGAATTTCCTCATCATCCTTAAAAGACTCCAATTTCCTTTTTTCTCTCACCCTACTTTTGAATAACCTAATTAATAGGGAAGTAATTTAATTTAGGGGGATCTACCCTATACTCCTAATATTCCTATTTAATGTGGTTGTGGTGAAGGAATTGGATTGATGTATTTTTTTCTTTCAATTGTATTATCACTCTGCCATTTTGTAATCATATCTTCCTTTTTTCTCAAGTAAGTTTTCCAATCACTTTCATTTATTATTAAAATCTCTTCTTGTTATATTATTATTTATTTCTTAACATCACTTTGATATTGTTTCCTCTGGGAGTGAATCTATTCACATTATCTTTTTTCAAATTCGTCAAACAATAGTAGAGTGTTCATTATTTCATTGTTTTCTTCTTCAATTTCTCCCTTATGAGTCTACTACGCTCTTCCACTGATAGAATAACATAAATAAATGGATAATAATCTCATGGTTTGATCCAAGTAAGTATAAAGGGGATGATTTGGATATTATTTCTAATTTTAATAACTTATAATCAATTTTTTATTTGAGTTTTTCATTCAATGATTTTCTTTCTCCCTCTTCCTTATTGATTTTTTTCGCCACACTTTTCATGTGATAATAATATCCTTTACCTTGGAGTTCTCAATAAAATGATCCTCCAAGTTTATATATGATTGTCATGTTTATGTAAAGGTTTTAAACCAATAATTTATGAGGTTATATTAATTTTATTGAACAAATTCCTCTTGAGTTAATGAATTTTAAATAATTTAAAAATAAATTCATTCAATCCCTCCCACTTGATAACTTGGGATCAACTAATTTTATTAATTTGAATTCACTTACGTTATTAAAACCATTTTATTATCAAATCAATTAAAACCCATGTTTTCCACTTTATAGCCAAATCTCCCACATATAATTAATGTTTCTTTATGATTCTTCTTAGGTCTCTGAGGATTCAATAACCCAAGAAATTCTACAAGATACCGCTTTAAGCATATAACTAAATTAAATTTTAGAGTCACCAATATATATATTTTATTCAATATTTAAAAATATGCCTTCATTATCTATTCACCTATCAAAGATTGGATTTCAATCCATGGATCCCATTTCCCCCATAATTAACTCATTCATGTTGAGATGTAGGCAATCCAATGTGATCCACTACAGAAAGGTAGCTTGTATAAAAGTCCACAACCTCTGCCAAAATATACTTCTAAATATTTGAGGCTTTAGGTCAATATGTATTCTTAACATACCAATTCAATATCCTCATATATGTTTCAAAGGTATACATTCAATGTAGATATATAGGTCCAAAAAGCTTTACGTATTGCACCAAATGAACCATTAAATGCACCATGACATCAAAAAAAGATGGAGGGAAATAAATTTCCTATTTAAAATGTATATAAAACGATTATTTTTCCAAATTGTGCAAAGCATTCATATCAATCACCTTTTTATAAATTGAATTGGAAATGTAAAACAACATAATGATAGTCATTCTGATAGGGATGGGCAATATTCCATGCAATACAACCGGTAGTTTCTGTTGCATCATGCCGTGAAAATCATGATATTTCATACCTACCAAATTCAAATCCTTTAAAGAAACATTTTTTTACATTTTAAAAATAAACGTTAGACACTTTGATATCATGAATACATTGAAAAAGTCTAATTTTCTCCCTCTTGGATAATATATGAAAAGCTTGGGGCAGGAATGTTTTCCTTCCATCAGGAGTGGGAGCTAACTCGAAACATATTCCCATTGAGAGTAAGTCTAATATTACACTTAACCCATATTTATTCTTTCCTTTAATATCTAACTATGTTCCAATCAAGATATCTTACAAAATTATTCTACACATATATGAAATATATGTTATATTTGACCTTATGATATCTCCAATACAGTAGCTCTAAAAATATTGACAGTTTCTTTGAAATATTTCTATCATTATTAAATTTATGTGCATTTAAAAATGTCACATCAATGTTGTGCACAGTCTCAAAATACCATCTAATGGATAATGTTTTTGGATCAATATCAAATTCATGTGTTCCATTTAATACCTTTTTTAATATTATATAAGAGTTATCCATAGACAAAAACATTTTATGACCCACTTATAATATTTTTCTCCCATGATGTAGTTCATAATATGATATATTTTGTTCACAAATTGAACAAGGTTTATACCTCTTAACACCATATCCATACAAATTTCAGTACGCTGGGATCTATTTTATAGTGAACATAATCATTTCACGTAATTGAAAATATTACATTTTATTAGAATCTTACACCCTAATACCATCTTCCCATATAATTTTCAAATCATCAATTAATGGTGATAAGACAAATTCAAAATCATTTCTAGGATATTTTGGTCTAGACATCATTAAACTCAATGTCGAATACTTGCACTTAATTCAAAAATTCAGCATAGAAATTGTAAATTACCAATAAAATAGTCCATTAACTATGTGTTCTAATAAGGATTTGACATGGATTCATTCCATCCATGCACAACCAAGTCTGATAATTCTAACTATATTTCTAAATATAGGAAGTTACTGATCAATTTTCTTCCACTATGGACAACATTTTAGATGCCATAATTTTCCATCAAATATCCCTTCAGTTTTATTCCATATTAACCATTTTTAATCATTTGAATTTTGTAAATAAATGTTTCAAATGAGGAATTATATTAATATACCAAAATGACTTAGTATGGGTCTCTATAGCTACAAAATCCGCCAATGATTTATCTTTAAACTTATACCGCGATGTCCCACATTCAGGAAACCCTCATAGAAATTCTTATTCCATCCAATATAGTATATAGTCATTTGGGAAGACATTTATTTTTTTGAACCCTAATCCCATTGGGTATAATATTTTATTTGCTTTATAATGTGAATTAGGAAGATCACGATCTTTATGAAGAATATCTTTCAACAATTTTAGAAAATATTTAAAACTCTTCTCACTACATCCATGTTTCGCATTCAAGTTAATCGATCTTAACATCGTCAATAAAATCCTAAATTCCATAAAACCCATATAAAATGGTATTTTATAATCACCATATAGACGCTAAATTTTTAGTTCTTTCTCAATTTCCTCTACTTCAATATCACAAATCATTTCATCAATTTCATCCGAGTTATCATCTTGCAAAGCATCATTATCAATAGATCCAAAATTCTTCACAGTTTCACCATGGAAAATCCATGGCTATAAATTTCATGAAAATAATGAAAAATTAAATGATCTTTGATCTATATTCTTTTAAACATCTTCATATTTAAACATTTCATACATTGATAAAAAACATCTTGTTTTTTGGAAAATTTCTTTTAAAAAATTCCAAAAAAACATTAACACCTTCCTCATATTTACCACTTATTTGAATTTCCATATTCCATATTTGAATCATTATTATCTATAACAAAAATAAATAATAAATAACTTTTAAAAATAATATATTGGTGATAAAAGTGAGTAATAAGGGAAAATTGTTGATTATTTAAAAGATAATCTAGAAAACACACTTGTGGTAGAATTCATTAGAATAATCCTTCTATGATTTTTAATAATAGTAAATATAATTTTTAAGAATTTAATAACATTAGAGATGAAATTTAATGATTTTAATGATTATAAAATAATAAATAGAAAATAATATAAATTTCTATCAAAGATGTCATAATTTGAAAGAATTAAAATATTGAAATTTTAAAAAAATATATGTGTATTTGAAAATTAAAATTATATATTCTAGAAAATACGGAATATAAGTTTAAATATTATTGGTACATAATAAAATGAAATGCATGAAAGTAATTGAAAAAAGAAATTATAGTTATACCATTGTATAATTTTTCATTTTCTCCTAAATGAAATTAGATGAAACTTGAAATTGAATATTATTGACCAAAATCCACTTAGATAGCTTGGATAAGGGACCCACTTCCCCATGTTTTTCCATTACATGAGTAGAATTTTATTTTTGTAGTAAAAAATATTGAATTCATTAAGTTTTTCATAATATACTAAATTATTCCTTGAGATATGGTTACATGAGTAATTATTTTTATGTTGTGAATTCTCAATGAAGTTCTCATTTGTTTCAATATCAAAAGGACATAGGTACTTAGTGTTATTTAAATGGAGATATTGAATTAGGTACTATTGTATTCTATCTACCCTATAAGTTCTAGTTCTTTGGTATAATGTGTGTAGTGGAAGTTAGTTCTAATCCTTGGAGATGGTATGATTTTTTTGGAATCAATTGTTTGTGTTTGTCTTTAGAATACGAGGGTTCACTATTCCCATAACATAACCGAATTTATTGATGGATTTTAATTAATTTTTCAATATTAAATGGACTAAGCTGAATTCAAAATTTTTTAAATTTCATGGACTATGATAACCTTTAACCTTACAATGTATTCCTAAAAATAGAAAATACTTCAAAAAATTATTTATATAAGATTCTAAAGGTTTAGACATTGAACAATATCTCAACTAGGATGTCGGACATAACTAGATATCATTCATAAAAGGAACAGAAATTCATAAATAATGGTGTAATTGGTTTCAATAATCAATATAATTCACATAAGTATCTAGATATTTCACTAACCCATGACATATCTAATTATGTTACACAATGATAATTTTTGAAAAATTGATTCAGGTAAAGCTCTTTGTAACCATTAATTCCAATTTTATTATAATATATAAAAGATAAGTAAAGGATCCAATTTGAAATTCATATTGTTCATTCACCAATAATATCAACATTATATTGATAGTAACTCATAATCTATAGACTACATATTTAATATATGATTTTCAAGATAAGCATTTGCTCACATCACAAGAAAAGGGTTGATATACATATACACTACTTTTATGATATTGTATATTGTGCTATATTAAAATTGAAATGTATATATGTGTATATATATATATATTACATTTTTAGATTACTAATTCTATAGTAAATGAATAACAATAATTTAATTTTTTTCATATACATGGAAGTGTGTGCATAAACAATGATTGATTCACAAACATCATCCAAGTTAGCCACAATTTGAGATTCCATGTAGATATTTATTGTAACGTCCCAGCCCGGATTACCATCGAACCGGTGGCCGGACCGGTAGGTCACATGGCCTCAATCGCGTCTCCCAATACGCCAGAGGCTGCCGACTAGCAGCGAGGGTCTCTAGAGATGATAGTGGGGAGACTATAGCCTCATATCAGAGTAACACAACGGTATTATCAGAGAAAATAATATTCAATAGTGGAAGTAGTAAACAGTTGAAAGAAAGAAGCAATAGACAAATCGTATCCATTTTATAAAGGAGGAAAACGCCAATTTACAATTCATGCATGTACAGATGATGATACATTTATAAAGCACCAAACAAGACAGCACACTACGATGAAAGACAAAGATAAAAAATGACATCAAATCCCAACGGGCGATCTCCTGAGCATCCCAAGCCCCCCCCCCCCTTGGTCCTCTTATCCTAACTCCTCGGGTGAAATAAAACATCAACAAGCAAACAACCTAGGTCATGCAAACAAGAGGGTCTACTTGGGTACCCCATTACAATGGCGGCCGGAGTAGGGTGTGAGATATAAATCTCAGTAGGCTGGCACCACCATTTTCAAACCCAATCTAGACAGTGTATAATACTAAAATAGTGAGTAGGTATGGAAAAACAAATAAGTAGAATTACATAAGTAAACAACACCAGTCGAGGTTCCCAAGGGATACCTGACGGTTTTACCAGCTTCGGCTTGTTGCTGGTAATGTAACCTGATCATGTCACTATATATATATAAGCATTTATATCATAGATGGAGTGGGGTAGGAATGCCTCCCACCCATTATTCGTGATTAGTAGGAACAAGGTATGAATGCCTCTCATCCCTACAAGTCAATTGGCAAGGGGTAAAAATGCATCCCTTACCTCATGTTCATTCAACCGGCATGGGGTATAACCTCCTCCCATCTGTCTCATTCATAATACTAGAATGGGGTATAACTGCCTCCCATCCAGACATGTAATCATTAACTGAAATAAACTGGAAAGGGGTAAGAATGCCTCCCTCCCAGACATGTAATCATCAACTAAAATCAACTGGTAAGGGGTAAGAATGCCTCCCCTCCATACGCGAGATTAGCAGGCACGAGGTAAGAATGACTCTCGTCCCTAAAGGTCACCGGAAAGGGGTATGAATTCCTCCATTCCATACACGTATCGGGATCGTAGCTGGCATGGGGTAAGAATGCCTCCCATCCATCACATTCACTACGCTGGCATGGGGTATAACTGCCTCCAACCCAGACACGTATTTATCAATAGGTGGAATCAGCATGTGCTCACCATTATTGTCATTCATTACGTGGAATCAATATGTGCACACTAACAATACAAACATGTCTATAGTATACTGCTCATGTAACTACCTCATAAGAATTCAAAGAATCATAACACATATACATAAGCGGACACATTCACAATAAAAAATAATCAATTATGGTACACAATCATAATCATAACAATAAACACCAGGGTCATGCTCTAACCCTCTCTACTGTGCTATTCAGTTACACCATCGTTTATACTTATCGAACAACACATATGGCATTACCTCTTATGTTCTCCAATTAACCATATCAAATTCACATACCAGCCCATTAAACTATGTCATTCAACGCACATTCCCTATTCAAAGTCATTTTATCCAATTAGCCTAAACATGGAAAATTGGGCAAGGGTTCCCCATGAGGGTCGTTCCATCTAGTTGTCACCATCTCATTTAATTCGTTCTAACTATTCCTTTTAGCTTAACCAATAAACTCAACTTATAATGGTATATCAATTACATTCCAAGTGTTCATGTGCAAAGTGAGGCGTTATGGAAACATATCATTTTACTACTTGGGCAAATTCAGCAAAGAAGAAACAAGCATCCAAAACACGTCATTCAGTAATTATCACAAAGGCAAGGAAAAGTAGGAAAGCATAAATGTCTACTTCCTACTTTTTATCTTGAAGACAGTGCACCTCTGATCGAGGGGTTTTATTATTAAATCGTTATTTTAGGGACCAACAACCTCTTTTATCTTATTCCTTCAATTAATATGATTTGCACAGAAGCATTTAATCGACTAAACATGCATGATTAAAATACAAAAAAAATGCAGTATTAAACTCATTAAATGCTTCAATTTAAAATTAAAGAAGGAGGAGAGGGACCCAACCTCAAGGTGGATCCATCCATCCACTCTGGCTCTTTGATCTTTCTAACAAGAGTCACAGGCGAGTCTCTTGGTCTTTGGAGACTCGAATCCACGCCAAAACCTTGAACGCACGACAAACAACATGATAGGAACTCATAAACATCAATATCCCCAAATTGGACAACTGAGAAACAAATCAAGAGGTGAAAACCATACCCCGAAACTAACCCGATGAATCGAAACCAACTGAACTGCTTTGCCTTCGATGGCGGTTGCCAGAACATGCCTCAAGGGACCCCAACAGAACTTTTTCTCAAACCTAGATCAAGCGCAAGACGAAAAATCAGATCATCCCAAAGCCCTAGGGTTTGGCCGCACCTCACCGGGCGCCGATTTGGTCGAAAAGAAGCTGGAGGAAAGGAGGAGAAGCAAGAGGGGATCTTACCATGGATACTCAGTGAAGAAACCTCAAGAAATCGGCCGGAGAACGAAGTGAAAGGAGGGAACCAACGGGGGTGTCGCGTGCGGCTCAAAGGGGGGAGCTCCTTGGTGTTGCGTGTGGGACGAGTGATTTCCATGACCCGTCCTCGGGGCTCATGCCATGACTACCCCAAGCCCGCATTCCATAGGCCAAGGGCTGGAAACTAGCACCAAAGGAGTAAATACCGATAACTGGGAAGACATTTCCATTATAAAAGTAAACAAAACACCATAGTGTACATGCAGAAGTAATATAATAAGTACAAAGTAAGTGCTGAAATGTAAATGGGCCAGAATACAAACCCAACTGAAATGTAAAGCTACAACTGAATGGAAGTACAACAGAAAAGACAAGCAGCTGGAAGATTAGGCGCATCTCTTGGGTTGTCCACCTCAGATCCTACCTGAAGGGTAGGTATAGAAAGAGAAGCTCTTGGATCGTCCACCACAGATCCTACCTGAAGGGCAGGTACATATTTCCTCCACAACGCTCTCGCCCGTCAACCTCCTCCGAGTATCGTCTCGTCGTGAAGTCCACCTCTGAATACTGACTCATTGTGAGGTCCACCTCCGGGTACCGTCCAGACCTCGAACACTCGGCCTCTATCAGCGCTGTCCGTTGTCTGCATCCAACACAACGAAGTGTGGGCATTGCCCATGCAGGGGTGAGTATAACGATACTCAGTAGGGACCCCGAGACCCTCAAGGTCTCTCTAAATTCAACAAGGATAACCACAAAGTAGGATCTAAACAGATAACCCTTACTTAGGTATAAGACAATACTTATACCTAAGTTATCAAGTAACCCATCTCAATCATGAGGAAACACAAAGGTTATGAAATCAACGGATAACCACTACCTAGATATATTCCCATACATATACCTAAGTTATCAAGTAACCCATCTCAATCAAGAGGTAAACACATAGGTTATAGACTCAGCTCAAACTAGGATTTTTCCTTATCGAAACCGTAACTACTGAAGAGCCCCATCTCTGACGAGTACAGTGATCCCGTCATGACTCCGAGGTAACGTTCACTAACCTAAGACTGCTGAGGTACTCCTCATGTCGAGTACCCGGGTCAGCCACCCAAACACAGTAGTGCTTCCCGCCGGGGTCTACCACCCAAACACATTAGTGCATCCCCCCTAATTGCCTGCAGTGGTACTATCCGATTGAGTACTGCGGGTCTGTAGCGAAACACAGTAGTGCTCCATCCGCCATGTGTATGCACCCAAACAAAGTAGTGCTCCGTCCACTGGGCTAGTCGACTCACTCCAAGTCGAGTCGGTCAAGTAGTCGTCAGGTCTCAGCCTGCTACACGGTCTCCGTACTCCGTACGCTAGTCTTCGGGAGTGTCCGCTCCATGAGCTACTGGTCAATACTCCAATTATCACAAAGTCCCACTAAGATGTATCTCAAAGGACCTCCTCGTCATAGGGGTCTAAACACAATAGATTGCGCGTCAATCGGGCGCCCGGTCTGTGAGTTATTAGCCTTTTCGTCCCAGGGGCCCAGTTGGTTTTGTGTGCGAACCAACCCATCAGTATCTCAGATGTACCCCAAACTCTCATAGGGTATACTCATAGGAAACATTTCTCTACGTGATTACCAACTCCACTAACGGTTCATCAAACGGACGTCCGGTCTGAAAGTTATCAGCTTTTCCGTTCTAGGGGCCTGGTTGGATTTCGGGTTCAATCCAACCCGGACACTATTCAACATCATCCAAACCTCAGGCGAAGTATGCCAAAAGCTCTGTCTCATCGGGAGGAAACCAACAAAGTCGAAGGCACGTCAATCGGACGTCCAGAGCTCAAGATATAAGTGTTTCCGCTCTGAGAGCCCGGTTGGTTTTGTGTTCGAACAAACCCAGCCACACCCAAAGTTCTCCAAAACCCTGAGTGTAATATACCGAAACGACTGTCTCGATCCAAGGATCGCATTGTAACTAATGTTTCATCGATCGGACGTCTGTAGCCCATGTTATGTGAAAATTACTGAAAACAGTCCGAAAATATGGCGTTCAGGCCCGGTCCGAACCGGCCCGAGACCCCCTGGGTCAGCCCGAACCGGGTAGACCCGACCCGGGTATGGGTTCGGCCCACTAGGGCGCGGCCTGGCCTGGCTGGCATGGCCCGCGTGGCCTGCTCGGCTGTCCGAGCTGAGAGGAACAGGGGGGGTGCGGCTGCCCCCCTTGATTGAAGCCGCGGCCCCCACGTGGGGGCCGCTTCATTTGACAGCCGGGGTGTACGACCCACGGTCTCCGCCGTTGCCCTGCGCGGCCGCGGGACCGCCGCCTGCTGTCGCAGCTTCAACCATGATGGGCCCTCCTGGCGGCGCGCCGGGCGCCGCCGCCTCCTGGCGGCCGGACCGTGCCGGTCGCCGCCTCCGGCCGCCTGCGTGGCGCCCCAGTAGGATCTTTCATGGACCACCGGAGTTACTCTGGTGGTCTGTTTTCAATTCTTTCTGTGCCGGTGGTCCTCCCGGGAGCCATAGATTACTATAAAGGGTTCAAAACGCATTTTCGGCCCGCTTCAGCATCGCCCTTCGATCCGTACTTCGACAACAAACTACGGAGGGTCCGGGCTTTGTTCGTTAGCCCGTGCCCTTTGTGTTAGAGGTTTTAAAATCAATATCAAACTCAACCAATCCCGAATATTCACCCCGTAACCATCCCGCATGAACGAGCAATCCGCGGATCAACCGATAGAGATTGATCCGCACTCGTCGTCCTTTTCTCAAATGATAAAAGGGAAAATCAAATATAATTCCCCTACCTCAAGCGTTGTTGATCGAAGGATCATCGCGGAATTGAACGTCGCAGAAGAAGGTGTCGCGGAAGTAGAGGGTCGTTGGCGTCGCAGTACATGGCGTCACGTCGTCGATCAATGAGGAAGGCGTCTCTCACTGTCGTCCTTTGTCAGAGGTCGGCGTTCTTCATCGGCGACTGTGCGTTCTTTACGTTCTTCGAGGTGGAAGAACTTTCTTCGGAACTTAGAGATTTCCTCTCCAAATCCTCTCCCACCACAAACTAACCTCTCACAAAATAAGACATAGTCTTTTTTAATCAACACACAAGCCAAATTCTCATTTGAAATTCAAAAAGAATACAAGAATTAATTATATTGAATAACCTACTCAAATAATTAATTAAGGGTGGAATTTCAATTAAAAAGGGGGGTGTGGGTGAGTTACATAATTAACAGGGGTAGAGGAAGTTGAAATGGTGGGGCTCGTGTGGGCCCCACCCCACTAATTTCTTACCTAGTGGAGTAGTTACGATGTGGGTCCCACTCCAACCACTTAGCATAGGTTATCCCTACTTAGAATAAAAATAAAATCTGATGCACATTATTTTATTTTATTCTTTAGTTAACCCAATTAATTAATAACCTCACCCGAGAAAACGCAACTCTGAAAAAGGTTTTCTTAAGAAATTACCGGCACTGCGATTCCATCGGTGCCCTCGGATTTCGATTCCGAGCACTGTTCCAAAAGTTAAGAATACCCGCTCGTTTGTTCACTAAACGTACCCGAGCTAAACTTCAGAAACTGATTCCGGGAACACCGGGCCTTGGAATCAGGCACTATCAGAAACCCCGTTCATGTAAAATTCCAAAGAAATTAAGAAAAAACATTTCTTGAAATTTCCTGGTCTTTACATTACTCCCACCTCAGAGCTTTATGTCCCCGTAAAGCTATAACACAAACTAGGGAAAAAAAGTGGTACTGAGCACGCAACTGAGCCTCCCACTCTCATGTGCTCTCTTGGAGGTTCCCGTGCTTCCAGTGAAAGCACACTCGAGAAATAGACTATCCTCATAGGACCCACTCCTATCGATCCTCAACCTCTACTAGAACCTCGCAAAAGTCACCCCATTTCCAATGTCCAACTACCCATGGTCAATGATATGCGTCGGGTCAAGCACGTATCTCCCCAGTTGAGAAACATAGAAGCCACCGTGCACCTAGTGAAACTAAGGTGAATGGGTCAAGTGGTAAGCCTCCTCGTCTATCCTGCTAAGGACCTAAAAAGGTCCGCTGAACTTCGGAGATTACTTGCTGCCTCATCCACATCTCCATAGACCTCGTCGAGGTGAGACCCGTATAAGGACGTGGTCGCCATAGTCAAACTCTAGAGGCCTCCCTTTCCTGATCAGAACTGAAACTCAAAACTCCTGCTGCCATGAAGGTAAGGTTGGATTATTCTAGAGTGATCGGACGCACCCCCCTATGCATGAGTTTATCCTATGCTGCCTGGGGTTTCCTTTTTGCCGACCAAGGAAAACCCATCCCGAAGTTGTAGTTAGACCACAAACTTTTTGCCAAATACAGTCAATCTGAGCGGGAACTGTGAATCCAATCCATACCGAGACCAACGTCGTAAGGCCTCGACGCTGCCACCAAGAGATTCCAACCGAAACGCTCGCCCTGTGGGTCAGGCCACACTGTCGGCGTAAGACTGATTATCGAGTCTCCTCTCAAGGTATCTCCAGACGTGAGGGTCAAGTCTACGACTTACCGGAAACTCTAGGTCTGGGAAAATATTCGTGGAAGGGAGAAATGATTCATATCAGTGTCTATTACTACGGAATCTAGTAGTGGACACAAACTGTCCCTTGAATCATTCTTAGAGCCATTGGGTCACTCTCCTTGACCGCATGCAGCTACTCTCTTCCCCTGCCATCCAGCTCCCTGAGCCTGGTGGGGAAAACAAAGGCGGGTGGTTGTAACATGTTGAAATGTACACCACCTCATGTTGTTCTCCTAGATCTGCCTCCATGTCTGCTGCTCAGAAGAATCATCTATCCTTAACACTCCTTCCTGAAACATTTACACGCCCAAGTCTCCGAGACTGGCACCAGTTTCCTATTTCATGCTGCGTTGTGCAGTCTTCATCCGCTCCTAGATGATCTGCACCTTCTCTACTATGATCCATAAAGGCTGATCAGATCTATTCTTGGCCGATTAGAGAAATCTGGTCTAATCCCTGGATGAACAACATTCTTTACCTAATACAGTCAATCGTGACATGAACGGTACATTCATTCCATGGACGACGTCTTAAGGCCTCGACGTTACTACCAAGAGATCCAAACGTCACTCCCGCCTCCAAGGGTCGAGTCACACTGTCGGCATCAGTGTGAAGTCACCGGGTCCCCTCAGTAGAAGTCTCGAAAGTGAGGGTCAAGTCAACAGTTTAAATCGGGACCTCTCAGTATCAACCAAACAAAAGGATAGGAAAGCAAGTGTCACTAAGATAAGTGTCTCTTATTATTGCAGCTCATAGTACAAAGACACAAATACAACAAAAACATGGAACTAGAAGTACCAAGAACAAAAGGAATCCACTAGTTCTTCTCCTTTCCACCTGCTCTCGGAGCTCTACTACCTTATCCACTGCTCGGCTATTGCTCAAGAACCCGCTGCTGCTTCTACCTCAGTGGCTCCTCCAATTCCTGCGGATCAACAGTGCGGGGGTTCGAATAGTGATGTGCCAGGTGACCCTTCCTGCCGCATTCATAACACTTCCTACTCCTCGTATAGCTGGCTCTGTTCCTCTTGGACCTCTGCTTCATCTGTCTACTGCCCACAGATGACTCAGCTACTGATGGAAAATCCTACGGCAAAGACAGTAGCTCCTGTACACGCTTAGGGTGCAGAGCTACTATTACACACTCCACCCTGAAAAAGGTCTCGAAGTCTCCCCATGTGAAGGTCATCACATCGAAAAACTGGAACAAGTGTCTCCACCACCTGTCTGCTGCTGCATGAAGGAGGCTGGCTGCAAAGATCACCATGAAGTCTGATGGCGTCCCTACTAGCCTGAAGACTCTCACCACAGCCTCCAGCCAATCCTCAGCCGCTTGTGGGTCCATCTCTCCCTAGAATTTGGGTGGTCTCTGGCGCTGAAACTCGTGCAGTGCGCTCAAGCAGCGTGCATCGCCTGTTGCTGGGGCTGATGGCATCAGTGGCCCAACGTATGGTAGTACCGATGGTGCCTCCACTGGTGCCTATACTATAAGAGGGCCCTGTACCAAAGTCTCGTTGCTCGGTAGGCTGTCAGTACGCACATCCCTCTAGGCTCTAGCTGGTCATTCGTGATAAGGAATCCCGACAGAAATAGACGTGACACAGTCAAATGATTTATACCTGGTGAGCTGACCTAGTTTGAGCTGTTTTAAGAGAACACATTTGAAAACACACACGCAATTAATGTTTTTGTGAACTGAGTCGGAAATCAGAAGTCAGGGCCCTGGTGTATGGATACGTCGGCCGCCCACACCAACACTAGACTCCCAAAACTGAAAACCACACTCGGTACCCTTAACACTATTGCTTCACAAAAATAGAATATCTGAGTTATAAGTTCTGCGGTAGAAAAGACTCCTTTGATACCAATTTGTCACGACCCGGCCTCAGGGCCCGTTCTGTGACTACCCCAAACCCGCCTTCCATAGTCCAGGGGCTGGCGACTAGCACCAAAGGCATAAATATCGATAACAGGGAAGGCATTTCCTTTGTAAAAGAAAACAAAACACCACAGAGTACAGGGAGATGTAATATACTAAGTACAAAGAAAGTGGTGAAAAGTAAATGGCCCAGAATACAAACCCAACTGAAAAGTACAGCTATAACTGAATGGAAGTACAACCCAAAAGACAAGCAGCTGGAAAAATAGGTGCAGCTCCTGGGTTGTCCACCTCGGATCCTACCTGAAGGGTAGGTACAGATAGTGAAGCTCCTGGATCATCCACCACGAATCCTAACTGAAGGGAAGGTACAGATAGCCTCCACAAGGCTCTCGCCCATCAACCTCCTTCGAGTATCGTCTCGTCGTGAATTCATCCTATGGATACTGACTCGTCGTGAGGTCCACCTCCGGGTACCATCCAGTCCTCGAACACTCGGCCTCTATCAGTGTTGTCTTTCGTCTGCATCCAACACAATGAGGTGCGTGCATTGACCGTTCTCGGGTGAGTATAACGATACTCATTAGGGACCCCGAGACCCCCAAGGTCTCTCTAAATCCAACAAGGATAACCAAAAAGCAGGATCTAAATAGGTAACCCTTACATAGGTATAAGCCCATAATTATAAATAAGTTATCAAGTAACCCATCACAATCATGAGGAAACACAAAGGTTTTGAAATAAACAGATAACCACTACCTAGATATATGCCCATACATATACCTAAGTTATAAAGTTACTCATCTGAATCAAGAGGTAAAAACATAGGTTATAGACTCTGCTCAAACCTGGATTTTTCATTATCGAAACCGTAACTGCTGAAGATCCCCGTCTCTGAAGAGTACAATGATCCTCTCATGACTCCGAGGTAATGCTCACTAACCTATGAATGCTGAGATACTCCTCCTATCGAGTACTGCGTGTCAGCCACCCAAACACAGTAGTGCTTCCCGCCGGGGTCTGCCACCCAAACATAGTGGTGCATCCCCCCTAATAGCCTATAGAGGTACTCTCCGGTTGAGTACCGCGGGTCTACACCCAAACACAGTAGTGCTCCATCCGCCATGGGTCTGCAACCAAACAAAGTAGTGCTCCGTCAACTGGGCTAGTCGACTCACTCCATGTTGAGTCGGTCAAGCGGTCATCAGGTCTCAGCCGGCTACACGGTCTCCGTACACCGTACGCTCGTCTCCGGGAGGGTCCGCTCCATGATCTACTGGTCAATACTCCATGTATCACAAAGTCCCACTAAGAAGTATCTCAAAGGAACGCCTCGTCATAGGGGTCTCAACACAACAGACGACGCATCAATCGAGCACCCGGTCTGTGAGTTATTAGCCTTTTCTTCCCAGGGGCCTGGTTGGTTTCGTGTGCGAACCAACCCGGCCATATCTTAGATGTACCCCGAACTCTCAAAGGGTGTACTCATAGAGACTGTTTCTCTACGTGATCACCAATGCCGCTGACGGTTTGTCAAACGGACGTTCGGTCTGAAAGTTATCAACTTTTCCGTTCCAGGGGCCCGGTTGGATTTCGGGTTCAATCTATCCTGGCCACTATTCAACTGCGTCCAAACCTTAGAATAATTATGCCAAAATTTCTGTCTCCTCAGGAGGAAACCAACAATGTCGACGGCACATCAATCGGACGTTCAGAGCTCAAGATATAAGTGTTTCCGCTCCGAGGGCCCGGTTGGTTTCGTGTTCGAACCAACCCGGCCGCACCCAAATTTCTCCGAAACCCTGAGTGTAATATATTGAAACGACCATCTTGATCCAAGGATCGCAATTCAACTGACGGTGCATCGATCAGAGGTTTGTAGCCCATGTTATGGGAAAATGACTTAAAATAGTCCGGAAATAGGGGGTTCGGGCCCAGCCGGTTGGCCGGCCGCACTGGCGCGGTCCGCAAGGCCTGATCGACTGTCTGGGTTGAGAGGAATAGGGGGGGTGCGGTTGCCCCCTTGATTGAATCCGCGACCCCCCACGTGGGGCCACTTCCTTTGACAGCTGGGGGTTACGACCCTCGGTCTCCCCCATATTCTCGCGCGGCCGCGGGACCGCCGCCTGGCGTCGCGGCTGAAGCCGTGGCGGACCCTCCTGGCGGCGCGCCAAGCAACGCTTCCTCCGGCCGCCGGCGCCGCCGTGCCGGCATGGCACACCGGAAGGATCTTCCGCAGACCACCGGAGATTCTCTGGTGGTCCATTTTCAATTCTGTCTATGCCGGTGGTCCTCCAAGGAGCCGTAGATTAATGCAAAGGGTTCAAAATGCATATGAGGACCACCTCATCATCGCCCGTCGATCCGCACTTCGACAAAAAACTACGGAGGGTCCGGGCATTGTTCGTTAGCCCGTGCCCTCCGCGTTAGAGGTTTAAAAATCAATATCAAACTCAACTGATCCTGAATATTCACCCTGCAACCATCCCGAATGAATGAGCGATCCGCAGATCAACCGGCAGAGATTGATCTGCACTCGTCGTCCTTTTCTCAGATGATAAAAGGGAAAATAAAATATAATTCCCCCACCTCAAGCATTGTTGATCTAAGGTTCTTCGCGGAATTGATCACTGCGGAAGAAGGCGTCGCGGAAGGAGAGGGTCATTGGCGTCGCGGTACACGGCCTCGGGTTGTTGATCTCCGAGGAAGGCGTCTCTCACTGTAGTCCTTCGTCGGAGGTCGACGTTCTTTGTCGGCGATGGTGCGTTCTTCACGTTCTTCAAGGAGGAAGAATGTTCTTCAGAACTTAGAGCTTTCCTCTCCAAATCCGCTCACACCACGAACTAACCTCTCAGTAAATAAGTCTTAGTCTTATTTAATCAACACACAAGCCAAAATCTCATTTGAAATTCATAAAGAATCCAAGAATTAAATATATTGAATAACCTACTCAATTAATTAATTAAGAGTTGACTTTCAATTAAAAAGGGGGTGCGAGTGAGTTACATTATTAATAGGGTTGAGGAAGTTGAAAGGGTGGGGCTTGTGTGGACCCCACCCCACTAATTTTCTACCTAGTGGAGTAGTTAGGATGTGGGTCCCACTCCAACCTCATAGCTTAGGTTATCAGTACTTAGAATAAAAATAAAATCTGTTGCACAGTATTTTATTTTATTCTTTAGTTAACCCAATTAATTAACAACCTCACCCGAGCAAACACAACTCTGAAAAAGGTGTTCTTAAGCAATTACCAGCGCTGCGATTCCATCGGTGCCCCCAAATTTCGATTCCGAGCACCGGTTCAAATGTTAGGAAAACCCACTAATTTGTTCACTGAACATACCCAAGCTAAACATAGGAAACTGATTCCGGGCACAGCAGGACTTGGAATCAGGCGCCGTCAGAAACTGCGTTCATGTAAAATTCAAAGAAATTAAGATTTTTTTTTGAAATTTACGGGTCTTTATAGTGATGGTAAAGGAGATTTAGTTTAGGTTTTATTATTATTTTCATTTATTTTGATTTTAATCAAAATCTTAAACACACCCAACCGCAAGGTTTGACCTACACGGTTTTCCAAACCGTGCGCAAACCGTGCGGCACCCACTGCCTAAGAGAGGTCCCACACACGGGCTAGGTGCACTGTTTTCCAAACTATGCGCATCCCCTGTGCAACCCTCTACCCCCTTAAATAAGGCCACAATGTTTGGGCCGCACAGTTTTGTCAACCCATGCGCAAACCGTCCGCCTTCTACGGCTCTTTAAAAACATGGGTCTGATTCATCCGAGACCACTCAGGCCACCCAAGAATCTTAACGGGCCTTTTCCCACATCCAAAAAGATTAAAAATAAGGGTTCCAATCTTCGAAACCTTGTTCTGAATCCCTATCTTCAAAACGACCGGTTCAGGTAAGGAAAAATGTTCAAATTCCTTCGGGTTTTAGTCTGGTTCAAAACGCGGGCCATTAAAACCTTCCCACCTTAGAACTTCTCATCCCCGAGAATCCTTCGGGAACAACGTACACATCACCCAACTTACAAGGGTCGTGAAGCATCGTTCAAATGATCACATTGTGTTCACAAACATCCAAAACACCCTTAAGCATCCATTAAACCCTATGGGGCTTAAGCCCCCAAAATTCGATCAAATGCTCATTTCACAAACGAAACACCAAGACAAATCCTCCTGAGCCCATCTACCCAGAGAGACGAACCCGTCGTCGTCTCTCCAAGCATCCAGCCACAAGTACTTTCCACCTTATATTTTTAACGTTAAGCAACCAACTCTAAACTACAGTTTGGACAGCCATTGGAATTAACTTCCAAAGCACACCCCAAGCGTTCCCACGATGCTCCTAGCGTGATTTGAAACAGATCAAATGGTCGATTCACCATCAACCTCATGGACCAAGTCAAATCGGTTGTTCATGTTAGGCACCAGCCAACACAAATCACACTCTCCTCTACATGACGACGTGCCCGAGAATGGTATGTTACTGACCATAGACATTAAACAGGAACCCTGACTCAATCCATCTCTGGCTGACTATTACAATAATGCTCGGCCTAAACGGCCGATGTATTTCAAACAGAACCACAATGCCTTTCTCCAAGGCACCTTAATTTCAGAAAAAACACGTTCATCGAGGCCTACACCCAACTTCCGAGGACGTTTCTAAGATCAAACCATAAAAGAATCCATGCATCCCACATGAAACGCCGAAAGAGAACCATCCGATCAAGCCCAACTTCTTAAAAGCATTAGCGTGGATATGACTGTCGCTCTCTTAGTGCATTTTGGACGAGGACAAGATAGGGGACATGTTCGACGCTAAACAGAATACACTAAGAGGTTTGA
This sequence comes from Viscum album, assembly GCA_963277665.1. Taxonomy (NCBI): domain Eukaryota; kingdom Viridiplantae; phylum Streptophyta; class Magnoliopsida; order Santalales; family Viscaceae; genus Viscum; species Viscum album. Next base: position 627,065,327 of record OY728167.1, read on the forward strand.
ACAGATTACAGTTTATCATACCAGACTACTGGATGGAAGAACAATCGAACCTCAGCTGGTCAACTTCAAGGAAGAAACTCGGCTTCAACTGCCGACACATCCATAAGTGTTAAACTCGCATGCCCCACAGGCATTCGGACACGATCAACCCATTTCCAGAAGGCATTACAAGAACTGTCTCTTCTACTTGGAATATCACATTTACTAGATTCGACACAACGTGCTCCCATCCTTAGAAGTGTCCTAGTCGCCGAAGGGAAAGTTGATAACCTAGTCGACTCCAAGAGCGCTAGTACACAAACTCTATAACGAAAGTAAAAAACCAACGACCACCCGTTCGAACAAGGGTGTCATTATAAAAAAAATAGCCCAACAAGGGACAACGGTACCTGAATGGAACCTCACATCAGAAAACTCATGGTACAAGCAAGGCACTCAAAACGCTTAGGGTGCTACCAACCACGGCTAGCCCCTTATGAAGAACAAACATCGAACCTAACGCCGGGTCACGTGAAATAATGTCGCTAGGCTCAAAAGCCAATCAACAAGCCACCTCTAAGAAAACAACGCCCATGAGAAATGCCTATGGTACCATTCCAAAGTAACCCAAAGAGAAACTCAAAACTACCCCCATTACACTAGGGTTTCAACACACCACCACGGGTTCAATTACCAAGCCCTTAACATTTTACCCCATTTAAACTCTAACCATTAAAAAACTTCACACATGAATCAAGAAAACAGGCAAGTCTCACAAAAACATCCTTTTAAGAGCATCAAACATTCACAGAAATCCCGTTTTTATCAATCAAAGAGAAAAACAAAACCATCTAAACAAAAGACTGACCTACGAGGGTCCCATTTTAACCATCACAGGTTCTTAAAAAAGTAACCCCAAGATGTTACTCAAATTATTTTAAAGTTTCAAACACACCAACCAGGTTATATCATACAACACTTTTCAACTGACCTACTTCGGTCTAGTTGTACATTTAACAGTTAACCAAAACCCCTTAAATTTCAAAAATTAGGCAACATTTTCCATTTAATCATTTCAAAACACAACAAGCCTTTACATTCAATACGGGTTTCCATTTCTCAATTCATGAAGCACCCATACACTTCATGGATTGAAAATTGACTTCCCTTTTTATCAAAACCAGATTACAACACAGAATTTAGCATTCTCACATAAAACGGCCCATGTATATGGGTGGCCATCTACCAACCCATAAAGCACCCATACACTTTATAAATTGGCATTTTGCTCCCCTTTTTAATCAAAACTATTCAACTTTAACATTTTAAAATTTAACAGCCTTTTTCAAGAGTTTGATGACCCATGTTACCTTTTCAAAGCTATAAAGCGCTCATACACCTTACAACTGAAAACTTTCTCCCGTCATAATCACAACAAATCTATTGTAGCCCATGAAAACATTCACATGTTAAAACATTACTAGCATGTTATCATAAGCAGTAAACACTGAACATGTTATATAACAGAAGAATGTTATAACACTTAGCATGGCATATAATCACTTAAGAATATTATACAGGCAATCTAAGATGAAAATAAATGTCATGGCACATGCGTGACATGTTAATTCCTATGTGCCTAATATGATTCATGGAATGCAACTTTCTTTCCGTATCAGGTCAAGGGTAAAATTCTAGGAATTTCATAAACCATAAGCAGCAGATAATAAAACAGTCACTAAAGGTGAAATCATATCAACTATAATAGCAAACAACATGAACAACAATTTCCACACTTGGCCACTTGGTCATTTCCCATATGTGGGGTGATCAGTCCCAAGCACGGCTATTAGCCAAGTGCCGATACTTTCCAAATCTCCTGTCTACCAACCCAAACAGTAATTCAAAAATAAAATAAACCCTCTGATACCACTTTGTAACGTCTCATCCCGGCTTACCATCAAACCTGTGGCTGGACCGGTAGGTCACATGGCCTCAAGTGTGCCTCCCCATATGCTAGAGGCTGCGGACTAGCAGCGAGGGTCTCGGGAGGTGATAGTGGGGAGACGTTACCCTCGTATCATAGTAAGGCAGCGGTATTATCAGATAAAATAATATTCAATAGAAGAAGCAGTAAACAGTTGAAAGACAACAGCAATAGACAAACCATATCCATTTTATAAAGGAGGCAAACACTAGTTTACAATGCATGCATGTACAGATGATGATACATTTATAATGCAGAAAACAAGACAACATGCTACAATATAGGACAAAGATAAGAAATGATAGCCAAGCCCAACAGGCGATCTCCTAATAATCCCAATCCCCCTCTTGGATTGTTTCTCCTAACTCCACAGGTGAAAGAAAACAACTACAATCAAACCAAGGTCCTGCAAACAAGAGGGTCTACTCGGGTACCCTAGTGTAATGGCAGCCTGAGTAGGGTGTGAGATATAAATCTTAGTAGGCTTGAACCACCGGTGTCAAACCCAATCCAGACAATGTTTAATAATTAAACAGTGAGCAGGTATGGAGAAACAAATAAGCATAATTACATAAGTAAACAACACCCATCCATGTTCCCATGGGACACCTGACGGTTATACCAGCTTCGACGCATTGCTGGTAAAGTAACCTGATCATGTCACTATATATATAAAAGCATTTAGATCATATATGTTTTGGGGTAAGAATTCCTCCCACAAATTATTCGGGATTAGCGGGAACAAGTTAAGAATGCCTCTCGTCCCTATAATTCAACTGGAAAGGGGTATGAATGCCTCCCTTCCATCACGTTCATTCAATCGTCATGGGGTATAACTGCCTCCCATCTGTTACATTCATAATACTGTCATGGGGTAAAACTGCCTCCCATCCAGACATGTAATCATCAACTGAAATCAACTAGCTCGGGCTAAGAATGCCTCCCTACCAGAAATGTAATCATCAACTGAAATCAACTGGAATGGGGTAAGAATGCCTCCCTTCCATATGCGAGATTAGCGGGCATGATGTAATAATGCCTCTCATCCATAAAGGTTACTAGCAAGGGGTAATAATGACTCCCTTCTGTAGAGACCTGAAGCCTGACGTACATGGACATTACATTACTTTTGCAGAATACTTAGTACATAACAAAAACACATAGAAGGATCGTAATAGTTTAGTGTCTTTGGAAACTCGGAATATAATCTTCTAGTCGTGGTGAAAGACATTCAACATCTACCATAAAGATCTTCCCTTTTTTTACCTAAAACCATTCTTTATATCCTGGGAAAAAGAAAACATAAAAGGGTGAGCTGAAATTCTCAGTAAGGGTAAACAAAAGAAATATCAATCACATCATATTCATAAGAACATAACATTTTATAAATCTTAACCTGCAAAAGAGAGAATAATTTCATAACATGGGATAAATCATAGTAGTGAAATGAAATCCCAATAATAATAACTTAAAACATGAAACTTTGTGGAATACACACATAATCAAAGAGAATCATTTCTTATTAGTCAAGACTCATTACCAAGACTATCTTAGTGGACAAAGTCCATTTCTGAACCGAGTTCATTCCTCATTTCAGTCCGGTTTCACTGAACTGGTATAACCTACCGTTCCAGTCATGTCTATCTCATGAGATATAAAATCTTTACCCAATGCATTGGAGGGAGATATAGGTCCCAACCATCTTGTAATGAAATCATTCTTACTTGTGCCACAAAATAAACATTCATCATTCATAAAAACCCAATAAATAAAATAGGTTTCATAAACATCATCCCATCATCACATAATCCATATAAAAGAAATGGATATCATTTCATAATAAGAAAAGTGAAACCATGTAAATCATAGAGACATTATACTTGAAACATGCACATATGAAAAAATTTCATCTTAGATGAAAAATGGTTTTGATAAAACACTTGAAATGATTTCGTGAGGAAAATATCCTTTCTTCTTCAAAATCAATTTCTTTTCACAAAACGTCATGAAATTTTAAAAGAAAGATATTTTGTTGAAAATAGTCATGAAATATTTTTGAGGAAGATTCATGAAAATAAGTCTATATAAAACCTTAAAAATCCGTTCGTGCAGTATAAGTTAAAAAAACATTCTTCTCGTACTTTTTCCGGAAAAGTCAATAAGTACCTCGTAAGAGAAAGATTCCTTCCATACGATGTGGTAAAAGTAGAAAAGGGTAAAAATGACTTTAAACATACATGGAAGAAAAGTAAACATTTTATGAAAACATTTTGATAACATATGGACATGGATAATAATCATAACCCTAGTAAATACTTACGAATAAACAATCTCGGATAAGAATGAGATTGGAATAATTATCCCTTAACTTAGGTCCGATTTGCTTCGTAAGTGTCCGAACCTCCTGTATAATGGTTTAAATAATGTCATTGACTTATTCCAGAATCATAATAATTGGTATGATATCATATATGGTTCAATTATGACTTTATATTACCCGTTCTTTTGTAAATTCCATGTTAAAGAGCGTTTTGGGTAAAATTCTTTCATTTGTCATCCGTGTTTTGACTTGTAATTATTCATATGATTACTTAGATCATGATTACTTAACTAAAGAATATAAAACATTATTTATATCTAATATATATTCAGAATATACATATATATAATAAATCAGTAAATGGAAAGAAATACACCATTAATGGAGACGGTAGGCCGTATGTACGCATGAACGCTATTTTCTATTCCTTATTGAGTTGAATGAAATCAAGTAGATGACATAAACATATATACAAATAAATCTAGTATCATTATTATGTCATATATTTCATGATTACTTATTATATACACTTTATAATCATTCATGAATGGTTAAAGTGGAGAATGAATGTCATCGCGTCGTGGAGACAGTAGTCCATACGTACGCACGAGCGATGATATCGTTCTCATGATCGTGGGACTGTATTGGAGTGTATGTATACTATTTCAGAATCAATATCACTTTAAAATAATCATATATAGTTATTATTTACACCATTATACCCATCCATGTATGGTGGTGGTGGAAAATAGATTTCACCAAGGCGTGAAGACGGTATTCCGTACGTACGCACGTGCGGTGATTTCATTTTCCGTAGGATGGATAGATGGTGAAATAGGGTTTTTTCATACATATAATAACATATCAGTATATTATTGATACTGATGTAATTACATCATAATTAAACAACCTAAGAAGAAGAAGTGGAAGAAGAAATAAAGGTGAAAGAATCGGTAATGGAAATTACCTCTTCTTTGAAGCGCCTCTTTAAGATCTCCTTTTAGGGCACTAAAATTGGTCTTTGAGGAAGACCAGAACCTCTAAGATGTTTCTAGGGAAGTGGAGAAGAGAATTCTGCAGGGTTTGGCCGAGCATGAAGGCTCAATGTTGTGTGAGGAAGAGAGGGAGGAGGTGCCCTTTTATAAGGGAGGAGAGGGGCTCCTTTGGAAAACTAAACATATTATTTTATTATAAAGTCATATTCGGTTTTAAATAGCTCCAAATTGATTTATTTCGAGTCTAAGGTGGGGATGGATCGAAATAATCTCATACAATAGAATTTAGACAAGTTTAGGTTCCTATTTTAACCTTATCATTTAGATTTAACATTAAGTTAAATAATTTTACTTTTACCGTGTCTTCTTGTGTTCTTACACTATAAGGTCAATAAACTTACTATAACAAGCCAAAAGATCCCGAAGTTGTTTATTATTAATATATATAACTTTATATAAGTCATTTGGCCGAACCTTAGATTTTTAGGAATAAAATAACAATTAATAATATAATATTTGTTTTAAAAACTATTTTATGTCAATTTTGAAACTATTTGGTAATTGATTTTTGTGAAAATCATAACAGAATTATTAGTTCGGAAAAAGTTAATTAAATCAATAATAATATGTCATATTAACCTATAAAATTATTGTAATTCATAAAATGTCTCAAATTATATTTATTTGGGTATTTATAATATCAATTATTCTAATTTTTCACTATTATGGTAATTACTGCATCATCATTGTGTCATAAATAAATTAAATTATTTAATGTCTAAAAATTATAAATAAAATATCATTATGTTGGAAATATTATTATATTTCTAATTAATATTTAAAATCGAATTTATCTTATTTATATTCCTATATTAAAAATGTTTTAGTAAATAAACTTTGATTTTAACTCTTTTAACTCTTCATTGATTTAAATAATAATAAATGTCCTAATCCAATCCAAGTGGGTCTAAATGATCATATTTTATTCCTAAGGTTTTTTTTGGTCGAATTACAATTATCCAATAGAATTAGGACATGTGTTAGGGTAATAATAATATCATTTTTACCCTTAATTACCCTATTTACTTTTAACCGTGGTAAAAAAATTAAAAAGTTACTATTCACCAAAAATTATTTTCATCTCATTGAACCACATTTTAATTACTGATATCAACCGCGTCTCTCATATTTTTGAAATTCCACTCACAGAAGCTGTAATATTATGTTTTATGAAAAATTCATTTTTTTACTACCACTTAGTGGTTTCACTATTCATCAAAAAATGAAAGTTTTCAGAAAAATACCAAAAATTAGGCCTAAGCTATATTTGATATTATGAACTCAAAAATGATGTCTATTTTACCAAATTCAAAACATATCATTTGCATTAACTAATTTGAAAATTAATTCCCGTCGTCAAAACAAATGGCGTGTTTTTAAGAGACAATAACTATCAAAAGATTGACACTTGTTTATATCTGGTTTAAATATGAAATTACATCCAATGACCAACATTGTATTAAATTGTAAAAATATATTCTAAATATAATTTAAAACCACTAAACTTAATAATTTATCACTATTAATTATTTTGATTAAAAAAGTTTTTTTAATTAAAATTTAGTAATTTTCACTATTTATCAGAATATGAAAGTTATCCAAAAAGTACCAAAATTTCACCTTAGGCTATATTCGATACTCTGAATCCAAAAATTAAGTCCATTTTGAGAGATAAAATTTTTAAAATTTTAAAAGTTGGTTATTACTATTTATAACGGCTAGTATTAATAATATTTTAATAACATATCGTTGTTTAGTGAAACTTGGTATTGCGTACTACACACGCTATCGAGGAAGGTCGTGATTGCATGTAATGAAAGGCAAGTCAAGGATGCATGTTGTGCAAGCTCCTTTTGGTGTAGTGTACAACACAAGACATTAATGAAATTAAAAAGAATATTTTTCATAATATCTCGGGATGTTACATTCTACCCCCCTTAAAATGAATTTCGCCCTCAAAATTCGTCAGGGTTATAAATGGTTTACTATTCAAAACTTTCTTTGATAGAAACCCAAATCGTAAAAAGGAATACCAAAACCAATCTTTAAAAACAAAAGTATGAAACGTAATGGTTACCCAAATAAACTAAGCACTGTGTTTTCACATAGGTGAAAATATGGATATGGAAGAGAAATCTAACCATCATGTTCTGATGGAGAGTGGTAGAGAACATGGATATGGAAAAGCCAGCAATCACAAAGCCATAAATTTGTGATGATCTAAGGTACCATATGATTTATCATATATAAGAGCACTAGGACAACATTTTTGGTTTTCAAGATCGTTTCCCTAAAGTTGATGAAATTGGAATTAGATGAAATTCTTTTGTGATTTCGGTATAGTCTCACTGTTGGGCGTTCTTTGGACAATTTCCACTTCATCTCTTAATGAAATGAAGTTGAATTTGTCATTCGTGATGTGTTAGCAAATCATGTGATAGAATGATGGGTCATTCCATCTGTCTCAAACAAAAGGTTAGAAAAGTTATAAAAAAAAATACATAAGTCCATCTATAGTGAGATTAAAGATATATGGTTCCTAAAATGGACTTATACTTCATATATCATACTGAATAATATAATAAAACTTGTTTCTACTAAACAAGGACTTCCTGTAGGCCAGTGGTAGGCGATAAAGGCTAGTCGCACTTCGGTTGTGGGTTCGATTCCCACGGCCTTGTCCGACACGATGGGGTATCGCCCGTCCTGCAGGTTGTCCTTTTTCTAAAACTATATTACTATAAGATCCCATCCATAATATCGAAAAAACTTCTATCCTTAAACAATACTAACTTATGTCCAACATAATCCATTCTAATCTTTAGGCTTATCCATAATACTGCAGTCCACTCTCATAATATAGTGAAAACAATTACCAGAGATTTAATACCATCATTGATCCCCATATATCTTATGATATGTCTTGTTGGTCACATTCCAAACATTCAAAGGCCTTAATCATGTATTCTCTTGAATACCCATTGAACTTTAGTGAAAACATTAATGCAGTTAAAAGTTAACACTTTCCACATACCAAAATCCTCAAAATTCTATATACTCAAACCATGATATCACTTAGTCCTTATATCAATCATGAGCTCATGAATACTGTCAAATATTTCATTTTCTCGTTTTCCATTCATTATGCGCATATCATCTTTTTTTCCAAAAATATCTCAATCACTTTCCATGGTTACCGGTACCATAAAATTATTGAAAACCACAGTATACTAATACATAAATATTCCAGTATTCCACAATACTATATACAACATTATTTTGTAATCCCATTACATAAACACTTAATCATTCCACCACATCATTATCATATTCAACATCACCAATGGTGATCGCATGTGACATCCCTTTGTCCTTTGCCTTATGTGGTTGCTCATGTAGATCATCTCTAACCCTTGGATTAGGGCATTTATTAGCATAATTCCCCATTTCCTTGCACGTGAAGCATTGAAGTGTAGTACGTTCATTCTGTGTATCCCTTCCTTTTTTTTCATCATTAGGCATCTTCTTCCCATTATTACGGCATTCAAATGCCCGATGACCTTCCTTTCCACATTTAAAACATTTACTTGTCCCTTTAAGACAATCTCCACCATGCTTCTTTCCACAGTTTGAGCATAAGGAAACATTCATCTTCTTTTCACCATTATTCTGAGATTTCTCCTTGAACTCCATCTTTCGTTTCTTGTCAAGACTATGTGATGGAGAAGTAACACCAACTTCCATTTCTACCTTGATAGCATAGAGTACAATTTCTTCATAGCTACTGAAGTCTCTTATAGCTAATACCCTTCTAAGATTTGGTTTTAAGCCACTGAAGAATCGATCAACTTTACTTTCAGGTTGGATGATAAATCCAGATGCATACCTTGCAAGCCTTGTAAAATTCACTTCGTATATACCAACAGATTAATCATCCATTTTCTTTAGTTCAAGAAACTCCTTCTCCATCTTCGTTCGAAAAATACGAGGGAACTACTTATTGAAAAATAAATTCTTGAACTCGTCTAAATCCATGGACTCAATTTCATCTCTTTTCCTCGTATTATTGATAAGATTCCACCATTGATCAGCTTCACCTTCCAAACGATATACTGCTAAGATTACTTTATCATGTTCAGAACATTGAAGAACTGAAATTTTTTTCGGTGGTACTGATCCATTGTTCAGAAACAAGTGGATCAGAAGACCCACTGAAAGAAGGTGGATGTTGCCTCATGAAGGACTCAATAGAATATTGTTCCCTTCTCTACTCATTTGGAATTCCAGAATGATTCATAGCTTGTGTAAGTATAGAAATAATATTTTTCACTCCATCTCCCATAACATTTGTTTGTTCAGGAGGAAAATCATTGCATTGTCCATTGCATTGATCAACATAGTTCCTTCGGGTTCCAGCCATCGTCTAAAACCCAAAAAGAATAGTGTGAGAGGAAAAAATCATGCTAGGGAATACAACATAATAAAGGGGGAGTACCTTAAATATCTAAAATCTTAGGTTTAATTCTAAGATCGTTAGAACAATTCTAGGACTATAACCTATACTTATACTTAACCTTAGAGACATCCCTAGACATACCTTAGAAATATCTCTAGGGATCTCACTAAAGTTCTCGCATCCTAGTATCCAAAGGTTGACTAAACCTTTCCTCTGATACCAACTGTAGAGACCTGAAGCCTAACGTACATGGACATTACATTACTTTTTCAGAATACTTAGTACATAAAAAACACACACAAGGATCGTAATAGTTTAGTGTCTTTGGAAACTCAGAATATAGTCTTCTAATCGTGGTGAAAGATCTTCAACATCTCCCATAAAGATCTTCCCTTTTTTTACATAAAACCTTTCTTTATATCTTGGGGAAAAGAAAACATAAAAGGGTGATCTCAAATGCTTAGTAAGGGTAAACAAAAGAAATATCAATCAAATCATATTCATAAGAACATAACATTTTGGAAATCTTAACCTGCAAAAGAGAGCATAATTTCATAACATGGGATAAATCATAGTAGTGAAATGAAATCCCAATAATCATAACTTAAAACATGAATCTTTGTGGAGAACACAAATAATCATAGAGAATCATTTCTTATTAGTCAAGACTCATTTCCAAGACTATCTTGGTGGACAAAGTCCATTTCTGAACCGAGTTCATTCCTCGTTTCAGTCCTGTTTCACTGAACCGGTATAACCTACCATTCCAGCCATGTCTATCTCATGAGATATAAAATCTTTAGCCAATGCATTGGAGGGAGATATAGGTCCCACCCATCTCGTAATGAAATCATTCTTACTTGTGCCACAAAATAAACATACATCATTCATAAAAACCCAATAAATAAAATGGGGTTCATAAACATCATCCCATCATCACATAATCCATATAAAATAAATGGATATCATTTCATAATAAGAAATGTGAAACCATGTAAATCACAGAGACATTATACTTGAAACATACACATATGAAAAAAAATGTCATCTTAGATGAAAAATGGTTTTGATAAAACACTTGAAATGATTTCTTGAGGAAAATATCATTTCTTCTTCAAAATCAATTTCTTTTCACAAAACGTCATGAAATTTTGAAAGAAATATATTTTGTTGAAAATAGTCATGAAATCTTTTGGAGGAAGATTCATTAAAATAAGTCTTTATAAAACTGTAAAAATCCGTTCGTGCCGTATAAGTTAAAAAAACATTCTTCTCGTACTTTTGCCGGAAAAGTCAAAAAGTACCTCGTAAGAGAAAGATTTCTTCCATACGATGTGGTAAAAGTAGAAAAGGGTAAAAATGACTTTAAACATACATGGAAGAAAAGTAAACATTTTATGAAAACATTTTGATAACATATTGACATGGATAATAATCATAACCCTAGTAAATACTTACGAATAAACAATCTCGGATAAGAATGAGATTGGAATAATTATCCCTTACCATAGGTCCGATTTGCTTCGTAAGTGTCTGAACCTCCTGTATTATGGTTTAAATAATGTCATTTACTTATTCCAAAATCATACTCATTGTTATGATATCATATATGGTTCACTTATGACTTTATATTACCCGTTCTTTTGTAAATTCCATGTTAAAGAGCGTTTTGGGTAAAATTGTTTCATTTGTCGTTCGTGTTTTGAATTGTAATTATTCATATGATTACATAGATCATGATTACTTAATTACAGAATATAAAACATGATTTATATCTAATATATATTCATAATATACATATATATAATAAATCAGTAAATGGAAAGAAATACACCGTTCATGGAGACGGTAGGCCGTACGTACGCATGAACGTTGTTTTCGTTTCCTTATTGAGTTGAATGGAATTAAGTAGATGACATACACATATATAAAAATAAATACAGTATCATTATTATGTCATATATTGCATTATTACTTATTATATACACTTTATAATCATTCATGAATGGTTAAAGTGGAGAATGAATCTCATCGCGCCGTGGAGACGGTAGTCCATACGTATGCACGAGTGATGATATCATTCTCATGATCATGGGACTGTATTGGAGTGTATGTATACTATTTAAGAATCAATATCACATTAAAATAATCATATATAGTTATTATTTACACCATTATACCCATCCAAGTAAGGTGGTGGTGGAAAATAGATTTCACCACGATGTGGAGACGGTATTCCGTACGTACGCACGCGCGGTGATTTCGTTTTCCATAGGATGGATAGATGGTGAAATAGGGTTGTTTCATACTTATAATAACATATCAGTATAGGATTGATACTAATGTTATTACTTCATAATGAAACAACCTAAGAAGAAGAAGTGGAAGAAGAAATAAAGGTGAAAGAATCGGTAACGGAAATTACCACTTCTTTGAAGCGCCTCTTTGAGATCTCCTTTTAGGGCACTAAAATTGGCCTTTGAGGAAGAACAGAACCTCTAGTATGTTTCTAGGGAAGTGTAGAAGAGAATTTTGCAGGGGTTTTCCGAGCTTGAAGGCTCAAAGTTGTGTGAGGAAGAGATGGAGGAGGTGCCCTTTTATAAGGGAGGAGAGGGGCTCCTTTGGAAAACTAAAAATATTATTTTATTATAAAGTCATATTCGATTTTAAATAGCACCAAATTGATTTATTTCGAAACTAAGGTGGGGATGGATCACAATACTCTCATCCAATAGAATTTAGACAAGTTTAGGTTCCTATTTTAACCTTATCATTTAGATTTAACATTAAGTTAAATAATTTTACTTTTACCGTGTCTTCTTGTGTTCTTACACTATAAGGTTAATAAACTTACTATAACAAGCCAAAAGAACACCAAGTTGTGTATTATTAATATATATAACCTTATATAAGTCATTGGGCCGAACCTTAGATTTTTAGGAATAAAATAACAATTAATAATATAATATTTGTTTTGAAAACTATTTTATGTCATTTTTGACACTATTTGGTAATTGATTTTTGTGAAACTTATAACAGAATGATTAGTTCGAAAAAAGTAAATTAAATCAATACTAACATGTCATATTAACCTATAAAATAAGTTTAATTCATAAAAAGTCTCAAATTATATTTATTTGGGTATTTATAATATCAATTATTCTAATTTTTCACTATTATGGTAATTACTACATCATCATTGTGTCATAAATAAATTAAATTATTTAATGTCTAAAAATTATAAATAAAATATCATAATGTAGGAAATATTATTATATTTCTAATGAATATTTACAATCGAATTTATCTTATGTATAACCCTATATTAAAATTTTTTTAGTAAATAAACATTGATTTTAACTCTTTTAAATCTTCTTTGAATTAAATAATAATAAATGTCCTAATCTAATCCAAGTGGGTCTAAATGGTCATATTTTATTCCTAAGGTTGTTTTTGGTCGAATTACATTTATCCAATAGAATTAGGACATGTGTTAGGGTAATAATAATATCATTTTTACCCTTAATTACCCTATTTACTTTTAACCGTGGTAAAAAAAGTAAAAAGTTATTATTCACCAAAAAATATTTTCATCTCATTGAACCACATTTTACTTACTGACATCAACCATGTCTCTCGGATTTTTTAAATTCCACTCACAGAAGCGGTAATATTAAGTTTTATGAAAAATTCATTTTTCTTACTACCATTTAGTGGTTTCACTATTCATCAAAAAATGAATGTTTCCAGAAAAATACAAAAAATTAGGCCTAATCAATATTTGATATTTTGAACTCAAAAATGATGTCTATTTTACCAAATTCAAAACATATCAGTTACATTAACTAATTTAAAAATTAATTCTCATCGTCAAAACAAATGGCGTGTTTTTAAGAGATAATAACTATCAAAATACTGACACTTGTTTATAACTTGTTTAAAAGTGAAATTACATCCAATGACCAACATTGTATTAAATTGTAAAAATATATTCTAAATATACTTTAAAACCACTTAAATTAATAATTTATCACTATTAATTATTTTGATTAAAAAAGTTTTTTTAATTAAAATTTAGTAATTTTCACTATTCATCAGAATATGAAAGTTATCCGAAAAGTACCAAAATTTCACCTTAGGCTAAATTCGATACTCTGAATCCAAAAATGAATTCCATTTTGAGAGATAAAATTTCTAAAATTCTAAAAGGTGGTTATTACTATTCATAACGGCTAGTTTTAATAATATTTTAATAGCATATCATTGTTTAGTGAAACTCGGTATTGTGTACTACACACGCTATCAAGGAAGGTCGTGATTTCGTGTAATGAAAGGCAAGTCAAGGATGCGTGTTGTGCAAGCTCCTTTTGGTGTAGCGTACAACACAAGATATTAATGAAATTAAAAAGAATATTTTTCATAAAATCTCGGGGTGTTACACCTTCTATACACGTATTGGGATCGCAGCAGGCATGGGGTAAGAATGCCTCCCATCCATCACATTAATTACACTAGCATGGGGTAAAACTGCCTCCCACCTAGACACGTATTTATCAGTAGGTGGCATCAACATGTGCTCACCTTTATTATCATTCATTATGTGGCATCAGCATGTGCACACTCACAATACAAACATGTCTATAGTATAAAGCTCATGGCACTACTTCATAAGAATTCAAAGAATAATACCACATACACATAAGTGAACACATTCACAATCAAACATAATCAATTATGGTAATCATTCATAATCATAACAATAAACACCAGGGTCATGCTCTAACCCTCTCTAGTGTGATATTCAGTTACACCATCATTTATACTTATCAAACAACACATAAGGAATTACCTCTTATGCGCTCCAATTAACCATACCAAATTCACAATCCAACCCATTAAACTATGTCATTCAGCACACTTTCCATATTCAATGTCATTTTATCCAATTTTCCTATACATGGAAAATTGGGCAAGGGTTCCCCAAAGGGCCATTCCATCTAGTTGCCACCATCTCATTTAAGTCGTTCTAGTTATTCTGCTTAGCTTAACCAAACCACTAAACATATTAAGGCGTGAAAATTACATTCCAAGGGTTCAAGTGCAAAGTGAGGTGTTATGGAAACACAACATTTTCCCACTTGGGCATATTCAGAAAAGAAGAAACAAGCATCCAAAACATGTCATTCAGTAATTATCACAAAGGCAAGGAAAAGCAGGCAATAAAAAATGTCTACTTCCTACCTTTTGTCTTGAAGACAACGTACCTATGATCGAGGGGTTTTATTATTAAATTGTTAGATTAGTGATCAACAAACTATTTTATCTTATTCCTTCAATTCACACGATTTGCATAGAAGCATTTAATCAACTAAACTTGCATGATTAAAATACTAGAACAACACAGTATTAAACTCCTTAAATTATTCACATTAAAATTTAAGAGGAAGGAGAGGGATCCTACCCTAATGTGGATCCATCTATCCACTCCGGCTCCTGGCACATTCTAGCAAGAGTCGTGAGAAAGTCTTCTAGTATTTGTCGACTCGAAACCACGCCAAAACCTCGAACGGACAACAAAAAATGAGCTAGGAACTCATAAACATCAAAATCCCCAAATTGGACAAGTGAGAAACAAATAAAGAGGTGAAAAACATACCCTGAAACTAACCTGAAGATCTGAAACCACCCGAACCGCTTCGCCTTCGGTGGTGGTTGCTAGAACGCGCCCCAAGGGACCCTAAGAGATCTTTCTCACTAACCTAGAACAAGGGAAAGATGAAAAATCGGATCATCCCAAAGCCCTAGGGTTTGGTCGCACCACACCGGGTGCCGATTTGGTTAAAAAGAATCTAGAGGAATGAAGGATAATCAACAGGTGATCATACCAAGGATATTTGGTGAAGAAACCTCAAGAAATCGGCCGGAGATCGAAGCACAAGGAGGGTGCCAAGGGGGGTGTCGCGCACGGCTTAAAGGGGGGAGCTTCTTGGTGCTGTGTGCGGGTCAAGTGAGTGTGTGGGAGAGTTAGTTTAGGTTTTATTCTTATTTTCTTTTATTATAATTTTAATCAAAAACTTAAACACACCCAAACGCACGGTTTGACCCTCACGATTTTCCAAACTATGCGCAAACTGTGCGGCACCCACTACCTAAGAGTGGTCCCTCGCACGGGCTAGGTGCATGGTTTTCCAAACCGTGTGTAGCCCATGCGCAACCCAATTCACCCTTAAATAAGACTGCATGGCTTGGGCTGCACCGTTTGTTCAACCCGTGTGCAAACCGTGCACCTTCTGCAGCTCTTTAAAAACTTGGGTCTGGCACCTCCGAGACCTCTCGGGCCACCCGAGAAACATAACGGGCCTTCTCCCACGTCCAAAAAAATTAAAATGAAGCGTTCCAATCTACGAAACCTATTTCTAAATCCCGGTCTTCAAAACTTCTGGTTCAGCAAAGGAAAAAGATTAAATTCCTTCGGGTTTTAGATTGGTTCAAAACGTTGGTCATTACATTTATAATGTGTTTCATCATAAACATCTGTAAAAAATTCAGTGCAATCAAATTTCCATATAGTAAAAAAACATTAAGATATAATGAGTAAATTTATTATCTAATATAGAACATTATGATATAATGAATCTCACACAGCTGTATACTTAAATCAACGCATACCTAAGGTAAATGAAGATGGTAATATGTTATTTTAGATGAGTAGATTTATATTCGAACATAAAATGATGGGCATGAAAAAACATGAATGTTAATGAAGATGGTAATGTGATATTTGAGTCCTTGGAATCGAAAAAATTGATATTTAGGGTTTCCATGCCATTTAATGATTGAAATAGAGGTTCAGTGTGTGAGGCTTACTTGAGAGACATGCAGATCGAATGCGCAATATTGAGCTGATGAAAACTCAGGATGTATGAAGATGTAAATATGATATTGGATATCATCAGATCAAATAAAATAGTTTTAGGTGTTCCATGTGAGAGAAATGAGTCTACATTCATGAGAATGAATAACCCCTAAATGATGAAAATTGAAGTTTCATAAAATTTTAAATGTTACATAACAAAGGTTATTATATAACTAATGTTAAAAATATATCTTTTGATATCGATTATATGATAAATTATGTAAAAAATAAGTTTTAAATTATTTTTCACATCGGTTATATAATAACTGAAGTGATAAAGTGACATATCCAGCTTATTCACATCAGTTATTTACTAACCAACATGATAAAGAAAAAACATGGCCTCCTCATGCCAGGTATTTATTAACGATGTGAAAAATTTGACATGATAAATACCTTTTGTACTAGTGTATTAGTTATCTCAAGACAAAATATCTATCTTATGAGGAGTATGTTAAACATCTGAAGATGATAAATGAGTTTTTTTGCATGTTGACCTACCTGCCTTTTCAATGGAATAGAACCATATGTTAGGGAAACAATGAAAGTCACTCAAGTATGCCTACCTTAGTAGTGTGAAGGCAATCTTTTAGGTAGTTAGTGACATCACAACTAAAATTCATATAAAAGGGTTGGGTGAATATGAAGCTCTTTATTTTCTATACATAATAAACAATGAGGTTCTTTTGTAAAAAATATTTCAATATCATTACTTCATGAAAATTCTTAGTCCATGGGTCTATATATTATTGTTGTTCCATATAACAATGTCCTACCATTCCAAAATCCTAGAATAAATAAACATGGTGGGAGTGATCCATTGAAACACTCTTGTATCAGTTGTGAAGAAGGTCGAATAATCCTTCTCTTTTAGGAAAACGAAAACTGTAATCAAGGAAAAACCATTGCTAATGAGCAGCTCTTTCTATGCAAAGCATTGAATATGGATCATGTAAAGATAATGTCCAAAAAATCCAAGAAGGGTGCAAAATCACACCTTGTAGAAAAATATAAGTGTCCCCATCCTTAAGGGTTGGGTGAATTTTTACCACTACCTTCCCCTTGGAATCATCAAATATGACTTTGGAAAGGCCATGATGATGGTAGATAAAAATACACCCTTTCTCATTGGTATGGGGGCATTATTACCTCACCCTCATCTAAGTAATTCCATTTTTTCTAGACTCAGAACAACTTAATTAGAAGAACCTAAATGGTTTCTTGTACTTTATGATTCATCTCCTTTACTAGGATTATGTTTAGTGAATTCCATTGGGACTCCAATAATATAATATTTTGTAAATCACGCCTGGGGGATCATTGAGGGGAGTGAGTGGTACATCAGAAGGAATATAAGTCAAAAAAAGATTCTATGAAACTAGATATCAGGGAGGATTATGACCTATCTATAAAAAGATATTTATAGGATAATAAACACCATACTAATCTGACCCATATGGGGATTTTATTCTTGTAGTAAAATTACCATAATTGATTATTGTTAATATCAACTTCATAGAAAATATGTAGCATGGAAATGACACAAAAAACATGGTGGGGAGACAACCATTCCATATGTAGTTTGCACTAAAATGCATGAAAATGTGTGCATACTTGATTTTAGAAGTAGAAACATGTAATGAGAGATCCACTAAATATTTATCTACTATGTACATGCTGAGATTCGACTAAGCATAAAGAGAAAGGCGTGGCTATATCTATATCCAAATTCTACAAAAATAAGTTCAGGATATTTACACTAATGAAAATATTTTTCAATATTAAGTAGAGTTGGAAAAGACGAGGCAAATAGATTCCAAATATATTAGAGGCAATATACCTAACAAGTGAAACTATGAGGCTATGGACAATATATATCTTCTATAAAATCTCCCTCAACCAGAGGGAACCACTCAATCATCAAGGGTAGAGTCCAATAATCCATCAAACTCAGGGCCCTGAAAACATATTTATATAACCCTAAAGACCATGGAATATAAAAAAAATTCTTCTATTAGGGTAGAAAACAATATTATTTCATGTGACATATATGGGATTACTCAAGTTGATTATATGTAGAAAGAACATGTGATCGAATCCTATCTGTTCTTGCAGGATGACTCTACTTGATTATCAACCAATGAAAATAGTCCCACTAGAACTCCTTAACTCTATTGATCCCCTTTTCACAAAAATGGAATCCATTGATTGGATACACAAACCATTGAAACTAGAGAAGAAACTATATCCTTAGTGGGTGGAATTGAATCCTTAACTACCCAAATTTTGGAATCCCGCTTTCTTGATATTCAATGGTATGAGGGATCAGATGTGGAACATCACACACTTTGCATCTTGATGTGGCCCCATAACGGGAAAGCTAGAGTAGCATGGGGAAGCAAAGATTATGTGTTTTTTATAAACCCTAGAATGAATAGAATTATTTTGGTACAAAAACACAGCATCTTAGTTTGTCACAAAATGCGATGATCTTCGATGATAGTTCCTTTACCAATTCAACTTCACACAAAGGAAGATGATAGTTCTCAAAATCTTAGATTGAGAACAATGTTAAAATGAGAGTCTCTGAGTTCAACACTAACCCAAAAGATTTAACCTTTTACATAAATATTCATATTACTTGAGGTGAAATGTACATAATAAAAATGCATATTACATCATTTTATATTAATATGTAATACATTTCATTGTAATTCACACCCCAAAACCTAAAGGTTTTTTATATTTGATGATTAGATACATAATAACTTTATATCACAACCAATATTCACTATCTTTTAAAAAACTCTATAAACCTGACACCCTTGTACAAATACCATACTTAACACCGTTTTTACAACCTAAGAAAATGGAAACATAAGATGGGATGAGCTCATATTCTTATTAATGGTAAACATAGGATTCAATAATTGAGGATCATAATTGAGAATAAGCTGATCATAAGGGTATTAGAACATAATCAAGGTATATGATCATGACATATGAAAATAATAACGAATAATTTATAAATCATAAATCATGATTCATGGAATAAGGCTTTGGCATAACATAATACAAGAGTCATAAAGGTGCAGAAAAATCACTCATTAATGATCCATTAGAGTATAACATATGAATAAGAATTTTATATAAATGTGTGGAATAAAAATAAGCATAGATTAAAATTTCATTTTTCAAGGATCACTGCCAATACTATCATCAAATAGGGGATAAAGTCACTTAGTGGATTGAATGTACTCCCCATTCCCTTTAAACCATGGTATAAATATTCCCTTCGTGGATTGGGCTCACTCACCAATCCCAAACATGCTATCTAATGTGATATGAATAATTACCCTATTCATTGTTGGGATATAATGTAACTCCTCGAGCCCTCTCTTTTAAACATAGTGGTAGAAAATGTTGTGTAATTTTTTTATAAAATAAAATGAACAATTACAAAACACTTTGAACAAAAGAGGACCTTTTCCAGTTTAGGTTCTGGAAGATTATACAACATATTACAATTATCAGAGATGAAAATAGACAAGAAAAGTGACTAATATGCTTCCATATGTGATAACTTCAAAAGTTATGATATATGTTTTTAATCTTATAAGGTACCTATGAAAAATCATTTTAAAACAAGGGGTGTGAATTTAATTTACCAATAAGGGGTTTTAAAAACAATTGAATTACTTTTTAAGAAATAAATCTTCTAAAAATAAATTCTTGTTAAATAACATTAAAATTATTTGTGAGAATCAGAAAGAAAATATTTTTAAAATACTAACATATTTAAACTTTAATAAAAATATATTTGTTTTGAAGATAGTCATACTTTTAAATTCCTTTAAAACTAATCCAGTGATTTTCTTTGGAAAATTTTAAGCAAACTTCATGAAAACAAAACATTATTTTGAGGGAAATTAATTCGTTGAAGGTTGTCTTGGGCCTACCCACTTAGTAAAGGATGGAATCACTCCCCAATAACCTTCTATTTTTACAACGAATAAGCACTTGGATTTTTTGAAAATGTTTAAATCATTCTTTATATATATATATATATTAGTGTTTGTCCCTGGAGTTTTTATTTTTAAACATGACAATGTATTAAAATACACATCCATAATTATATATGTATATAGATATATCAATATATATATATATAATTTCCATTTAGTGATTATAAAGTTTGGTTACTACCAAATCTTTTATCAACTAGACTTTACATATAATTATTCATTCTTTCATGAATCACCTTTGATACTCATATGAGAGATTCAGTCAATAAATTTCTATACATAAAATTTTATAGCAAACATTTAAAACAATTTCTATGATATCAATATTTTTAATAATTTCAGGACAAATCCTTAAAAATTTAAATGAAAACATGAATTTATTATAAATGAAACGGGGGTCAATATAATACACAACGCATGTCCATGCCTAAGTGCAAACGTGATTCACATAATATTGATAAAAAATTTTGATATGCTAGGTGGGTTTTTTTGAAACATAATGATTAATTGACAATAAAATAACCATTTCATGCACATATATATATATATGCATGTTGAAGTGGAACATACAACTCTCATTAATCACAAATTAAATACTTTGTTGAGAAAAATGTCGATAAATGAAAAATATTTATTAGAAAAATTAATTATAAAATTAGATTAAATCATGGATTAAATACATATACGCTCATAAATTATTTTTTCTGAAATTATTTATACTTAGTTGGATAAATATACTTATATATGCATGTTGGTATATCATAATCCATAAAAATAATTATTACATGATATTGAAATAAATCATGAGGGATGAAATATATTTCATACTTGTATATTGAAAATAAACTATAAAATTACATATATAAACATTTTTTTTAAAATAAATTTCCATTACAAATTATATTTGAACATTACAATAAGTTATTAATTTTTAAAAAATAGTTTTTTCAACAATGAAATCCTACAACATTTTAACATGACATATCAAATAAAAAAACATAATTTCCCTTACCAAATAAAAATTTATGATCATAAGGCATAATAATTTTTAATCAAAATTCTAATATTATTTTTAAAATTAAATTAATAAGAAATGTAATTTGCTTTATAAAATACCTTTCACAAACATAAATAAAAAACATGAAAATGATTAAAATATATATAATCTCCCTTGTGAAAATATAAATGGAAATTACAATGAATGTGTTTGAAAAAAATAAACCCTTAACTCTAATAGAACTAGAAATGTCAATTGACACAAGTAGTGAAATATAAAAGCAAGGGCTACCCAAGCAGGGTATGCATACTCCATGTATCCCCATATAGGCATTCAAAAAATATGTCATTCAAATATACTCTCTCACAAACAATAAAATATAAATTATATCATGTTGTTTATATATTATAATTTATAAAACGTTTTCTATTGAGATACCCATATATATATTTAAATGATTGACCGTAAGATTGGTGGGGAAAAAGACCCATT
Source organism: Viscum album (assembly GCA_963277665.1). Lineage (NCBI taxonomy): Eukaryota > Viridiplantae > Streptophyta > Magnoliopsida > Santalales > Viscaceae > Viscum > Viscum album. Next base: position 627,087,554 of record OY728167.1, read on the forward strand.
GATACCCCAGATTCATGAATAATTATTTAGAATTAGACCAAAACAAAATTTAAGAAACCAGAAGAAATCTAAACGGATTACACATCGCTGAAAAACATGTTTAATGTGAATGAAAATGTATATTTTATTTGATAACAATATCATTTCTTCTGGGTATATAACGTGGACGATTTTAGTGTAATTGAAAATTGGATTTCGAATCTCATCGTTGCAGTGTGACAAGAAAAACAACCGCAATTCTAAATGGATGGGGAAAAAAGTGGGATCAAATCAATTTTAGAAGTTTATTATTCACCATAACTAGAAAATAAACCAAATAAAATAGGCAAACAGACATTTATGAACAAATCTAGTATAAGATTTGGATAACAAAAGGAAACCTACTTGCTGTTCTGGAAATCGACGTTAACATTGATCTATCTTGACAAAATCCGAGGATGTCAACCTGTGCATTGATCTGAATTATACTATTCGGATTTCGAATTTGATTCCATGCGGCCATGGCTGGCTACAACTTCACTGAATCCTTTGGATCAAAACAAAGACGACGCTTGACTTGACACTCTTCGAAGACGAACTATCCTCTTGGATCGACTCTGAGCTCGAATCCTCATATTTGAGAAGAAAATCCACAAAACCCGACCTTCTGTTTCCCAAAAAAATCGAAACCCTATGGTATGGAAACCCACATTTTCTCCTAAATCCTATTTTTTATTATCATTTCTTTCATTAAAAAAATAAAACAATATATACCATTTATCTGGTATCATTTCATTTTTTAATTTAAAAGGACAAACTTTTATATATATTATACTCATATTAGTTGTTGTAATTTTATATATTTCATAATATAATTTCCACAAATTATGAATATATTCATTATAATGATTAAAACATTAATTTTTTATTTGAATATATATATATATATATATATATATATTTCTATAAGAAACTTTATTAAATACAAAAAGTTTGTTTATTTCCTATCAATTAAAAGTTTAATATTAAAATCAATAATGTCTATTTATTCTATTTATATATTAATAGTTTTCATATGTCATTTTTTTATATTACATATTCTAACAGATAGTTTTTATAATGGTTAGATAAGATGTTTTAAATATCAATGTCTAAGGATAGTTCAAACACCAAGAAAAAAATACCCCAATGCTCACACCACTGCTTTCAGAAATGGTTTTATATGTTCCTATTATTCTTAGTTTGCTTGCTATTATTCTTGCTACAACATTTGTGATTATATCATGTCCAAAATATTTCGACTACCCGATCATCGTTGTTGTGTTTCTCAGAGGAATTCCAGTTGTTTTATTATCGTTATTAGTAGGTTTAATGGGTTAGTTCTTGTTTGTCAGAGATGTATTATTGTCATCTTATCAATAAAATTCTTACTATGTATATATCTATGTTCATAAATTTATGTATTTTAATTCATTTTGGAACATTTACAATACATAAAACTTATTTTTAAACCTGGGGTGTTACATATAACATACCCATCCATCACATAATAAACCATACATATGTATGCTATAATAACATAAGAGCATTCATCATTCCTTTATAGCTTAATTAACCCATGGAAAGAAGTGGGTTTCATGAAAATTTCCTTAAAACATAATAATATTACATATATATAAAGAATTAGTATGTTTTCATTGTATCCTATCCCTATTAAAGGATAAAAATCATTAAATAACGTTTGTATGGATGATTTTTTTATAAATTCATTAAAAATGTTCTTTGAAAAATAATAAGAAATACTCTTTCCTTTCAGTAACATTTATATAAATTCTTAGAACAATGGGAATATTATTTTAATAAGAAAAATGAAAACATGGAAAATAATATTAAAACTAAGAATGTTAATTATGGTAGGAAAATGAAGTCAATAGGGATGTGTTAATAAAACATTATTTTCACACTTTTGCAACGAATGTCAAAAGGGACCAGTATAGAAAATATTGAAATGATTACTTTTAAATTCATTGGAAAAAAGTAAAATATAATTTTGAATAATTTTAAACAATAATTTAAATATGTATAAGATTATTTTTTAAATATTAAAAGAAATATGGATGTGGAATCAGATGTGTTGGGTAAAAGCTTTGTACTTTTAAAGAAATGGTTAAATATAACCACTTAAGAATTTGGTAACCATTGAATGAAAATATCATGAAGGGGAGAAACATATCTGAATTTATAAATACCTATATTTTTCATGAAAATTATCATAAAATAAATTCATGGTAAGTATATACACAATATAAAAGAAATAAATTGGTGAATATAAAACATATCTCAATGAAGCGAAATTGAGATGAGAAAAAACCATTACCCCAGACTTCTTCTTGGTGAGACATAATCAAACATAATATATAATAAATTTATATTTATTATAAATATATATAGGAACTATATTTATATTTTTATTACTATATACCATTCCATTATAATTTCATAATATCCATTTAGTAATAATTCTTTGTTTAAATCAATATTTTTATGTTTACTATTCACTTTTCTAGGGATGTTCCAATTCGGAAGTTACAATCCTTCAACCTTGGTCATGGATAGATCATATTTAAAATGTTCATAAAGGAGTATAATATTTGTTGATATATTTATGGAGGCTCATGGTCATTTCATGGAACTGATTTTGATATTTTTTATTAAAATCATAAAAAACTCATGTTTGGAAACATTGATTCCAAAAAAAGAATTGATTTTATTTGTGAATAAAATATCATTATAACCATTCCAAAATCATTAAAAAATATTAAATTAATTTATTTTACCTAATAATACTAGTATATATCATTCCTTATTATTTCCTAACATAAATATTATAACATCATTCATGTAGGTGGTAAAACCAACCAATGTAAGAATAAGTTATAATGATTGAATGAGTAAGAAAATGTTATTTTATATTGATAATATAAATTATATAAAAGATTAATCATGTTATAAATATTATATTTATTCATTAAATTATTCTTAATACCCATAAATGTGAGGTGATGATGAGAAATGAAATACGTCATTCATGGAGGCTGTGATCTGCATATACACACGAGCGACATTTTCATCTTCCAATGTTAGGATGTAATGTAGATAAATGTTGTTCCCTCAAGATAATAAGATTGAAATATACTAATAATACTTATTTATTATTATATTATAATGGTTAAAACATATTTGGAAGAGGTGTAATAAGAAAGAAAATGTAATGAACTCAGTTAAGGTGATTACCTATTCATTGGGTATCCTCCTTAGGATCTCCCCTTCATTCTTAGGTTGTTATTTTTGTGAAAAAATATAAAACATGGATAAGGGTTTTGGAAAGTTATTTGGTAATATCATTTTCAAGTTAAGGTGATAAAAGTTAGTGGATAAGTTAGGGATTAGGGGTTCCTTTTATAAGTGTGATGAGTGATACCCTTGCATTTATATGTTTTAAATATAATAAATTTCATTATCAAGTTACATGGATAAAATTTATCCAAAATTAAAATATAATATTATTGAGGTAGAAATACAAATAAATAATAAATTTATCCAATAAATAAAGATGAGTGATACCCTATAAAATATTTATATGTTTTAAATATAATAAATTTCATTCTCAAGTCAATAGATACAATTTTTCCAAAATTCAAATATAAGATTATTGAGGAAAAAATAAACTTAAAAAAAATAAATAAAATAAATATAATGATTTTGTGATTTTTTAAAGCCTTATCCCTCATTTTAACCCTCTTTTAACCATTTTTAACCTTTACCTTGATAACTTAACTTTTACCATGGTAACCATTTTTTATGAAAAAAAATAAAATGGATTTTATTACGAAATCTGACAATTCTTATTAAAAATATGAAAAAATGTTATAAACTACAATTTCTATAGTTGATAAAATTTAATTTAAGTATTAGTAGAAATAACAAAAATGAAAACATATTTCATAAAAATTCTCATTTTCAGAATATAATTAAATTACACCAAAATCTTGTTTAGTATTGATCCCATGAAATATATTATCTTATAATTAAAAAAAGATTGTAATAATTTTTAAATAAATATAAAATGGAATAGATCGTTATGAATACTTAATTAAAGGAAAAATAGGAAATTAGTTTTCATTAGAAAAAAATATAACTTAGGTTCCAAAAATTCATGCAAGGAATTCCAAATTCAACCTAATATTTTTAAATGATTTATTTTACTACTTAAATACATATTTTATCAAGACAAATGATTTATAAATTTTTAATTCATGATTATATCATAATTATTTCATTAAATTTATGGTATTTTTAAAAAATTATTTTTCACTATTCACCTAAAAATCACCCATTTCAGAAAAATACATAAATTTCAATCTAATATATTTTTAGTATAATGAATTCAAAAAATGAAGTTCATTTTTCAAATTCAAATTCTAAAATTTTAGAAATTTATCATAAAAATACATATAATAAAAATAATGTTTATAAACAAAATATTTTTCTTTATCCATGAATAATTAAAGTAATAGTATTTATAATTACTTAATGGATTTGAATAATTATGTTTAATTTAGTTTTCTTATAATATATTTTAGTTATTTGATAAAATAAATAATTATTCACTTAGTTTGATGTTTCCTACATCACAAGCTATAAAAAATGGTAAATATATTCCCAAGGTAAATGTATAATAAAATCACATGGTGTTACATTCTACCCCCCCTCCCCACCCACCAAAGAATTTATCCTTAAATGAAATATTAATTTTATAAAAAAATGAATACACCTGTGCCTCATTATATCCTCATGCTCCCACATTGTGTCCTTGAACTTATGATCCCTCCATAAAACATTAACCGGTTGAGTGGTATTAATTTATAGTACTTTATCTTTATGATCAGTGATTTTTATCAGTTTATCCTTATATGAAAGATCTTGACCCATTTGTATAATCTCTAAGTTTAGTACATTTAAAGGGTTGGTATGTAGTTCCTCCAAATTGATATATAGAACACATCATGAACTTGAGAGAAGTTCAGTGGATGTTCAAGATGATAAGCTATTACTCCCACATGATTGAGGATTTTAAATGGGCTAACATACCTAGGGATAAACATTCCATTATTTCCAAATCTCATAACCATATTCTAATGAGATATTCAAAGGAATGAATTTAATTAAAATTTAAACTCCAAATTTCATTGATGATTATTGGTATAACTTTTCTATCTATTTTGGGAAATTTTAAGGTGTTTTTTAATGATTTAAAACTTCTCTGACATATCATGAGAAATATCTATTCCTAGAATATTACACCCTCCAAAAATCATCCTAGAATTTTTTATTTATACACCTCTTCCCATATAGAGCCTCATATGGTTCAATTTTAATGCTAGAATGAAAACTACTGTTATATGAGAACTCTAACAAGGGAAGGTGTCGATCCCAAACACTTTTAAAATCAACTGAACAATATATTAGTATATCTTCCATGGTTTTAATGGTCATTTATGATTTACCATCTATCTAAGGATGATATATAGTACTAAAGATCAACATTATATTCTATATTTTATGAACACTTCTCCAAATTTTTGAGGTAATTCTCAGATCCTATCCAGATATAATTAAAAGTTGTTTTCCATGCAGTCTTACCACTTTGATGTATATCCTAGATTGTTTGTCAAACAATAAATATTTTTTGATAATAATGAAGAGAACTGAATTCATATATAAATTTACAATAACCTAAATTTAATTATAGAATTTTAATCTTCTATGGAATCCTAAAATGATATACATAGTGATATTTTCCTTTTTCTATATTGGTATGGGTAATTGTTTCATTATCCCATTAAACTTATGACGTTTAGATTTAAATTTCTATAATACCAATCATCGAGATATATAATTTTCAATATCGATTTCCATATTCTACCACAAGAATTGATTTTTATGATATGTATACATCTTTGTGCTTCTAGGATGGATATAGAATAGTGTGATATGTACATCATCTAATAGATCCTTTTTAATTTTGTAATTTATGAGAAATATTTGGGTATCAAATATTATCATTCCATTATGGTCAAAGTTGTACCTTAGATCATTCCTTACCTTTTTTGTAGCTCTATATATTTATTTGGATCCTTTTTGATCCTTACATGGAGGGAATGTTTAATCATTAATTTTTGAAATACAATATTTATCCCCTTTCCTTTTTATTTCAATGCCCATACTTTGAAAATATATGATTTTTGATTATTTTTAAATCCTCATAATAGATAAGGTGGCATGATACGTTCAAATTCGAGCATCAACCACATTGGTTTCCTTCATTAGGTGATAAAATATTTAGAAATGATAATCCTTGATCAATTCCAACCATCTCATTTGGTTCTTATTCAACTCATTCTTTGTGAATATATAATTTAATATTTTATGATTAGTATATATATCACACATTTAACGAAAGTGATAATTTATTTATATTTTCAAGGTAGTTATTTTCCCTACTCACTCTAAATCATGATTCAGGTAATTTTTCTCATGAAAGTTTAGTTAAAAAGAGGCATATTCTACCACCATATCATTTTATGAGGAAAAATCCAAAGGCCTTCTTTAAAGCATAATTGTATATTAAAAAACCTTCCTCACAATAGGGTAATGTAAGTTTAGGTATAGTTTCCAAACTCTTCTTAAGATTCTTAAATTATTCTCCACATTCTTATATCTTGGGAAAATTCACCCCTTCCACGTTAACTAGGTTAATGGATTTTATAGTAACGATAAATTTGTCACAAAGAATCAATAATATTAGTTAATCCAAGAAAATTATGGATCTTGATGACAATTCTTTTTCTGGGCTATTGTTAAATAACCACCATTTTTTAAGGATCCATATATATTCCCTTGTTTGCGATTACATAACCTAAGAACGATAATTTTCACATGTAGAATTTAAAGATTCTAAAATTTTCATACAATTTATCATTCCTAAAGTTCGTCAACACAACCCTTAAATGATATTCATGATAATCCTTACTCTTGTAATATATAAAAACATTATCTATAAAGACTACCACAAATTTTTTGAGTTAATATGTGATGAATCTATTTATTAGTTCTATAAAGATAATTGGTGAATTTATAATTCTGAATGATATTACTATACATTCATAGTGTATTTACCTCATATGGGATAATTTATTGGGTATATCCTCCCTTTTAAACCATAATTATTGATATCCAAATTGTAGTTAAATATTTTAGAAGTATCGATCCACTAATATTTAATAAAAAAAATCACCAATACGGGGTAGAGGATAATTTTTCATGATCACGATCTTGTTAATTTCATGAAAAAAAATGTACTGATGCATTGAACCATCTATTTTCTAATCCAAAAGAAATAGTGTACTCCTTGGTGAAGCACTAGGGTGTATAAATCCCTTATCGATATTCAATTAGTGTTTTTTCCCTCAATTAATAAAATTTAATGTGATCCATTATATAACCAGTCTTTGAAATAGGAATATCACAAGACATGAGTGACATTACAAACACAACTTCATGATTTAGGGGAAGACCAGGAAAATCTTTAAAAAATACATAGATATACTCCCACATAATAGGCATATATTAAATTTTAATTTTCTTAGAATCTATTTGAAGTAGATACCCCTCATGAATAATTATTAATACCCATATAATAGAACTAATTTCAATTGGGATTTCATAGTCATTCTTATACAAATATATGATCATAGGTTGATTCAGGATATGAAATTTCACTTACCTACCTCAGAAATTAATATGGGATCTATATTGAGAGAGATAATCCATGCTCAAAATCACATAAAATTTAACTGCATAGATATTAATAAGACTTTTAGGAAATAAATTCCCACAAACATCTTTTGAAGAGGATTTATAAACTTAATATGTAATTATCATACCATTAGAAGTTTTAACTAATAAATCAATATCTAATCATTTAGGTTGTGATTTTACACCCTTATAAATTTATCTAGATATAAAAGAGTGAGTAGAACTAGAATCAATCATGACATTATAATTTCTTGAGTATATGGTAATTTTACCTTTTACCACTACATTATAATGACCAACTTCAATTATTATGATTGAATAGTCCTTCCCATTTTCTATTATCTTAGAGTTTACTAATGTAAATATCATTATTCACCCTTAGATTCATGAATTGTTTGGAATAATGCCTATACTCCTTGCAATTTATGCATTGGAGTGTAGGTGATACATTTTGTAAATCATTATCTATATTCATTTCACTACATATCAACTTCATATCTCTTCAAAATTAATTTTATTTATGGCATTCTTTTACAGATATGAATCATTTAGCTATCCCCATAAATTAATTTCATATATCATCCTTCCAAATTTTCATCATGAAGGAATGTTAATTTTTTTCCTCAATGGGTTTTATTACTAATGTTCTCTTAAAACCCCATATTCCTATTCTTATAACCAAATCCACAAGAATAATGGGAGTTTGGAGTCTCTAATTCCACATTGATAGAACAATGAACAATTAAATGATAACTAGTAAAGTCCCTTGTATGTATTTCTTTTCAGATACATAGTTTTAAGACAATAAATAAATGATCAATTCTAATGTAATGGTCAATGATAAAACTATAAGAGTATTTCATTATTATTTTATTTTTTTCTTCATAGGTAACAATAGATTCATCATCCTTATATTTTAAATCTATTAATTATCTCTCCATTTTAGTGTGAATAGTTTGACAAAAGTACTAATTGAAAAATACCTTCTTTAACTCCTCCCACTTCATGGGGTCAATTTATTCCCCTTGTTTTGTAATCTTGATAAGAGTCTACTGTTGATCATATTCACCTTCCAAACGACACATAACAAGCACAACCATTTCATGCGCTAAGAACTGTAGAATGGAAAATATATATTCCACCACACATATTTAATAATCAACAATTTGTGGATCAAAAGACCCGTTAATGGAAGTTGAGTACTTTCAAATGAAAGAATCAATGGTGTGTTGTTACTTTATTTTATCATTTGGAAGTTCAAAATGATTCAAGTTATGGCTCATATCTTAAAATATTACGGTGTGTATAGGCACATGATTATTCATTCCATCTCCCATTCCATTTAGTTTCTAATGAGGATGGTCATTGCATTGGCCATCACATTCATTTCTAATAAGATTCAGCATAGTTCTATTCACTAACTAAAACAAAAAATCGTTAATGTTTATACCAATATTTAATAATAATATTGTGGAATCATATGATTGGTAAAATCATTCCTATAATGTCCAAAATTAGGACACCTTCTTTCAACACATAACATTTTAGGTTTATCCACTGTCGCTTTTGGTTTATCATAGGTTGTTTTTTGTTCTACCATATTATTCTTCATAACCTAATCCCCATAATATCTATAAATTATTTTGATACCAAATGATTTTACCCAATCATAACATACATGCATATTACATAATTTTATATTAATATTCAGTACATATTATAATAAATCACACTACAGGTCCTACATGATTAATTTATTTAATGATTAGATAAATAAATAAGTTATTGCACAAAAAATATTCATTAAATACCACAAATACTGTTCAAACATGGTACCCTTCTAGAAATATCATACTTAACACATTTCATCACAACTTAGGGAAATGGAACCATAGTAATGGGTGAGCTCAAATGCTCAGTAAGGGAAAACATTGGCTTAAACAATCAAAGATAATAAGTGAGTATAAAATGAGTGTAAGGGTTTAATTTATTTAATTTTTAGATACATAAATACTTTATTGCACAAAAAATATTCAATCAACACCACAAATACTGTTCAAACAAGGTACCCTTCTAGAAATATCATACTTAACACATTTCATCACAACTTGGGAAAATGGAACCATAATAATGGGTGAGCTCAAATGCTCAGTAAGGGTAAACATTGGCTTCAACAATCTAAGATAATAAGTGAGTATAAAATGAGTGTAAGGGTATGAGAACATAATCATGTTAAATTATTATGAAATATAACAATCATATCCAATAATTCATGGACCATACATCACGATTCATGGATTAAATATTTTTCATAACATAAGACATGATACATAAGAGCATTGAAATGTCACTCATTCATGATACATAAGAGAATAACATATGAATAGGAATATGGAAAAAAGTATTGAGCATACATAATCATAGAAAATAATTTCCTTTGTTATGTATCACTTCCGACACCATTAACACATAGTGGATAGAGTCCTATAGTTTTTTGGGTTCACTCCCCATTCCCTTTAAACCTTAGTGCAAAAAGTCCCTTAGTTAATTAGGATAACTCCTCAGTCCCTTACATTCCATATCATGAGATATAAATCTATACCAAGTGAATTTGAGGGCTATAATGGACTAAAAATATTACATAATAGTAAACCATACTTATTTATCCCATCATAACATATGATAATTCATCATTCCTTAATAGATTAATTAACCCATGGAAAGAAACAAATTTCATGAAAATTTCATTAAAATATCATAAACATATCCCTAATATGAATATGGATGGTATCATTAAATAATTTACCCATTTAATAAAAATATTCATTAAATTATGTTGACATATATGAAAATTACTTTAATAAAATCATAAGAAATATGATTTGAAAAATAATAAGAAATATTCATTCCTTTTGGTAACCTTTAAAAATGAAGAATCAAAAAAAATATTTATTTTAAAAAAAAGGAAAATTTTGAATTTAATATTAATAAAGATTAACAATCATGATAATAGGAAAAGGAATTAAATTGGTAAATGTTAAAAATATTATTTTTTCACTTTTTCAATGAAATTCAAAAGTGACACATTCAGAAAACATTGAAAATATTTATTTTAAAACCATTGTAATGTGATTCAAATATAATTAAAAATTAATTTGAAAAATAATTGAAATATATAGAATAATTTTTTTGAAATATTATAAAAAATATGGATATTAAAGAGATATTTGGGTAAAAGGATTCATACTTTTAAAGAAATGGTTTTAATTAATACCACTTATGAATTTGGTAACCTTTCAATCAAAATAAAATGAAATAGTTGAACTTATATGTATTTTTAAATACCTATTATTTTCTTGAAAGGTTTCATAAAATAACATCATGGTAAGTATATACACCATAAAAAATAAATAAGTTGGGGAATGTGAAACATATCTCAATGAAGATAAATTAAGGTGAGAAAAACCCTTACCTTAAACATCCACTTGGTAAAAAAAAATGTAACCAAAAATATAATAATTTTGTTATAATACATATATATCATAACCATATTTATATTTATATTTATATTATTTCATACCATTCAGTTATAAATTATTATTACCCATTAAGTAATCATTCTTTATCAAATGGGTTAACTATTCGGTCATTCGCACATATTCCGATTCAGTGGTTCTGATCCTTGAACCTTAGTCATGTATTAATCATATTTAGAATCATAATAATGTTTTAAATTATTTTTTTGATATATTAATACATCATCATATTATTTTTATGGAACTTATGGCGATGATTTTCATGGAAATCCTAAAAATATCTTTTTTTAGAAATTTCGGTTAAATAAAAATAATTAATTTTATTAGTGAATAAAAATATTTATATAACTATTATATATTCATTAAAATATCTTAAATTAGTTAATTTTATTTAATATTACTTGTTTCTAATATTCCTTAATCATTCTTAACATAAAAATTATAACATCATTCTTGTAGGTGGTAAAAATGACCAAAAAAAGAACTTGTTATAATCATTCAATAAGTAAGAAAATGTAATTTTATAATGATAATATAACATATGTAGAAGACAAATAATTTTATAAATATCATATTTATACATTAAATCCCTCTTTATAACTAGTAATTTTATGTGTTAATGCAAAATGAAATACATTGTTCATGGAGGTGGTAGTCCGCACATACACACGAGCGATGTTTTCATTTTCCAATGGATGGAAGTAAGGTAGATAATGGTTCTTATATCAAAATAATAAAATCATAAAATACTAATAATACATATTTAATTATATAAATATTAGTAAAAATATATTTTCAGGTGGTGGAAGAAAAAATAAATTTGAATGAACTCAGTTAAGATGATTACCTCTAACTTGGGTATCCTATTTCAGATCTCCCCTTAAGCCTTATTAGGTTGCTTTTTGGTGAGAAAAAAACCTATAGGACAAGAATAAGGGTTTTGGAAATTGATTTGGGTATATCTTGGTTCATATAATGTGCTAATAATGTATTGATAGTTGTGGGGTGAAGGGCTCGTTTTATAAATTAGAGGAGTGACACCCTCATAAATATTTATAAAATTTAAAAATAATAATTTTCATTTTCAATTAAACTGGCTCCAATTTATCCCAAATTCAAAGATAATATTAGGTAGGAATAAATAAATCCAACCAATCATGTAAATATAATTATTTTTTGATATTTTAATCCATATCCCTTGTTTTTAACCCCCTTTTAACCCATTTTATCTTTTACCAAAGTGACATAATTTTTACCATGGTTACTCTTCTTTATTAATAAAAATAAATTGGAATTTATTAAAACATTTAAATATGATGATTAAAAATAAGAAATTTGTTTTATAAAATACAATTAATATTGGTAATAACATTTATTTTTTATTTAAGTACACAAAATGCAACAAAAATTGTTTTCAGAAAAAGGCCTTTTTTAAGAATAAAATATACATACACAAAAATCATGTATAGTAATGATGAAGATGAAAATTAAATTATTATGATTCAAAATATTATAATTCTATGAATGTAAAATAAATCCAAAACCAAATGGATCATCTTGAATACTTAACTAAAAGAAAAGGGTGAAATTTTTTTTTATTGGAATAAAATATAACTTAGGTTCCAAAAATTCAAGAATGGGTATCCAAATTCAACATAATATTTTTAAATGATTTATTTTAATCCTTAAATGAATATTTGGTTGATCCAGAGGTTTTATATATTTTTTATTCATGATTATATCATAATTATCTCACAAAAGTTATGGTATTTTTAAAAGCGGTATTTTAAACTATTCACTTAAAAATAAACCATTTTAGAAAAATACAAAAAATTCAAACTAAGCTAATTTTAAAATGATGGATTAAAAACTGAATTTCATTAATTCAAATTAAAATTCTAAAATTTGAGAAATTTAGATTTTAACTAAAACATATATAATAAAAGAAATGTTTTTAGGCAAAACATTTTTTTAGCCATGAATAATTAAAGTAGTACTTATAATTACATAGTTGGTTTTACAAATAATGTTTAATTTAATTTAGTTGTGATATATTTTTTATTAAAACAAAATATTATTTCTTTATTTCTAAATTTCATGAATTCTAATAAATCAAACATGTTGAAATTATTCCTAAGGGAAATATATACTAAAATCAAGGGTTGATATATTCCCCAAGGGAAGATACCAAAGATATTAATAGAAAATATCTATGATAAGTTATATAGATCAATCATTACCTTGAAGTACATTGGTGGTTTCCTAGAGTTTATAGCCATAGAAAAATAGCTGGAGGATGCTATTTGGCATTGTAAATCGAAATATTAGACAACACTATTAACAAAAGTGAAGAAATATTATAGTGTAGATACTATGATCGTCATGAACAACTGATACCAATTCCAGTTATAATCACTAAGCTCACTAAATATCTTGTGGTGCTACCTCCTGAATAATAATAACAATAATAATTCACTTTTAAGGAGGTAATCAAGGATAAAAATGAGCATAACTTCAAAGATATGTATCATAAAGTTTATTCAATTCAAAAGGAACATGTTTTACTGGTTTTCATCGCCTTCCTAAAGAAAACATTGTTAAACTTGCGGGGATTAGAAAACACATGAAGTTGGTATGAATGTGTACCCATATTACCACCCCATGCATCTTATATAGAGGTATAATATATTATAATGTTTCATTTTTAATTATATACTTTAGAAGTTGATTGAATCATGGAATATAATGTTGATTAAATTACTTGTGCAAGTGACCCATGTCTCTGTCATTACACCATAAGGGGAAGGAGAGTGGAAAAAAGTTCTAAAGAGGAATGTGCTGAAATTTTATAACTAGATTACCATGAAATCAGCTATCCATGAACATAAAATAATCAAATCATGAACGAATCAACCAGTCGTGATCCTATTTCTCTTGATGATAACAAAGATGAATTATTCATCATAACATCCTTCCACGAGTTGAAATAATCACTGTTAGTGAAACAAAGAACATAAATAAGATCCCTTATTAATCAAGATTCTATTCAATTTCTTACCCCCATCACTAGGAGAATGGGAACGAGCCCACCAAATAGAACCTTATTTAGATTAATATTCACAATTATGATAAATAAATTCATTCCACTAGACATACAACTTAGCCAATGAGGAGGAATCATATAAACCGGATTTCCCCATACATAATCAGGGAATAGGCTTTATAGGTTAGGGAATATGAAACCATGGTGGACCCTGATATCCATACATTATTTCCACTAATGCTATATATATAGTCAAAACCCAGAGATATACACTCTAATGATACCAACAAGAACATCATTATGATCTAACATCCTCCAGGTCTCATTCGAAACCATGTTACCAGAATAATAACTAGAATACATAAAATTTACTAATTAACATTGGAATGTGGGAAGGCTAGTTTTTCCCAACCCAAATATATCAAGAATATCCCCTAGTTATAGTTAAGTAAAGGGGTCAATGAAACAATCATATTTAACCACTAAATCTCAATATAGGGAGTAACCTCAAGTAAGGAAGAAAAAACCATTGGTCCAAAAGTATGATGTTTTTATGAATCCAACTATCATTTAGTAAATTTTCTCAATTTTGGATTATATTCATATTTTAATAAAAACTATTGAAGTCTATATTGAGGATCATTCAAGACCTAAAGTGTTCAATACTGAAGTTACTTCATCTAGAATATAATGAAGATGATGACTCCTTTGAATGCCACGAATTCATTTATTTCATAGAATAAAATAAAGAAGATTCCATTAAAGAAAACATAAATTCCATGAACATATCTGGTAAGCTTGAAGATATTGATATCTATTGAGACCTATTGAATAATGATTCTAGGATAAACCTTATTATAATTTGAACCCTCTGACACCTAAGCTATAGTGATCCTGAATTGTCTCCCTCCAACAAGAAATATTAATGGTATGAATAAAGTGAATAGAGGCCCCTCAAGAAGTTCATGTTGAGGAGTCAGTTTAGAGACCCCATTTACGACTCCTAATTCATGGTGGTTCATCCTGAAAAACTTTTAAACATCATTTTGGGAAGGACATGGATCTATATTGATGTAGTAGTTCCCTCATCATATCACCAATTCGTAAAATACTGTATTAATGGGAATGTTAGGGGTATTGTATAGTGATAGATCCCCTTTTGATTCCTTTGAATCTTAGTACATAAACATTGGAAACTATAAAATATAGGGTAATACATCGATAGTAAATAACACCACACTAATTACTACTCCTAATAGATTGGAAATTTCTCCTATTAATCCATGGAGAAAACATGGTGAAGAATTCTTGTTTCCCATTAATTGAAATGAGGAAACAAACCAAAATTTAGGAGACCACAATGTACTTTTGTCTAATAATATAAACCGTCCAATTTATTTAATCATATATGTTAGACAATAAAATGTTTTCATTAAGAAACTGCTATCGATGTAGGATAAGACAACCATGAAGTTCATTCATATCAATCTTTCATATGTGTACCTTTACTTAAGTCTGACCAATATTTAGATGACACAAATAAGGATCTTTGATCAAATGGAAATGAATACTAGAATAAGAGCACGTGATTTAGGAATATTAACTCCCATTCCCATGGCATGATATGCCCTAGAGAAATCCATCCATTCAGAATAAGTGTGTGATCTTGAAAGAAGCAATAATGATTCCACATCAAGTCCAAAATATCAACCTACCAATCCATTTCCCTATCCCAACAACGGTGAGGATTGGGAGTATTAAATCAAATAATATCATATAGTATTTTAGGAAGGAATCTATACTTCATTTTTTGGACTCATATAGATGAATTTGGGTATGAAGGAATATCTAAATCCTATGTTAATCATTACTTCCATGGCTCGTAATGGATAGAAGAAATACATATATTTCCTTCAATATCAACGAGATGAATTTTCATGGAATTAAAAAAATTACCAAGTGGGATACACAGGTAGACACCAATTATTTAGTTCTTATAAATGACCACCATGGAAATAAATAGGCAGAAAATATAATTCATTTGACCCATGATACCAAAGTGAAAGCCAAATTTGATAAGCATCAAATCCAACTTTGTATAGGAAGTTAAATACCTAAAGTGGCTCTCCAATATCCCCCTATTAAAAAAAGAACATAAAAATAAGGTTATGTATGGATTTTGGGTATATAAATAATCATTTCACAATGGATTATTTCCTAGTCGCAATAAAAAAACTATTGATCGATATACCAAATGAATTCAGTCGACTCTAATTTATATATGGGTATTATAGATATAAAAAAATTTGAATGCCCTTATAAGATGACGAGGACAATGAATTTAGGTGTAACGCTTCGACCCCAAATTATTGGATCCAATTCATTATTTTATTAGACTTTAATGTTCACAAGAAATCAAATTCTAAAGGACCGATCAATTTAGTAGCCTTGAAAAAACTAGATACAAACATAAGATTTACAATAAATCATGAAATGAAAAAAATTATCCCATATTAAAACACTCATATCCCTTAGATTATCCATCCAGGATAGTCATAATATATATATTCTCATCCTCGGGAAAAATAAAACATAATAAAGGGGTGATCTCAGATACTCAGTAAGTGTAAACAATATCGCCAAAGCTATCATAAATAAGCATAACATTTTAAGGCAAGGAATAAAACTAAAACACAGGACATTTAAACATAATATTTAGAATAATATGGAAATAATTCATCTAATAATTCCATTTAACCATCACATATATATTTTACTAGCCAAATAATCACATGTAATATCAATAACTAATCTCATAATGAGGGAATGCATAATGTCGGACATCAAAACCATATCGTCAAGTCCTCATGCATAGACCATACATAAACAGGTAAAAAACCAAAAAAGTTGGTCTCATGATACCTACCAATTCATAGAGGGGCTAGAGAGGGCCCCACCCATAACTTACTAAGTCCAATAAATTCCTCTCATAAAAGGGGTAAAACATAACAAACATAAAAAATCGTATTAAAACTAGTATACAAAATCGTAATAAACTATCCATAAAACATTAATGGTATAAAAGTAGCACATCCACAGTAAAACTATTCATAAACCCTTAAATATAGTTTCATAATTTCTATCATAAGAAATCAACCTCAATTAAACATAAGATCTAACAAAGGATGTTAACATAGAGGATTTTTTTTAATAAAATCATTAGAAACTTGTTTAGATAAATACCTCATTTATTGAAAATAGTTATTTAAAATTACATTCATTTTAAAAATATAATATTTCCAT